>OX438804.1:25134885-26334885 GCA_949316475.1 Hypomecis punctinalis
GCTTAGATTCACAAAATATGGGCTCAAAATTCAAAGTGAGTAAACCGTATCATGTAAGGTATCATATAAAAGAACTTCATTAGCACATGCTAAAACAGGTTATTTTATTATTGCAACAATATGTAATTTTCGATGTATGAAGAGAAAAGTGAAAAATAAAAACTTTTTTGTCGATGATTATAATAAAGAGATTTTAACAACTTACTTTCCCAATTTTGTGTCTGGATATGAACGGAACCCTCGGTGCGGTGTGCGAGCCTGATACCCACTTGTCCGGTTTTTTTATTTGGTCCGGTGCTATACTCCATCACGATGGCTATTGGCTATGTGTCGGACCACCAGTCACATCGTCATCACCTCGAGACCGAACCAGCGTCAACCCAAATGGGCGTCGGACAGTAGGTACTTACCCGTGTACGACCACCGTGGTACAAATACGACGAGTGTGGTTAAAATGCCGCACCAACCACTTAGTCCGCAGAAAATAGGAAGATCTATGCGTCGTTATACTGACAAAGAAACCAACAGTAGGTACAATACTTACCCTATTATCTCAACAAAACCTCATCTAACACTAAATCGCGTACAGTGGCAATGTGAGTAGGTACCTAAGTAGAGCGGTATCTCATAAAAAATGGTAAGTAGTAAAATCTGTGCGAAACTAGGTAGATATTGTACATCATAATCATAAATCAGAGTTCAACTGGTCATTTCCACATTTACTCTTCTTATACCTAACATTAATTGTAAATAGAATATGCCTCGAATACGCCAGATTCTTTTGATGAGGCCGACCGTAAAAAGTTACTACCAGATAAACTCTTTCATAAACCAGGTGAATACGCGTAATCATTATTTCGGTTTAGATTTGCTTACAAGCATGAACACCAAATGTATTATTCGGTGTTGTTCTATAAGTAGGTACGGTTTTGAAACATCTATCTCATGGTTTAGTCAGTAAAATATTTCTGTTAGTCTTCGAAAACTATCCGAGCTTTATTTAAGGGATGCAGTAGCGCCTGAATGCAATATGTAGGTGGCTTGATCTTAGGTAGGTGGATAGATTAAAATAAACAAAAATCAAAAATATTTTTAGCTCTATACAGCCCGTATTGTCTATGCCAGAGATTCTTAAGCTGGAAACATACTATCGGACGCGGCTGACGGACGCGACTGACAGCCGCGACTGATAGGTATCTAGACTATGAAAGTACACTGAGCCGTGCACACTATCGGACATAAGTCGCGGACGTCACCTTCGGACGACCTTGAGCGTTCGGACGTCCGAGAGCGATCTAGCACACCGGATGTTTTAAGACTGTGCACATTGCTAAGTCGCGGCTGTCAGTGGCGTCCGTCAGCCGCGTCCGATAGTATTATTCATGCTTTAGCCTATAGCCCTGGGGGTCCGCGGCTGTGTACCTATGTAGGTCCGCCGTCTTATCTATGGACATTTGAATTAGTAAACAATTGCCAGCAAGTCTCACAATCAATTCCCTACGATCCTGTATCGCCCGCGATCCACACAAGGTTTGTGAGTATGAACGATATCGGTCCAGAGCGAGTATACGGGCTTATGAAGCCAGTTAAACAGATGCGAGGTCTACTGTTCGGAGAACTACTAGTAACAGAGCCCTAGAAATAGTGCTTAATTTTCTAGGGGTCTGCGGACTGAAAAAGTTTATAAAACGCTGATCTATGCGTACTGGCGTTCGGCTTCGCTTTTCCTCCCGCTCCTTCCCCTTAATAGCTAAGCTCTTTTCTGTGATCTGGATTCCAGAAAAGATCTTAGCTATTAAGTTACGCCGAGAAATTCAATGGCTGAACTGCAGAGCCACTAGAGCTACGATCTAGGCTTCTGCTATAATTTGTAATTGAGGGCCTGCACCTGCAATAGCAATGTTTCTTGTCGTCTGTATTTTTCTTTGGCGAAAAAGCAAGACGAATGTCACATCAATCCAATTCAGGTTCCAGTCTTAGGATGAATTATTTACAATGCATATTCTCTTGTAATAAAACCTACCTAGTTACAGTGGCAATGGTAACCACTGATTCACCAGTGCAAATATTTTAGCATTCCATGTCATATTATTCTTAGTTTGAACCAGTCAGAACCATTATCTTAGAATTCGATCAGTAGAGTTTGCTCTACCCTAGTCCTAGTTTCCCAGTCTAAGAACAACTCCACAAGGAACGGCAAAGAATCCAGGCGCCCTGTTTTCCTAAAACCGGTGAATCACGAGTTTAATTCGCGTAATACGTCTATATACAACGTTTCGTTTATTTTTATCAAGCGGTCAATATTTAGACATCTATCAACGTACGTGCGGTATTTTTAATGCGGCTTCTGAATCATAAAGATATAATAAAATGTTAACGGTTCGTCTTAAAATGATTTACGTAGATTCCTTGTTGGCATTCCGATGTTCTGCCAGAAATCTGCGCACGAGCATCTCCTTTTATGGAATTTTTTGGCGAATGACGCTTCTATTTACTGTACTGTATTGTACCAGCCTTTTTATTAGTAGGTATTTTTAGTAGTTGTAATCTGTAGATAATGTATTTTTGGACATTCACAAATATACATCATTGTATCTATGTTGATAAATGTCCACTGCAGGACGCAGGCCTACCCGTGAATGGTGATTCGGCCATATCAACCTCGCTGGCCCAGTGCGGGTTGGTGGATTCACATACGCTATCGAATTTCTACTGCGGACGTATGCAGGTTGCCTCTCGATGTTTTTCTTCATCGAAAACCCAGTGGTGTGAAATTCCGTACATAAATTCCATGGAATTCATTGGTATGGGACCGGGATTTGAACTCATAACTTCACAATAGTAAAGCAGGTGGCATTACCGCTAGACCACCACGGCTCCATTCACTACACGAGGTATCTATAATACGAAGTGCTGTAGGTATATTGCCAAATATCTTATTGTACAAATACCTTTATTATTTATACAGTTATCATCATTATCGTTACATTCAGGTGTTAACGCTAGATTGAAGTTTAAAGGTGAGATAGGTTTTTGTGATCCCTCGCTGCTTTCTTCAGTGATTATTAATCCACTTGTCCGGGGTCCAGTGCAATTCGGATTGGTAATGATATTTTCAGCTACAAATCGTAAGTTCATTGAGTTAAATAAATCTAAATGAGTATAAAAACTCTATGAGGTAATCAAGTTTAGAATATTATGTATTATCCTATCCTACTTAGGTAATATTATAAACGCGAAAGTTTGTGAGCATGGATGGATGGATGGATGTATGGATGGATGTATGGATGGATGTATGGATGGATGGATGGATGAATGTTTGTTACTCTTTCACGCAAAAACTACTGAACGGATTGAGATGAAACTTTGCAATAATATAGCTTATATATCAGAATAACATATAGGCTATAAATTATAATGATATTGCGTCAAAAATCAAAATATCATGCGGGCGAAGCCGCGGGTAAAAACTAGTTATGTCACAATTAAATCGTCATCATCTCAGGACGTCTCGCGTCTTTCTGCAGGAAAGCGATGGATGCAGGCCGCTTCCAACCGGCCTTATTGGAAATCCATAAGAGAGGCCGATGTCCAGCAGTGGATCTCTTTCAGCTGATGAATGGATGAATAGAGACAATGATACGAGAAATGTAGATGATTGACACTTTAAAGTTAGAGGCGGGTGAATCTACAGGAGGGCGCAGCTAGTCAAGACAACAGTCAGTCATACAAGAGTAAATAAAGCAAGTAAGCTCGAAGTGATTCCACAGGCGGATGCCGAGCCGGAACCTCCATTCAGTGCGGAGATGAACTGGAGCGTGAAAGCCTATTTACGTTTGACGGGTCGCCGTCTGCCTGCATCGTTGATTTGGGATTTCCCAGTAGATACATTAGCTGATAAATGAGGACTTTCGGGTACTTACCTACTCGTAGGTATGTTTCATTTAAACCGTTATGTTTCATGGACTAGAAAATACGTATTTATAGGAAGTAGGTAGAGTAGGTGTACCTTCATGGCTGATATGAGAGTGGACGGGGCACATAGCGCGTAAAAATGATAGTTGATAGGGATGCCGAGTATACGAATGGAGACCTTAACAAGATTTAATCGAAATGAAGGATGTCTCTCGATGTGTCCACCTTCAGATGATCATCACAGGATCGCAATATTGAGAGCGCTTTGGATGCAAACCGCTTACGATCAGTCATTATGCATTGATAATTTACTTGGGAGGTCTCTCCAGCATTGTCATCCTACGGCTGCAATAATGATTGATGGCTCGCTACCCATTCACCCACTAGCTAACCCACTGGTGGGTGTAGGGGTAATTTCTGTTTACCCGTTTACCCACTTGACGCAGTGGGTAAACGGGTAAAGGTTGGAATTAATTATAAAAATATCGATTTTTTTTTTTTTTTTAGAAATTACCCCTACGGGTAGCGAGCCAATTGAGCGGGAATCATAGTAGGTGATGATGATTCTAACAAATTTTCATTAGGTACTCTACCTATTGCGAAATCTAAATAACCTAAACCTAAACTAAAATAAAAAAAATATTTGCTACCTGCGTAACGATGACCGCCACGTTGGTCACTATCTGATCGAACTTTAGAATTTGGCAATCGCATGGAGTTGGGACTTTCCACGAAGACAAAAGGATATGCTCGAATGACGCAGGCGAGCTGTGAGTTATGAGAACTTCAGTGACTGTAGAAAAGGTCATATCCTATTATTCTAATCTGAGGGTCACATCTGCCAATAAAGTACCTTTCGCTCTAACTGGCGGACGCGTAAAAGCTCCGTCATTGAGGTTTTACCAGTTAGACAGGAACTTACCTATCTAACTAGAAATTAATTAGGTACGTAGGTACTTATCGTCCTCATAAGATTTGTATTCTCTGATAAGTCCGGCAAAATAATCCGGCAACTATTTTTTTTATTTATTTATTTATTTCAGCAAAACACATAGGTACAATTAGAGTGTATATCTAATTAGTTACATGTCACCCTGTTACATACTAAAATTACTTAAGAAAAATAAAAGCTTTTATAAAGGGATTAGCTAAAGCTCGAATCATACAACTTGGCGGCTGAGCTGTTAGCTAACAAGCTGCGGATAACCCAACCCTCGCGCAAGGCAAGTTGCACGTACCGGCAACCGCAGCGTAGGACGTCTACCTGAAATATTGCCTCATAAGGACCGCGATGGATACAAGATACTTTCAACAGTCTTATTCCAATAAGACTGTTGAAAGCTGACCCGGCGAACTTCATATGCATGTAGTAAAAAACGGTTATTTCAATATTACAAACAGACACTCCAAGTTTATTTATACTTATGTATAGATCTATAGGGGAAGCCTATGAATATCCTAGGGCTGAGAAAAAGAGGTTAGTACATTGGTACTGTACTGTACTATACCAGCCTTTTTAATAGTCCACTGCAGGACGTACACCTACCCACGAAGGGTGATTGGACCATATCCACCACGATGGCCCAGGTGCGGGTTGGTGGATTCACATACGCCATCGAATTTCTTCTACGGACGCATGCAGGTTGCCTCACGATGTTTTCCTTCACCGAAAAGCCAGTGGTGATAAATTCCGTACATAAATTCCAAAGAACTCATTGGTACGGGACCGGGATTTGAACCCACGACCTCACGATTGTAAGGCGGGTGTCACTACCTCTAGGCCACCACACCACAGCAGTACATTGGTGCTTTACTTTAAAAGAGAGAGATCTCGAAAAAAATTGCGCCAGCTTGAGACCAACTTCTACTGATAACCTTGTTTGAGGTTAAAAAAACCAATTTCATTCAGGTCGGAACTTGTTGTTTGGACATTGCCTTGAACGGTGCTGTTGGCACGTACAGCTGATATCAATTGATAACATTTACGGTATTACCTACTTGTAAGTTAGGTAGGTCATTACTACTTACAACATTCATTAAACATTGACATGCAATAGTTCACAGAGTGAAATGTATTTATTTGGTAACTATGGTTCAATTTCATAATCAATTTAGCCATTGCTCTAAATATATGTTCCAACTCCTTATTAGAGATCAATTGAGGGATCTCTAATAAGGGGTTGGAAGAATTGCATCTCTTTGCGATTTGCTATGTGCCCTACCTGTGTTAGATCTGAAATAGCAAGAAAAGCTGTTCTATACTTAGATCTTGTCGAAAATTAGCAAACTTGGTCATGATGGTAACCTAGAAGTCTGAAAATATAACCGTCATCGTCTAGACTCGTGGACGTCTGGTGTTTCTGAGAGTCTCGAGAGAAGTTGGTAAAGAAAAGTACAGCACTTTGATAGTCTCAATTGTTGTGGGTCTCTTTTGTTTCAACCATATAACCACGTCAGAAGTCTTGAGGCGGCTTTAAAACTGACACCAGTAGGCCAAGCATGCGACCACGAAAAGCCACTAAAAGAACTCTTTTCGACGTGTGAAAAAATGACGATTATATACTTCGCCATAATTCTGTCTCGTTTGACACGTCGAAAAAATATTTCGTGGGACGCATCCTAACCCGGCTGAGTTAGTTACCCAGCCTATAAGAGTTTACCTACTTATTTTTTAATGGCTGCTATTTTTAACATTGAGATAGATAGATAGAACTCTTTATTGTGTGCACTAAGTACAGAGTAGATACTTAACTTATCTTAAATTAGTGCCACAAATGGCGGCCTTATCGCTGATAGCGATCTCTACCAGGCAACCACTGAACGGAAAGAGATCACAAACAAGAGTATAAATGGGAGGTACCAATCTAATAATAATATAAATGTAAATAATAAATAAATATTACAAAAATATAAATAAACATACATACATAACAATATAATATAATACATAATAATAATATTGAGATCTTAGAGGCGAAGCAGGCGAAGCTGTGGACAGTGATTTTTTTACCCCATGGATATTTGGATCCCATGTCTCTGACCCAACGAAGTAGATGTCTGAGAGCTGAGACTACCGGGACAGCACCAGCCCACAGCATGGGCTGAGTCACCCGTGTAGGCCGCAGCCTGTCGATCACCCGGCGACCTATTTTGGTGGGAGACTGCGAGGCGACGGTCATCCATCACTCCACGCCAACTCCTCCCGATGACATAATCCCTCTCAACTGAGATTTTATTGCTTTATGCTCTCGTAAAATAGTATTGCTTGTTTATTGACGAAAACATGGAAAGTTTTCGGGTATTTTTAGCGAATGCGAAAATATGGTCGGCATCAACCGTAAATAAAGCTGGGTGGTATTTGGTGGCCGCAAAGAATGCCATTATTATGTGGAAAACAATGTAACAAATCAACTTTATAGTTTTGTAGTGGGTTGCTGATTGGCTTCCAGAGAAATGGTGAGACATCACGTTGTAGTCTACAAGTAGGTAATACATGCTGACCAAGTGACCAGAATCACTCTCCCTGCTTAGCCACAAAGAACATATCTACCTACTAGAGTTTTTTTCATATACAAGATTACAGGCTAAGTAGACCTATTCCCGTTAAGAGTGGGTAGTTTTACTACGTTTCTGACTGATTTGACTATGAAACACCCTATCCTAAATCTCGTTTTCGAGTTATTATTGAATTCAAATGTTTTATAAAAGGTTAATTTTACGTACAATTAGTATTATTATATCTTCTTTGGTACAATATTGGTTAGCGAGGTAATAAGATGTCTTATCTTATTTTACATGTAAAAATCAAATAACAATAGTAATACAAAAATCGGGTATTTTTTAAATAACAATTTCAAATATCTCGAAAATTGTTATATTTGGGATAGGGTATTTTATAGTTAAATCATTCAGAAACAAATTAAACTACACACCCTTAACGGGAATAGGTCTGTCAACTTACCCTGTAACCCTTTGTATATAGGTATAGGTTTGCGTTTAACTACACACGACCTGATGTTAAGCAGATAGGTCTAGGGTGTAACACGCTTACCTAGAAGATAGGTACTCTAGTCTAGGGGAAGACAGACTTAGGCAAAGCGTTTCACATTCTGGTTGATACTTATATATACGACTATATAGAGAGAGTAGGGATCCCGAAGAGAGTGGTTTGCACTTTTTTCCATGCGTAACTTTCTATTGAAGGAACACTACCACATTTGTTACTGAATCACCAAGTAATTAACATTTACAGTTTCTACTTGTACAGGTATTAAGACATTAAATCTACAGTATCTACTTGTCCCAGTTGAAGAATTCAAGGGCACGGATTCCTGCGAAACATGGCAAGGAAATGTCCTGGTAAATAGCGGACGTCAGTTGAATCAGTCAGGAATTTGGGATCAACTCAGTATTACAATTGAAAATAAAGAGAAAGTAGATCTATCTAGTTATCTTATCAAATAAGCATCAGGCGATTGGTAGGTATATTTGTCATCCTGATGAAAATAATTTTCTTTTTCACAATTATGACAAAGTGGTGCTGGTAAACCAGCAGACGGACCTCACGATAGCATAAGGTCATCACCGACGCACATGGATAAATTAAATATTTGTCAATCGTAAAACTAAATCATCAGCAGCTACTTTAGCACATTGGTTGTCTACCGTAGAACGTGACAGAAGAACGTCACCATATAACTATCGCTGTCAATATGGTTTGTTAACGCAATGAAGTTGATTCCTACTTCATTGGGCTAACGTCACATATGAAATCATATATTACGGTTTCCTTTTCTTAAAATTAAATAAGGTCATTTAACAATAGTGAGGACAAAATAGACGATTTTTAAACGACGACTATCGGACGCGGCTTACGGACGCGACTGACAGCCGCGACTGATAGGTATCTAGAATTCTAGATAATGAATGTACACTGAGCCGTGCAAAGTATCGGACATAAGTCGCGGACGTCACCTTGGGTTGACCTTGAGTGTTCGGACGTCCGAGAGCGATCTGGTGCGCCGGATGTTTTAAGACGTGCACACTGCTAACTCGTGACCGTCAGTCGCATCCGTCAGTCGCATCCGATAGTTTGTTTCCAGCTTAAAGCTACAAGTCGCCGCGAATATATTCTAATATTTGACCACGCATAACTTTTTACGGAATAGTCCGATTTTGATGATTTTTTATTGCTTGGTAGATCAAAATTCAAAGATGGTTTCATTTAAATTTTATTAAAATTGGCCTAGCCATTTTTGACAAATCAACAATAATGTGAAAATTACTACATCCATACATATGCGAACTATTCGAGTTGAGTAAACGGTTGAAGTCGGTTAAATTATTTTTTGAGAAAGATAATTATTAGTATTTTTTTAGAATCAAAATAATTATAAATTTAATTTATTGATGGTTCCTGGTGCTTCAAACTTTACAAAATATTGTAGAGTCACATAGAGTACTAATAAAGAAACCTACAAGCCTGCACTCTCTTTTTTTTTACTTGACGTATCGCCGCTAATTTTAATAGCATCATTGTATATATTTCAAATTAAAAAGCGTGTAAAGTTGTAAATTATAATTAAAATTTTAACTCTCTGCGTTAATTGACAGTGATATCTAAGATATATCTCAGACCTTACGTAGCCTAGTGTTAATAGGTTGACTACGATAAACGCATCAACACTGGATTTTCAAAAAGAGAAGGTAGTATTTGCTACTTTTATACTTTTGCTAATAGAATAATCTATCTTGGACCTTGGTATCTATTTTTAAGTATGTCTCCAAGAAATATCATGACATAACGTGTCGTCATTAATAATAATTTTGACATATTCTAAGATGAAATATGACTGTTCCATCTAAACACTTTGTACCTACAGAAGCACGTACAAAAGCAGCTATTGTAAATCACACTACGGTACGTGTGGCTCATAATATCTCCATGCCCACTACAATACGCACACGAAGTTCAAAGGCTTCAACCGTGACTACAGAAAAGTTTACTCGGAACCCGCATAAAATCCAACGTTACTCATAGCTGTAGTTGTATGCCGAATTGTTCTCGTCAGTCATGTGAGCATGGTTGCTGCCCACACGTGGGGCAAGGTCATGACGTCACAAACCGTGACGAAAGCATTACAATGTTCACAGAAAACGTGAATAAACCACAGGATCTAAGTATAACGGGATTAACTGATAAGTAAGAAATACCTGCAGCGTGAGGTGTGGTTAGTTTGTTGGTTTGTGCAAGGCATCCGGAGTGACGAATACCGCAGTGCGGACTGTACAGATCAAACAAAAACATCATTTCACGGTATTTCAGCTCTATTTTTCAGATCTCTACCAAACAGTCATCTTCAAATGTCAGCCGTATGACGCAATGGCCACTGCAGTAAATGCCTCTTGTATCGATCCTCAATGATCTCGAGGAAGACTGCTTGAAAGTGACTTGCACGCAGTTTCGTCCTGTGATCTTAAAACAGCTCTCAAAACTCAGATCAGCTCTATCAAATCCAATCTATCACTTTAAAGAAGAATTTTCACAAACGTCGCCTGATTCAATTAAATCAATCTGGGCAGGTATAATATCAATATCAAATTGCAGTGATCTAGTAGGTGAGGTATGGTATATAGGGGATCACAAGTGGATGAGACTGGTACATAATTTTAAAAAAATTCGCTAAAAATGGCACCACCGGATTCCGCCGTGTACGTGATTCGAATAGTTTGCACGATTTACATGATTATTGATTTATCAAAACGGCTCAGCTGATTTCGATAATATTTAAATAGGACTACCTCGGGAGTATACTCTTGATAAAAAAAATTTTTTTTTTTTAAATCCTATCATAATTGGCGTAAATACCGATGTACATACCCAAAAAAAAACCGGACAAGTGCGAGTCAGACTCGTACATCCAGGGTTCCAAACAAGCAAAGTGTTAAAATAATTAAAAACCTGTTTTAGCATTTGCTAATGAAGTTCTTTTATAATACATCTTACATGATTCGATTTACTCACTTTGAATTTTGAGCCCATATTTTGTGAATTTTGAGGCCCTATTTTTTTGTGATGTAAATAAAAATGTGCAGTTTTCAGATTTATTCCTATATGTGTACTCTAAGGCAATGCTTCTCGCCAAATTTCATAGTTCTGTGTCAACGGGAAGTACCCTGTAGGTTTTGATTTTAGTGAGGGTCGAAATATGCGGTTTTTTATGACATAAACGGCTCTAACTTTTTTAAACTATAACTGTTTATAAATAGTTTGTCTTTTACACAACAGCAAGAGACCATAGATATACGTACTTATACAGTTTAAATTTCAACTCGATATTATTACGCGTTCTCGAGATAAAGAGTCTTGACATACACACAGACAGACAGACGGACAGACGGACAACAAAGTGATCCTATAAGGGTTCCGTTTTTTCCTTTTGAGGTACGGGACCCTAAAAATATATACAGACGAACATTCCTACTTTTTGAAAATTGGTAAAAACTGGGATATTCGTCATCATTTATTAACAAGTATTTTTAAAACAAAAAATCAGTTTCTTATCACTACTATGGGTCAATATCCTAGAAATGTCTAATCATATATTATTTCTCCATGATAATATATCGTTTTATGGACTAGGACTAGCCTAGGACGTCATATGACCGAAATGATAATGATGATATAAAGATACGTTTCAGATAAAGATTTGGGTACGCCCCTGTTTTTTGCTAATCTAAATACCTTTCGGCTATCATGTGATGCGATACTAAAACAAAAGATTATATATGTATGACCTATTACAAGTCTTAAATAAAGAATTTCTTTATTTTTGTTATAAGTATATGCATATTTATCAGTACTTAATGGAGAGCCTGGAAGAGATTGCTATAAGCAATAAGGCAGCCCTTTGTTGCACTAGTTTATGTCGCTTTTTTTCCTTTCCGTGTATTTTTCTGTATTGTATTTTGGTGTTAACAATAAAGTGTTTTCATTCATTCATACTTACATAGATACTCGTTGCATTCGTCTCAAAAGATATTCTTGAAAAACAATTAGAAATCCGACATACCACCTGCTCGTACCTACTAAGCGATTCGCTTCTTCCTTCATAATGCAGACCGCCAGGGATTGGAATAGGTACCTCCGTCATTGCCTGACATTTACAAGACATAGAATATAGATATCTTCAAGTCAAGAGAGAATAAGTATCTTCTAGGTCTACATACTCCATCTTCGCTTTCCCCCAGGCGAGTTGGTGACCAAATGTAGCCCTATTTTGCATAATGTGGATGGATGACCTTATTAAGACTGTAGGATCAATCTTTATGCAAGCCGAATCCAATCTTATTCTTCCAATCCTAGTTTTATTCGAGATCCTTAGGGGAGGCCTATGTCTAGCAGCGGATGTCCTGTGGCTAAAACGAGAACGTAGAAAATATTACTTGATTTTAATCTGTTGTTTAATTAGATTAAGAAATAAATAAAGCCCTACAAATACATTTGCAATTAACCGCATACCGGACAAAGCGGAAGTAACAACGGGGATCCCCGTCATATGGAGATTAAGCGGAAATAGTGTCCATAAGAAGACGGAAGCTCAAGTATTATGTACAAAATATATTGTGCAATACTTACGTAGTTATTATTTATAATTATTTTTCGCAAAAAATGGCATGACCGACTTCAACCGTGTAAAGAATTCGCGAATAGTACGCATGAACCGATGTAGCAGTTTAACATTTGATTTGTCAAAAACGGCTCAGCCGATTTCAATAAAATTTAAATGGGACCAACATCGAAATATGTTCTTTCCAAAAAAAAAGGATTATTGTAATCGGACAACTACGTAAAAAGTTATGCGTTTACACATAAAAAAAAAATTACGAAATATTATATTTTTTTTAGGAGGAGGTAGGTACTCACCTCCTCCGTTTCGTCGGTCAAAAATAGGTACACCTTCCTCGGTCACGTAGATAGATAAATAATCGTAAATATTAACTTTTTATCGCGAAACCAATTTACTTCATATCGTACTTGGAACATGTACTGAACTGTACTGTCCAGCCTTTTAATAGCCCACTGCAGGCCGTAAGCCTAGCCACGAAAGGTGATTAGGCCATAATATCCACTACGCTGGCCCAATGCGGGTTGATAGATTCACATACGCTATCGAATTTCTCTTACGGACGTATGCATGTTGCTTCACACTGTTTTCCTTCACCGAAAAGCCAGTGGTGTGAAATTCCGTACATAAATTCCAAAGAATTAATTGGTACGGGACCGGGATTTTGAGACCACGACCTCACGATGGTAAGGCGGGTGTTATTACCACAAGATCACCACGGTTTTTTTTGGAACATGAGAAAAAGCAAAAAGGTTTCTAATTGGAAGCCTTATCGCTTAATGCGATCGAATCCAGGCAACCGATAACGGATAGAAATAGGTACTTTAATTGGAACCCTCAAGCAAAATTTCTGAAAATATACATGTGATCGTTACCTATTATCATCTGCAGTCTATCATGATAGATCTTAGACTGAACGCCTGTGTACCTAACTAAGTTCTTATGGGCCAGATGGAAAGTCCCAGATGGTGTCAGAGATTTTAAGCCACCTGCAGGTCTCTGACATGTGTTGAGACCACTGTGTTAACGCAACGGCAGCGTTGAGTGGTTGTTGTGTTGTAGAATGTGTGCAAAAAGAAAACCGTCGTGGTGAACTAACAATAATATTTTAATCAGCAGCCAAGTATATGTTTTAAGCGCCATACAAATCGGCAGAACGCTGCGCAAAAACCGAAATATAGGTACGCGCGGGAGCCAGAGAGATTAGACGTCGGGGCACACCCGCCCGCCAACCTTATGCCTCCCGCGCGCTCCCTACGCCCGTGTTAAACGACCACCTACGATACGCGGCGTCGGAATTGTGCGCACATGCGCAATAATTAGCCAATCACGGCGAAGTGTCATCTGCCGCTAACATCTCATCCGCCGATTTGTGTGGCGCTTAGTATACCGACTAGGTACCTACTTGGTAGACGCGAGTCTACTGATGACAACCGAATTGGTGTCTACCAAGTGTGAGGACAACCGAGGACTCGATGCAGTAGAAACACCATTATTTCAACAACTCTTTGTAGATTTATTTCTTCCGATACATTGTTACTTAAGCTTTAAAAATAACTAATCTAGACTTGTTCTTCGCTCCGACGGCTCGACCAGAATGGTCTTCAAAACCTCTGTCAGTCCCAAACCATGATTCTTAGTTTTATTTTACGACTTCCTCTGCAATAGCCAACCACAGCTCGTTTTCTGTTGCATTTACTGTTGACGCTTTTCTTTTTGCGCATACTCTAGCGGTGCTTGGAATAGCCAATCAACGTGCGGCTTTATGTGAGTTTCATTCAGGATTGGATGTTGCGCAGCTTGTACCTAACTTCACAACCGCCAACTTGTATGGCGCGGCCTATATATAGATCCGATAATAAGAAAATAAAAATAACAATAAGTTTCCGAGAAACGTTTTTGAACTTATTGAACTCTTGATATAACCAAAGTTATCTAAGAGGTGAGTTGACGAAATAAGTTAAACTAAAGACATTTAGGTATTAAAACATTATTACCTAAGCCACAGTTATAAATGTTATCAATACCATTACATCACTCTATGCTTAATTTTCTGTAGTTATGACTCACAATAAATCAATTTGAAGCGTCTGAGCTCAATTCATCTTCTTTGTTATCTTCTTTATAGATTTTAATGTTTTGTTGTATAAATATGCTCTATAACATGCAATGCATCTGCTACAGTTTAATAAAATATTTCTGTATACAGTTTGAAAATAAAATAAGACTTAAAACACTACCTTGAGTGACACCAAATTTAACAACGACGGTGTTTTTTTGCCAAGTCGATGATTTTTTTATACTGATTAACTTTTACATACAGGAACGTAAAATTAAATAAATGTTAATATTATTTATCACGCAAATTTTTAAAACCTTCCCTTAACTATCACAAATATTTTGAGTTAAAAAATAGCCTCATTGGTTCAACCGCTTTCGAGTTTTAGCGAGACTAACAAGCGGTCTACGATGTAGCATCAGCTGTAACAGTAGTTTTAAATTCTAGTAATTCTATCTATTATATAAAAGGCTTCCCTGAGTGACTGACTGACAGACAGCCTACAGCCCAAACCGCTTAAGATATGAGCTTGAAATTTGGAATATAGGTACATTGAACGACGTAATGGAGCACTAAGGACGAAAATTTTGAACTTTCGACCTCTAAGGGGGTAAAACGGGCCCTTTTCGTTTGTATGCAACTTTTTATTCCCTGTACCAATTGACTTAAAACTTTGTATACATGCTTTTCAAACAAAATAAAAGTTACGTTTTTTCCTGTTTTTCCGAATTTTCCTCATCTAAGGGGTCAAATAAGGGCCCAAAGTTGGTAAAAAAAGCGTCAATTACATCGAACCAGCTGAAGGGTTATGGTTGAAAATTGGTATGAAGGAAGCACTCAGCATGTTTTAATAGAGTAATTAATAAAATCCAGGAAAATCTATAAGGTTCCTTAGGGATACGCAAAATTAATAAGTTTAGGCTATAGCCCAAACCGCTGAAGATATGAGCTTGAAATTTGGGATATAGGTACATTGAACGACGTAATGGAGCACTAAGGACAAAAATTTTGAACTTTCGACCTCTAAGGGGGTAAAATGGGCCCTTTTCGTTTGTATGTAACTTTTTATTCCCTGTACCGATTGACTTGAAACTTTGTATACATGCTTTCCAAACAAAATAAAAGTCACATTTTTTCCTGTTTTTCCGAATTTTCCTCATCTAAGGGGTCAAATAAGGTCCCAAAGTTGGTGAAAAAAGCGTCAATTACATCGAACCAGCTGAACGGTTATGGTTGAAAATTGGTATGAAGGAAGCACTCAGCATGTTTTAATAGAGTAACTAATAAAATCCAGGAAAATCTATAAAGTTCCTTAGGGATACGCAAAATTAATAAGTTTAGGCTACAGCCCAAACCGCTGAAGATATGAGCTTGAAATTTGGGATATAGGTACATTGAACGACGTAATGGAGCACTAATGACGAAAATTTTGAACTTTCTACCTCTAAGGGGGTAAAATGGGCCCTTTTCGTTTGTATGTAACTTTTTATTCCCTGTACCGATTGACTTGAAACTTTGTATACATGCTTTCCAAACAAAATAAAAGTCACGTTTTTTCCTGTTTTTCCGAATTTTCTTCATCTAAGGGGTCAAATAAGGTCCCATAGTTGGTGAAAAAAGCGTCAATTACATCGAACCAGCTGAACGGTTATGGTTGAAAATTGGTATGAAGGAAGCACACAGCATGTTTTAATACAGAAACTAATAAAATCCAGGAAAATCTATAAGGTTCCTTAGGGATACGCAAAATTAATAAGTTTAGGCTACAGCCCAAACCGCTGTAGATACGAGCTTGAAATTTGGAATATACGTACATCGTACGACATAATGAAGCACTAAGGATGAAAAACGTACCTAACTCTAACTTACGGGGTAAAACGGGCCCTTTTTGTTTGCATGTAACTTCTTATTCCCTGTACCGATTGACATGAAACTTTGTATAGATGCTTTTGAGACTAAATAAAAAATATGGCTGTACCTGTTTTCTAAATTTTCCTTAAAAAAATCCTTAGGGGTCAGATACGTCCCAAAACTTCAATGCGCTTTTTTAAATAATGTAGTATCTAGGATTATGATAATGATAGTTTATCTTTAAATGGGGCAAAATGGGTCCCCAAAAGTTTACGATGTTTTTTTATTTTGTGAGCCAAGTCTTAAGCTTAGCGCACATATGGATCAATATAGGTATTTTACTATGGGATCAACCCTGACAAGCGAAAATTACCTACATTTTCCATACATTTTGTCGCGGGACGATGAACTTTTTGTGTTGAACAGCTGATTTTATTCACGTGCTTTTGGGGTTGGTACCATTGTAAAAGTTAATCAAATTATGAGTATAATAGCATCCTAGAATATGCCTGACTAGAATTACGACTTGTGTGCCATTTTTTCATTTGCCTGGAAAATTAAATTTCTAATGACTTAATGAAACATGTCGAATACCTGTACCGGCCTTAATTAATAGTGCACTACTGAAAATAGGTACTACGGATAGCACTACGGATAATAGAAACAGGTGGGTCTTAAGATGAACATGGACAAGACGAAAGTCACGTGTAATTCCCATGTTTTACCTACCCCGATTTCTGCTGGAAACTCGGTTCTTGAAGTCGTTGACTCGTACGTCTACCTAGGACAAGTAGTCCAGTTAGGTAGGTCCGACTTCAACAAAGAGGTCAATCGACGAATTCAACTCAGCTGGGCAGCGTTCGGGAAAGTGCGTAGTGTCTTCTCGTCCGACATACCTCAGTGCCTCAAGTCGAAAGTTTTCGACCAGTGTGTGTTGCCAGTGATGACTTATGGCACAGAAACGTGGTCTCTCACTATGGGCCTTATTAGTAAGCTCCAAGTAGCCCAACGAGCTATGGAGAGGGCTATGCTTGGAGTCTCTCTGCGAGATCGAATCATTAATAGGAGACCCGTAGAAGAACCAAAGTTACCGACATAGCCCAACGGATTGGCAAGTTGTAATGGCAATGGGCAGGGCACATAGCGCGGAGGGCTGATGACCGTTGGGGTCGAAAAGCTCTCGAGTGGAGACCATGTACCGGCAAGCGCAGCGTAGGACGTCCACCCACAAGGTGGACGGATGACCTCATTAAGACCGCAGGATCGCGCTGGATACAAGCCGCTTCCAACCGGTCTTATTGGAGATCCATAGGGAAGGCCTATGTCCAGCAGTGGACGTCCTGCAGCTGATGGATGACTGAAAATAGGCCTATCCGCGAAGGGTAATTGGGCCATATCCATCACGCCGGCCATGCATGGGTTGTTGAATTCACATACGACATTGATTTTTTCTACGTACGTACAGGTTGCCTCAATGTTTTCCAGCAAAGAAAAGTGAAATTTCTTACATAGTTACTCATACAATTATTATTATTGGCTCCCTCGGTGGCTCAGTGGTTGACCCTGACTCCTGGGTCAAAGAGGCGTGGGTTTGATTCCCAGGGCAAATATTTATGTGATGTTCATATGTGTTTGCTCTGTGTCTGAGTGTTATTAATGTATTTTTATTTATTTATTTAATACTTTATTGCACACTATTTGTACAAAAGGAGGACTTAACGCTAAACAGCATTATCTGCCAGTCAACCTACATGTATAAATAAATAAATAAATATATCTTTATTGTACACAGAAACACAGTACAGAAACTATACAATATGCTGTACAATGGCGGCCTTATCGCCTTTGGCGATTTCTACCAGGCAACCTTTGGATGGACTGGAATTATTCTAAAAATAGGAGTATGGTCGGTGGTGTATACAATACAGTACATACATTGAAATACATGTATATGTAGTATATCAGTCTCTGCCAGCCAAATCACAAACTTTGCTTAGTTTGGGATCAGAGACCGTGTGTGAGATGTCCTCCAATATTTATTTTATATATTTATTTATTATTGAGTTAATTTCAGAAATTCGGCAATTTATCATCTAAAAATTCACGTATGTACTCTGTAATAAGCTTTAGATACAAGTAAATTAAATAACCAAATACTGAGACAATTCAGGCTAAACCGTAGGCATTATTTTGCAAGTAATACAATAATAGGCTCAGTTATGAAGACGCCATAGTAAATATAATAACAACATAAAAAGTGTTCTCTCTATCGAATGCTTAAAGTGAAAATGAAACAGATATAAGTAATTATGATAATTAGCTATTATAATTACGATGGCGCCTTCATAATCGAGCCTAATGCGGGCTTAACCACGAGCTACTATTATTTTAAGTAAGTGCCAAGAAAACGCGGGCCTAACTGTGGGTTTTTATCATTTTAAGCAGTTACGAAAATAACGCGGGCCAGACCGTGGGCTATTATCATTACAAGCAATACAAAAACGCAAGCTAACGGCATGCTATTATAATTTTAAGGATTTATTAAGACAACACGGGCCAGACCGCGAACTATTAGATATTATTATAAGCAAATACCAAGATAACGCGGGTTGAACCGCGGGCTGTTATTTTAATTAAGTAAGTATTAAAACAACGTGGGCCAAACTGTGGGTTATTATCTTTGTAAGTACCTAATTATTAACACAACGCGAGCTAAACCGCGGGCTTTTATCATTTTGAGCAAGTACTAAGACAATACGGGCCAGACCATGGGCTATTATCATTGTAAGTAATACGACAATGCAGGCCAAACGGCGAGCTTTTATAATTTTAAGCAAGTATTAAGACATCGCAGTCCATGCTGCGTGCTATAAATAACCATCTTAAGCAAAAGCTAAACCGCGGGCCAAACCGTGATCTATTATCATTATAGGCAAATACTGTTACAATTTCGACCAAACCGTGGGCATTATCCTTGCAAGTAATTTTAAGCAAGTATTAAGACAACGCGGGCCAAATTGCGGACTATTAGATATTATTATAAGCATGTACAAAGACAACGTAGATCAAACCGCGGGCTCTTTTCATTTTAAGTAAGTACCTATGTACTAAGACAACGCGGGCGAAGCCGCGGGTTTTAAGCTAGTGTACTATAAATTCTGCCAATGGAAATCCCAGACCTGTCTTATTGGTTATAGGCATTTTTATTTCCTCAAAAATAAATTGTAATGTAAACTTGTACCGTGCACAATATGAATTTAACTTATCATCAGCATTATCATTTGGACATTTGGAATACTAAAATTAAATACAAATCAATAATACAAGCTATTGCGACAATTAATGAAGTAGATAAGTAAGATATCAAATAACTAACCTCGGTTACAATTCTCATTTCACCCTAGCAACAGTTTTATGAATGAGATGAGGCCAATTACCAAGAGAACTTATCTTAGAGTAAATTAATTTAACAATTAAGAAAGATAACATTACATTAATATTTAATACTTCCCGTTATCTCATTTCCACACGTGAGGGGTAATGATTACTCGTGACATAATTTAGGTATTTTAATGTTATAAAAGTTAGTAATAGCTGTTGATACGGTTTGTAAAATTTAAGAAGAATCGGCTGATGAAAATACAATAAAACAGAACTACTCATGCTGTTAATGATGATACGGTGTAGTACAAAGCTTTAAAAATATCCTGAACAAAAATATAAATTTAGGAAAGGACCTACTCACATCGATTTGTGGCTTTAGTTACCAATATGAATATTGAAATCCCGTGTTTTGGTGAATTGGAACGATTTATTTACCAAAAGAAACTTATAACATAGAAAATAATGGGGATAAAGAACAAACGATTGTCTTTTCTGTATCATAGCCAAATCATAACACTCCAATAGCATTTCTTTTACTTTTGTTTATAGGCATCTAACCCCGATTTGATCTCGAAGATTGTATTTTGAATCTCCAAGTTAAAAAAAAATATTTAAATAATTAGGTATGTACCTACTAATCCTTCGTAATAAAATAATACTGGAAAAAGAATTGCATACTTTTATATAAATAATTAGGTATGTACCTACTAATCCTTCGTAATAAAATAATACTGGAAAAATAATTACATCAGCGATCCTTTAGTAATCCAATTGCTTTTCATGTACATAGTTGCTTTGGTAACGTAGTTTTATTACTTGCTTGACAAAAAAAATTCCGCATCAAATATTGAAACCATTGAGTATTTTTACACCTCAACCTGAGTCCTTTTTGAGGTTTTCGCGATGACTCAGAGTTCAGGCGACAGACGGTTGCCAACGGGGTCTGTTGGCGGCATGGTATCTCTGCGGCAGCATGCCACTCGTTACCGCACCACGTGTTTCATAACCAATCTCTATGCGAGACGTGCCGCGTCTTGTCACCTGATAGCGGGCCGGTGGGGGCTGATAACACCTATTTTCGGTTGGAACTTTCCTTGTAAATAATAGACTTTGTTATATGAGTCAAAGACTCTTGACTGTTGACGGAGAGAGTAAAAGTTTATCAGGAGATTGTTGTATCAGTTCTTTTAGGTATTTATTTTTGGTGTGATTGATCGCTATGCAACAATTTAGGAAGATAACTAAGAGTACTTGAGTAGAGTGCACCCTTAAAACATTAAACACCCAATCACCTAAAGAGGCATGCCACGTTGTTGTAACAGACAAATCTATACCTCAGTTCAGAAAGTTCAGCTTTCGTTTTATCTCCTTGTATTCTGGTATCTGTGGCATTGAAAATGTTACCCAATATTACTGTAGAATTCAAGATGACTAAATCTAAAACATAAAATTAACATAATTCGATTGAATACATATTTCGGGGCCTAGTCATCCTGTAAAATGTTAAGTAAGATTACACCTATGTTACGCCACCTTGCGAAGGTCACTGTCGGTAGTGTCGGTTAATATATAAAATTCTAGTTCATTCAAAATTTGGTACCGTTATCGCTCGTCATCACACATGAATGACTAAACCTCACCGGATTTGCAAAAAAATTGGAGACTCGTGCCGCCTTGGTGTCGCGCCGTAAAAGGCGCGGGCATGACGCTGCAAATTCCGCCAAAGCCAACCTATCTGCTACGTAACTCCGCGATAGTTTATTGCTACTAGATTGGCCCACAAGTGATGTGATTTATGGTAATATGTGATTACTCGACGACGACGTGACTGCGAATCTAAATATGGAAGCAAATTAACAGATTTAAAAAATCACAGATCTAAAATCAGATTAGATTAGAGATGTAGTTGTGGAATATTTTTAAAGAGATTAGGACTTCGTTTTTGCTTAAAATATTATCACTATATGAATTTTGCGTGAAGAGAGTTTGTGTCTAAATATATATAACTACCTGACTACTATTGTAACGAACCTGATAATATAATTTCTTATGAGTTTGATAAGGCTTAGATAAGACTAAGAAGTATTGAATAAAATCATGTTAATCATCTCATGTTGTATTAAAACCAATTTGATTTTAATATGTAAATTACAGGCTATGCTTAGTAAGAGATGTAACTGGTGAAAATAGCTGTGCGTCATCGAGACAATTTTTTTCCTGATGCTATTCTTTCAGTAACCACGAGGTACAATCGAACAAAAGCCTCACTGTGACGTTCTAGCCTCTTGTATTACTCTATAGGTAGACCCCATTGTAAAAATACTATTTTACATGAAAATAACAGTTTGTAGTATCTAGATGACGATTCATGACGCTGTGCCGCCAAAATCGTCTGCTCAAATAGAGATCAGTGGGTAGTAGAAAACAAGTCTGAACGCGATACTGATGAAATACGTACACGAATTGCAAAGAAGGTGTTTGTACAAGAAACGTAAAGTTATTGTGTCAAGTGGCCTATTTGGGCGCTGTTTACCTTGACGTAGCTCAAACAGTTATCAAAGTTTATACAAGAGACACAGTATGAGTAACTGAGGTTATAAAAATTATCGTAGCATGAGGGGAGATTGCAGTTTTTGGAAAACTTGTCTATAATGAATAATCGGAAGTTGATAATAAGTGTTGCTTATTTTGTGACAAGGCTAAAAATAAAGATTTCCTACACTAAAAATTGTTTGAAGTTAATATTCGTCGTAACGAAAAATATTACTCTTATATTAATCAGTCAAAAAGTATATCAGCTTGAAGTTATCAGCGAGTAGAGACTCTTTGTGACTGCAGCGAAAGGACATAATTCATTATCGCGTAATACCGGCTATACAGTCCATTAGGTAACTAACTGTATCTTAATGTATCAATCAGAAAAAGTACTTACCCGAAACTAATATTTTTCCTGTTGGTGATAAATGACGTCATCGAATTCTGCTAATCTGCAAGATGCAAGAGGTCGTCGCTCGAGGCGAACTTTTTACATTCTGATTTATAAGAATTGATACGTGACAGTCACCACCTATCGCGGATACAAGCAGTGACATTGACCATGTGGAATGTCCACCGGTAGTTCACCAAGTCTAAGTAACTACGTACCTAACTGGTCAGGGCAATATGGATCCTTTCTCTGAAGTAAGCAAGTTTTTGCTGGTACAATCATTAACCTAAGGTACAATCATTAAGTAAGTAAAGTAAGTTCGTATAGGCCGGGTGGCTATCCCAGAGTTTTAGGCCGCCTGAAGGCCTCTGACATGGCTAAACGGTTAAAACAACCGGGTATTAAGTAAGTGAAGGTACAGGTCTAATCTGCAAAGGTTATAATTTTCTTCATGGCAATGTGATCATGACTTTTGTTTTTTGTCATTTCTTCCTAAAGCGCCATCTTGATATCCCGTTGGAGGGTTGGGAAGAGCTGGCGATGCAGAAGCAAGAATGGTCAAAAACAAATTTGGTTTTGCGAGCCATATAAAAGCTCATGCTGCAACATACTAGCCAGGAGACGCGATTGGCAGATACGTCGAGGAGAACGATACCTAAGTATTTGCCTCTGAAGTGTTCCTTGACAAGCCTCTAGGGAAGCTACAAGGTGTCGGTTTGTCGTGAATTTGAAGACCATCTGCAGCATTTTTTGCCCTGGTCCTAATATCTTGTATATAAGATCTTCTTAGTTCCTAGTTAGAAAAACAAGTACGTATTTGAGGATTCTAACGAATTTCTGTTGCCCTGGTCTAGTACCAGGGTATATCTGGTACCAAATTATACTTCCATTCTGTGCAAGTAAGCTAACTAGAGGATTCTGTAAAATAAAAAAGAAAAGTTGGGTACTGCACTAATTTGAAGCTCCTTTTTCATTAATTATTTTACCAAAGTTTTACGTAAGTTTATTTACTTTAATAAGCAATTAGTTACATTATTATGACGAGGGCGATTGGTAGGTCGTCTAGCACCATATGAGTAAATACTACGACTTAATTTTATTAGTCCACGTGCCAGTTACCAAGTAATTAAATAATGATAATATTAAATAAAATTTACGCAAATCAGACGTCATGAATTTAGCGTAAAAACTTTACTATTTGCTTGGAGACAGACAGTGCAAATATTAACCAAAATAAGAGAATATCCAGACGTAATTATTAAATGTTGTGTCGCTATGGAAATCGAGCAGATGTTATGCCAACCCCGACGTCACTGGGCTGTCGTCAAGCACTAGTGTAGGTATCGATACGCATTACCTACTTAGTACCTATCAGTTCAATACACCAAAACCAAACGTGTCGATATTTCAACACGTTTGGTTTTGGTGTATTTACGTATTACGTTTGGTCTAAGCTACATAGGTATCTACTGTTCAAAGAATTCATTTTAGCACTTTTGCTATTGAGTTCGATTGTACATGTTTTAAAATCACTACTTTATAGTATGTAGTTCAAAGCTTCAAATAACAATGATCCTCAAATTATATCTCACATGCTGAATCAATTACAAATCAGGAAAATATTAATACGAATCCTAATAAAATACCAATTTTTTGCCAAGATTTTCTAACATGTTCTTCTATAACCTCCTTATCTTACATAAAAACGGTAAAACTCCAATATAAAAACCACGTGGTGGAGCTAAATTTAGAGTTCACAGTTATTTCACCACGTTTGATAAGAGCTCTATTTTTAGCGAGTCTCTACGTAGAGCACGTTTCGTAGAGATAATTTGTATTAAATAAAAAAGATAAGTAAAAAAACGCGAGCGGTGACGATTTTTCGGAGAAAGGATTTTTATGAGCTTAACAAATTAATTACCTAAAGTTAATTAGACTTCAAAAAAACGCCCCGCGTTCACGGTAAATCTTACGATCAGGATATTGTCTTAATATTAAACCCGAACCCATAACTAAAAACTGCAATAAGTCGGACTAGTGGTTTCAGAGAATAATTGCAATATGGATTTGCACAAACAAACAAACAAGTTTATTTGGCTCAACGTATAAGCATTGCCATTCAGCGTGGCAACGCTACCAACTGGCAGTGGGCTTGAGTATTTGAATTATCTTTAGACCTTCAAGGGTCTATGGATGATCCAATTGCTTGTCATGTAGTAGTAGTTTATGTAGTTTTAGATTGTCTTGTAGTTAATAAAACAAGCAAACACATTCTCACCCTAAACGCATAATATACCGCCTACGTTCCGTCGCGGGTAAAAATTTCGATATAAATTAGACTAAAAAACCAGTATCTTAAAATTAAAATAGTAACATAGACAGAATAATGTAGATTTCATCTTATCAAGCGTTATTCATCCTACACCGCGACAACTATCAGACAATTCTGATCAAGAAGAAGAGAATAATAAAAGAATTAGCGGAAAGTTTCCTTTTGGTAAATTGGTTCAATTAGAGGTCTAGAAGAATAAATAATAATAAAAAAATATTTTGGGACATCATATAACAGAATATAACTTCATTTGATCATGTTGTTCAATCTAAATATCTACCTATGAAAAGGTTAGCTTATTGCATTGAGACACACAAGACGAAGACACGAGTTGCCGTGACCATGACTAGTTTGGGCGCTCGTTTGCATCAGACGATGAGTGAAAGTAATTCTAATCGGGCATGTTGAAGCGTTATTTGATATTTGACAGTAATCATGATTATGAATATCAGAACCCACAAGTTAGCATAACACGGCGATAAGAAAAGAAAAACACTTCATATCGAAGCATTTTGAAATGTTTTCAGGATCCGTCAAAAATTTAGCAGCGGCACCACAGAGCAGCCCGGGTAGCATGGCAAAGGGACAAATTATCCTTCCACCATTACCTTCACCTCCCCTTGAAGAGGAAATAAAGTACGGATTGACAATGATAACTGACATTATTACCCGTGCAGTAGATACTCTACAACGGAAATGGATAAATCATATCACACCTACAAATAAACCATAAAAGTAGCACATGAATAGGCATGATGACTAAAAATACAATTAGATAGATTACCAAAAAATAAAAGACATGTATTTTTTCTTTTGTGAATTAAACAAAAATTGATGAATATATAGGCAGTTAAAGTTTCGCGTTACGTCACAAGTCACATACAAATCTAAAGACCCCCACTCCTGAACTTTGACAAAATTTATATTTCTCATTTGTTGTTTGATTGACAAAAGAAAAAATACGTGTCCAATATGTATAAATGGTAATCTAACTCACGGAATAATTAAAATAATGTTTTTTTTACCCTGGCATCATATCTATTGCAACGACCATGACCAAGCGCTTTAATATTATGGTAAAAATACTCACATCTATAGCTTTCGGGTTAACTAGTTTCAAATTCCCAGAAAACAAGTGATACAGACCTATATTTACATAATATTTAGTTAAAGAAGCTGGACTAGATGATAATGATGATGGCTACAGGGCGAAAGCAAAAAGTTTCTATTTGGGAATCTGATTCAATTAGAAGTCCAGGAGGAAAGAGACTAAATTTGAATGACTATTGCACCAGAGCTGCAAGGCAAAGGTTGGTTTAACGCGATGAGGCTATCAGAAATTCAGTCCATTAAGTAATGGATGGTCTAAGGCTTAGCTAGATGATAGTTATGCTATATGCAGGGCAAAAGTTGGCACATTGTGGCAAGGCACATGACAAGAGAAGCACAGTCATGATAATATGCGACCCGTGCCCTATGCTCGCACAAATGATGGCGAAAATGTTGAGTTTTTGTACTGCTGTTTCAGTAACTAAAAGTCTGCCAGAAAACGACAAGGACAACAATGTATTTTATTCGCATTTACTTAACATAAAGGACAAAGATCTAATGATAGCTATTTAAGCGGCCGGGCGAAGGCGGCACATGACAAGAGACGCACTGCATATGGCTTAACTAAAAAATTATACTAACTGCAAGGCGGAGGTTGGCAGTTGGCACATTGTGGCAAGGCACATGATATGGGACCATGACTAGCCGGGCGCCCCGTTTGCATGTACCCAAAATTGCACGTAATGGCCAATATGATTTGATCAGATTTTTCGAAAAACTTAAAAATCCTCGTAAAAGTCCGCGAAGTCCAGAGAGGTTCAGAATTTACTTTATATCTTTGTACTCAAAAATGCTACAATTGAAAGGCAGATCTAATGATAGATATTGCAGCGGCAGGGGGAAGGTAGGGCACATGACAAGAAAAGCACATGACATGCGACCATGACTAGCCGAGGCGCCCGCTTGCATCAGACGCTAGACGGTGAAAGTGCTTCTTGGAATGCCGCCCAAATATTGATAACGGTTTCTGGGACAATAATTATAGTAGGTAATAGTTGCAAATATTCGTACCTATATATTTCGGTTCCGATGAGGATAATGGAATCGGAAATCAGTTTCGCGCTTGCAATATTTTATTTTATCGACCGTAGGACCGCATACGACGATGTTACGACAATCAATTAGACTAAATTATAGCTTATGGACATGGGCGCCGGCAGAAATAATTTCCAGGTGGTGCAGATTTTAGTTTTCTTACAATACGTATATGATTGTTAATAAAAAGATGAAATTTTAGTTTAAATGTTCGAGACATTTACAAATTTCTGACTATTCATATGACTGTACTGTATCAGCCATTTAATAGTCCACTGCAGGACGTAGGCCTACCCACGAAGGATGATTGGGCCATATCCACCACGCTGGCCCAGTGCGGGTTTGTGGATTCGCATACGCCATCGGATTTCTTCTACGGAAGTATGCAGGTTGCCTCACCATGTTTTCCTTCACCGAAAAGCTAGTGGTGTGAAATTCCGTACATAAATTCCAAAGAACTCATTGGTACAGGACCGGGATTTGAACCCACGACCTCACGATTGCAAGGCGGGTGTCACTACCTCTAGGCCACCACGGCTTCATATGACTATACTGTACTGTACTGTACCAGCCTTTTTAATAGTCCACTGCAGGACGTAGGCCTACCCACGAAGGGTGTTTGGGCCATATCCACCACGCTGGCCCAGTGCGGGTTGGTGGATTCACATACGCCATCGAATTTCTTCTACGGACGTATGCAGGTTGCCTCACGATGTTTTCCTTCACCTGTCATATGACTATCAGTGATGAAATAAGGTTTCAAGTGCTCGAAACACCGTGGAAACCTCCGCAAGATTATGATTTCAAGCAGGACATCGATCATAAAAACCAAACACAACAACGTGCATTTCGCCACGAGTGGCTCACGGCATACCCTTGGTTAGCATATTCTGCTCAGGCTAAAGGACCCATACAAAAAATGATTGTATTATTTCCCGCACAAATTCATCGAGGCAGTACTCAGGGGCCACTTATCGTTCGGCCATGCAAAAAATATCAAAAATGTAATGAGTGCGCGAAATCTCATGCAAATAGCCAGTGGCATACTGAATCGGTTATACGTTCTAAAAAAATTCTGGGAATCATGCAACAAAGAAAAAAGAAGACGTTTATGAATAGATAGCTACTGAATATCACAGGAAAATTTCAGAAAACAGAAAAAAACTTCAACCCATTATATCTTCGGTCTTATTTTGTACTACGCATGTAAATCATGCGTAGTACAAAATAAGAGGAGGAGGAAAAACAGAAGATGGGTCAATTTTCAAAGACATACTACATTTCCGAGTTGAGGCAGGAGATACGGTTTTAAAAGACCACTTTGCAACTGGTTCGAAAAATGCCCTCTATGTATCCCATCAAATACAAAACGAAATTATTGCAACCTGTGCTAATGTTCTTCGTGAAACCATTACTGATGAAGCAAAAGAAGCGGCATACTTTTCAGTCTTGGCTGACGAGACAGCGGATATAGCGGGACTGAACAGCTTTCGATGGGCATAAGATACGTCAAGTTTGACACAGACTGACCACTTCAAAAATCAGATGCTGTATCGATTTCTGAAGTTATAATATCTTTTTTGGGTATGATGGTTGCTCCACGATGGCTGGACATGTTGTTGGACATGGACATCAGAAAATAATTAATGATAAATATCCCAAAGCAAAGTATTTCCACTGTGCTAGTCACATATTAAATCTTGTTGTTAATGATTTAAATAATTTGAGTGAAAGAAGAAATACTGCTGAAATGATTAAGGAAACTATAACTTTTTTTAGAGAGAGCATTTTACGGCGAAAAAAAATTCCAAATGTTCCCTGGTTTTGCGAAACCAGATGGTCTGCAAAGTAAAAAAGTATTCGAATTTTCTCTCAAAATTTCACCAAAATTGTAGAAGCATTACAAGACCTCTCAGAAGATCAAGCCACTAATTCTAATACAAAGATTAGAGCTTACCAACTGCGCACTGCTTTGACCACCACAAATTTTACTACTTGCTACTTACTCAGAAAAGCTTGAGCCTGTCTGCAACCAGCTTCAACAAGTGGATATTGGCATTAATTCAGTGAATGACCACATTTGCCAACTCACTAAAATAATAGAGGGTCACAGACAAAACGCATCGCAGGAATTGGAGAATTGGAGAAGCTAAACAAAGTTGCGAAGATCTTAATATTGAGATTAAATGCCAACGAGTTACGAAACGACAGGCTCATCGATCCAACCACCCATCCGAAAACGTTGAAGAATTTTACAGAAGAGCTTTATACATCCCATACCTTGGTTCGATCATTTGTTCTTTAAAAAACAGATTTTCTAAAACACATAAAAAATCATTTTCTCTGTTACATCTACACCCAAAAACAATTAAAGGCCTCAGTAAAGAAGAATTTCTTAGAGCTGCATAAGACATTTAAATGAGAATTGTGTAATTACTGCCTACTAATTATTGTGATTAAAAAAATGATTTCCAACAGACGGCTTTTTATTTCAATGGTTCCTGTTGATCCCGAGATTCCCAAGGGGTGCACTTGCACCCCCTGGCACCCCCCTGCCGGCGCCCATGCTTATGGATCCAGAGCAGTTAATCTATAGGACAGAGCTGTTATGGTACTGAGCAAATATAAAGTTTTTTGTAAGAAAAAGTCAGCCGTGGTGATCTAGAGGTAGTGACACCCGCCTTCCAATCGTGAGGTCGTGGGTTCAAATCCTCGGTCCCGTACCAATAAGTTCTTTGGAATTTATGTACGGAATTTCACACCACTGGCTTTTCGGTGAAGGAAAACATCGTGAGGCAACCTGCATACGTCCGTAGAAGAAATTCGATGGCGTATGTGAATCCACCAACCCGCACTGGGCCAACGTGGTGGATATGGCCCAAGCACCCTTCGTGGGTAGGCCTACGTCCTGCAGTGGACTATTAAAAAAGGCTGGTACAGGTACAGTAAGAAAAAGAAGAAATATTTATGCTCCTGGATCATGTGTGCCTATCAATGTTGGAAACAAACCCCTATACTCTATAAAATTTAACTTGATCTCTGCAACAGCTGTCAGAAAAATCACGCCTATGAAGTCCTGAATTTCTTAATAGTACAGACAGTACCTGTCAATGTCATACTTTATGGGCATGCCGATTAGTGACGGGCGACGAATGATCGTGACCACAGAGTTTTAGATAGAGTTTTAATTAAAATATCGATAGTTTATACTGACGATATTTCGAATAAAACTTAATTTATCATTAATTTTACTGTATATTTTAATATCATAACATTATTTACATGTGTAATTAAATTAAACCCAATTATTTGTTCCATTAGTATCGATAATAGTGAAAAACGTCGATAAATACTATCGTTCCATTATTATGAGTATTTAATTAATATCATAACATTATTTACATGTGTAATAGTAACTAAATAAAATCCAATTTCTCACCTTCAACTACTCATTCGATTTCATTACAACGTTGTTTGATAACCGATTTTTTCCACCTATCTCAACTCTAAAAATGTTAATCTTCTATGTCAATGTCACTGTCGCAGAGATTAAGTTAAATTTTATAGAGTTTTATAAGTAGCTTGCTGTGTAGAAAAGCCCCGAAATTTAAAGAAATAGAATTACTAAATTTAACTTTCTCTCATGAAACAAAATGACCTAGATTATTCCATTCTGTTAGGTACTTATTACTTATTATCAGTCGCAAATGGCGACGTCATCCATTGTGAAGTTAACACCATTATCAACGACTATAATTCACATGTTATCTCGTGTCTACACACGTATAGTAACGAGATAGAAATAGGTTAGAGCTACTTCCGCAGACTATCTTGTGATACCTGTGTCTATTGATAAGGCAGTTGACCGCTCGTCGCGCCACGCTGTCGGTCCGAGTAGATCAATCTTGCAGAGGTACTTTATAAACAAGATTTACCTACGAGAACGTAGGTTTGTCGTACAAGCCTATAAGCACGTGATTGAGGCAAATGTAACATATCTTATGTACCTAGTTCTTTAGAAAAAGTTATGGAAAGTTAAAAACACTACCTACCTAAAAGGGCATACGATCATGCTTTTAATATTTTAAATTCGATGAAAATCTCCTCGAAAAATTTGGTCATCGATAAAATATTTACCTAAAGTCTCATATAATTACGCAACATGTAAGGTGTTTGATCTTTAGCTTGACTGCTTTTTTCTACCTACGAGCATCTCAAGATTCTCAAGTTCAGTTTTATTCAGGCCGAGACCTGTATCTCTCAAAAATTTCCTCCTCAACGGGTGTCACCGCGGAGCGATGACATTGGCACGCGCACACTTGAACCACGTGCGCGCACGCTTACCATCCAAACGTCATAACCTCACCACCTGCACACTCCACAACCAACCTTCGTCCCAGCAAACTAAGATCCATTTCAGAACACCTAGAATCTGTAACTCAGACGGCAGCAGTTAACAGCGAAATCTGAGCCTAAGTTGCGTGGGTAGATGATCGGTTTTCAAACGCAGCAGGTGGCTGGAAGAGCCGTGGAATTTCATTCATAAGTGCTAACGAGGTCGCCCGTAGCGTAGCGTGGAGTAAACGTGGAAAAACAGCGAGTAGAAACAATTGCGGTTAAATCATGTTAATGCGTACCTGTTGTTGACCTACAAGCCCTGCAAGTTTACCAGTATTCGTCATTATCATGTTTAGTCTACTGCAAGTTATACATTATACAAGCTGTTTTGCATTCTTGTCGTATTTATAAAGGTTACGACGGGTAGGTAAGCCGTTAACTACAATAAAATAAAGTAAGTAAGTACAACTGGAATTGTATTATCTCTAGACTCTATAATAATTATATTGTGGTCTGTGGATAATCAAATTGCTTTTCATGTAAGTAGATTTGTTGTATAAAAAACTACTTAAACTATGTAGTTTGTATTTAACTATGTATTTTCTCATAATAAGTGTACCTATGTAGGTACACTTATTATGAGACCAACATCGACAACGAGAGAAATCAACTATTCCACACAATACATGTACCAATACAGGTACCATCGACTTGGAATGATGACATGTACCTAAGTATGATGGAAATACTATCGGTACAGTACAGCATATCTTCATCGCGCTCTATTAAGTAATGCATGCATGATATAGGAATAATGCAAAACTGATTTCTAGTCTTCTTACGTCTGTTTTAGGTCCTTATTGAGCCTGATGTCGAAGGCTCTCAATGTCTATTTACTCTTGTCATTTTGATATCTTTATTAATTTATTAGCACTATTCGAACGAGCGCTATAAGGCACAGATCGAACATTTCCTGAATACCTACCAAACTACCATAAGTTAGGTACCTACCAAAATTCGTGGTAAAATGTTTTCTATGACTAGTTCTCTATGTGAAGGCAATAATTAAGAATCGAATATAATTGCGTTTTCTTGTAGTATTGACCTATGAGTCGATATTTTATTTATGATTTGTGTGACCAAGAGTTCGGACGTGACGAACGATATTCTTACTTTATTAGGCTCGCTCTTTACTTTTAGCAAAGAAAATAATTATAACAATATAGACTAAAACTACTTTACGTATGTAAGTCTGCGAAGCTGAGAATCTTTCTTCGGGTTATAGTAGGTACAGGTGTAGCAACATCTATGTAATGAAATTGACTGATTTATTATCAAATCAGCAGACGTGCAATTTGCTTTTCAAAGATTAATCAAATTACGCGTTAAATTATACATGCTTATCAGATTTTAATCTGTGCAATCGATCGTTCTTTTCATCGGTAATTTACCGAGAGTCAAATCTATACTTGGCAATAGCGTCATCAATGTCAAACTTAGGTACTTAGGTCTGCAGATTGGAACATTTAGGATCACTGTTAACATTAACGATCACTGCTAACATAGGGGGTCCCTCTTAACATTGAGGATCACTGTTAACATTGAGGGTCACTGTTAACATTGAGGATCACTGTTAACTTTGAGGATCACAGTTAACATTGAGGATCACTGTTAACATTGAGGATCACTGTTAACAATGGGAGGTCCCTGTTAACATTGAGGATCACTGTTAACATTGAGGATCACTGTTAATATTGAGGATCACTGTTAACATTGAGGATCACTGTTTCACAATTACCCGTAAACGTTGAGGGTCACTGTTAACATTGAGGGTCACTGTTAACATTGATGGTCACTGTTAACATTGAGGATCACTGTTAACATTGAGGGTCCCTGTTAATATTAAGAGTTGCTGCTAACATTGAAGGCAACTCTTAACATTGAGGGTCCCTGTTAACATTGAAGTCACTCTTAACATTGAGGGCCCCTGTGAACATTAAGGGTTACTGTTAAAATTGGATCGGCATGGATGACTAGTAAAATCGAGCGCGAGGAATTGTGGTTAACAGCGGTTAAACACATCAAACGTATAACAAACGAAGCTGTTTCCGAATTTCCCTCCGCGAAAGTAGCCCTAAAATTAACTGTTTGTTGCATTCTCATCAGTATCATAAACTGTAAAAAAATGTTATGTGACTTTACTGCAGCCTTCTCTATCTCACTACTGGGTATAGGCCTCTCTCTTACGGTGCCATTTGTCTCGGTCCTGTGCTAATGGTATACAGGTTCGACCCGCGATTTTCCGTACATATCGTCGAATCTTGCCGCCGGACAAACAAGGCTCCGCTTGACTACGAAGTCGCTAACAGATACATACATATTACTTAGTTCGTTGTACTAAACATTCAACTAAGATCATCAACAACTGGAGAACGCCCACTAAAGGACGAATCTAAAACCACTGGAAAAAGAGAAGAGAGTGGTTTTAGATTCGATTATGATATACTCAGGTTTAATTAAGATACCTAGAGCCCTAGACTAAATAACTTAAATCCTCAACGATGTATTTCACGATTCACGTCTTCCTGCATACAAAGTAGTAGCTCTTATATGATGTGTTACAGATCTTGGCACTACTCACGTCCTCTCATACGCATGTGCGACATTTATCACTTTGGTAATTTGTAAAGTACACGATTTTACCTTCAAGTAGGTATTCCCTATGATCACTCACGCATACTCACGTGCTTACTTTATTTCGTACTCGACTAGAATATGTCTTGGAGTTTTTCAGACACTCGTGAGTACTGTATCAGCCTTTTTTAACACGCTTTTATTAGTTTCACCTGTATGTTAGCTTGTAACCAACCCCTTTGAGCTGGATTTTGACCTACTTTGAGCGATCAGATTTTCTTCAATCTTTACACACCTATCAAAGACCGATGACAACAAATTAATAAAAAAATATGACTCGCGTGTTTTCTTTTTTTAAACTATATATTATTATTATGAATTATAGTCCACTGCAGGACGTAAGCCTACCCACATAGGGTGATTGGGCCATATCCACCACGCTGGCCCAGTGCGGGTTGGTGGATTCACATACGCCATCGAATTTCTCCTACGTATGTATGCAGGTTGTCTCAAGATGTTTTCCTTCACCGAAAAGCCAGTAGTGTGAAAATCCGTACATAAATTCTAAAGAACTCATTAGTACGGGACCGGGGTTTGAACCCACGACCTCACAATTGTAAGGCGTGTGTCCATTTATTGTCTCTACCACGAGACCACCACGGCTATATATTTCAGACACTCTTGAGTAGATAGTAGATACATATATTTAATATGACTGCCATATTTGTATTTGGCGTACATCATCACGATCCATCGCAGTCTTAACAAGGTCAGAATTTGACCTTGTTAAGACAGGGTCGCAATGGATGCAAGTCGCTTCCAACTGGTCTTATTGGAAATTTATAAGGGAGGCTTGGACGTAAGTTAGGACTCACAGAGTTATTATTTTTTGTGATAAACATTTCAAAAATTCAACTAAAAAAATAACTCGTTGAGGAAACCTAGTGTGGGACGCACTATAAAGCTAAAATCATTTCGTAGGTTAGGACTTTTATAGGTCTTTTATGCGTTGGATGTAGCCAACCTACATCCAACGCATGTACTAGTCCTGTGTCGGTCATACATTCTCCGTGTTCCGGATCGTTCATGACCGACCAGCGAAATAACCGAATCAAATGTATCGGTCGTTCATCGGTCACGTGACCGAACCATACGGTGGCGATAAAATCCTCAGTACATTCACCAATGATCAACAATCTTTGACCTGTGATTAGAAAAGTTAGCGAAATTAATTCTTATTACGTGACAAGAAGGTTTATTTTAAATATAAAAAAACGAAAGAGACATACAATCATCAAATAAATGAAACATTGTTTGCATGCATTGTAGTAATAGCCATCATATTACTTAAGACGTAAAGTCTAATTTAGAATTTTAATCGCGAAGTATCATTGCAAGTTAGACACGTTTCGTTTGTTAGTATGCCAGCAGTGTTTCACGCTTCATTTTGGCGCGATTCGCGCGACACGGAACATGCGACTCATGGTACAAATGATCGAGATCTAGGACAAGTAATGAACGTCTATCCCCCGTGGCTCTACTGCTTGGCTCAACTAGTAGTGCCAAAGGAAATTTCTCTCTCCCGTGGCACGATTAATTTTCTATGGCTGCTTAGACTATACAATTACCCGTGGCACTACTGAGTTTAGGATGACCGAACAATTTGTAACTTATATTTTTTAGTTTAAAAAATTACAGATGTCATGATGACAGCTGTCAAAATCAAGAATTCGTATGAGTTTTATGACAGTTGTCATAGTAACAGCAGTCGTTTTCTAGAATTCATGCGAGTCGCGTGACAGGTACGATTTAGGGCATGCAAAAACCGGGTGGTTTCGAAAAACCGGGTTTTTCGGTTTTTGATTTAAAAAACCGGGTAAACCGGGTTTTTCGAGTTTTTCGGGTTTTTTTTGGTAAGTATATGAAAATACTAAAAATAATGGTTTGTTTGTTTGTTTATGACCCTGTACTGTCCCATTGTGGGCAAAGGCCTCCCTTCGAGATTTCCAGTTGCGTCGGTCTTGTTCTGATGCCTGCCAATTTGGATTAAATGTATTCGCGCCATCTAATAGAGAGTGCAGACTCTCTATTAGATAGGCCTCTATGAGGCCGCACCGAGTTGGGACCCCATTCGGAGGTGATTTTATCCCAGAGGTCTTCTGGCATGCGACTGACTTACTCGGCCCACTGCGAATTCAGTTTAGCGGCAGTGAAAGCCAAATCTTTGATTTGAGTTCTGGAACGCAGTTCAGTGTTTTGTACTCGGTCTATTAGCCGGTCACCGAGAATACTGCGCTCCATCGCTCTTTGGCAAACCTTGAGTTTGGACTTTTAGACTTTAGTTAAAGACACCTGTTTGTCAAAAACAATGTTTGTACACCATAAGTCAAAATGGAAAGATTACATACATCTTGCGCTTTAGTGTGATCGGAAGGTGTCTCTTCATATGCTTTTTCATGGCCCAATAGCTCTTCCAAGCTTTCTCTTTTCTTCTAGGTCTTGTCTCGTCTGGAAGGTGACTATTTGCCCAAGATAGATGTTTAATCGTGAACGTATATGTCTTCGTCATCGACAGTTACCCGACGTTTGATGCCATTGGTCATCACTTTGGTCTTTAACATGTTCATCCGCAATCCAACCTAGAGGCTTGCAGTGGTTAGATTTTGTGGCATTGATTGCAGCTCTCTGGCTGAGGAAGAGAAGATAACGATATCGTCTACAAAATGAAGATTAGTTAACCTTTTTTTTACCGATATCAACACCACTTTTATCCCAGCTTGCCGCCAGCTTTCCGAAAACTTCTTCGAGGACGCCCGTGAATATTTTTGGGGACAGTGGGTCTCCCTGTTTAACATATTTCTCTATTGCAAATGCTGGGCCAGAAGATTGTAATTTTGTTGCAGCGGTACTTTGAGAATAGATGAGGCGGAGAAAATTAACGTGTGTGATGATATCAAATGCTTTTCAACCGAAGAAACAGAGGAGGTACTCAACTCGACGCGTATATGTATAAATATGTTGTGTATAACCAAACCAATATAACCAATAGCGCGGCCAGAGATCCAAGACCCAGCTTACCTGACAGTTCACCAAAGATATCCCGGACATCAGCCTGTAGGAGATTAGTATGGCCCTGAATCAGTTTAAGAATAACAAGGCGCCGGGTGATGACGGTATCACATCAGAGCTGCTGAGAGCGGGTGCACCGGTACTAAAAGTCTCCTTAAGCTTTTCAACACCGTCGTCCTCGAGCGCATCACGCCAGAAGCATGGAGTAGAAGCGTGGTGGTGTTGTTTTTCAAGAAAGGTGACAACACCTTATTGAGAACTATAGACCCATCTCACTTCTGAGCCATGTTTATAAGCTGTTTTCAAGGGTCATTACGAACCGTCTCGAGCGTAGGCTTTATGAGCCTTCCGAACAAGCCGCATTCATACGCTGCGGCAGGTTATACAGAAGACCGAAGAGTGTAATTTGCCACTTTGCTTAGCGTTTGCGGACCATGAGAAAGCCTTTGATTCGGTCGAGGCATGGGCTGTGCTCGAGTCTCTCCAACGATGCCGTATTGACTATCGGTACATCAAAGTGTTGCAGTCTTGTATAATAACGCCACTATGTCGGTCTGAGTACAGGAAGAAAGCTCCAAGGCGATCCCTTTAAAAAGAGGCATAAGTCGTAATTTCTTCGAAACTGTTTACGGCTACTTTTGAGAAGCGTTCAAGCTCCTAGAATGGAAAGGATTGCATCAATGTCAATGGCGAATACCTCACTCACATTCGGTTTGCCGACGATATAGTAGTCATGGCAAAATCGATAGAAGAGCTCAGCACGATTCTGGAAGGCCTCAATCGGGTTTCTCAACAGTCTTAAGATGATCATGGTCAAGTCGAAAGTCAAATGTGATTCCCATGTTGTACCCTCTTCGATTTATATTGGGAACTCGGTTCTTGAAGTCGTTGACTCGTACGTCTACTTAGGACAAGTAGTCCAGTTAGGTAGGTCCGACTGCAAGAAAGAGGTCAATCGCCTAATCCAACTCGGCTGGGCAGCGTTCGGAAAATTGCGTAGCCTCTTCTCATCCGACATACCTCAGTGCCTCAAGTCGAAAGTTTTAGACCAGTGTATGTTGCACGTGATGACTTATGGCACATAAACGTGGTCTCTCACTATGGGCCTTATTAGTAAGCTCCAAGCAACCCAACGAGCTATGGAGAGGGCTTTGTCCGGAGTCTCTCTGCGAGATTGAATCAGAAATGAGGAGATCCGTAGAAGAACCAAAGTTACCGACATAGCCCAACGGATTGGCAAGTTGAAATGGTAATGAGCTGGGCACATAGCGCGGAGGACTGATGACCGATGGGGTCGAAAAGTTCTCGAGTGGAGACCACGTACCGGCAAGCGCAGCGTAGGACGTCCACCCATAAGGTGGACGGATGACCTTATTAAGACAGCAGGATCGCGCTGGATACAAGCCGCTTCCAACCGGTCTTATTGGAGATTCATAGGGGAGGCCTATGTCCAGCAGTGGACTTCTTATGGCTGATGGATGGATGGATGGATGATATTTCTTTCGTTTGTTAATTTCAAGAATCGAGCTTTCCTTTATGTATAATTTACAAATATTAGACAAACGTGCAAAATATATCACGCTTAGTTTTACTACTTAGCGTAGCAGAGACTGTCAGACTAATGTAACAATACAAAAAGGCGGCGCGGCGGTTGATAGCATTTCGGTCAAGACGAGACAAAACGCGTCCCATTACGCTTATAACGCTACAGCGCTCTGCCTATATGACGATACTCACTAATTCACTATGTAAAGCGAGAGAAAGAGAGAATGAGGACTTTCGCACTTGAATTTCATCCTTAGCACGTAGTTATATAATAGTCATTGGTCAATGGTACATTAGGCGTAATTTTATACATAGAAAAAAGTGTTAGAGCAACTAGATGACAATAATGTAATACGAATAATGTATTACGAAGGAGTTAATATGTGAATTTTAAAAAATCGTAGAAAAACCGAAAGACCCGAAAAAACCGGGTTTATAACTAGAAAAAACCGAGTTTCAAATGCGGTCGGTTACCCGGTTTTTTCGGTTTTCGGTTAACCGGGTTGCATGCCCTAGTACGATTCGATCATGCGCTGATTATGTTTCGGTCATTGGGACTCGTTCAATCACGACCGACACAGGACTAGCATGTACGTAGGTTGGACGTAGGTCCAACAGTAGATGTCGGTCGTATGAACGGTCCGATTGAAAATCTATAGGGAAGAATGTTCAGCACTAGACTGGATAACAGTTTACCTAAATCTACAAAGAAACAATAAACTGGCTAATAAACAATCTCTATCTATCTAGCAAAAAAATGTTGCCCACATTTATACCGCGTTCTAAGTAATAAAACTAATAATGGGTTATATTTACGATAAGCAGGTTTTTTCCGCAGCTTCGCCCGCATCATACTTAGATTTTTGTGCAATTCCATAGGAACCTTTTTTTCCGGAAAAAAAGTAGCCTATGCCAAAATCAAGTTAATCCTGTTGTTACTGCAAGAAAGAGGAACAAACCAATAAATACTCTTTCGGATTTATAATATTAGTAAGATAAAATTTCCAACACGAACTCCAAATAAGGGCCGGAAAAGCCTGATACGCATACATGATTTCCCGACTCTACGCTAAACGCTGTTACGGTAAAAGAGTTATAATTATGATAAAACCAGTAAAATTGCACCAACCTGTCATTTAGGGAAATGCATATAGATTGTGCAATCGCCAACTTTTTGGATAACCCTGAATGAGGACTTGCGTCATAAAAACTGTAACCGGTCCATTTACTGGCCATTTATAGTTACTTAACTTACCTGCCTGGACCAGTTAGGAATAAACGGAATACAATTATAATGGTTGTTAACGGTGAATATTTTTTTTATTCATTTATTTGCTTGCAGACAAATAACATTACAGTAATTGGCATTGCGTTACTTTATTGACTAATTAAAATATTCACAGAATACAGCTAGGAATACAAAGAATTTTAATCATCTAACATTAAAGGAGCTCGAATGTAGAGATTCTAATACTCCAAACAATTAGGAACAATACAGAGAATCTGGTAACCTACACAATATAGGAACTTAAATAAATGATCTAAACAATATAGGAACTGGAATGTAGATATTCTAATACCTACTCGAATACAATATATGAAAAACAATGAAGTAAGAATCAAAAGGAAATGGTGCAAAAACATATATATACTTACATATGAAATAGTTTAAAAACTGAAATAATAAACATATTTATGTATCAATCAAACTTACGCAATAAGAATCCTAGACACATAGGAGCACAGATACAGCAATATAGGAATTTAAATAAAGAAATCACAATAATGAAATTCTAATAATCTAAACAATATATGAATTGCTATGGTGTCTAAACTATTGTTTTGGAAAAATTAATTCGACCCACTAGAAGAGAAAGTAGTAATTTTTGCTAATCTCCTAACTTTGGCCGATATTTCGTTGATGATCATATTTTGTTAGCTTAATCATCTTAATTTAATTTCTAGTAGGTAATTTTAAAGACTAAAAATATAATCTCATATTGACGAAATGAAATTTAATTAATTTAATATTCAAAATCAGTTTCTATCAAAGTAACGCAGTGGTATATTGTTTATAATATTAATGGTGGTGGTCTAGTGTCATACGGTGGTGGTCTAGTGGTAGAAGCACCCGCCCGCCGCCTACAATAATGAGATCGTTGATTGAAATTTCAATCCTGTACCAATGACTTTCTTTGGAGCTTATGTAGTTATATACGACATTTCACACCACTGTCTTTTCGGTGAAGGAAAACACCGTGACTTATCTGCATACGTCCGTAGAAGGAATTCGATGTCGTATTTGAATCCACCAATCCGAACTGGGCCAGCGTGGTGGATAAATACCCCAATCACCTTTCATGGGCAGGCCTACGTCCTGCAGTGGACTATTAAAAAAAGGCAGGTACAGGTATATAAAGAACAAGATTCCACGAAATCTGCTTTGAACACCTATTCAGCGAAAGCCATATAAATGCCTCGGAGCCATAATTCTCACCTGACTGGAACCCGTTTCCCCTGAAAGGCGATCGCTCTGCCTAGCCTCAATGAGTCAGACTTACCCCAAATTTTCCGCAAATCCACATGATGGGGCGTCCACCAATAACGTGGCAGTATTTTGGCCAGTTTTCTAAAAATATTAATTACGTCACAATATGTAGTTTGATTCTTTCGGGAGAAGCTGGTAAGAAGTTGCGGGGGATTGAAATTCGCGACTCATGGAAAGAAATGGTGGAGACTTTTTGCCAAGTAGTGGGATGGTAGCGAGGAAAAAAAAATTGGCCAAGAGAAGTATGGAAATCTGCAAACTTGAATAGTTGTACTACAAATCCTGAACTCATTTTTTTGTCTTTTGAGGTATCTTTCTCTGTAAGTAATTATAGCTATATCTAACATCTACCTACGTAATTTTTGACGCAATGTGTTAGTTTAGTAGCAACCTCGTTTTCCAACATTATAAGAAAAAAGCTCAGCTGGGCTAGGATGCGCACCGCGAAATATTAAAGATGTGTCAGAACGAGACAGCGTTATGGCAAACTATCTATCTGTCTCTTTTTCACACGTCAAAGAGGTGTTTTCGTGACATGCGTCATAGCGTGCATAGCTGGTCGGATTTTAATAGACGAATAAATTTTGCTTATTAGAAAAACTCAGTTTAGTGAAAAAATATAAATTGTGTGACATTTGTAAAGACTCCTGGGTATCCATACTTGAGATCGGGAGATATTTGGTTAAAGCCTCTCCTAAAAACCTCACGTAGTTAGTGGACGTTCCCAAACTAGCAAACAATCTACTTTACTAACTAGTTAAGACTACTTACTAATCTGTTTCAGTTTTACGAGCCCTCGCAGTAACTGTTACGGTATCTGTGTTTGATTATTTCCTAGGAATTGACTCACCTAGGCTACGAGTACGTGCTCACCTGAAAGATCTGAAAGATTACACGAACGGTCACCGCACTAGAATAATGAATTCGAAATGGTGAATCGACCAGTGTTTTCGCGTTTTCTGTAGTATCATTACCGTGACATTGTGGATAATTTTTTTTTTTTTAGTTTATGTAAACTTTTCAGCTTTTCAGGCTTAAAAATTTAAGGTCATCTAAAACTGTAAAAACTAAGACTTATAATACGTATAGTAGCGATTGAAGTGCAGATTACATGAAAAAATCATTCAAATCAGATAATAAATACAGAGAAGCAGATAATATGAACAGCTTATTGTTTTTGTAGGGAGAAGTTTGCGCCTTACAATTGCCTTAAAAGTACAAAAGTGAGGGCTGGGACAACTCTTTTCAGTATTATAAAACAAACCGTCTTTGCAGTATAATTTTCCTCAAGCACAGACTAAGGCTGCGTTTCCACTAGAAATGCGCGAGGATGAAATGCTAAAAATGTGCTTGTAAGAGCCAATAGAATCCATTCATATACCTAGCTTCGCTTAGCCCAGCTTCAGTGGAAACGGCTTAGCGGAGCGGCCTATAAATCCTACTTCCTGCTAATATTGCATCCGCGAAAGGGGTTTGAACATTTGTGGCATATCCACCCGCCGCCATTTTTTTTTTTTTTTCAAAGTTTCCTCGCACGATTTTATATATATGAGTAGGGGACACTTATACACACAATAAATGTTTCGTAGTATGGTACCCTAAAGTGTCACGTTCTCGAGATATTTGGATGTAAATATCGCTGTACGCGAACTTTGCGATCTTTACATCTCGAGAAAGTGACACTTTAGGGTATCATAGTACTGAACATCTATTGTTTGTATAACTATCTCCTACCCATATATACTACTTTCATTGTGCGCGGAACCTTCTAAAATAAAAAACAAAATGGCGGCGGGTGGATATGCCAGCATCCATACAAAAATGTTCAAACCCTTTTGTGAGAATGTATGGATGTTTGTTACACTTTCAAGCACAAACGCATGAACAGAGTTGAATGAAATTCGGCATGAAGGTAGCTTAGATCTTGGATTAACACATAGGCAACTTTTTATTTCGGGCTAACGCGGGTAACACCGCGGGGCGCAGCTAGTATGGCTATTAATGAACTGACTGAAAGAGTTAATTGCCTGAAAGTCTTCAACTAATATCACATGCATTCGGTTTAAAGCATAACCTTTCAAACCTTTTACGTAAGGTCTTACAAAAGCTTTTAATAACACATTCTGTAAATACATTATCTATTTACAGAATGTGTTATTAAAAGCTTTTACTAAAAGCTTCAGACAGATAAATCAGTACTCTTGTCCTACATATCACATTTTTTTAGTTTCGCTATGTGTCATGATCTAGCACTACTGGTGTAGGTTTAACCCATGTTTAACCTGTGTTTGATAGCTGACACTTTCAGGAATTAGGTATGTACTTAGATTAGTCTCAGTTTATATTTGGCATAGATTCTCAAACCTTTTGCAAAAGCCCAACGTCCACTTGGAGTTGTACTAGAGCCCCCCCTTTTTACTTACCATCTGATACGAATTAAATCTGAAACAGCTTGTGTATAATATTCTTATACCTTGCAAAATATAGCTTGATACGCGAGACATTGACATTCACGTAATGACTCACGCACATCAAGTGCCATATTTTTATAGTCGAAATGTTCGGTTCACAATGTTGTACTTCATGCTCGTGCATCTCAATCATGAACAGCATTATTGTATACAGCATTATATACAGTATACAGCATATATAGCATTGTGTACCGAACATTTTGACTATAAAAATATGCATATGCGTATTACGTATGTCAATGTCAATGTCTTGCTTATCAAGCTATATTTTACAAGGTATAGTGACTTTTTTTCGCTGAGTAATCTAATGAATTATACCTGTTTACAAATCTTTCTGAAAAAATATTGTACGAGACTGAAAACCTTGACACAAAAACACACAGACAGACAGAAAGGTGACTTTGTTATACGATATGTGATTATATTTTTTATTCTGTGCTACAAACGATTCTGAATCTTCTTGTATTCTGCTGATGCCCTTCTGGAAATCTCTAACACCCATGCACTAAGGGGCGTTATGGCTCACGTTGAAAATCTCTGATTTCTGTACAGTAAAACGCATCAGGGAATCCCAAAATGCGACTATTCACTGCCAGCTGTCTAGCACGGTGATAGACAGTGTTTCAGATGTAGGTATGTGAGTCAGATGTCTACGTAGCCTGCAAATGTGTAGGTATACGGCGATTTCATCTATTTGCTTACCAAACTTGTGACCATCGCGTGAGCGTGCAATAAAGAAGACTTATTCTCACTTACAAATAAGTATTTTTGACCGAATCCCAAAAAAGGAGGAGGTTCTATGTTCGCCGCTAGGTTTTTTTGTGTATGCTCATCGGATATTTGACTTTACGCCAATTGTGAACCGAATAAAAAAAATATTTTTTAGTTCGAAAGCATAAATACTCCCGAAGCGGTCACAATTAATTTTTATCGAAATCGACTGAGCCATATTTGAAACATCAACAATAATTTAAAAATATATATATATATATGCAAGTGCCAACTACTCAAATTTTGTACGCGATGGATGTCGGTTTTAATTACTAAATTAATTGTAAGTAAAACTTTTGCTGTTATACCTGCTATTATAGGTAGGTATGTATTTAATTTTAAACTGAGCTAAATGTTAGAACTTTTTGGTGTGCTAAAAACTCAATTTAGTACCTGTGATTTTATTTTGAACATGATATTCCTTTCGATCTGCAGTGGCAGACGTTCAGTTCGTAGTAAGTAGCAGTTGTTGTAACAGCTTAGCCATGTTAGAGGTCTTTAGGAGCGTCAGACACCTTAAAACTCTGACACTACGGCTAACCACTCATTCTATTCGAACTTACTAGCAATAGTATAGGCGATTTGTGCCGTAGATATAATAATAAATAAATAAATATTTTGGGACATCTTACACACGGCCTCTGACCCCAAACTAAGCAAAGCTTGTGATATGGCTGCCAGAGACTGATATACTACATATACTTATTTTTAAATACATACTTATATGGATAGTGACTAAATAACACCCAGACACAGAGCAAATACTTATGTTCATCACATATATATTTGACCTGGGTGAGAATCGAACCCACGCCTCTTTGATCCAGAAGTTAGGGTCACTTACCACTGAGCCACCGAGGCAGATAAGCTCACATGGAATAGGTACATTTAGCATTAATTTGTTCGTGCTAAAAAATATCCAAATAAATATAATTCCGTAAGTATATATACTATACCAAACATGTATTGTAACGTGACAACTTGTCATAATATTACACAGTTGAGTTGTATGTGTACCTACCTACTTATATGCAATTCGAATTCGGTATAAGATGTGGGAAGATATTGGGAAGACGCATCAGATCAGTAATCCGTAGGGGAACCAAAGCTAGCGAAGTAGTCCAGTGGATTAAAACAAGATGAATAGATATTATTTATTGCAGCACCTCTAGCACGGCAAAGGGATTAAACCATTTTATTCACTTTTAATGTCAGTTATCAATGTCAATCCATACTTTGTTTTTTTTTTTGAGGGGATACACGAGAGATTCATGGATATTTTGATGCAAAGATAATTGCCTATTTGTCATGATATGCTGGACAGATGCTCTACGCACCACGATATAATTATTTCAACGTGTCAGAACGAGACAGAGTTATGGTAAAGTATATATCTGTTACTTTTTCACATGACGACAAAACTCTTTTCGTGGTCGTATGCCAAGCTAGCTGATAAATAGTCGAGGATCGAGGTTCTCGTTAAATGCAAGGTGCTTACGACCGGTCTTATTGAAAGTTTGTAGCTATTAATAAATTACGTAACATAAATCCATTGGAAAACAGTAAACACTGAGATATGCACTGTTTTGACTCGTCGTAAAGATAAATAGCATAGTCTGGGGAGTGTGATTCATACACAAATGAACATGGGGGACACTGCTGAAAGTCAGGTGATACTGGACTGATTCTACTTCCTCCTGGGAGGCATTAAGGTTTATGCGGGGGTTTGATTTCGTAAAGAAGATTTCAAGACGTTTCATAATTCATAATAAAGAATTATGTAACGTCAGCCCATAAGTTTTTAAACTCAGCTATAAAAGGTTTTTACCCGATCCCTGTAGAAACGAGGCCAATAATTTTTTGTACGTATTTTTATACGTAGGGACTTACCTGGGATTTCATAATTACTTATGGCTACCGCCACGCTTAATTGCCTGTCCATTATTTATAATTAAAAAACCGGACAAGTGCGAGTCAGGCTCGCACATCGAGGGTTCCGTACAAACATATTGTTAAAATAATTAAAACCTGTTTTAGCATGTCCTAATGAAGTTATTTTATATGATACCTTACATGATATGATTTACTCACTTTGAATTTTGAACCCATTTTTGTGAATTTTGAGGCCCTATTTTTATGTGAATAAAATAAAAATGTACAGTTTTAGGATTTATTCCTATATGTGTACTCTGAGACAATGCTTCTCGCCAAATTTCATAGTTCTATGTCAACGGGAAGTATCCTGTAGGTTTTGATTTTTGTGAGTGCGAAATATGCGGTTTTTTACGACATAAACGGCTAACTTTTCTAACTTTTTTAAACGATAACTGAGAAGTTTTTCTTTTACACAACTGCAAAAATTCATAAGTTTACGTATATAGTTTGAATTTCACTTCAATATCTTTACGCGTTCCCGAGATAAAGAGTCTTGACATACACACAGACGGACAAACGGACAACAAAGTGATCCTATAAGGGTTTCGTTTTTTCCTTTTGAGGTAAGGAACCCTAAAAATCACTTAATTAAGTAACTATGTAACTTTAGCGCCATAGTTAGCCACCAATCACATAATTATGAGTTTTCAGCAATCAACCTACTTACTACCTACTTAGACAACAAACAGGTCCTGATGTATTCTATGTTAGGACATAGAATTCTGAATTGTTTTTATTACAATGTTAAAACACTCCTCCTCGTTGCTGTTCGCCTTGTTGAAAGCCAATACAATTTTATTTTTTAAAGTTCGTGCTTTTTATTTACTTACTCGAAAGATTAATTTTATTTATCTATACCTATGCTGACGGCATAAATGAAACCAATATAGAAGTTATTAATTTACTAAATATAGTATTATCTACCAATTAAGTTGTTAATTACACAATCACTGATGTGATAAAAATCATTACTAATCTTTTCAGAGAAGCCGAAGGAAAAGATAGAGCCGGCATTTTATTTTGTCGAAATGTGGAAAAGTGACAGATAGGTACTTATACTCTATAAAATTTAACTTGATCTCTGCGACAGCTGTCAGAAAAATCACGCCTTTGAAGTCCTGAATTTCTTAAATAGAACAGACAGTACCTGTCAATGTCATACTTTATGGGCATGCCGATTAGTGATGGACGACGAATGATCGTGACCACAGAGTTTTAGATAGAGTGTTAATTAAAATATCGATAGTTTATACTGACGATATTTTAAATAAAACTCAATTTATCATTAATTTTACTGTATATTTTAATATCATAACATTATTTACATGTGTAATTAAATTAAACCCAATGATATGTTACATTAGCATCGATAATAGTGAAAAACGTCGATAAATACTATCGTTACATTATTATGAGTATTTAATTAATATCATAACATTATTTACATGTGTACATACTTGATCTTAAATAATAGTAGGCAAATAAAATCCAATTTCTCACCTTCAACTACTCATTCGATTTCATTACAACATTGTTTGAAAATCGATTTTTGCCACCATTATCTCAACTCTAAATATGTCAGTATGTAACTGTCGCAGAGATCAAGTTAAATTTTATAGAGTATAATTATACTTCACCATAACTCTGTATCGATCTGAAAAATCGAATAAATTTTTCAGATTGGATTACTGGTTGGTAATCCGATAGACAAGTAGCACATTATTTTCTAGCTTTGTTGGATAAAAAGACCAAGTATGTGGGAACCAAATAAAAACATTGGAAGTCCACGGAACAATATATACACTTTGTATTGGGTCAAAGTGAATAATCTTTTGTCAACTTGAGTCAGCAGTGACGTAAACCGGTGTACTTGACATTACCAAATTTTACAACAGGGAATTCCATACATTCAATATCAACATTACATCGTCATTTCTAACATGATAGGAAAGAGAACCTTGCGCAATGCGGAGATGAAATCATCCGATAGTTACGATCCTATTCATCAATCAGAATCATCTTCAGTTTAATAATTTTCCATACGAGAAACAACCATCACAAAATACTTACGTAAGGAATCATTTAGTTATGTGTAGAATTTATTATAGCTACAGAAGACAGTAGATAGACCCCGTTTGTGGCTTCATCTATTTTCAATTCAATTCTTCATTTGCAAGTTAATGGGTAACAATAAAGGTCTTAAATATAACATCATCTACCAATAACAACCTAATACAAGGTATGCAAATATACACATTTGTTCAATTTTACAATTAATAATATAACGCCAATTTTAAAAACTACAAAAAATAATCAATTTTTAATATTTGTCATGATAAATATGTAGGCGGCAAGATGCGTTGTCCAAAAACTCTTTTAATGAATAAAAACTACTGCTCACTAACCACTTTTTCAACGCTCTACAAAATTTATAATAAGGCAAGTCCACAATTCCATTCGGTAAAGAGTTATAAAGGTGCCATGTAAACGCAGTTATTCCTAAATAATTCCAGTCTCACATTAGGCATATTTTTGCAAATTATTCCAACAAAAACCGTAACTAAACTAACATAACAACAAAAAAATTACAATCTAGATAAGGCAGATTTTGTCCTGTTCAGGAAAAAAATCCGAAAGCTGTTGTTGATTATCCGCTGCTTACTTTTGCGCCGACTTGGAGCGGTTAATTAGTCTAATGAATTGATTCTAGTTCGGAGATTTTCAGCTATGATAACGCAAATCCATCTACGAAGGGGCCAAGTGCCCATCTTCGTTCATCCTCGCTCCGCCCTGGGCCCTATCACGAGACCGCAACGAAAACAAAATCGTTCACGCGAAAAATGTGACATTTTCTATCATGTTTGACATTTCGATTCTACATTGGGACTTTACGCAGCGCTCGACCTCTAGAACTAATTCATATGCGACAATCACGCATTTCTGAAATTCTTCGCCCACAAGCACCGAAATAATGTCGACCACCGAGTCTGCTTCCTCGAGCAACTTGTCATGTCTTTTCTTACATGCTTGTCTATTGAGTAATGAGTATTTTTGGTGAAATTCTTGCGCACGCGTGCTTGGAGCGTGGGAACCCTCGCGGTCAGTGTTTACATAAAATTCCTAATTTCAGTAGCTGGTTAACCGGCCAAATATTTGAGTAATTCATGGATTACTCACCACAGTTCGTGTCGATACATCATTGTGATTTAGAAAGGCTAGGGCCTCTGGTGCCGGCGGGGCGCGGCCCGAGGGACGAAAGCCTGAAATTCGTTGAAATTTCGCTATCCATGCCAGTCCAAATTGATTTCTACGAGACTCCTTAACTGTTGAATGTATATTGTTTGCTAGGTTGATGCGGACAAGGCGGTAGACTGATGCTAGTGTAAGGTTGGAGATTCTACCTCAGGATCTTCAGATAAAATCTCACATTTCTAAGTTCACTGCTCCAATTTCTTTGTAGTTACTTACACGTGCGTTTGTGACAACATTTTTAAAAGATTTCTAACATATCTCTCTTTAAGTACTTATTACGTGGCACAAGATAACTTCGTTAACTACATCACACCACTCTGATAAAATGATAAACAAAAATATCGTATTATCAGTGATTGTACAATTTCTTTGATACTAAGTATGACAACAACGAGAGGTCAAAATATTTGACTGTGGATATCGATAAGTAAGTAAGGAATTTCTCGTCATTATTAATCATCATCACAACAATTATTCAGCTCCAGGACATCCATAGCCAAACATAGGTCTCCCAGTGAAAAGTTATAAGTGCTCTCATAATTATATTATTATCGTCTGTTCACCTTGTCGGTCAGAGTTCTACGCTACGCTGACGCTAGTTTCCGATCGAGACCATTTCCCCAGTGGGCCTCCGGCTCTACGTGCTTTTTGCTCTATCTACTCGTAGGTACTTCCATTTCAACTTGATTCATGTTGAAAATACTAACATACTAACAAACAACTAGTCAAACTACATTATGAGCGCTACATATTAATGTAGGGCTCATAGTGTAGTTTAGGTCAAGTAGTAGAAGGTAGTCCTTCTACTACTATACCTATAATACCTTTTGTACGTTATATACTATGCGTGTCCTACTCAGCACGAGACGTTTAATTTAAAAGGTCAAAGCCTATAAGATTATGTCAGAAAAGCAAACATTAAAAATCATTTCGTAATAATTAACCGGGTAATTAATTACCAATTGATGATAAATATTAACAATAAATGAAGCGCTGTACGAGCAAACATAATTGTTTAGCCAATAACGTCATATCAGTGAACTTTAATCAGTATATTCAGCCAAAATAAACAGTATAAAAACATCGACAAAAATAGAGAAAGAAAAGTATTGTTATTATTGATGAAATCAATTCGTAAATATTATGATGGACCGATAGACAAGTTCGTAGGCGAGCCATTAGTCAAATACTTGAAGAGCCGAGGATTAAATATTGGTAGCAGAGAAATAAAATACTTCATTATGATACTTATGTATAATCTAGCGCACATGAGTAGCGCAGCTTGCCCAGGTGTCCCTTATAGCCCGGGAGGTAAGCGCAAAAAATGCAACTACTTTATAAAAACTGAATTTTTGGTATTACGTTGTCATGGTGGCAGAGTCAGTCAGCTGGGATGATAAGCGTTTGGTGGGGATACCAGATTGAATTTAAAAAAATGAGTATCTTGCAACTACCTTTAAAAACTGAAAATTACTTTTTTAAAATTACTATTAGTTATTACGAGTACCGGGTAGGTACTCGTAATAACTCGCGAAACTTGAAAAACATCATGACCCTATTCAAGACAATGGCTGTATTTGGATGTAAGAGACTGCAACCTTACTGAACTCGCCAAGTATAATATCGAAGATTTGAAAATGTCATGTGATGTGCATTAAAACTGCGAATGATTTTTCTATTCAATATTAGGTTTGTTAGATGTAAGTTACCCGAGTATGTACCAAATTAAAGTATCAACAGAATTAATGAATCGAATCTTATAATACCTATCAGCACTACGCACTAGCTTCATTCATTATTCATGTGGAGTCGCAAGCCCTACACGAGCCGAGCGTCCAGAGTTGATTTTCTGCAGGTTTCCCACGCGGCGCTCTAGGTCAATATCATCATGGACAGATCGGTAATTCTCGACAAACGTCTATTTCAAGAGTCAATGCTTTGTAAACAATGACATTGCTAACCGATTAGTAAATTCGGTAGATCATAGAACGGGACGGGCGTAAGGTCGGAATTAGGTACTCCGTTTGATCTATTTGATTTTTCCTGTACTATCATTAGCTAGCCAGCGACAAAAAAAAAAGGATAATCTAGTGTCATTCTTTAGACGACTATGGGATGAAATTAGATCAGTGGTGCCCAAAGTTGACTGAACGACCCATCTAATACAAGTTTACAAACCCGAGATCCACTTCTACGAAATATAAATAACTTTTCAAAAATAAAATTAATGGGAAGGTTGAAATTATGTCTATGCTTTGCCATTACAATTTTGACGTCAACTTCAACTCGAGTTAATTTTGATCGCAGGGAGTTTGATAAGTATAATTTATTTTGGTATTTAGTTTTAATGTGGTGGCCCACTCTACCCACCAGTGGGTTGCGACTCATAGTTTGGGAAACTCTGCACTCGATTATCGTTTTTTAGGGTTCCGTACCCAAAGGGTAAAAACGGGATCCTGTTACTAAGACTCCGCTGTCCGTCTGTCTGTCTCCAGGATGTATCTCATGAACGGTTATAGCTAGAACGTTGAAATTTTCACAGAAAATGTATTTCTGTTGCCGCTATAACAAAAGATACTAAAAACAGAAATAAATAAATATTTAAGGGGGGCTCCCATACAACAAACAAAAAAATTTTGAATTTTTAGCCGTTTTTAGATCGATATTAATAACGGTGACTGGTAGATGCTTGAAATATTCACAGAATATTTAATTAAATAATCACTTCAAATATAAATAATAAAATGAAAAAAAAAATGAAGGGGGGCTCCTATTTAAGAAAAAATATTTTTTTGCTTGATTTTAATAACGACAACAGAAAGATGCTTGAAATATGCACAGAATATTAAGTTGTATATTCCCTACAAAAATAAATAATTAAATTAAAATATATTAAGGGGGACTGCCAAACTGTACGGAATCCTTCGTGCGCGAGTGCTGCTCGCACTTGGCCGATTACTTCTTGTCGCTAGATACTTTCTAGTTCGTAAAAATAAGGCCAATGCAAGTATTAACGTACCAGGAATCATTCATTACTAACAAAGATTGAAACCCAAGGACGGTACCCCGAAAGAAATGCCGCAACGACGTGTTACCTACTTAGGCAGTGCAGTTTGTAGTTGCCGATTGTTAAACTCGATTAAGTACTAATTATATTTTATTTCTATCTTGGTGTGAAATAAGTTTATTTTTTGCAAAAATTAGCATGACCGACTTCACCCGTGTACAGAATTCGCGAATATTTCGCACGGATCGATGGAGCATTTTTCACATTATTGTTGATTAATCAAAAATAGCTAAGCCGATTTCGATAAAATTTAAATGGGACCAATTTCAAAGTATATTCTATCCAATAAAAAAAATATTGAAATCGGGCCACTATGAAAAAAGTTATGCGTGGTTTTACATAAAAGAAAAAAAAATATAATACACTATATACGCGTCGAATTGTATTACTCCTCCGGTGGTTCGTCGGTCAAAAATAAGTAATTGTGTATTATTATGTCTTTGCAACCAGCCGTAGTAGTTTGGTATTCCACACAAAAATTTCATTGGACCAGATAATGTTTTCGCAATTTCGGAGTTGCCTCATAATAATGATTAATAAATGTTTAAGTGATCATGAATTATGAATGCAAACCCTGACTCTTAAGAGATCTTGAGTATTGCAGTGTTTCATGTTCACCGCACGTAAGAATATGCACACGCACTCATACACCATCACACGCGCACACACACACACACACACACACACACCCACTCACACATACACTCACACACACACACACACACCACACTAATGCAAATACGCTCATTCTTGTATTGTATAGTGACTTGGTTTGTTTGTACTTGTAAAATCACTTGATCCATCTGGAAGACCCTGCCTTTTGCAACACAGTTTTAAACTAACGCAAAAGGCAGAGCTACTTAAAATTGTGTACCTAGTGTAAGTTTTTGCAATAAAATTTATTTTATCTTATCTTAGAATATGTTCACCGTCTAAACAATAAAAAGTATACCTCAGTGTAGCCATTGAAAGACGCAATTAACTGCTCAAATTCTTCATCAGTTTTTATAAAGCTTTTGGTATTTAAATATCTCTAATGAGCTGCGATTTCCACGAAAGCGAGCAGATATGATTGGTGATGTAATGATATAGATATTCCTGAGTATTTTGCACTAAAACAGCCGATGGCATCATTACACGGGTCGTGGATTGTTTGAAATCGATAATCTACGCGACTATTGTAAAGCATTCAATAAAAATGATGATCTAATTGATAGGCAAAGTTTGTTAATAAAACATTATTGTGTGATAGTGTAGAGAGCGATATAGCAGAGTGATTGTAATCATAATTTATTAATGATCTTGGAAAATTTTGTACACAGTATGCGTGGGACAGACTTACCTAGGTTGGTTTGTATAGAGTACCCAAAATTTTGATTTCCCTCTTTTTAAGAGAAGCATCAAAAATCATTGACGACGATGATATGCGTAATTGTAAAACTTGTGTAGGTACTGATATTGTCAAAATTTATTGAATAAACAACAAGTAAAACGAGCCCAAACACGACGGGGCTATCTTGTTTAGTACAGGAGTTCCTATGGCCACCTTCCGACCCCATCATCAGATCAGCTCCATGGTACCATATTATTGCATTGTTACGCGATATACAATACATTTGCGTGCAAAATTTCAGCTCTATCGGAAACCGGGAAGTTGGTGAAATTAAACTTACGAATTTCCACCTGAATTTGCATAGGTATGTACATACATACATAGGTACATCCACTGTAAATTTAATAAAAGTATAGTACAGTATAGTAAAGTACACTATAATTCATGGCATCCCAGTTAGATGAAAGCTTTCTATATAGTTCTAGCAGACACATTTTTCGGTTACTTCATCATCATCAGCTTGTTTCGGCCCACTGCAGGGCATAAGCCTCCTCCCCCTTACGCTAACTATCCCTGTCCTGTGCCAGTCTCATCCAGGTGTTGCCGCAAAACTTTTGGATGTCATCACGCCACCGTAGTAAGGGTCGTAGTAAGTACCGGGACTGCGCTTCCTGTCATGGGGCCACCATTCAGTCAGAGACCTGCTCCACCTGCCAACATCATAACCAGCCCAACGACACTTGAGATTGATTATTTGATCGGTTACTTAGGTCTATCTAATTTTCTTTCCATACAAACTTCACCTGTAGATAATAGTCACGGTCAGAGTCAGGATCAGACAAGAATTTTCATTAAATTTGAGAGTAAAAGGTCAAGAACAGGTGGTTGAACGATAATAGACAACTTAATCAGTTTATTATCTGTGCAGATAAGGTTCTCATTTGAGTATATTAATTGGTAGGCGACAGCAAAGCAAGAAAACACCACCACAGTTATCAGCACCCGTCAAACTACTGATTTATGAAGCAAAATGAACAAGTCATGATTACTAGTGGGTATTGTATCCGTCTCTCCGGTCATCTGAAAAAATAAGAAAAGGAGAAAAGCTCAGAGTAACCGGAAAGATAACGCGGACGAAAAGAAACGTCACTTTCAGGTAGGTAATTCTTTCTTCAGTCAGTATATTATTTAATTTTCTTAGTTGTTTTCTTTTCTGTTTCGTTTTCGTCGAGAAATTTGTTGATAGCCAGATTGGTGTTTCTAAAATAATTCTATTATTTAAAATGTGTTTCGTCATTCTTTTGCTGATAAGTTCTATTATGAGCGGTCTTCTACATCCTTTTTTTCCAATTCGTGTCAATTCCTCTATACAACCATTTATATATATTCTTAGTAATACAGTACAGGTCACATTTCATAATAGCGGGACAAAACAAGAATAAGCTGTTTAGCTTAATTTGAGGTGTCCATACCAATGTCCAGCGGTGGACGTTACGTCTAACGGCTGTCATGATGATTGCAAATTCTTTGGTCGCTTGCAGAAATCGTGGTCACTATTTGAGAACTTTGTGTCCAAAACGGAAATCTACTCTACGAACTACATGTATAACATACATGATAGTACGTATAATAATGGTTTTGTATCTATGTAACGCGTTTGGATCAAAGAGTTCATTTCATTTACAGTTTTATGTCTGAAGACTAATATTTCAGCTCGCGAATATTCTCAAAAAAAATGGCAAGCATGAATCATTCCTTTCACCTACCTACTGATAACCGTGAATCAGACTAAGCTACATCTAGTTATCTTTCGTGACTAGATGCAACAACTGATAATATCAGAAGGATAGATTTTATCGGAAAATTCACGGTATCAGATCTATTGCCTCATTTTTGGTCACCGATGCTTATCTATGATAATATAGTTGCGCCACTGCGAGCTTATACAGGGTTATCCAGAACTGGTGTACTAAGCCGTAACGAGGCGATTCAGATCATCAGTATGAAAACCTTCTACTAGGTATGACTATTATTCTAGGGTTATATATTTAGTATTCTAGGGTATGACTAACGCGGAATTCGAGAAAAGAAAATCAGCTGTTTCATACTTTTTGTAGATTCCCAGTTGGAATGTTTGGTACAGCTGATTTTTTCTCGAATTCCGGGTTGGCCCCATACCCTTAGTAAAAGTGGTTCATAATGGTGGTCCTTTCGGCCTAGTGCAGGGCAAGCAGATAACCCTGTATACACTAATAAGCGTAAGTGTGTGCATAAAGCGCTAGATGCACAGCAAATGTATTTATTTTATTTTAGTAACTGCTGCGTCTTAATTTATTATGCGTAGATTAGCGCGTTAATTGATTCGCCAAGTACCGTTAGGTACTTTTAGTTCAAAGTTGATGTTGCAACGTTGTAACGCACTAGATCAGAAACTTAACAAAAGACTGACGAAGTAAACTTTATCCCAAAGCATAACTATAGAGGTATGCGATCTTAGTTAGGTAGCCGTCGGTATAATTATGAGGTCTAAGACACGATACGATAGGTCTACTATTGTAGGTCTTAGATTAATTAGTGTCACAGGAAAGTAAAATTTCCATTCGCTCTACTAGTTGTGCCAAGCAGTAGAGCCACGGAGGATCAACGTAAGATTAATAACATTAACTCGATTCATATTAAAATAAACCTTAAATAGGCACCATTTACGGAAAAAGCGTTAAATATAGAATTTCGTCATATTTGTTTTTACAAAAACGTGAAAATCAGAGTTCTATGCGTAACTAAGTGGGAAATGTCCACACGCAGGCGGCGGCGCCAAGTAGGCTCAATATCTAGTAATCCCATAAGAGATCGTATATCTTTTCCTCTTGAATCGATGCGCGAAGTTTACGCAATGCGCACGCGCCGGCAGGTTTAGTGCAATGTAGTGCACTGTTCACTTTCACGGGTTTTCCGCACACGTGCGATTAGAGCGGGAATGCCTGGGTCTTGTGCTGAAACCCAACGCGGGCCCGTCGAACTAGTTCTTCTGAGATGTGTTTACCTTCATTAGTAGCAATCGTATCAGATTTAATTGAGTATGCGGGGTACAGTTTGTTGAACTGGACTTTACAGTACTGCAAGAAGTTAACGATCCCTGAATCACGACTTTTTATACCAACACGGGTAAATGTTGAATAGTGCGTATTTTTAAACGGTTTAATTTTTATAAATGATAGGAGATAACTATGAACTACATTTATAATGACTATTTAGTGGTACATTAAGATTTTAAATATATTTTGATGGACGAAATCAATGTAACTAATAATTTGAATTGTAACAATTTTGTAGTATAAGACATTAAGAAGGAAGTGCAGATGTCTATAACACAGGTTTATACCTAGCGTAGGCATCTGTTACTAATACCAAAGATTATTAAAAATACAAGTAGATTGGCGGACGCAGAACAATTGAGCGTACGTCGCAAAAAGCTCGAAAATACGTATTGTTTGTAGATGGCGCTACTAAATAGCCGATGAATATGTATTTTGATACAGAGCACCGATTAAAATAAATTACTATGATGCAATTTGTGTCTTAAAGTCCTAAAGTATTTTTTAGATCTGTAAAGTTAGTCTTAAATCTATTTTATTTTATTTATAGCAAATTTAAAATGTTACCACGTTATCCCAATGTATTGAGAGATGGCGTTGCGGTCGAATGAAAGAAGATTCGAATTGTCGCGTCCTCATTTCGTTAGATGGCGCTGAACATAAATATTTTACTTTGTCCTTGGCTTGGATTGGCAGGTTAACGGATTAGCAAGTTGAAATGGCAGTGGGCACGGCACAAAGCAATGAGGCCTGATGACCAATGAAATCGAAAAGTTCTCTGGCGGAAACAACGCACCGGCAAGTGCAGTGTAGGACGTTCCCTCACAAGGTGGACGGATGACCATCGAGGATCATTAAGACGGTAGGATCGCGCTAGTTACAAGCCGCTTCCAACCTGTCTTATTGGAGATCCTTAAGGGAGGCCTATGCCAAGCATTGGACGTCCTATGGCTGATGGATGTATTGGCGGAAACTGTAAGTTATTACGGTGAAGTAAAGTGATAAAGGCAGGGTGATACAGTGAAACAAGAAGACAACAATAGTACATTCGTTATTTATTTTTTTAAATCCATAATTTTGGATGGCTTGTTTTACTATAGGTTACAATAAAAGTGGATTCTACCAAAATTATCTGATTAATAATGTACTCTAAATGCTACTTGCAACTTATATTTAATAATTCCGGAGCTTCACACCTCAAGCAGTCTAATATTGTTCACCTGCCTATTTTTTGGGTCAAATTTAATTTATATTTAACCCGCTTTCCTTAAATTTCGATGAAAATACAATTTTATGTAATTCATTACAATACAGTTTCATATAATTTTCTGGAATTTTAGATATTTATCCTACTTAAATAATTATCTACTCATTCTTATCAGTCAGATAAGCAATAAATAGTACCTCTTTATTCTGCGTCCGATTTCTTAAAGACCGCTAAGTGACATTTTTGCGATTTTGAGTTTTATACACTACTTAAATCAGAATTTTATCCTCTATTTTCTAGTCTGGGTTTTATTTTTTCTTTTTATTAGTTTCTGAGTTACGGACACCACGTGCACAGTTAACTACGTATTTTTTGGAGTTTTACCATTCTTAAACACAGTTTTCCCATTTTACAACACTAAAATACTATTAAGTGCGCATACATGTGGTTTGAAGCTTTAAATTTATTCTGGATTGCACTTTTAGAAAACGTCTAAGTATCTTTGCGTTACTATTTAACCGTTACCCGACTTAACAGTGTTTTTTTACCATTCTATAAAACAGCTTACTCTACGTAACCGAATAATCGTTGGTAAACCATTATGAACATTTATAATTTACAATTCTAAAAGACGGTGACTGTTCTTCAGCTGCGATTGGCTCCTAAAGCAGGCCGGTAAAAACAATGTTAGATAACGGTTAAGTGACATTTCCACGCTAAAAAGCGTTTAAGTGAGAAGACTCCCACGCAGCTGCACGGCCCGATTGCGCACCCGTAATTCCTCGCCAGGACGCCGCAAGAGGAAAACGAGCGTGTGTGGAAGTTCCCGCTAAAATGGACGCGGGATCGGAGTAATGTATTTTATTCAATAAAGTATATATTGCCTATATTTTACTAAGGCATAATGATTTCATAATATTGTTAGCCACAACATGACACCAATAATAATAACGACGCCTGTAATTCATTGTGTATGCTTACTCGCGTGAATTTCGCAAAAACGTTGCATTACGCGGACTAATGACGCACCCAACTCTACACACAGTTGCCACAACCGCGCTTGGCCGCAGATTTTTCTGCCATTAGTACAGAATGCTGAAAAGTATTTGTTAGTCCAGTCTTCTAAAAATGTCATGTATAAATACATTTAAATGTCTCATTATCACCCTAAATGCTAAAGTTTGTGTCGTAAGTATGATCGTTTTTTTTTAAGCTGGAACGGTTGAACAGAATTATGTTTAAAATACGAAATAATGGTTGATTATACCCTAGGTTGATACATGGTTAAGAAGATGGCACTACAGCGTTGATTGAGATATTAGAGGAGATCAAAAGGTTTTATGGACAGCTTTACGCTTCAGTCGCTAAGCTTGTTAGTAGCGCGGCCAAAAATCTAAGAGCAAAGTTGACCCGACACTTCACCGAAGACATCCCGGACATCGGCTTGTGTGAGATTAGAATGACCCTGAATCAGCTTATGAACAACTAGGCGCCGGGCGAAGACGGTGCCACATAAGAGCTTCTGAAAGCGGATGGAACACTGATACTAAAAATCTTTCAGAAGCTTTTCAACACCGTCGTCCTTGAGGGCATAAGAGCGCTAGAAGCATGAAACAGTGGTTTGGTGGTGCTGTTCTTCAAAAAAATGTGATAACGCTTAATTGAAGAATTACAAACCCATTTTACTAACCCATGTTTATAAGTTGTTTTCAAGGGTCATTTCAAACCATCACGAGTGCAGGTTCGATGACTTCCAAGCTTCTGAACAAGCCGGGTTTCAAAAAAGGCTATAGCACCGTAGACTACATTCATACCCTGCGGTAAGTTATACAGAAGACCGAAGTGTATAACTGGCCTCTTTGCTTAGCGTTTGTGGACTATGAGAAAGCCATTGATTCGGTCGAGACTTGGGCTGTGCTTGAGTCTCTCCAGTAATGCCTTATTAAATATCGATCTATCGATGTCAGCCCAAGTACACGAAGAGAGCTCCGAGACGATGCCTTTAAAAAGAAGTAATATCACCGAAACTTTTTACTGCCACATTGGAAAACGCCTTCAAGCTTCTAGAATGGAAATGATTTGGCATCAATATTATTGCTGAATACATCACTCTTCTTCAGTTTGCCGACGATATTGTCATAGCAAAATCGATGGAAGAACTCAACACGATGCTCGAAGGCCTCAATCGGTTCTCTAAACATATGGGTATTAAAGTAAACATAGACAATATGAAGGTCAAATAGTGTAATTTATAATTTCCATGTTGCACCCATCCAAATTTTAGCTAAGAACTTGGATCTTAAAGTCCTTGACTCGTCTATTTAAGATACATAAGTAGTCCAGTTAGGTAGGTCCAAATTTAAGAAAGGGGTAAATCGCCAAATTCAACTCGGCTGGGCAGCGTCCGGAAAATTGCGAAACGTCTTCACATCTGACACACCTCAGTGCCATAAAGTACATTTAAGACATCAGTCTAAAGTTCTCGACCAGTGCGTGTAGTCAGTGTTGACTTATGGCACAGAACATGGATGCAAACAGCCTCAGATTGGTCTTATTGGAAATCCATAGAAGAGGCATATGTACAGCAGTGGACGTCATATGGCTGATGGATAGATGGATGACACACATGCCAAGATTCATCATGATCGACATTTTGCTGAAAGGCAAGATGCTGCTAGTAAGAAGAAAAAAAAGTACACATTGCCGCTAATGTGATATTATAATAATATGACCGGGATTAATATTTACTACACTAGAAAACAGTTATCGAAAATCCTTTCTCCAAAACTGTGTTAAAAGTTAAGACATAATGACAAATCTTAATTTAATATGTATTTAAATAAGCCGTTAAAAACACTCAACATTTATTGATAGAGTAGTGCATTTTAAATAGCTTAGTATTTACAGCATACAAAGGCGGCTAAGTGACGTAACTGTTATTTAGTTTGGCATTTTTTTATAACTCTAGCTTCCATCCAAATCATCCCACAGTTACAATGTGTTACAACTCTATAAAACGGTTGCATTTCAGCCAACCGTTTTTTAGTGGAGCAAATTTAAACAGATTTGATTGAGATAACTTAACTAAAATACAAAAAATGCAATTTATAAGCAAGACTAATTCCTAGAAGCCTTCTATACTCATACAAAAACCAAATAATAAAAGAAAAATAATGGTCAAGAAAAATAGCGATATGTCTTGTCAATTTGTAGAAATATCATTTCCCACCTTATTGTCCATATCTCAAAATTTGGTAAAATCACTTAGCCGCTTTTTAGAAATCAGACGGCAGTATTCCCTAGGAAATGGATTTATCATATAAACAGGATTGAGTACTGGCAAAGAAAAACGTGCCGACAAGGATACCACATCAGATGATTGTGTATCTTTTCCAAGTAGGATGACCAAAACATCTCGATCATCTGGGGATATAATATTTCTTTGGAATGTTACTGTACGTAGGAATCGCAGTTATCTTACCCCTAACTCGTCATCCTTCGTCATCGTCGTCGTTTTAGCAATAGGACGCCTACTGCTGGGCATAGGCCTTCCTTGAAGATCTCTATAAAACCAATCCCCGTAAAAACAATGGTCTAGAATTAAATATATATATACGGATATAATTCAGTTTCTAGTTTGACAGTTGTTATCGGAAAGGTAGATCTTGAAGAGTTAATTCACTTTTGTTAAGACAGCAATGGTCTAGAATTGATAATGACGGAGATAAATCACTTTTAAGTTTGACAGCTGTCTTTGGAAATGTAGATCTTGATGACTTCCTTCACTTTTGTGATGACAGTAATGGTCTGGAATCTATATTTACGGTGTTAAACAACGTTTAAGTTTCATAGATGTAATCTTGACACATATCACGCAACCCGTGTCAGTACTTAACCACAAAAACTTTTTCACGAAAACATTTTCACGAACGACTTTTTCACGAAAAGACCTTATCACGAAAAGACTTTGTCATGAAAAATCTTAATAGACTTTATTACGAAAAGTCACAATCATTTTTAAGCTTCCGTAGTAAACAAGGCATCCATTTTAAAATATAAATGGCGGACTCACTTTTTTGAAAAAAGTAGTCATGGGTGTAGTTTTCGAGGTTTTTGGGGGTGTATATTACAAAATTGGCATCTATTTTGAAATTAAAGATGGCGGACGCCACTTTTTTAAAAAAGGCCGATATGGGTGTTGTTTTTCATTTTTTTGGATTGTAGATTTCAAAAATGACATATATTTTGAAATTAAAGATGGCAGACGTCAGTATATCAAAAAGTGTAGTTTTCTAGGTTTTTGGGGGTGTAGATTTCAAAAGTGGCATCCACTTTGAAGTAATGTTCCCATCTTTAATTCCAAAATGAATGACAATTTTGAAATATACATCCCCAAATTCTCAAAAACGACACTCATAACGACTTTTTTAAAAATGTTACATGCACCATCTTTAATTCCAAAATGGATGCTAGTTTTGAAATTTACACCCCCAAAAACCTAGTAAACGATATCTATGATGACTTTTTGCAAAAAGTGACATCCGCCATCCTTAAGTTCGAAATGAATGCCATTTTTGAAATCTACACACCCAAAAACCTCGAAAATAACACCCATGACGATTTTTTCAAAAAAATGACATCCGCCATTTTTAGTTTCAAAATCGATGCCATTTTTGAAATCTACAACCCAAAAAAATGAAAAACCACACCCACTACTATACACCTAAGGTAGGTCAGGCATATAAGGCCCGGTTGCAAACTAGGCCCAGTTTGTAGAAATAACAGTTGCATAAAAATCTATTCGCTTAAAACTCACGCATATATAGAAGTCGCACATACAGCGAGCTGGCAACAACGCGCTCTTCCGCGCGGCCCTCCATTTCGTCACCGTCCACACAGTCACAGAGAGAGGTCGCGGCTGCCGTACGTAATATTTTTCGAGCGTAAAGAGGTTCAGTTTTCATCGAGATTTTTGTTTTGATCCGAGTTTTTCCCATTTCAATGTGAACTATTCTTGTATTGCCCCACGGAGAGACATAAGTACACATTCTAATTGCTATTTTTTTACTAAATATATGACACTAATTGTAAAGCTTGCTCTACGGCTAAAAAGGCCCGGCCCTTGCGCAGGTAATAAGGCCCGGGCCTTATTACCTTTAGATGAACCTCAATTTAATTTAAGTACGAGCATTACGACTGATTTGAAATCTAAAGAGTACCTTAATATTATTTATTGCTTTTTTATTAACTGTTCTTAATGTAAAGTTGTAAAATTTACCTTTATATTCGTTGAATCTTCAGTATTTGAAAAGTCTTTAGTGTAATAAGGCCCACAGACGTTTTGTTAGAAATCAAAGTGGTAGCGATTTTGTTGTTGTTTTTTGAATAACTTTAATTTAGTAAGATTATACTTACCTAATGTACAAATTTGTGTTTAGCAACATATTCTAAAGGAACGTAGGACATTTTTAACACCTATAGATTAATAAGGCCCAAGGTCTTTTATTTCTAATAATTAAGAAAATACTCATGTTTTAAAAGGACCAAATGTTGTTTTATGTTTACTGTTATAGTTTAATAACGTTTAAACTTGTTAATTTTCTTAGAATGTTAATTTATATTTAGGGCCTTTTTATACTCATAGTGTTCAATAAGGCCCGAAGTGATGGTTTTAAAAAACACTTCATATTTCAGAAATAACGTTATAATTTTATGTTTTTTTATTTCATGACGGAACTTAAATACATTTATAATTAATATGTGGAGACTTTTGTTTATTACCTCATCAATGGGTAAAAATATTTTAATTTTAATAAAGGTGGGCCTTATATGCCTGACCTACCTTATTGTACACCCAGCATGTTTAAGAAATATGTCCAGCATAGTCACCCTACTACACTTCTTTGTATACACCATAGTACGCCATTTGCAATCGACGGTGATACTCTAGTCAAAAATAAAAAACCACCACCATTAATCATAAAGACGTAGGTATATTCCTACAAAATAAATATCAAACTATGTTTTATTAGCATCTATTCGCAATTTTAACTAAAATCTTATCAAACTACATTATTATAAAAACTAAGAAATGGTTAAAACAGTCGCGGCTTTACAGGTATAATAATTCTACCATAAATAAGTGTTGTTTCGAAATGGCAATAGTACGAGCGGGACACCCTCATCACTTTGGGAAGTATCACTCGGCACAGCGTCTCTCTTATGCCATTTCAAAGGAATGTATGTTTTGTTGCAACTTATTAAGGTTGAATTTTCCTAAGCTAACTTTGAGCCAAATGTCTGTGCGCAATCCAGATAGTATACAAAATTCTTGGTGCAATGACATTACTTTGACATGAAATAGTTTAAAAACCGAAATAATAAACATAATTATAGGCTTCTCTGTCAAATGTATATATTAAAAATAGGCCAGCATTATACACGACAGTTTCGATATTTTGGAAAAAAAAATCGTGACGTCACGCGCATGCCAGGTCCACCATATTAAGTCGGGCGACAATAGTGATGTTCTTGTTATATAAAAATAAATATCGATATTTTGGTTAGTTGTTATTCGTGTTATTGGAAAATTATTTTTCTAAAGTTTTGAATTTTCATTTCATTTATCATGTAAAACTGTCATTCTAGAATTAATGCTTGAATGGCATGACAGGTGTCAAAGGGATAGCTGTCATTTTATAGAATCCATACTACAATATCACGACAGGTGTGAAAGTAACAGCTGTCAAACTTAAAAGTATATTATCTTCGTAACTATCGAAGTTAGACTATTGCTGTCTCCACAAAAGTGATAGAGCTCAATAAGATCTACATATCGTATGACAGCTGTCAAATTTAAAATTGAATTATCTCCGTAACTGTTGAAGTTAGACTACTACTGACTCCACAAAAGTGATAGAGCGCAATGAGGTCTATATTTCAAATAACAACTGTCAAACATAAAATTAGATATCTCCGTAACTATTGAAGTTAGACTACTGCCGGTTGAGATGCACAAACATGGAGTGCAACAATGTGAAACGAACATTTTGACTACAAAAAATATGGTACTTGATGTGCGTGGGTCATTACGCGTATGTTAATGTCTCGCGTATAAAGCTATATTTTACAAGGCATAAGTATGGATTCTAAATTATTATTATTTTTGTTTTATTTTTGTCTCAATTCGAATGTAATGTAATGTTTATTAATTCTTTATTTCTACTGTAACCTTATTATGATTTTTTGACATTCACAAGTATACATAATTATAATTGTAGGTATCTATGTTGAGAAATAAATGAAATGAAATGAGAATATGACAGCTGTCACTTTGACATCTGTCATCTTTGAAACTAAAAGTTTGCCATTTAGTTTAATTTTGTCTATATTAATTTGTGTCGATAGTTTTGTCGATAGGTACGGTGAAATCAAAAGTATAATGAGGTAGTAACAACACTTATCCTCCACCTTATGTTCGGTGGGTATGCAGGTTTTTTTCGTAATTAAGGCATTTCCATTAGTTTCATAATTCAAATTCTGACATTTCTGACAACTTGGCAAAACATCAAAATTTTCTCGGATTTCACCAAGATTTCACCCTATATGCAACTGCAAAAGCTATGAAGATTAAATTTTAAATGGTTTCTTTTAAACAGGACATTGGAAGTGCTTGTAAAAATGAGATGGCCTTAACTGAGCATCGCGTGCAAATCAACACGCCTCCTCTTGTCGACCGACCAGCTCTCAAACGCTTCTGCTATCACTGGGGTCTCCTGCAGTGACCTTTACAGTTCCTGTGGTATCTACTGCTACAGGGTGGGATCCGGCGGCTCTCCTGTGATGGACGGACCATCTCTTCGAGACATCACTGGGACCTTCTGTAGTGCCTATCCCAATTCCCTGTGGTATCAACTGCTCTCCTGTGACCGACGGGCCGTGGCACCTGCTACGGGATCTATTTCAATGGTCCTTCCAAAGATATCGGTCGTGAACTTTCTTATTAGATATGCTCGCTGAGTGCGTACGTGTAGGTTTGATGAAATTTACACTACTGTCCGGATTACATATTTTTTTAAATAAAATAATAATGTACCGCCGATTTTTGTTGGTTTAAATAATTAACCCTTAAACCAGGCAACGAATCCCAACCTATGGGTTGCTACTCTACACACATATTATGCTATTCGGCACGAGTGGTTACCAGGCGGTAAAATTTGTTTAGATGAGTCATGTGGTCCGGCAAGAGTCAGAAGTGCCGGGCGGGATTTCATAATTTACGTTTGGACCTTCGTAATTCAGAAAGGTTTTCCGTCTAGACGCCCGCCCAAAACCGCTATCAGTCAAACATATTCTTCAGTTTCTCATGTCGATTTTTATCGCAGTCTTGGGTTTGTGTAAAAGAGATTTTCATGAAACATGATGATGTGTCTTTAGTTATTTATCATAACGCCATCTAGTACAATTTGACACTGTACTGTAATGAGGCTTAGGTAGCTAAGATGTAAGGGTTAACCAACCAGCACCAAAATAATTATTAAACACCTTTTTTGTGACGTCAATAATTTTGGAATTGCTTCCATTCGATACACATAGTGATATCTAGTGGTCTAGAATGTAACTAATTAGCGACGTACGCTCAATTGTACTGCGAATGCCGGTCTTCTTGAGGTACTTTTTAGTCTATGCTAATACAGATGAATTATGTTAATTAATACTATATAGATATATATTTGTAACGTGTTAAATATTTGTGGCAATAAATATATGTATATAAAATTGAATTGAATTGACCTAACTAGAGTACACGCAAATAAATAACGAACGGATGCCTTTGCAAAGAAATAATCGGCTAATTTCTATTTCTATTTTTTTTTTCATAGAGCACTTTTATCTCTAGGTATACTTATGTAGTTCCCATGAAGCACTATTGCAAGCGACAAAAATCAGCTGCAAAGACATGGCCAGCCAATTGTCTTTCCAAAGGGCAATCAAATTATTTAATTTTTTTTAATTCATGAAACAAAGTTCTAAATTCGACTAAATGTTATTTTACGTACAAACGTATGTTAAGCGATTACTGCGCCGATTTTAATGTTTTTTTTTTTGTTTGACAGATCATACTTCAGAGATACTTGTTTAAATTTTATCGAAATTGGCTCTTTGAGCCGTTTTTGAAAAATGAACAATTATTAAAAAATTACTACATGGATAACACATAGATATATTCGAATTGTGCACACGGTTGAAGTCTGTAATACAAGTTTTGGCGAAAAAAACTTTATCTTTTAAAGTGAAAAACGGAAAAAATGAACAATCGTACGTAAATATTTCAAAGCGTTTCTGTAAGTGTGTATAATTTTCTCCACCTCAAGCATACAAAGTACCGGCGGCAGTCGCAACAGGGCGGCCCTACGTCAGCCCCGTGACGGGGCGGTTTCCTGGGTCAAGGGTTTTGGTCGCCTGCCTCGGACACAAGCGGGGGCGGACGAACATTTCAGAACTTTCTCGACAAAGAATATAAGTAAAAATAAATAAATACCCTTTCACTGTATACAAGTCTTTATACAGGCCGGCCAGGCGGTTAGTAGAAGTGACGCGTGACCAGAATGCTGGCGTCTACTTTGGTCAAAATCTCAGCATTGCCATTCAGCGAGGCAGATGACCTAGAAACTTGATATTTGGCATCAAGGTAGACTATTACGCATATACAAAGGAAAAAATCTTAAACTTCCCCCCAACCCCTCAAATTGGGGGATGAAAGTTTGTATGAGACTTTCACTAATTTTCATGCCAGAAGTCTAGAAATTAATATGAAGGCTCTTTGTTATAAATAATAAAATAAGTGTTTTAGGGTTTTAAATAAATCACCCCCCAACCCTTAAAACTGGGGGATGAAAACTTGTATGAGACTTTCACTAATTTTCATGCTAGAAGTCTAGAAATTAATATGAAGGCTCTTTGTTATAAATAATAAAATAAGTGTTTTAGGGTTTTAAATAAATCACCCCCCAACCCTTAAAACTGGGGGATGAAAACTTGTATGAGACTTTCACTAATTTTCATGCTAGAAGTCTAGAGGCTTTTTGTTATAAATAATACGTACACGTACTTCAAGATTTTTAGTAAATCACTCCCCTTAAAACTGGGGAATAAAGTTAGCATAAGACTTCCGCAAGTTTTTAAGCTAGGTACCTGAAAATCGATAAAAGTACTTCTTGTTATAAATAATCTACAAAAAGGTGTAGAGTTTGAGGAGTAAGAACTTGTAGAGTTAAGACGTGTAGAGTTAGTAGCTTGGCTCTACATAAGATCTGACAAATATTTGAAAGTACGAACTGTGGTCTTGGCTATATTTCATATGGAAATGTTTTTGTTGGATATAAATGCACTTCGATCTGGAAGGCTTGATAAAATCGTTACGAAACTGCGTAGAAAGGTTCAAATACCTACAACTTACCTACATAAAACAATAAATCAATAGGTACAATTTAGATACAGTAAATTGTGTGTATTCACTGTCTCGTTTATTAATCTCCCTTATCACTAATATGCTACAGTCAGACTACAATTTTTACTACGTCATATAACGTATCACCTTAATTAACCCAATATCATTATAAAATACTCGTATATATGTATAAAATTCAAAACAAAGACTACATTTGTAGTAGTAAGTTCTACGAAACAATAAAACGATAAGTCTAGCATAAAAGACTAAGTAGTTGTATGGGTTATCAATAAATAAAAATATACGGGTATTCCGATTATTTCACCGGCACAAGTCTAAGGCTCCCCACTGATGACGCTTCCAAATAGAGTGCGTCGATGCAATCCCCTATCGAGAGACAAATAAATAAGTATATCGCCTGTTTAATCCAGAAATTTTGTCGCCTGAAAGTATGGGGTAGTATGCGTCAAATCCGGTAGTTCTGATTTTTTAGCATACTTATTTATGATGATGGCCTCATATAATCCAAGTTTGTGACCTCGAGCGCCGAACGCAACTTTGTCAATAATCGAAAACACTGCGAGTAATCGTTATTATTTATTTATTTGTTTATAGGCGAGCAGTATAAACTGATGTGCATATATCAAGCAAAGTCGAATAAAATTAGTACTTTTCTGTCAAAGATTTTTTTTCCTTCTTTATCCAAAGATCCAGTCTATTCTTAAATGTTTTATAGTGTTTGCTGAGATTACATCCTCAGGCAACCTGTTCCACCACTCTGTTGCAGAGGATGTGGTGTCCAGTGTAGGTTTGTGATGGTGTAGGCTGTAAGAGGGACTTATGGCTTTATTTCAAATTTTAGCGATTATAACTAGACTAGACTAGTTTTTGAAAAAAACTTTCTTAGGACGTTTCAAAGTAGACTAAATTTGCTACCTAATACTAGAGTAATAGAATTTTCAACTCTACAAAGCAAAACTATTTCCAGAGTCTCTGTCTGAGTCTGCTCATGGCTAATAAGGATCCCCACCAATAATGCTTTCAAATGCAATGCATCATTTTTAGGGTTCCGTACCTCGAACGGAAAAAACGGAACCCTTATAGTATCACTTTGTTGTCCGTCTGTCCGTCTGTGTGTATGTCAAGACTCTTTATCTCGGTAACTCGTAATGATATCGATTTGCAATTTAAACTGTATACGTGTATCTATTGTCTTTTGCAGTTGAAAACTTCTCAGTTATCGTTTAAAAAAGTTAGAGCCGTTTATGTCGTAAAAAAGACGCATATTTTGACACTCGCAAGAAATCAAAACCTATAGGGTACTTCCCGTTGACATAGAACTATGAAATTTGTCGAGAAGCATTGTATCAGAGTACACATATGGGAATAAATCTGAAAATTGTATATTTTTATTTAAATCACAAAAAATAGGGCCTGAAAATTCACAAAATATGAGTTCAAAATTCAAGGTGAGTAAATCGTATCATGTAAGGTATCATATAATAATATATGAACTTCATTAGCACATGCTAAAACCGGTTTTTAATTATTTTAACAATGTGTTTGTACGGAACCCTCGATGTGCGAGCCTGACTCGCACTTGTCCGGTTTTTTTGATTTCGTCGCTTTTTTCTCGATGCAATTTACTCACGAGAGACAAGGTTTTCGCCTGAAACGTAAGCTTTTAACAGACTACATCGTCCAAAATTGTGAACTCTACCAAGTAAAACTACTCAGAGAGTAGCACTGCGCTCATCGCTCTGGTGAAATATAAGACAGAAAAGAAGTCATTCGCGACAAACACAGGAAACCACGAAACCGGCACCGACTCAGCGAATGCTGGCTGGTATTCTTTATTTAGTAATTGACCGATGAACCACCGGAGGAGGTATACAATTCGACGCGTATATTTTTTTATGTATAACCACGCATTTTTTTTTATAGTGGTCCGTTTTCAATAATTCTTTTTTTATTGGAAAGAGTATACTTTGAAATTGGTCTAATTTAAATTTTATCAAAATCGGCTGAGCCATTTTTGATAAATCAACAATAATGTGAAAACTGCTTTATCGATCCGTGTATCCGTGTATAATACTCGTATTTGCGTTCTAGCGATGCGCCCCGGCTTCGCACAGGTGTATTATACATATAAAAATTTCTCTTGAATTACTCTATCTACTAAAACAAATTGCATCAAAATCCGTTGAGTAGTTTTAAAGATATAAGCATACATGGGGACAGACAGCGGAAAGCGACTTTGTTTTATACTATGTAATAATGATTCTGTACACTGGTGAAGACGGTCACGCTATTTTTTGCAAAAAATAGTTATAGTTTTATATAAGTTATATATGCCTAGGATGTCGCCTTTTTGGGTAGGCCTATGTTCAACAGTTGACTGCTAAAAAACTGGCACTGTACAGTACCCAAGTTATTTATCTATAGCCATTAATACATTAATTTAATTTCTTTATAATTATACCCATTTATCAGCTAACGTATAATTTTTTTAAAACAACACAAAAAAGTAAACTTTGCTTTTATTAAGTAGTAAGATGACCATTCAACGGCATGATAGTAAAAAATAACAATAAAATAGTATATAATCTATTTCGCAAAATAATAATTACTCCATTTACAAGGTCATTTCGCTTTACAACCAAACACAGTTGTGTTTGTGAATGACGTCGCTAAATGTAGGTACGAGTACACATGCGATCCAAACTATGTGAATTTAATTGATACCTATAGATAGGCGAGTTTACTCCAATTGCATATGAGTTGCGCAATAACCGAAACTAAATTCTAAGAAGCATTTTTTTTTCAATTTTGATACAATTTCCATTTATGTAGACCGGTTTCACTTTGAGTTTTGTTTTCGATCTTGAATAAAATGATGAGTCGTGATGTCATTTCAATTTTTGTTTTATTATTTATTCAATTTAAAAAAAACATTTCATCATGACTACGGAATTTCTTCCAATTTGCTATCTTAGCCTGATATGTTGTTTTTAAACTTTCGCGATTAGGACACATTATTATTATATACTACGGGACTAATCACCCTTCGTGGGTAGGCCTACGTCCTGCAGTGGGCTATTCAAAGGCTGATACAGTACGGGACTAATCGTGCACTAAAATTACGAGATAAATAAATACCTCATCATCCCGACGTTTTGACCGAGTTGCATTGATCGTGGTAAAAAAGTTAAAATCGAAAGTTGGTAGAACAGTAAAAATAAATTACCTGTGTTGCTACCGTAAAACTAAAGTAACAAAAAGAAACAAAATATGACCTGACACGCTAGAGTTGCATGACAGGTGTCAAAGTGACAGCTGTCATAGTAAAATGTATTTTTTTCAGGTCATAGTTCGAGTCAAATATGAGAGAAATCGAAGTGACAGCTGTCATTCTGGTATTCATAATAGAGTTGCATTACAGGTGGCAATGTGATACATCCCTATGTCATTCTCATTGACATTCTCTCCATATTAATTATTATGAATATCAATGAACGAAAGATAAGTCCCAAAGCGAAAGACCATCACTCCGCATTCCCATCTCGGTCAGTCTCACATGATTCATTCTCGTAGGATTTCACCCTCACTTCCGAAATCCGTGATTCTTCTACTGAATCTAAACACTACCAATATAATCCAACTGTTCCTGCTTTATTCGTCACGAGTACTTTACTAGGAAACAGCCCAACGTTACCTTGCTTCCAAATTCATCGGGTAATTCACAGAAAATTACGCAAAGACAAAAAAGTTCGAATATAGAGCCAAGGCCGCTACGCAACGTCTGGTGACAATGCTGTGAATAAGTAATTGACAGGTTCATTCATGAGCGGAAGCTGTGATAAATGATCTAAACGGACACACTTGGCACTTCATTGTTTGGTTAGATCCAGGTGCTTGTGCCAATAAGGGGTATTCTGGAGCGTTTTAGAGTCATCTCGATCGCTCTCGCTTCAATATTTCTAGTCAGGGGAAATGGGATGGGGATGAGCAGGAGGGGAAGAGAATTAGCCTCAGGTTTATGAACCGATCATTAGATTATGCTTTTTAATTAATGTCTCCAGATCAGACAGTGTCAAACTTCTGAGTCAATAGCCCTGAATGAAGTAGAGAACTAAAAAAATACGGTCTATAAAAATATATTTCGTCTTCCGAACCTTTCGTTAATGAAGATTGGAAATAAACCTGATGTAAGCGAATTCAGGGAATTCCGTGTGATTGAAGTACAAAAAGAGAATGAACTGTTACAGTATTCCCGGGAATGTTACCTCAAATAGTTTTGTTTTTCTAGTTGGGTCTAACTCTATACCATTCGTTTTTTTGTCGATCTCTCTTCTTTTTGGTGGGAAAATAGACACTCGTAGAAAAGCTACTTTTTAAGCAGTTTAAGCAGCTTTTTCCTGAGTATCTCAAGCAATTTAAAATAAGCAGGAACATTATCTCCAGGCCATGTCAAAGAGGTGTCAGGTACCGGTATCATTATTCTGACACTTTTCTCTCTCTAACTAGCAGGAATTTCTTTTAACCCATATTTCGATATAACAAGATCAAAAGTCCAAACGAAACACGACGCGAATCCCTGCGCAGTAGCAAATTTGAGCCAGAGGGGTGAGGGGTGGTGTTTTGCGCAGCTTACGGCGTATTTTACAACCGCCGTAAACGACTAATTGAGTTCTAGGACTCTAGGCAGATAACCGACTGCACTTCTTTACTGCTACATCTCGAGATGAAGTCTCTAACCAGTTTACAAATAACTCGACTCTTTTTTCGAAAAACCCAGCCACTAAAGGCTTTTATGTGTATCTAAGTGTAGTTATCGTACGGTACATTTAAGTTGAAATACAATAATACGGCAGCAAATCTTATAATTAACGATATTTTGGGTGAATTTCGACCCATTATATGAACCTTACAATGTTTTACATATACCTAATTATATGTAAAACATTGTAAGGTATATATGTAAAACTATGTAAATTATAAATTATATGTATTAGTTTATTATTTAGTTCTAGGTTTATTTTATTTTTATGTATTTTAAGTATTTATATCTTTTATTTAGTGTATGTAGGTTTATGACGTATAATTTAATTTATATGTATAACTATATTCATGTTTTTTTTTTATTTAATGCGCAACCCCGTCCATTATTTATACGCTATCTATCCTCTCCATCCTAAGGTTGCCTGGCAGAGATCGCTATTAGCGATAAGGCCGCCCTTTGTTACACTGTTTTTGTATCTTTATTTCTTCTTATTATGGTTATTTCTTGGTGTGCAATAAAGCGTTTATCTATCTATCTAATTAATGATACTTTGCAAAAATTTTAACGCCCTTGTTAAACCCAGTATTGACACAAAAAGTAATTACGAGTAATTGGGATAATTACTGACACAATTAGGATAATTAGGAAAGTATAACGACTTTCGATTTCTTATTTATACGAACATCGAAGATTAAGTCAATCAAAAACAGTTTAGGGTTTGTAAAGATGTCTTCAAAACTAGAGCCAGCATAACTATAACAGAATACGGTTATAAATATACGGTCGCCGCAAGGAATCCAACCAGTTTCAGAGTATTTAGAACTCCATCCTCAGGGAATACGCGCACCCCCGTCGACCGGCGCGCGTGCACTGATTTCGTGATTTCGTAGAGCCAGCATGCTTGGTACAAACGCTCTCAAAAACATTTTTAATGCTAATTTCAAATATGGTACAAAAAAAATCAGATTTTATGTTTTTAATTTGGCAGTTAGAATTAAATTATTTCCACACATCCATACTCCACGCTTACGGAGTGCATTTATACCAGGCACACAGTATGTTATATTTCATCATCATTTAACATCCCTCTAGAAGCGACAAGACATTACAACATCATTATGTGATTTGCATCTGACTCATAGCCAAATTTCAGCCGTCTGCTCATGCGTTGTACTACAAACATTGAATCGAGGTGTAAACCAACGCTAACTGGGTCTCAATGATCGGGGGTGGTGGTCCGGAATCCGCCAGTCACTATGACATCACACCCACGTGACGCCGACTTTCCAAGAACTTTTCATAATTCATACCTTTTCATAATTCATACCAACACTTCGTAGGAACTATTATAAACAAACATAGAACCGTGAAAGTTGAAAGTTCACCGCTAATAAGCTCGTTCTGTGAAAACGTGTAATTGGGTGTAGCAGTTATTATGAAGAAATCATGCATAAAGTTTTCATGGAATGTTCAACGAATTTAAAATTAGAATTTTATGCTCCACTGGGTTTTTGACTAAATTCACATAATGTGCAGTCAAAATGTTTTACCCTTTTATAGGAATAAAAACAAATATTGAACTAAATGGTATAACCTTGTACAGTAGAAAACAAATAATTTCAAATTTTTGCTAACATAGTGCACGAAAATAAATTCTAAATGGTATCAAGGCTAGGCGTTATGGTTTCTTCACGATCACTTCCTGTACCTAATGGTAACTCTTACTCTATTCGTCGGTACTTAAGGAAGTATCTAGTATGTATTTTTGTCTATCTATCCCAGTCCCAGTGAAATCCCAGCACAGTGTGTTGGGATACATGTGAAGTGTATGTGCCGAACAAACATCATAATAAATAATCATTTTTACCAATCAACAAAATTAAAAGGCAAATAGTAGTTAAAAACTAACACAGAACACTAACGGGTAAGTATTGCGCAAGTCTTCCCACATCTTGGACAAACATACGGATGCGATCCATTTCTAACTTATTCTTTTAAGAGGGTCTAAGTCCACCACTAGACGTCATCGATGCGACAATGATAATAATGAAAATAAAAAATAATAATAATAATAATAATTTCAAATTTTTGCTAACATAGTGCACGAAAATAAATTCTAAATGGTATCAAGGCTAGGCGTTATGGTTTCTTCACGATCACTTCCTGTACCTAATGGTAACTCTTACTCTATTCGTCGGTACTTAAGGAAGTATCTAGTATGTATTTTTGTCTATCTATCCCAGTCCCAGTGAAATCCCAGCACAGTGTGTTGGGATACAGTAAAAAAAAAAAAAAAAAAAAAAAAAAAAACCGCTGACAGCCAAGACGTCTTTTTGGTCTTATTTTCTAAAAATTTTATATTTTTTGGTTTTTCGATCGTTTTTCTGCAAATTTCCACACAAAAGCAATAGCCAAATTATTTTCCACTACATTTAGATATTTTCTGCAATAAAACTTAAACAAAATATGAAGAAAAGTAAAAATTCAATATTTCACGAAATATGTCAACATGACGTTCAAAATATCGGACTACAGAATAAATGCTAACAAGATCAAAGACGAAAACAGCGGATTCGAGAGGCGCACGACCACCACCATCGCCCGCCTCGTCGTCAGCTCCGAGCGCATCGTCGGGTGATGATTTCTACACCACCCGCGAGACGAGCGGCTCGTCGAGCGACACGAGCGGGCCACGGACGCCGCCGCCGCCACCACCACCAGCGCGACGACGAGGCCGTCCACCGCTGCCGGCACGCTTGGGGCCTGTGGGGCATCCTGCCCCGCCACCCGCTCCCGCTACCGGTGGCATAGTGCGTCGCATGCGATGGACTCAAACCATTAATGAGAATTGCATGCGCGCGTACTTTGGGGCTACAGAGGGAGGAACCAACATGACAGCGTACTGTGCCAGAATGCTGCCTTTGTTTCAGGCCCTTGAACCGACCGTGGCCGTGACTGCCCAACGACTATCGGACCAAGTGCGGGCTATCCACCGGTGCAAACTGCTGGATCAGTCCGTAATTGATCGGCTCCGCCTGGAGGCGCTGCCTGCTCGCCCCACTGCTTCCTCGACGCGGGACTCGACCGTACCTGTCGCGTCGTCAGCCCCGACAATGGCTTCAGTGCCGATGTCGGCGGCGACACTAGCGACACCACCGGCTGGTCCTGCGGTCGACGAGCCAGATGGCGCGAGTATGAGCGTATCTAGCCAGGTGAGTGAGCAACTGAGGAGGGCTTTGGAAGACGCGATTTCCCAGTATCGGTTCGCACCCGACTCTAGGCCGCGACTGCCACGTTTTCCCACCCATAGGCGTAACTTAGCGCTTATGGGAGCCCTGAACCCTTTGCTAGTCCCGTATTTACAGGTTAGCGAAGGCTTAGTCGATACCCATTCGATCTTGTACTGCGGCGCCATCGCGGCGTGTCGCGTTGCACGTGTTAAGTTCCCGGACACTAGCCGTGCACCGCGACCCGCCGGGGGTGTGCCCGCGTGGCAAATGCGGATCCAGCGGCGTATCGACTCGTTCAGGACTCTCATAGCAAAGCTAATCTGTTTCAGCCGGGGGAATAACCGCCCCCGAGTCATGCGTTTCGTGACACAGGCCTTTGCCGGGACTGGTATCAGACCCCAGCACTATTTGGCCAGTGTCACGGAACGCATAGACTATCTGAAACAGAAAGTCTATGCGTGGGCAAACCGCATTCGTCGTTACAGAGAGCGTGTGGACCGATATTGGCTAAATCGCCTCTTCCAAAGTGACCAAAGGAAAGTGTACCGAGGCTGGGAGAGAACCGACCAACGTGTGAGCGACGGGCAGTTGCCGGATGCTAGCGCCATGAATGACTTTTGGCGTGGCATCTGGTCGGTGCCCGTCGAACACACGGAGGGTGACTGGATGCGTGTGGTTGAGCGGGAATGCGAGACTATCGAACCTATGGGATCTGTTTTAATAGATCCCGTAGACGTTAGTTGTGCGATCCGTACGGCTCAGAACTGGAAAAGTCCTGGGCCGGACGGGCTGCACAACTTTTGGATAAAATGGTTTCGATGCTCGCATGACCGCTTAGCCACACAATTCCAGGAAGCCCTTGAGGTTGGTTCTCTACCTAGCTTTTTCACCACCGGTGTCACCTTCCTGCTCCATAAGTCCGGTAGTACCACGGAAGCAAAGAACTATCGACCAATTACATGCTTGCCTACCATCTACAAGCTCCTCACATCCATTCTGAGCATCAAAATTAATGCGCACGTCGTTGCGCAAAACGTTTTGGCTTTCGCTCAGAATTGATGTAGGGTTGGGTCCCGTGGTACTAAGGAGCTCCTCCTCATAGACATGACCATAAGCCAGCAAGTCCGGCGGAACAAGGGAGCCCTCTCTGCCGCCTGGATTGACTATAAGAAGGCCTATGACTCTGTGCCTCATTCGTGGCTCGAGAGGATTTTAGAGTTGTATAAAATCGATACAACTCTAAAATCATTCTTAGTGTCATGCATGGGGCAATGGGTCACGGTCCTGCGTCAACCTGGCGGTGGAGACGGCTCCGCTGGCCCGCAAGACTTGATTAGGATTGAGCGGGGAATATTCCAGGGTGACAGTCTGAGTCCATTGTGGTTCTGCCTGGCCCTGAATCCTCTCAGCACTTTGCTGAGGAATTCAGAGCTAGGCTATCGGCTTCGCAGACAGGGTGAAGTTATCTCTCACCTGCTGTACATGGATGATCTCAAGCTGTTTGCACCGAAATACCAAGACCTGGTGGAGCTGCTAAAAACCACTGAAGTTTTTAGTAGGGCTATCAGGATGGAGTTCGGTGTAGATAAGTGTGCGGTCATGCATGTACAGCGTGGGAAAGTTGTGGATTCTCCGAATCTACAACTTTCTGAGACGATGACTATCAGGTCTCTCTCCGAAGCCGAGACCTACAAGTACCTCGGTATGTCAGAGTCGTTGGGTATATCGGCAGTGGACATCAAGAAATCGGTGAAGGAGCGCTTTTTTTGTCGTCTGACAAAAGTACTAAATAGTCTTTTGTCCGGCGGCAACAAGGTGCGCGCCTTCAATGGTTGGGTGATGCCGCTGCTGATGTACTCCTTTGGCATACTGAGGTGGACTCAGACTGAGCTGGACGCCCTGGATAGGAGGGTCCGTCGACTGCTCACTTTGCATCGCATGCTACACCCGCGCTCGTCTGTCATGAGACTGTACATTCCGCGGAAGTGTGGTGGCCGAGGCTTTTTAAATGCCAAAGACCTCCACAACCGCGAAGTATACAGTCTCCGGGACTATTTCCGAAACAGCGGGCGTGGAATGCATTGCGATGTGGTGGCAGCTGACAGAGGCCTCACCCCGCTCTCTCTGGCGAAGGAGAACTGGCGCAGGCCATCGGTGCTCAGCACCGATGATCGCAAGGCGGTATGGAGGAGCAAGGAGCTGCACGGGCGGTTCTATCGGGCCCTAACAGGACCCGATGTGGACCTGCTCGCGTCGGTGGCCTGGCTGCGCTTCGGTGACCTCTTTGGGGAAACCGAAGGTTTTGCCTGTGCAATTGCGGACGAAGTTGTCTTGACGAACAACTACCGGAAGTATATCCTGAAGGACGGTACGGTCGACATTTGTCGGGCATGCCACCGTCCCGGAGAGTCACTCAGGCATATTACTTCCGGTTGTTCTCATCTTGCCAACGGCGAGTACTTGCACAGGCATAACCAAGTAGCCAGGATTATCCATCAGCAACTTGCTCTTCGATACGGCCTTGTCGAGTCTGAGGTGCCGTACTATAAGTACGCACCGGCACCAGTTCTCGAAAATGGTCGTGCGTTGCTTTATTGGGACCGCTCTATCATCACGGACAGGACTATTGTCGCCAATAGGCCTGATATCGTGGTAGTCGACCGGTCCCAGCGCCGGGCAGTGCTCGTCGACGTCACCATCCCACATGACGAGAACCTCGTGAAGGCCGAGAAGGACAAGCTCAGCAAGTACCTTGACTTGGCTCACGAGGTCACCGCCATGTGGGATGTGGACTCTACGATCATTGTCCCGATAGTCGTTTCGGTAAACGGCTTAATAGCGAAGAGTCTCGACCACCATCTTAAGAGGCTCTCGCTAGACGGTTGGGTCAAGGGTCAGATACAGAAGGCAGTCGTCCTGGACACAGCGCGCATTGTCAGGAGGTTCCTCTCTCTGTAGACCCAACCACCGGCAGCTTGGGCCTCGCCCCGCTGCCGGCGGCGCTCTAGGTTTAGGTTTTTTTATAGTATTTTGTTTTTTATTATTTAAATATTGTAAAAAAACTTAAATTTAAGACAATAAATAAATATGTGTATAATAATAATAAATAATAATAATAATAATTTGGGTGGTGACTTGCCGTCCACTAAATGGGCCCCCCATAAAGGCTACCGTAAGTTGGCACCGGAGGGGCAACATTGGTGTGGACGGCTTAGGGTGTCGAGAGGTGTGCTGCGCTTTCACTAGACGCTACTCGCGGCGTTATGCCCTTTAACACTTCCACCCTGGAGCTTAGGTTCTTAGCTCTTGCGGTTTCCACTCCAAACCGGCCGGTTAAGGCAAGAGAGGAGTCAGGGGTCTCATTTAGCCCCAGGGAATCAGGGTTCGCGGTGTCGCCACTCACCGACGACTCGCCACAAAGTCGCCCCTGCGATTATTATTTAGTATATGTAGTGTATCAGTCTCTAGCAGCCATATCACAAGCTTTGCTTAGTTTGAGGTTAGAGACCGTGTGTAAAATGTCCCCTAATATGTATTATTATTATTTATTTATAATAATAAATAAATAATAATACATATTAGGGGACATTTTAATATATAATATTTATATATATAATAAATAAATAATAATACATATTAGGGGACATTTTACACACGGTCTCTAACCTCAAACTAAGCAAAGCTTGTGATATGGCTGCTAGAGACTGATACACTACATATACTTATTTTAAATACATACTTATATAGATAGTACCTAAATAACACTCAGACACAAAGCAAACACCTATGTTCATCACATAAATACTTGCCCTGGGTGGAGATCGAACTCACGCCTCGTTGATCCAGAAGTCAGGGTCACTAACCACTGAGCCACCGAGGCAGTCATATCTCTGATGAACTCTGAACTACAGTTATAAAACTGGTTTTATCTCAAAAACCTATAAAAATATATTTATACCTCACCGTTACACCCGAAAAACATAAAATTCAAGTAAAGTTACGAGGTAGAGTACGTTAATTAATTATATTATAATCAAATATTGAATTAAGTAATTAAACAATAATAGTTGACGTGTTTCCAAAGTCTAACATTACAATATACGCAAGTAGTAACGTAAAACGTATATACAATTAAATAATACGCTGACTGGGTATTGTTATCAATGTTATACTATACGCATAACTTAGATAATATTATCGTAAGTAATCTACATAATCTAAGTTAATCTTATGTTAGTGATGCAAGATATTATAAGGACTCCTGTGTGCCAGTTGGAGTGTTCTAGGTCAAGATTAATTAAAGTTAGCTAGATTTATCTTAGTCGTAAAGCGTCCACTATTGGATATACCTTAAATATGTAGATTTATAAAAAGACAAGGGTTTTTAATGTCTCTGTCCCAAACAGAGGAATTTTGTAAGTTAATTGAGTACAATACAAAATGGTTTATTTGCGCAATTAAGAAGCATAATTGATTTCTTGGTTCTCTGGCCCTTATGCGAGTCTATCGGGTTATTGAATAAAAGCTCTCAAAAAAGAATAAAAAATAATAGACAGGTTTCAATGCGTATTTTATTGTTTTAAAGTCTTGTGACTTGTAAGTAGAGTAGGTATGTACTTATTTTTATTTAATTTTACGTCTGTCATCTATCTACTGTAGATAAAATATCACAAGTAAAATCCATATTTAGCTAAAGATTTCGGATTTGTGAAATCCCAATTAAACCTTTTTATCTGTTATAATCATTTAAATATTCAATCGATAGAGTGAATAGGTATTTCACCTTCGCGTTTATCACAAAAATATTTCATGAGGCAATCAAATGTTTTACGAAAATCAGTCATATATAAATTCCTCCTGTAAACTAACCTGTGCTGATTTAATCTGTTTTATGAGGAGATAGCTTATCTATCAGAGGCGCCGCCGAAACGATTGATAATAACTAATAGTGAAGTGACATTCGCTATCAACTACCGACAATCTACTACTATTACTATAACTTCATTGGTATGCGATTAAATGCGATTAGAAATCAATCGGTATTTCCATAACATACGCATTTGTCATATCTATTACTATATTTAATACTATCGTAAAAAAAAATCGAACGTGAAATCACGACATGCGTTACGAAAGTTCTAACGCGTGTTCCTAATTCAAAGTTCGACGACGGAACTGGCCGCAATTTTTCTACAAAACATTGTGAAATCAGAATCACCAGCACGCGCCTAAGTAATCGGGTAATACACAGGTAAAAGACAAGAAGTGACTGCAAAAGGAAAAGTGCATCCCCCAGTTCCCCGAAGGGAATTTGGCAGCAAGGCGTGACGTAGGCGACGTCACCTGTGTAAATATGCAACGTCAGAATCGTGACGCGACGGCCTAGCGGGTGTGCGCTCTGTTGACTCAGGCACGCTTTATAATACAACTCCTCGGCCACACCGACCAGAACACAACAGACCGTCGAAGAAGCAACACGTGAAATATTGTGATACCTGTGCTGATAACAGTGATAACAGAAACTACCAAAAAAACTTTGGAAAAATATTTAGTGATTTATAAAAATATTGTGATTTGAAAGTGACAGTTGATAATAATAATTAAAATGGCAAAATACGTCGTCTTGTGCTTAGTGATGTTAGTGGCTGTGGTCGCGGCGCGTAGGTCGCACCACCCCAAGTTCCCTTATAAGTTCACGGAGAGGGACTATAGGAATACCAAAGGTGAATACTCAAAAGGTGAATATAGAAATGGATTACAGTTATTTTATAAGTGAAAGTGTGTGATGCAATACTTATATTCAAGTGATAACAGAATGACATTAATTTTCGATAGAGACCTTCAATGTGAACATTTAAAGCGGCGAATTTTCTGGAATTAATTTTGATTTTTAACAATATCTGATGGCAAGCGTCGTTGCTGTCGTGGATAAAGCACACAGTTTTCTAATACACACTTTTAAAAAAATATGCAAATATTTTTTTAAACTAAACGTTATAATTATTTAATAACATAGATTATAAATAATTGAAACAATAAGTGGCTATAACGAGGTTCTCTTTGTCCCCAGTGGCCTGTTCAGGAGACAGGGGAATAGAGAGGGAGAAAATAATAGAAGAGTCCAGGTGTGGCGCTCCACGGGATGTCTTCATACATTTAGAGCCTAAGGCTCCTCACGAAGAGGTAACTATCACTAATATATTGATGTTATTGCCTAATTACTAAATGGACCTTACTTCATAAGCATAATTCTTTGCGGCATTTATAGATTGATTTTCGGAACTTTTCAAAGTTTCACATTACTATACTTCACATCAATTAATTAACTTAATAAATCTCTTGCTTACAGTAAGATCCATTTGCTAATTAGGATTTATACTCGTACTTAATACCAAATGAAATTAGTTGTTATCGTGCGACCCCATTACCATTCAAGCACCGTTTTTCAAAGAACTCTTGAACTCATTTGCCTTCTCTGGCCCCGATAGTTTGTTGCCCTGTTTCACAATATTTCAAAAAAATATGTAGCAAATCATCTTCAGTCAATATTAAACAGCATTATCTAAAGCATGATGACAAAATATCATCCGACTACAATATTTGTCCAAGTCTTAAGGTCGCCACCCACTTGCAGAGAAAATATCTGTATTCGATAAGATCTGAAATATCTGCGCCTACGACGGCAGATCTAAGCAAACTGCCAAAAATCTCACATGATACACTCGGCGCCCATTACTCATTATGCGAAATTAAAAACGTTATCTGCGATTTGCCATTGACGTAATTATGTGACGAGAACTGTATCAGTCCTGATTTGTGTGGTTCTTATCTTCAACACCCTAAGAATGATTGAGTTTTTACGTCATCACCTAAATCGCTGCGCCTAAAATTCACCAGGATTTAGTCGGTGATTAACCAATTCAGTATTGCTATAAAGGCCTCAATCTATTGCATAGAGCCTTCAAATAACCAGATCGGTAACCATTATCATCGTTAGAAGCTAAATCTCCGATTGCAGCATGCATAGTAGGTAACCCTCATCCATCACTGACCTACAACTTATCTCAGCTTCGACTTTGCAAATAATTTGAATATTAAATTCGTAATTTCTAGTTTTACATCCGCGTACATAAAAGTGATTAGCGTGTGAAAATCCGGCTCGAAGGCATTGTGATGTTAACGAGTGTGTTTCCCCACAGGTGAGCCCTGGCGCGGTGTGGCTGAAACGGTGCGTGGGGCTTTGCGAATTCGACAATGCGGGCTCTTGCGTCGCCATGGAGACCGTCACACGCCATATACCGGTAAGGGTCAATCCTAATCTTCAACAATTTGATAGCATTTGATACACCAAAGCAGTTCTAGTAGGTTAAACAAAGAGAGAGTGTGTGTAAATGCCACTGATCTCTCCAAGGATAGACCGGAAAGTACATTCCTTATCTTAGCTGATCTTGGCGCTAGTACTACGCTACATACCGGTGATTACCGTCTTATCTACTTTGTCAGTACCCTTGACACACTTCTCTGTGTGCTCACTTGCGCAACGATCTAATGACATAACTTTATACGCATCTATTTTAGTTGATTGCTTTAAGATCATGCTCCGTATGTCCACGCGTAAATCCTAAGTCATGTTCCAAGTTCCGGAACGTTTTGATGAGTCACACGGCACGAGCCACGATTGTGATAGTTTAGGTACTAGCGTTTGTTGTAGATAATTATCATACAGTCTGACGTGGTGTAGAAGTGCCTTTTTTTGGCTACGTATGACTGAAATATGAAATCACTTATCATTAGTTGGTTCGACTTTAATCCCCCGTCCAAGTCATTTGACAAAAGAATGCAAACACTGTTACGTTTCTAGAGTTTGTGGCAATGATTGTAATGAAATTGTTTTGTTCCAGGTTCGAATATACAATGCAGAAACTAAAAAAGAGACTTGCGCAACGTACCCGGTAGAAGAACACGTGAGCTGCGGTTGCTGCAACAAGGAAGCCAGCGACTGCGCGAGCCCGAGAGTGTACGTACCTCGTAAGTGCACCTGTCAATGTCCCAACTCAGAAGAGAGGAGAGAATGCCTCAAAAAGGTTCGTAAGACTATGGATGTCGTATGCACACTGTACCCTGTCCGCACTGCATGCTCTTAGAGCGAACGCCATGCACCTTTAACACTTCTATGAAATACTACCCTAACAACTTTGCCTTCTACGAGTATCTCTCTTTGCTTACTTCCCGTGAAGTAAGTTTACTAACTTTATTTTTATTTTGCCGAACTCGGCTTCCGATTAACCGCAAGTTCTTTTTTTACTTGACTTTAAACGTAAATTGTGATTGTTACAGTTTTAATGCATTTTTACCTAAACTTTTTCTACTTTCCTTTGAGTTACAATTTCGATAATTGGTATTTTTAACAATAATCCCCGTAGCAACTAAAACTTGAAATATTCTAAGAAACCCTAAAACAACTAGAATTTGCACTGTGACCTAAAGTTACACACAAATAACAGTAGAGAAAAAGCAAACCCATCGAGGACTTTTCAACTTTGTCAGGATTGTAGAAACCACATCTTTTCTTTTTTTGTCTCTCTTCGTTCAAACATTTATCAGCTTCCTAATGTATTTGTCCTGCGTAATGTACACCTCACTCCACACAAGCTCTAACTGCATTGACATCCATTGTCTTTTGAACTTGGCTTTCTGTGTTTGTCTTTATTTTTGCATGTGACGTATTGGAATGGATTTCTATGTGCTCGATTTGACTTTTCCTTTTTAGACGTTTTTACTCAATAATAATAATTTAATGATAGTATATACTCTTACGAGTATTGTATTGCTGTATTTAAATGTTTATAAGTATTTTGAACTTTACATGAGCATGGCTATAAAACTTAAAACATGAAATAGAACAGCCTTTTAACGTTTATTCAAAATTTCGATATGACATAAGAAATCCGCAGCACATTAGAATTTAAATCGACCAATACGCATACTGCAATACGAGTAGAATCACGTTTTTTTTCAGAACTTGCCTCTGTGAACAAAATCAGCAATTTCCTTTTTCTTTGTTACAGCGGAACCAGAATATGAGGTGGAATCGATATAAGTGCACCTGCGAAGTCGACACGCGTCGTCGAAGAATGCACGTATAAGCAATGACAACACTAAACTAGTGAATTGCGTCGGCACAGCTGTGCAAAAGTGATTGGTACTACTCAAAAAGGTAGTACTACGGCTCAAGAGAATAACGCTGCGGCTCAACACAATAGAGCTACAGCTCAACAGGGTGGTGCTAAATTACAAACGAATAGAAACGAACTGAGCGGTGCTACACAGCTCAACTCTAGTTCTAGAATTCAAGAGTGGCGCTGCAACTCAAAGGGGACACGAGTGCCTAAAACAAATTGGCATAAATCAAAAGAAACAATCTTCAAGCAAGATCTAAACTGCTAACAGACTTCCCATAGCTCACGTCCGGTGTTATAGAAATCAATTGACGAAGACAATTCTCTTACTACACAATTAACAAAAACAATCTACAATACGGTTGTTATAGAGAAATGTTGTGAAAAATAGAGACGATATGTAACAGTATACGTAAACATGCGACTGAGAAATGTGTCTTATTAGTCTTAAGTTAGCCCTCGAATCTGAGCAGTATTATAGGCATAAGTTATTTATTTAATTAGCTTAAGAATATGGGGCCAAAAGGTGCTGTGAGTAGAAACTTTGCTACTTTGTTCCATGACTTTTTGGTTGACTCATTTTGATGTACTTAATTTTTTGAAACTCCTATATTGTAAGCTTTTCTGTATATAAGGGTTTGTAAATATGCTCTTATTTTATGTGACATCACTGTTCAGTATTTTGTGTGTGTTTTATGTGTGACGTGACGCTGGTTTACTGTAAGATGTGGCAGAGGAGATCAAAATACTGAAATATGAATTCTTCAAAAGATAGAATATTGCGTAATGAAATAAGACAGGCGCTATGGGCAATCGAAGGGATTCAAGGATTATGAAAATCATCTAAGATTTTTTCTCTAACCGAAATTGAAATCACATTTTTAAGTATTTTGTCTCCTCTGTTACAATTTCCAGGCTAAGCGCAAGACCTTAGGTATAATTTTAACGGTGCAAATAGAATTTGCGCAATTCCTAAATTGTGATAATTACGATATTCTAATTCCAATTAGTTACTATTTAGGAATAATTTGTTAAGCATTTAAATGTAGATATTAAAGTATTTGCTTCTAGTCAAGCGATAACTTTTAACTGAAGTTGTACATATATGAATTAGACTTTTGTAAGCAGCTCTCTTTTAGTAGATTTAAGTTATTTATTTATTTAATTTGCATTTTATTTTACGCGTAATATTGCATTTGACGCCTTTTGAAATGTATTTAATTTTTGCTAGTCTATAGCAGTGCCAAAGGCACGAAACTCAGGTTGATTCAAGTATTTATTTTCTCTTAATTTTAAGTTAATTTATTTCCCATGAATTTGTATTTAAACCGAGCTTTAAAAGCGATGGACATGAATAGTGTAATTTTCTACTTTAGTTTTAAAATGCTGAAAATAAAATTTGTACTTAATTTTTTTTACAAATATGTTTATTATTTTGATTCCCTCCTATACACATAACCTACTCAGGGTCAATAGGACATAACCTACATTAATTAAAACTTGGAAGAATTTTGCTATAAAATTCATGATTCATAATTATATTATACAAACATTAATAAATTAGATCAATTTATGAGACAAAGCCTGACTATCGACAAATAACAAGATTTCGCAAGTACATAAAGTTGTAGCAGTCGCCAAAAATAATTTATATAAGTATTCCAGTAAAATTTGAAAAAAAAATCTGTACATAATACTTATCACTTAAATGGAATATAATCGGCCAAGTGCGAGCCGGACTCGCGCACCTAGGGTTCCGTACAGTATGGAAGCCCCAATATACATATATATTTTATTTTAATTTAGCTATTCGTTTTTGTAGGTAATATACAACTTAATATTCTTAATAGTATCTTCCTGTTGTCGTTATTAATATCAAGCAAAAAATAATGTTTCTTATATTTGTATATTCCCTTAAATATTTATTTTATTTTTATTTAATTATTTATTTTTGAAGTAATTATTTAACAAAATATTCTGTGAATATTTCAAGCATCTACCTGCCACCGTTATTAATACCTATCGATCGAAAAACGGTTAAAACGGCTTCAGGTTTGTTGTATGGGAGCCTCCCTTAAATATTTATTTATTTCTGTTTTCATTATTTGTTGTTATAGCGGCAACAGAAATACATCATATGTGAAAACATCAACGTTCTAGCTATATAGCCGTTCATGAGATACAGCCTGGAGACAGACAGACCGAGGGACAGCGGAGTCTTAGTAATAAGGGTCCTGTTTTTACCTTTTGGGTACGGAACCCTAAAAATAGGCTACGACCTAAATATATTCAAAAAATCATTAAATTAGTCAAGCCGTTTCAGAAGAGTTGTATTCTTCCGAAAACACTGAGATCTGTGAAACGAGATTTATATATTAGATTATATTGGGTTCTGCTTCTGTGGTGATATTAATCAAATGCTAAATAAATAAAAATGATTTATGACGTAAAATCCATTGAAACAGAGTAAATACCCTATCCCCTTGTAATTGGTTTATAAAAATAAAAAAATAATCTAAATCAATTACTTCAAAGTAAATCCAATTAAGTTTATCAGTATTTAATCATTACTTAACTTCTGACCTCGACTCAACTATGAGTGCCGCTAGTTTATTAGAAACAGTTTTCTTAAGGAAATGTGGTTTTTCTCAGAAACTGGGGACATAACCGCAGTACACGGAAATATTAGAACTGCATAGTCTATCAGTACTAACAGTTATAAAATTACAATAACGGCCTATTATATGCTTTATTTATAATGGTTTCGTATTAAATGATAAACCACAATTAATAAATGTGCAAACATAAAACTTTGATGAAATACTCAAGAGGATATTGCATCATTTATGTCCGACCACGATGCATTTAACGGCTTTTCAACCGGTCACAGCGGACATAGCTTTGAAAAACTCTATGTATAGACTAAATCTAACACTGTTAATGTTGTGATGTTAGCTTCAAGCTGCGGATAACATAATAGCCGCCATGATGTTTGATTCAGCCTATAGCATATTTATCCAATACGTACGTGTTATACTCGTACGTACGATATAAAAATAACCATAATGTTTATTTCCAAGTAACTAAGACTCATACATAAAAATTCAATACAATGTATTAAAGAAAAATTGGTTTTGATGTTTTGATTTATCAGTGGAGATCGAATAAAACTGCTATTAATTTTTTTTTCGATGTACCTACTCCATAAAATAAAAAAAATGCGGAAGAAAGAAAACTTGGCGTATAAAGACACCTTAAAACTATCTCGAACGAACTGCGCAATATGTAATCAACTGCTCAGCTACCTACTCGTCTATAGAAACTTCACTACATATTTCCTATTTGTTGTTTTTAAACTTGCGCGATTTGAACACATAATTATCATATACCCATGACCACGGTCGATGCAACTGGGCCGAAACGTCGGGATGAGGAGGTATTTATTTATCTCGTAATTTTAGTGCGCGATTAGTCCCGTAGTATATAATAATTATATTTCCTATTTGTTTGAATAGCGTACGTCTAAAACAAATCTTACTAACTAGCTTTTGCCCGTAGCGTCACTTGCGTTTTATTTTAATTTGCACGCTATCCGCTACCTTTTATTTTTCCGGGATAAAAAGTATGCCATGTCATCCATGCCGAAACAAATAACAAACAAACAAACACACTTTAGGATTAATAATATTCTGAAGGATAGTAAGAATCGTCCTCACAATTTAAGTATTACTTGTAACACATGTGAGTCCACATACTCGTAGGACATAATTCTGTAAAAATTGACACTTTGTTGACCAACGAACCACCGGAGGAGGTATGCAATTCGACGCGTATATTTTTTTTATGTATAACCACGCATAACTTTTTTCGTAGTAGTCGGATTTCAATAATTATTTTTTATTGGAAAGAATATATATACTTTGAAATTGGTCCCATTTAAATTGTACCGAAATTGACTGAGCCATTTTTGATAAATCAACAATAATGTGAAAAATTTTACATAGATACGTGCATAATATTTGCGTTCTAGCGATGCGCCCCGGCTTCGCACAGGTATAAACATTTCTCTTGAATAACTCTATCTATTAAAACAAACTGCATCAAAATCCGTTGCGTAGTTTTAAAGATATAAGCATACATGGGGACAGACAGCGGAAAGCGAGTTTGTTTTATACTATGTAATAATTCTGTACACGGGTGAAGTCGGCCATGCTATTTTTTGCAAAAAATAATTATAATTTATTCAAATTGAGATTTTTTGTGGTGCATGCTCAGTGTGCATAGCCTTATGAGGCTTTATTAAAGCCTAGCTTTCTTTCTATTCGCTCGACTCGCACTGTAACCACTATACACATATGAGTCTGTTTAAGTAGCTATCAAGTAGGATCTTTACACTCGATCGTTGATATGAAAATTTAGAGCTATCAAACAAACCTAGTTTTTATCTAAGATAAGCTAATAGGTTTGATTACTAAAAAATATAATAGTCTGTCGAATTAAACAAAAATTGATGAAGATATAGCCCGTTAAAGTTCCGCGTGACGTCACGAGTGTCATACAAATATATAGACGAACTCGTATAGACTTTCGCGAGAGCCGTGACGTCACGACCCCCACTCGCAAACTTTGACAATGTTTATTCTTTGCCATTTGTTGTTTTATTGACAAAATAAAAAATACGTGTCTACTATTTTTCGATAAATAATCTAACTTACGGACTAATTTAATGATTTTTTACCCAATCATGCCTATTGTTACTTGACAACTATTAAACTAGCCACCGAGCTAGTAGGTACTACATAAACTTAACTACTATTACTAGAAATATTAGCGTTAAGAAATATTTGTAGTCATTTATCATCGACATTAGTACAATTGATTACGTATTAGAAATGGATTGATTGAATAACCCGCCCAAACTCCGTAGCTATATCGCTACGGCGCGGCGCTACGCCGTAGGCGCGGTACACACGTTAATAAAAGAGAAAAAAAAAAATCTTGCTATTTTATGCATTCAAGAGTATTATAAAATCGTATCTAAATATAACCACAAAATCTTGCTTGCAAAACAAAATATTTATTTATTATACCTTAGATTATGTTGAGGAATAAAAATTAAAAGTCGTCGTGTAATACATCATGATTTGACTTACGAATTATCAAATAGTGGAAAATAACGTAATTATGGGAATTCTAGTATAAAAATAAAGATTATCTTTTGGAAGAATGTCAGTATCTAAAAAAAGTAATATCTTTACGGGAAATCCATTACATTAAGCGTCTACGTCACCAGTGCGCTGCAAGAATTCATACTCAATCATTTAATATCTAAGATTAAAGCTATCAGCCCATTGTTGAACAAATTCTCGGTATGTTTTGTGACGTGACTCCACGTCATATGCTAATAACCGCATGGATCTGGAATAAATCACTTTTATTGCAGTAGGATAAAATCGGAGACCGAGAAAGCTGCTAATGACAGAGAGTTCGGATTGCTTAAAACTGGATTGAAGTATAGAGATACAACATACATTAGCAATATTGGCAGTCCAGTTATAAATAATTATCATTTTTTTAAGCTTCTAATTGTTTGCTGTAGAATATCAGCTTCGAAGTTGAGAGAGCTGATGAGAGTGAGTTTGGACCGTTTTAAGTTTTTTTTAATGTCTTAGACTCAGTCTCTGACCTCATTAGACATTTTAATGCAAACACATGCCTTTACAATGTCTTTAGACAAAGTACGGGCTTCTTCACTACTTAGTGTACACTTGGACACTTCAATCCACCACGTTAACTGAAAGCTATGCTGAAAGTTAGTTTCTTGACAATCTATTAGTCTTGGCTGTGTTTGTTTCAGAGGTGAATGGTATAAAATCCAAAACCTTATTTTTTTAATTTCAAATAGTTTTGCTTTTGACTATACACTGCCTGATGTTAAGCAGATATGCGGTCTAGGATGTAGCACGCTTACCTAGAAGATACCTATTTACTCGAGATTTGAAGACACCTACATTGTACTTTAGCGGAAAGACAGACTCAGGCAAAGCGTTCCAGATTCTGGCAGTTCGTATGAGGAATGTGGACTCAAAACGCTTGTTTCTTACGCGTGGGATGTCCACCATAAAAGGGTGGCGCTTTGGTCGCGTCTGTCTAGCCGTACGATAGAAGAAAGGGGCAGGTGAGACCAGAAACTGTTGTCTATTTTAAACAGTATAACACCGTACAAATTCTCTACGTTTGACGGCAGTATCACACAAGTCATTGGCGAAATTGTGAAACACCTTCGCAGACGCCACGTAACAAGAATTGAACTGACTATTAGTCTAGGAATAGCTGAGTCTCAGAAAAGTTTGCTTTTGTTTCCGAAACTTGAGGAAACTAAACTTACTAATATTTTGTTTATATTTAGGGTTACATCAGTTAAGACAATGAGTCTTCAATTCTGTTCGGTTATAAAAGAACGAAGATCAGAGTACACAAAATCGCACTTTTGACCTTTGCTGTTTAAATCTATTGTTGAATGTCCAAATCTACTTTAGATCCTCATTATATTATTTGGACTCACGCAACCCAGCAATGTTAGACGAGCTTCGTCATCCAAGCAGGATTTGAGGAGGGGTATTCGGTGTTTGTACTCAAAAGCTGTGGTTTTACATCCAAATGTAGCAAAAATCTAGCAATGTAACCTTGGTATTCCCTTGTTTGTTACAAGGATATTGGAGGAGAGCTCATCTCTACTTTATGCTAATTAGATCCCGATAACCCAATAGCCGCATGATGTTTCATTAAATGCGTAAAAGTAAACAAGTGACAAATGTTTCTTGGTTCACCATCATTAGATATCTCTATTAAATACAGCGTTTTCAGAACATCGCAAACTAAGGTACTCGGAATTTATTCTATTTTTAGGGTTCCGTACCTCAAAAGGAAAAAAAGCGGAACCCTTATAGGATCACTTTGTTGTCGGTCTGCCCGTATGTCAAGACTCTTTACCTCGGGAACGCGTAAAGATATCGAGTTGAAATTTAAACTACGAGTATATTACGTATATCTATGGTCTGTTGCAGTTGTGTAAAATAAAAACTTCTCAGTTATCGTATAAAAAAGTTAGAGCCGTTTATGTCGTAAAAAGGCATATTTCGACACTCACAAAAATCAAAACCTACAGGGTAATTCCCGTTGACATAGAACTATAAACTTTGGCGAGAAGTATTGTCTCAGAGTACACATATAGGAATAAATCTGAAAACTTGTATATTTTTATTTATATCACAAAAAAATAGGGCCTAGATTCACAAAATATGGGTTCGTAATTCAAAGTGAGTAAACCGTATCATGTAAGGTATCATATAAAAGGTTCATTAGCACATGCTAAACAATATTATTTGTTAAAAATCTTTAGTTATTTTGTTAAAATTAATGTGTAATTTTCGATGTATGACGAGAAAAGTGAAAAAAAAAAAAACTTTTTTGTCGATGATTATAGTATACTTAGAGCTTTTAACAACTTACTTCCCAATTTTGTGAAATTTTCTGGAACCCTCGGTGTGCGAGCCTGACTCGCACTTGTCCGGTTTTTTTCTTAGACAAGTATTTGAAACAGAAGCTGTGTCATAATTATTCCCAAAAGATGCATATCATCAAATCCCAAAAATAAATTCATAAAACAACTAACCACACACTTACCTAATAAAGTTTTTGCACCTGGCGGATATTTATATCAGTGGGTTATCCCTGTTTAGTGCTATCATAGTTAATTAGCTACGTACAATGTCCAGTACGACCAACTTTTAAGAAGATATAAATGAGGGAAGCACTATCGCATTTCTCAAACGAAAATATTGGAAGAATGATGGAAGACTTTAGAGGCGTTATTTGTCCTACTTCGCTAATAAGATGGTCGCTTATACATTGTTTTGCACGGCTCCATATTATGGTAGTTTTTGTATAGTTTTGCGTATTATGCTGTTACTTATTCTGTAACAGTGAGTCACAAATTACAGTAATACCTACCTCTCTCTGTAATGTTAGCCACCATATGAAACTGATATATTTTTACAAATCAAAAACTGTATGCCGATGTTTGACAAAGAGGTTGGAAGTTGATGAACTTAGAACAGCAACATGCCAAACTAAGTAAGTGTAGCAAAACGGGTCTGAGGTTCTGTTTTTAATTAAACCCATAGCCCAATAGGACGTATGCGTAAGTGATCACAAGACCAAGTAAAAGAGGGAGCGAGTGCATTAAAAACATATTAGTGGGAAACGGATAGCGTAGCATGATTATGCGAATATTTAAAAGTCATTTTGTAACGTTTCAATATCTGAGTCTAAGAAAATATAGTAGACTGCAAAAGCAAAAAGAAAATAGATTAACTGGGAGCTTATAAAATAACAGGTTATCTTGTAAAAAAGTGGTGATAGTGAAAATAAATTCTAATTCATTAACCAACTATACAATTTTTTTTTAAAATTAATAAGTACTACGAATGACTTTATGAACACCGTACTCTGACAAAGTTTACTTTAGGATCTGTACCTATATTGGCGCATGGAACCCGTGGTGCATATCGCGAAACAATTCCATTCATTCATTCCTAAACACGTGTTCACACGGATCTCAGAGATCGTTCCAACTGGAGTTTTTCTCGACATTTGCTTTTTTAGTGAGTGCATGCTAATTCGACTCGAAACGCATGTAGGCAGGAACTGTGTCAGGTAATTCCGTTGGCCGGCCTTGGTGGTTTTTGCGATCGACACTTGTTGGTAACTAGTTAATTACCATGTAATCAGTTAGGGATCTCGTTAATTTACTGAGAAAACTGCCGATAAGAAATCTTTTTGCCGTCACTATTTTCGTCGTGGTAGTGAGATGGGCCTTACTAAGCTCCAAGCAACCCAACAGCTAGAGAGATTTAGAAATGAGGAGAATCGAGAATCATTGTTTTCCGATAAATAAAATCTTGGTACTTTTAACGTCAGAGTGAAAAGGTATCTTCTAAGTATAGTGCATCTTTGGCCACATCGTAGCTGGCGAGATGGCAGTAAAACGTGGACTTGAATTAAGGACTTACTAAGTATACTTATACTTCTTATTTACTCGTAAGGTAAGTAGTTTAAGTGAAAGGTCAGTAGGGCGCATCGCCACTACGGAAATGAAAATTCGATTCGATTGGATTTATATGGAAACTAATTTTGATAGAGTGAAATCAAGCAGAGTTCTTAGAATATGAAACGATTTTATCTATAGCACTTTTTACCCTAGGTTTATGTAAAAACCTGCGATCACGACAAAATGTAGACGATGTTCACCAAGAAAATAACTTTCAGAGTTTCTAGAGTTCTTATTTGTTTAATTACATAATGTAAATACTCTGGAAATTTGCTTTAGGTAAGTACACTTCTCTGAACAGATGATATTTAATCGGATAAGGATTTTTTTACTATGTATATACCTATCAATATAATTATTCTCAATAAATTTTTAATAAACAAAATTCTTCCGAAAATTGATACGAAGGGGTCATCGGTGGATTGATAACTTACTCCCGTGAATAAAAAAGAATTAAACAGAAGCAAGGGGGATTTCCATTGACATAATTATAGGTGATTTCAAATAAATCTTCTGTCATTACTGTCTGTCTGTCATTTACTTTGGCGAGGGGGTATTTCAACTAGAGTGTACAACTTGTCTCCTAAGTTAGTATTGACTAGGTGGCTTGCCCAGGTCAGGTTTTAAGCCGCATGAAGGCCTCTGACGCGGCAAAAGAATCAGAAGCCACAGCAGCACTGCATTTGGAAATGCTACCCGCGGTCTCCCATCCTAAGACTTGGCTTACCGAACGATGCTTAACTTCAGCGATCGCTGACAAACAGTCAAACTATATTATGATCGCTACCCGCCTCTGGACCTGGAATAGATCACGGAAACTAGGTTCAAGCCACTGATGATGCAAGCACTGCCCACCTCAGAGGAAACATTAAGCCGTTCGATTGGAAACAATTTGTTAGACCATAAAGTACCACAACGAGGTCACCGTGATGTGTTCTGCAACTTCTCCAGAAATCCGAGGAGTTTCCGGTTGAAATGTGGCCAACAATCCTAAATATTTCCCTTGTTCCACACCCACCGACATCTTGATACTAATTTTAGTATACTAATGCAATCCGTAAATATTTTGAAGAAAAGTCATTATACATCACACAAGTTGTTTGCTTTGACAAAAATGTTAAATAAAAGATCAAGAGAAGAATTTATGATGAATAGAAATGGATCGTATAAATTATGAGACACAAATATATTTCGTGTTTCGTAGAAGATAATTTTGCAATGATGTTTTGGTCATTGAGTTAAAAAAAACCATTTATACCATTTGACGTAGAGTCGTTAACGGTTGTTATAGATGTTACCGTTAAATCCAGATTTTAGGGATTACGCGTCTTCCCTAGTTAGAAGTAGATATTAAGGAATGACTTTAGGACGTGTTTTCCCTAGTTGTATCCTCATTTCGAACCTAAATGACCTGTGTTAACTGTCTAGTTACAGGATATAACTAAAGAAAACGCGTTGTCCCAAAGGCATTTCGTCATATCTGGTTCTACCTAGGGAAAATGCATAATCCCTAAAATCAGGTAACAACGTTGACATATACAGGGTTACAGGGTAAGTCGACCTATTCCCGTTAAGGGTGTGTAGTTTACTTTGTTTCTGACTAATTTGAGTATGAAAAACACTATCCTAAATTTAAAAAAAAAAACAGATATTTGAAATTGGTATTTATAAAATTCACAATTTTCGGCTATCAGCTCAGTTATTTTAAAACGTGTAAGTCGTTTATTATTTTTATTTGAATTTTACATGTAAAATAATGTTTTATGACCTCACTATCCAATATTGTCCGTAAAATAAACCTTTTATAAAAAGTATTTGAATTCAAATATCTCGAAAACTGTGAGATTTAGGATATGGTGTTTCATAGTCAAATCAGTCAGAAACGTAGTAAACTACACACGCTTAACGGGAATAGGTCGACTTAGCCTGTCTTGTACATAAGACAAAACTAGATATTTTTTTATTTCAGACGTACAAGTCCATATAAAGCTAACTCGCTAACTTATCTGGTAGAAATGCGGCAATGATCGAGGCATATAATATGTTATATGTATATTTCAACAAGAGCGCGATGTGTCATCTGTCAGATGTCAACATAGCCCTTAATGTCAGTCCTTGGCTGTCAAACAGCTGATGAATGACAAGAAAGGGCATCTAGATGAGTTTTGGCGGGAACGCGGAAAAATCATGTCGCTTCATTGTATTATTTTGTTAAACTTGTGTTTTTATCAGTGATAATTAGTGAAAAATGGTGGTATTTCGTTGATTATGAGCTGATTTACGTGCATGAGTGTAGGCAAGTGATATAATGTGACGTATCATGTTCTTCCGTGTTGTTACCAAAACTCCATAGAGGCCTCTAGTAAAGTCTCCACTGCTTTACTGAGGTATGACTTGGACTATGATTGGACTTGACCGCGACTTTATTGGACTATGACGAGACTACGACAGTGACTATTTTGATAAAATATTATCAAAAATTATTAAAACTTAATACTTGACACTGGCAAATGCACAATAATGCGACGCCAAAACTAAGAAGAAGAAGAAGAAGGGCATCTAGCAGCGGCCATCGGTACCGCGGCGTACGTGATGGTATTTATAGACTGCAGCATCAGATTTAGTTCATTCCACTATAATAGCCTCTAGGAGTGTAAACATTGGCTTTAATTAACCGGCAGTTACGCATGCGTGTGGGCAAGCGCGGCAGAATCATAGCGGCCATTTTTGTTTATATTTTGCTGCAAACTCGGACATGTTTGTTTTCTAACGGTCGATTTAGAGAAGATTCTCTACGAGCACTGACAGACGTGTTATTCCAAACTTCTTAAATGCATTCATTTACGGTTTTTATTATATTTTCCAATGGGCCAATTTTCTAACCGGAACGATTACCGGGTAGTTTATGACTCGCATTTTTGAAAAGAGAACGTTCACTAAAATTAGGATCGAAACGATAAACACATGGAATTTCGAGTTAAAAATACGTTGCTATTTTCGTTACCTTCGAAAAATAACTTTTCTCGGATTGGGTTCATCTAGTGTATTTCGGGCGGTAAGTGTAAACAAGAGAAATAGAGCCACGTGGTTTGCGAGTAAAAATAGATTTTTATTTATTTTTATGCTTCCATACCATTTATGGCGAATCGATTAACATAAAAACTTTTAGAGCAGCCCAATTGTAACATTACAAAGCTGTTAAACGATCAACCGGATCGACCGGAATTTGAACCCACCACCACATAATTGTAGGGCAGGTGTTACTATAACTAGACCACTATCGTTATATGTGTACCTCCGGTATTAGTGGGCCCATTTATGTAGTACCTAGATATTTGCTCGAAGAGCATAAACTAAAGATATCATATCTTTCTTTTATGCACGTAGTCGAACTGATCAAGTTGCCATACGTTTTCATCCAATCCTACCGGATTGTCTGGTAAATCTAGATATTTGCTCGAAGAGTACCTACAAATTTGGAGAACCTAAGTCATAACCATAGTGCAAAGTCTTCGCGTGGGTCGAAGATTTGTTCTAGACCTGCGGAATACGTTGGATTCCACAGCGCTTCTTTTTTATTAAAGGTTTGCATTCTGGTTGATATCGTCAAAATTATTAAGTAATACTAAATAATAGAACATGTTAATCTGTCCAACCTTCTAGGTGCAAATACAACATGCATACAAATGGAGCACTAGAAGTTTGGCAAGAAAAATCTTTCATCCATTCGGCCTAGTTCGGCAACAAAAACCTATTATAATTTTGTAGACAATTATTCTAGCTTAGTTAAGATAAAATATGTAAACTTTGTTGTTATAAATAAATTATTTATTCGAATAAAGAGTTTATTTATTTATTCATGATTCATATGGCCAATGATTTGCAAAGTACTCTAGTAAAACACATCATCGTCATCATCATCATCAGCAGCTCTCTCTCTTACGGTGCCATTTGTCTCGGTGCTGTGCTAGTAAAACACATCTTGAGATCAAAAACAAGTGCAGAGTAGGAAGTCAACTAACTTACATAGGTAGAATGTAGATAGATTGTGGATCCCTAATATTTTAGCCGTTAAAATACTCTAAAACCAGGAGTCCCGTTGAGTCTAGCAACCCATATGATATTTCTTTTACGCACATAATCGAACTGATCAAGACTATTCAGTCAATCGTTCCACCCTAACATCCGCGATTCTACCTGAATTTCTGCTTTCATTCGATCCTATTGGTTCGTCTGGTATATCTATCAATGGACCTTACAGTAGGTCGTCAATTTTGGATTTTTAGGTACATTTCAAGACAACGACACGATATTGAGTCCACTAAAAATATATTCATAATCAACGGGATGATCGCGTAACATGCATACAAAATGAAACGCAGACGAATTGAGAACCCCATTTATTGATGGATGAATGGATGGGTGCTAGATGCAAAAGGTTTTATTCGGGTTTTAAAAAAAATATAAGGGAACCCTATGTTAAGCAATGGGCGTTCTATGACTGAAATGTTTCCTAATATGAAAAAGCGTTAATAACTGTGTTCATGAATGTGATGTATACTTAGGTACATTACGTGGTAGGTAGACACAATACTTATAAAATCCGTCTTCTTTAACCAATCGTACTCAAGCGAAGCCGGGACGGGCAACTAGTTGTTAACATAATCCCTTTTTCTTGTAAACTTAATGTGAAAGCATTTAGAAGCGTTAACTGACAATATATTAGCATAGCACCAGTTTCTGAATATTTCAATGTCTTCCTGGGGCCTGATTCTCTGATGATCTACAAAACGTAATGTAACGCGGTAAGTATTTTTATTATTTCCGTGAATTTTGTTTGGAGAAATGTTTGATAAATGTAATATTACGTTAAAATAAATTATACACAGAGTTTAAGTGATGTTATTTGAAAAATAAATATTTTTCACGCGAATTTCTTAAAAACGAAGAGCACGTTAGAGCGCGTTACGTGCTTGTTTTCATACAGAATCACCCACCTGAAGTTAAAAGTTTATAGTCAATAAATGATTTATTATTATTTGAGGTGCTAGAGTGTCACTTTCGTCTCGAATAAATTGATTTACACAAATCTTTTACAAAAACAAGAAAGGAAAGAGGATCTAGGGAGCCCTGTGGCACCTCTGAGTGGATTACTCTAAAATTGTTTTGTTTATGGTCTCCGACTGCGACTAGCTCAGATCGGTTACCCAGATATGAGTTACACCATCTCAGCAGAGCCACATCGTAATCGTATCTATTCCCTTCATTCAAGTATTTTATATAATTTATAGTATGTGAGATGGGAAGGTAATCGACAGAGTGATTTCGAAATATTGCTACTTTATATAGGGTTCAAGCAGTATAGTTGAAAAAATATCTTCATAAACATCATAACCATATTCTCGAAGATACGTCAAGTCTGCTAATGCGCATTTGGCCAGCGCGGTGTAATGATTATACCATAATACCACAGAAGAGAGAGAAGTTCTGCCGTTCTGTGCATAATACCTTCTCGTAATGAAAAGTGGCTTGATTGCTTGCTAATGAAACACAGTATAAACAAGTGCAGATATCACAATAAAGATAATCCCAACATGATACCTAATGACTCACTTCGCTATCAAAGCGCCTCGAAGTGGCTAAGTCAAGTCAAGAGCCACTTGAAAACATATCTACAAAAGAACGCCTCTGAATCCGGTCTTCCGCGGTCTTCTGAGTCATTAGCTGGCGACTTTTAGCCACTTCGGAGTCGGAGTATACGCTATAGTTATCATCATCATCATCAGCCTGTGTCGACCCACTGCTGGGTATAGGCCTCTCTTATGTGCCATTGCTCCCTATTTTGGGCTAATCTCATCCACGCATTGCCTGCGATGGGTCTGATGTCGTCGACCCATTGGGCTGGTGGTCTGCCTATGTAAAGTTAGTCATTGCAAAATATCAAACGCCTAGTGTAGTCGCTACACGAAATGCGGCTGAGTTAGTATAGATCGGGTGGCTAACCCTGATGTCAATGTTTTTAAGTTGCCAGAAGAGCTCTGGTATGGATAGAGTTAAAACAACGTTGTTGAGTGGCGGTGTTTTAGGGCTGTGGCATGAGGGTCGCGTGACACCTGTGCGAATGGATGTACTCGTAACAAGCGGCCTCGAGCAACGATCAAGGGCTAAGCAAGAGCATGCATCGAAAATCAAAGTTGCGAACAGGGCAGCATAGTATAACAAATTAAATTAAGATATTATTAGCCTTTACTATCGTTTCAAAAACTGACTTCAAGATTTGTGGAGATTTGTGCACAAAGGCAAGTCAAAAATGCCGAAAAAATAAATTTCGAGCGGTAACCGAGAGTATCAGCCATAAGAAAGAAAAAGAAAAAAGACGGACTACTCCAAAGTTACTATGCATTTATTTAACTTTATCTTCTTCGACGTCCACTGCTGGACATAGGCCTCCCCTAACGATCTCCAATAAGACCGGTTGCGGTTACGGTTGCGGCTTGCATCTAGCGCGATCCTGCGGTCTTGATGAGGTCATCCGTTCACCTTGTGGGTGGACGTCCTACGAAACTGGTTGAAGTTTATCTATTCCGTCGATAAATTCAGCGCAGAATGCGCAAAGAGCTTGCCATAATCCCATTCCTGACCGCTCCGAACTAAACGAGCAGTAACCCGGATAGTTACAGCAGTTACGGAAAATCCCACCTTTGCACACGTTAACCGCATTGAAACATTTTTAACCCGCGATAAATACTTTTGTTCTTACTCATTTCACCAGAAACAAATTCCATCAGGTAAAATGTAAATACACATCAACGAAATTAATTTTACGCCCACGAACTAAGGAACGTAAAAAATCGTACAAAACAAGTTATTTCTCTTTGTGTGAGACGTTGGAATAAGTACGTTTGAATCGGTCACGAGAATTATGGAGTAACGGAGCCATAAACTTTGGGGGTTCGAGAAAACAAGTCGAATAGCAAATATTTTTCTGGGTCGCCCGAGCTTTGAAGTCAAATATTTTCGAATTCCTTTACGAATTTTATGGCTTCCGATTTTTAGTTGATTTGTGACTTTCGCACTTCCATATGAGTTACGCAGTCAATCTAATTACCATACTTGATTGTTATTGTAATCAAGTCTGTTTTAAATCCCGGGAAAGAGAGGGGTGTTATTAGTTTCACGTGCATCTTTTTCATTCAGATTATAGCTCCTGATCCTGAACGGGTGTTCCAGTTCTTAGGGTTCCGTACCCAAAGGGTAAAAACGGAACCTTATTACTAAGACCACGCTGTCCATCCATTTGTCTGTCTATTACCATGCTAACAAAACAGCAATACTAAAAACAGGAAAAAAATTAAGGGACCCATACAACAAACCTGATTTTTTTGCAGTTTTTCGCTCGATATCAATAACGGTGACAGGGAGGTATATAATTGAAATATTCACAAAATACCTAATATTTAGGTAGTTAAATATTCACTCCAAAAATTAATAGTTAAATAAAAATAATTATTTAAGAGGGGCTCCCATACAAGAAATAGTTTTTTTTTTTGTTGAAATCTATAACGGCAACAGGAAGATACTTGAAATATTTACAGAATAATTCCCTTCAAAATTAAAATAAAATATATTAAGGGGGGTTTCTGTAAGGTACGGAACCCTTCGTGCGCAAGTCAGACTCACACTTGGCAGATTATTTTCTTTTTTCGTTTAAAGGGGGAGGTGAGAGTAACAGAAATATACTCCTCTCACTTTGATGGCGCGGGTCTGTGCAAAGTACTTCAGGTTTATGGCTTTAAACCGCAGTATATGGGAATACCACACATCTATATCAAAGCGGAGCACTAAGTCTAAATACGCAAAGCCGGTTATTAAGGGGGCGCCTAATGCCAAAATCAAGAAAAAAGTGTATTTTTAAAGACGTGGTGTAAAGGTAACGAACATAAATGTCCAGATTAAAAAAATAAATAAAAAAAACCTATAGTAGCAGAGTAATCGAGTAGAATTTTGGTAAATAATATGGTTACTTTAGAAAAAAAATTAAACTATAAAACAGCTACAACACCACATTATTTTTGACAAATTACGTAGCCAGACTGATATGTTCTAGTAGAGTAATCGATTAGTTTTTTTAACATATACTTATATGCTTAAATTTTGAATAAATAAATAAAATATCACCTAAAAATGTAAGCTGGCGCTCGAAGTCGAAATCATCGTGAACTGTGTCATGCGATTTTCGACTCTAAACAAAGCAGCATAGATGATAGCGGGCGATGCAAGAAGCGAGGGTGAAATTTGTTTTTTTTCATGGCACTAGGCGCACTCTTAAATCAAAAAGGAAGCGAAGCTAAATAAATATTCGTCTTACCTCATCAAGTTTTAAAGCATTCGGAGCACGGATCGCTTCAGACTTCGGTTTACAGGTTTTACTTCGTTGTTTTATCTTCTCAGAATTACTGATATAGACCGTTAGTTCTCACTTCTACTGACGAGCTTATTCCCGTATATCAAGCATCCCGCAGACACCTGCCGCTGTGGCCTTTAGTGCTCAGCCAATCACACAGCCCGAAATATCAAAATCAAGACTGATCGGCTCTCTGAATAACAATATTCTCGCCATTCGGCTATGTCGTTTATGTCAGTTTGCATAATACTAGTCTTTCTCCAGGTTTGTTAACCAAGTGTGTATGGAACGTGTTCGTGGTTTGCCTCTGTAATTTTTTAAAGTAATTTCCACATGCAATCTCCACAGCATATCACTGCACCCTGTTGAAAATAAAATATCTTTGATTACTACACACAGTTAACAACACAAATCCTTACAAAATCATCTGTCAAATACTCACATAGCTTCTGTAAACATTGGTCCCTTCCATCATCGGCTCATCCCATAAAATAAACCATAGATTACGGAAACTGGGCGTGATTCACCATATTGTTTACATAGTGACGAGTGCGCGTATGCCCGTTTCAGTACCAACTACGTAATAATCTATGATAATTTCAGTACTAACTACGTACTAAACTATGCATATTTCTGTACTAACTACGTAGTAAACTAGATAAGTTTCAGTACAAACTTGTGTTTGATCTGTATGAAATTTTGCGTAATAACCGTCAAGTGATCTATGGCCGCGTGCCTTCATGGTGAGCATTGTTATCGTTTGATGGTGTGATGTTATAGTTGTGACGTCACGGATGTAGTTTGCACCCGAATCTGGTCACGTAGGGCAGGCAGATGTTCAATTTTGGCACTACGTATTTTGCGTAACGTGTGAACAGTTACGATAATGACTTCTGACTCATTTTGAGTTGTAATTAATCATAAAGTAAACAGTAGTACAAGTAAAGATTCAAATGATTAATTGAATAAATAAATATAGTCTTCCTACGTCACACTGAAATCAGAAATTAGGAGATCCGTAGAACGAAAGTTCAAACCAGCATAGCCCAGTTGAGTAGCAAGTTGAAATGGTAGTGGGCAGGGCACACGGAGGACTGATGACTGATTGGGTCGAAAAGTTATCGAGTGGAGACCACGTTCCGCCAAGCGCAGCTGCATTAAGACCGCGGGATCGCGCTAGATGCAAGCCGCTACTAACCGGTCTTATTAGAGGTCTTTAAGGCCTATGTCCAGCAGTGGACGTTCAATATAAGGCAGATGGACAGATGGACGTCACATTGAACTGCCTAAAAAGAGCTTATTAAAAATATTTCTGTCCCTTTTTAACGCTTATTGTACAAACGTGACGGCGATATTTTAAGTGGCTAGTTTTACGTTGGTGCTTTAAATTAAATACCAATAAAGTAACAATTACCATAATAAAGTAATAATTTCCAAGTTACCAATCCGCACTGGGCCAGCGTGGTGGATATGGCCCAATCACCCTTCGGGGTAGGCCTACGTCCATCAGTGGACTATTAAAGGAACTGGTACAGTACCAACCGATACCAATTTAAAAACGCGCAAACCAACAATATTTGTCAAACAGAAACTGTTTTTATTTCATTATTGCAATAAGTTACAATTACAAATATACAATAAGTACATAAATTAAGGCATATTTACATCATTCTCAAAATGGGTAACGCAGATCTGGTCTTGCCAGAGTAATATCAACAATAAGCCCGATCACAGAGGCGCCATCGTAATAATAATAGCTAAATGGCATAGTTCTGTTTCTTTTTCACTTTAGGCATTCGATAGAGAGAACGCTTTTTACGCTGCTATTAAATTTACGCTGGCGCCTTTATAATCGGGCCTAATTTGCACCTAAAAATAAGATTGAAATCTCTTTGCTGCGCTTGCAAAGCAATACATGAAATAACACTATCGATTTGGCAGAATTTGAAGACGTTGAAAAACGAAGTTGGCTGCAAGTTCGCAAAACCCAATCTTCGAGCTAAGTGACCTTCAGGATTGGGTTATCCGTAGCTTGTAGCTAACATCATTGCCAAGAAGATCGATACTCGAGGTAATTATTTTACGTATTGTTCCATACATTGCGATTTTTTTCATGAAACAGCAGTATTTTTTCAGCATAATACGAAGAAATGACGAAATTTTATTAATATGTTTTCATTGATTGAATAGGCTGAATCATTTAAGTCGGTGGATGTGAAGTTAGCTACAAGCTGCATAATATCCAATCCTGACTGAAGCTCACATATACTTATATACTTATAGCTAACTTCACATCCGCCGACTTGTATGATTCGGCCTATAACTATCTTTGTAGCAGATAATATATGATACAAAGACAGGAACAATTCTTGATATGTTTGTTGCAAGTTTATTTATACTATACAACGTGTAACGGAAAGACTGTATACATACTGAAAGTGCCAAATCAGATAACGGTAACAAACTAGATGGGGGCATGTTTAGCCGTGTAAGTTCGTTTGCTGATTTTTAATCCTTTTTGAAAAACTAGTAATTTTTATGACTAATTCACATTTGCACAGCACTATCACACTAAACAGCTGTGAGGTCAATAACACGACCTTGACCATCAAAATCAGACCACACCTCCTTGTTGTGACATGTTTGTTTACGTGCAAAAGATTTTTCTAGTCAGTCATATTTTTTTTTTAAAAGTGAATGTTGTTATTTTGGCTCGGAATTTCGAATACAGCATCTATATAAGGTATAGTATCCACCCACTTTTTATGTATACAGCCTTTCCGTTACACGTTGTATAAAATTTAACTTGATCTCTGCGACAGTGACATAGACATAGAAGATTGACGTTTATAGAGTTGAGATAGTGGTGGAAAAAATCGATTTTCAAACAATGTTGTAATGAAATCGAATGAGTAGTTGAAGGTGAGAAACTGGATTTTATTTACTTACTATTATTTAAGATCAAGCATGTACACATGTAAATAATGTTATGGTATTAATTAAATACTCATAATAATGTAACGATAGTATTAATCGATGTTTTTCACTATTATCGATGATAATGTAACATATAATTGGGTTTAATTTAATTACACATGTAAAAAATGTTATGATATTAAAATATACAGTAAAATTAATGATAAATTAAGTTTTATTTAAAAAAAACGTTAGTATAAACTATCGATATTTTAAATAAAACTATCTAAAACTCTGTGGTCACGATCATTCGTCGCCCATCACTAATCGACATGCCCATAAAGTATGACATTGACAGGTACTGTCTGTACTATTAAGAAATTCAGGACTTCATAGAAGTGATTTTTCTGACAGCTGTCGCAGAGATCAAGTTAAATTTTATAGAGTATAGTTTAAAATAGTACAGCGGGATTGATTCGATCGTTTGTATATTTATAAAGTTAGTGTTACATGCGTTTTAATTTAAATCTAAATGAGGTTCTATGTGGTATACAAATACAGGGTTACCTGCTTGTCTTGTACTAAGCCGAAAGGGGGTGATTAAGACCATAGTTATGAACAACTTTTATTATGGGACTAACCCGAAAAAAAAAACCGGACAAGTGCGAGTCAGGCTCGCACATCGAGGGTTCCGTACAAATTCAGAAAATTTCACAAAATTGGGAAGTAAGTTGTTAAAATCTCTATACTACTTATAACCGTCGACAAAAAAGTATTTTTTGTCACTTTTCTCGTCATACATCGAAAATTACACACTGTTAAAATAATTAAAAAACTGTTTTAGAATGTGCTCATAATTTTTTTTTATATGATACCTTACACGATACGATTTACTCACTTTGAATTTTGAAGCCCTATTTTTTTGTGATTTAAATAAAAATGTACAGTTTTCAGATTTATTCCTATATGTGTACTCTGAGACAATGCTTCTCGCCATATTTCATAGTTCTATATCAACGGGAAGTACCCTGTAGGTATTGAATTTTGTGAGTGCCGAAATGTGTGGTTTTACGACATCAACGGCTCTAACTTTTTTAAACGATAACTGAGAAGTTTTTCTTTTACACAACTACAAGGAACCATAGATATACGTATACAGTTTAAATTTCAACTCGATATCTTTACGCTTTCCCGATATAAAGAGTCTTGACATATACACAGACGGACAACAAAGTGATCCTATAAGGATTCCGTTTTTTCTGTTTGAGGTACGGAACCCTAAAAACACCTTAAAAACACATTTCGGTTTAATAGGTGCAAACAGATAATCCTGTATAATATGTATGAATAGGTATGGAAAGATCGTTTGTTACCAGTGTTACTACCAAACTTCCTACCAGTACTAAGAATGGTAAATCAATTACTCTTCTTGTAAGAACAGCAATAAAAAATTACCCGTCACTACCGTATAACTAAAATAACAAAATATGACTGATATTACCAGTACTTAACTATAAAAGATTACCACGGATAAAATTTTCTTCCCGTAGTACCTACTACCAAGCAGTGAAGTAGTAGTTTCTTTCAGGTCATGATTCAGGTCAAATATGACAGATGTCACAGTGACAGCTGTCATATTCTACAATTCATACCAGAGTTGCATGATAGGTGTCAAAGTGACAGCTGTCAATCTTCGCAAAAGTGACAGATCTAGTAGTCCTGCGTTCGCGACGAATTTTTGAAATGTTTATCACAAAAATAACTCTTTGAATTCTGCGTATTATTTTATAATATTTTATTTTATAATCAACAGTTATGGAGGTAAAACATTTTTAAGTTTGACATCTGTCACATTTGACATGAATCATGACCTGAAAATATCTATATTACAAGATTACGGCAAGAAAATTTTACCCGTAGTAATATCCAGTAATATCCGTCATATTTTGTTCGATTTTGTTATTTTAGATTTACGGTAGTAACACGGGTAATTTTTTATAGCTGTTGTTAGGTCTTTCAGCTGCAGCAGTAAGAGTAATTCATTTACCGTTCTTACTACTGGTAGTAAGATTGGTAGTAACACTGGTAACAACTGGAAAGATAACGTTTTAATAAAGTTATCATTTGAAGTTAGAATAGAAACTTATTAACTAATTCGAGAACTAAGTTGTGATATTCCATTATACAAACACATTGGTCGTTCGACTTTCTTGGCACAAATCTAACATTTACACTGAAATTAAAAATACACTTCAGAATTCGTATTCTATCATATCAATATTTCATTTTGATTCCATTAATATATCTTAACTTGTGCGTATTATGAATTATACAAGTAGGTAGGTACATAATTTAATTTTATTTCACGATTATAATTATTACTTTAGTCGATTGGTACAAATTACATGGTTGATTTCATTTACCAAAACGAATCTTGCAGTTTTTCTAAATAATTATATCACAACTAAGAAAAAAAAATATGTTATATCTAGTACTAATTATTTTAATAAAAATAGCCATCAATTGCTTTGCGCGGATTGCGAAAGCAATCGTTGAATAAACAACTTTGATGGCTAACGTCACATAGGCGGTGCCAAATGACTAAAATGAAGTCATAAACGATTGCTATTGCTTAGGCGGTCGGGGGGCTGGTATCAAAGTTTATTTATAATGCCAGTAGGTTTCTAATATAGGTAAACATAAAAAAATAAAAAATAAACATACATACATTTTTGATTTCCTACGTTTTTATTATACTTATCTTATTGAGGGAATAAAAAAAAAATATGGGGACATCAAACACACGGTCTCTGACCCCAAACTAAGCAAACCTTGTGATATGGCTGCCAGAGACTGATATACTACATATACATATTTTTAAAGACATACTTATATAGATAGTAACTAAATAACACCCAGACACAGAGCGACCTATGTTCATCACATAAATACTTGCCCTGGGTGAGGATTGAACCCACAGCTCTTTGACCCAGAAGTTAGGGTCACTAACCACTGAGGCACCGAGAGAACACAGTCAGGGAATGTATGTATATTGTCACACTGAAAAGTAGGTAAGCGATAAGTAAGCGAATCACACAAGTCGGCGGATGTGAAGTTAGCTACGGGCTGCGCAATATCCAATCAACGCGCGGCTTTAAGGCTCCATCAAACACAGGCGGTACGAGCGGTAGAGCGGTACGAGCGGTAAAGGGCGGTACGGCAGTACCGCGACCGGACCTGTGTGAGCCCTTCTTATATAACCAGTACAATACAGATGCCCGCCCGTCTGCTATACCGCTCGTACCGCCTGTGTGTAAAGGAGCCTTGAAGGCTCCATCAAACACAGGCGGTACGAGCGGTAGAGCGGTACGAGCGGTACGAACGGTAAAGGGCGGTACGGCAGTACCGCGACCGGACCTGTGTGAGCCCTTCTTATATAACCAGTACAATACAGATGCCCGCCCGTCTGCTATACCGCTCGTACCGCCTGTGTGTAAAGGAGCCTTGAAGGCTCCATCAAACACAGGCGGTACGAGCGGTAGAGCGGTACGAGCGGTAAAGGGCGGTACGGCAGTACCGCGACCGGACCTGTGTGAGCCCTTCTTATATAACCAGTACAATACAGATGCCCGCCCGTCTGCTATACCGCTCGTACCGCCTGTGTGTAAAGGAGCCTTTATGTGAGCTTTGGTCAGGATTGGATATTGCGCATCTTGTGGCTAACTTCACAACCGCCAACTTGTATTGTTTGGTCTATAGCAGCAAGAAATCTAATTGATTCCGATCATAGTTTTAATACGTTTTAATAGCTTATGCATGAATGTTTAAATTTTATCATTTTAAATATTATTTCAAAACTTATTTTTGATATTGATTCTAGTTTCTTGTTTATAATTATTTTAATCTAGTGCAACTATAAGCCGTGGTGGTCTAGTGGTAGTAACACCCGACCTGCAATCGTGGGTTCAAATCACGGTCCCGTACCAATGAGTTCTTTGGGATTTATGTACGGAATTTCACACCACTGGCTTTTCGGTGAAGGAAAACATCGTGAGGCAACCTGCAAACGTCCGTAGAAGAAATTCGATGGCGTATGTGAATCCACCAACCCGCACTGGGCCAGCGTGGTGGATATGGCCCAATCACCCTTCGTGGGTAGGCCTACGTCCTGCAGTGGACTATTAAAAAGGCTGGTACAGTACAGTGCAACTATAGGGAGAAGCCACCGGATTCCGAGACACAGTTTTTAACTAGTTCGAAACCGGTGGATGCAATACAATAGCATGTATATTTTGTGTCCTTATAAAGATTTTTGAATTTGTTTTTTTTTTTTATTTTGAACAGAAAAACTGCCCAGATATAATTTTGGTAAATTAAATTAACCACATAGACAGTTGTGTCAATTCTGTAATACTAATTACAAAACTAAACATAAATTGACATTATTTATATCATATATATAAAAAAAAAATTTAAATAATAAATTCAAAGAATAACTGGTACTTAATTTTAAGAACTATTATTTATGTGGTAAAAAACTTAAATAACATTTTTAGAAAAACAAATGTATTTACAAATTTATATATAGTATGACAGAATTGATTTCAATATTATGTAAAATGTAACCTAAATTACAAATATACTTTAGAAATAATTAAATTCAGTCTTTAGGAGGACTTTTTACATTAAATCAGGTCCCTTTATATTAAAACTGCTTTCAGCGACTCATGTTTAAGAACATTGAGATGTTGTACAGGGTTATTCCTAATCAATTAGCATCCTCTTAGGGGCTTATTCTATACATCAAAACTAACATCTTTTAATCTGCTACTTTTGCCAAAGCTAAAAAAAAATGGTTGTTCCATTGAAAAATATCGTTCGCCCGCGACAAAATGTATGGAACAGCTGATTTTTTTTTGAGTTTTGACAAAAGTCGCAGAACAAAAGTTGTTAGCTTTGATGTACAGAATAAGCCCCTAAAAGGATGCTAATTGTTTAGGAATAACCCTGTATACGTTGTATAATGTACGTGGTATGTTGTATTTCATTAAATGTTTATATTAATAAATTTATTCATACAGCAGGAATATTATACATAGCGGTCAACCTCTCCAGAAAAGCAGTCTCAATCCCCTCCCCCGGTATTTCCCCTCTCACTTCCCTCGCGACCTCTCTCTCTAAATGTCTCATATCTCCCAATACCTGCGTATTAGAAACTATAGAACCGTTATATTCCTTCCCCTTTTCAACATGAGTGAAAACTTGCATTTTCCCGTCCGTATTCTCAGGCCTGTAAGGTAGTTTTTCCTGCGATTCATTTCGATGACCTATAGGCCTGAGGATGGCTAGATCCCGTTGGTTTTGGTTTTGCTCCTCTTTAAACGCGACTTGGTTTCTATCATTTTGAGTGTATAGTATATTTTTTAGTTTCGCGTATTCGACTCGTCCGTCGTAAACTTCGACGTTGTTAGTAAATTCGTCGTTGATTTTGAATTGTCCGTCTCTATTTTGTATCGTGACGTTGGGGGCGCCTTTTTTGGGTACTTTTTTAGGTTTCTGTAATTTTTTCATCATGGTGGCTTGCCGCGCGGTCGACGCAACGGCGATTTGCTTGATTTTCTTAGGCGACGGTTCTAGTTCGATTTTTTCCTCTATTTCCTCCTTGATGTCAGTCATTTTGGACTTTTTGTTGTTTTCTTTGGATTTTGGTTTGTGTTCGTCGAATCGGTTGCGTATTTTGTCGTGTATGAGGGAGTGGCGACGCAAGTCGAAGGCCGAACGGAACCGTTTGTCGCATTCGTCGCACTTGTAGGGACGATCGCCTGGAATGTGAATTATGTAATTACAGCCCAAATCCCTTTCGACGAATATTTAAACAAAGAGTTATCTTTGCGATAGAGGATTGGATTAGGTTGAAGGACCTAGTATGGAAAGAACTCTAAATAAAAATCATATTAAGTAAAATTAAAAGTAGATTTAAATAATTTGCTAAAAAATGTACCAAATTGTCATCACAGTTATCCACATATAAGTATTTTAGATTGTTTATATTTTTTCTTCAAAGAGCATAGTATCCCTTATTGCAACACAAAGTCAAAAGTCTTTCTGAGCGTCTGGTGGACGCGACGCGTGACCAAAATGCTGGTGTTTATTTGGCTCAACGTATAAGCATTGCCATTCAGCGTGGCAATGCTGCCAGCATGCTGGGCACGCTGCCAACTGGCAGTGGGCTTGAGCACTTGGATTATCTTTAGACCTTCAAGGGTCTGTGGATGGTTTGGGCTCGGTAGCGTTTTTGGCGTTTGCAAAATTAGCGTTGATGTAAAGTGTTCGGTTTGGGAATTTTGTACATTTCGCCAATAATGCTACTTTTGCTCACTTCCCAAAACAAACGCAAAAGTAACAAACTTCGGTGCGTCAAATGTCAAACAACATAGTTATGGCGGCAGCACTTCGAAAATTCAGAAATTCGCCAGATGTGATTTTTGTTTTGCTTATTCAAACTTACATGTTCTTTGTTAGCAACGATTTAAACATCTGCTTTTGACGGCCAATTACCCACCTGTCACTCGTGGCAGTAGTGAGATTATGAAACACCAAATCACAGAACATTACACTACACAATTAAATATAAACATTAGATTACACAATTTTATCCGATTTTAGCAATAACTACGCAATTTGCTGGTAGTAGGTATTTACATTACCTTTGCTTAGCTGTTCTGCCTTAACACCATCTATTATTAATTGTTCATCGTAGAAATTATTAAAAAGCTTGAAACTTTAGATTACGCGCAAAATTATATCAACAATAAAACATCAAACTCTTAAATGTCAGAAAACGATCACAAAGAACCCACCTCCGCACGTGGGTCAAAATTAACAGTTCACGATGGCATTTTAAACTGTTTTTGAGCTATCCGAACGGTGAATGAAAACATATAAAAATGCAACTTTTGCTCACACTTTCCCAAACCGAACGCTGAATGTGATCATTCTTAGCGTTTTTAACTATTATTTTTGCCACCAGTAAGCTATCCGAACGCACTTTGTATTGGCGTAGCTAGTTCTCACCTAAACCTTGAAATGAACCAAAACGTTATATTATACTATTATATTAATACGGGACTTATCGCGCAATAAAACATGAGATATATTAATAAATACCTCTTTTTCTCTTTCTCCCGACGTTTCGACCAAGTTGCATTGGTCGTGGTCACGGGCAGACTAAATGCGACGCCGTATCACTCAAATTGAAATTGTCACCACGACACACTACACTGACAGTATCTGTAAAGGTCTTAATGCCTACACCACGCAGTTTACATTTGTCGACTACAGGATTCCACGACACTGATAGTTTGAAACCATCCTCTCCGTTGAAATTACGGTGTTTTTTAATTTCTACAGCCTCACGAACTATTCTTGAGAAATAATGTCGATCAGTGGAGAGTACTTTCGGGTCGTGGAGCTCAATCCAATGACTAGTTCCTCCGTCAAGCAAATGCTCGGCTATGGCAGACTTCTCTATCTGGCGGTTTTTGACTGCTGCGATATGTTCTTTGATCCGTTCAGCAATAGTACGCTTCGTTTGACCTATATAGGAACTACCGCAGCTGCAATCCACCTTGTAAACACCAGGAGTCTGAAACGGAATGACATCTTTCGGCGTTCTAACTTGGCTCAGTAGTTTGGATAAGGGAGTATACACTGTTTTGATGGAGTAGTCCTTTAGCAAAGTCCCCACCTTATCCGTCACTCCTTTAATATAAGGAATAAAAGCCGGCTGCCTCTCAACGTCAAAACTGTTCTTACGATATCTGCGCCTTCCTAGTTCCCGCTTGGTCACACTATAGCCATTTCTTTTTAAGACTTATCGAACATGCTTGCTTTCTCAGCCGCCACATGTTCGGTGTCACAGAGGGCATCCGCTCTGTCAAGTAACGCTTTGGGCACGGACTGCAAGTAGCGCGGGTGATGGTGTGAAGTTGCGTGTAGGTATCTGTCCGTGTGTGTGGGCTTCCTATATACTGTGTGTGCCAAAGAGCCATCGGATCTTACCATCACTTTGGCATCAAGGAATGGCAAAGTTTTCTCCACCTCCAGTTCATATGTAAACTTAATGTTAGGATGGATCGAGTTAAGATGTTCTACAAACTGGTCGACTGTCTGTTTTTCTGCTGATGTTTTCTGCATAATGATATGCAGAAAACATCATCCACGTACCTCTTCCAGATCTTTATCGCAGCAGACTGTAGATTAATGGACTTTTCAAAGTGTTCCATCCAGATATTTGCCAACACCGGAGCTACTGGGCTTCCCATAGCAACACCATCAATCTGGAGGTAGTGTTGTCCACGATAAAGAAAGAAGCTGCCTTCAAGACAGTTTCTCAGTAGTACCATTAAGTTCTCTGGTATGTGGTTCTCCTTTAACATTTCCCTAATAACCTCTAGACACTCCTTTACCGGAACTTTGGTGAAAAGTGATTCGACATCAAAACTCACCATAATGTCATCTGGTTCCAGTTTAAGGCTTTCAATGATTTGAACAAAATGACGGGAGTCCTTCACTTCGTCTTATGTGAAGGACATTATTCACTCCACTGATCGACATTATTTCTCAAGAATAGTTCGTGAGGCTGTAGAAATTAAAAAACACCGTAATTTCAACGGAGAGGATGGTTTCAAACTATCAGTGTCGTGGAATCCTGTAGTCGACAAATGTAAACTGCGTGGTGTAGGCATTAAGACCTTTACAGATACTGTCAGTGTAGTGTGTCGTGGTGACAATTTCAATTTGAGTGATACGGCGTCGCATTTAGTCTGCCCGTGACCACGACCAATGCAACTTGGTCGAAACGTCGGGAGAAAGAGAAAAAGAGGTATTTATTAATATATCTCATGTTTTATTGCGCGATAAGTCCCGTATTAATATAGTAGTATAATGTGCTCAAATCGCGAAAGTTTGAAAATAACAAAACGTTATATTTAAGCTTTCTCGATTTGAACACATTTCATTTTCTAGATCAATCATTGGTACATGTGGCTTTGAATCTTTAGTTCACCCGTGGACACGATAGATTCAACTAAGTCGAAACGTCGGGAAAATTAGGTATTTATTTTATCCCATATTCATAATGCGCGAATAGTCCCGTAGTACATAAAAATAATTAACCAAAACAACAAACAAGTATCTTTGGATCGCAGAAGATAACCCGAGAGTAGTAAGCTGGCGTCAGTTAATTGTTTTCTTTCCCAAGAGACATAAGTGGGCTCAAGTATACAATACAGGGTTATTTCTAATCAATTAGCATCCTTCTAGGAGCTTATTCTGTACATCAAAAGTAACAACTTTTGTTAAAAAAAAACAACTTTTGTTTTTGTTGTGTTTGTTTTGTTCGTCAAAACTAAAAAAAAAAAACAGCTGTTCCATACATTTTGTCGAGGATGAACGATATTTTGTTTTTAAACTTTCGCGATTTGAACACATTATTATTATATACTACGGGACTAATCGCGCGCTAAAATTACGAGATAAATAAATACCTCCTTATCCTGACGTTTCGGCCGAGCTGCATCGACCGTGGTCTCGGGTAGTTTTAGTGCGCGATTAGTCCCGTAGTATATAATAATAATGAACGATATTTTTCTATGGAACAACAAAATTTTTTTTGAGTTTTGACGAATGTCGTAGAACAAACGTTGTTAGTTTTGATGTACAGAATAAGCCCCTAGAAGGATGCTAATTGATTAGAAATAACCCTGTACACCTATCACAAGCACAACGAGCTGGGGGCCTGATTTTTAACTTCGCACGGATTGGTCGTATACTGAAGTGTACCAAATGTAGCTTATTCAAATATATTCTACATAAAAAAAAACGATTCTCCATACAATCTGTCAAAGTTTATACGTTCCTATCCGTTCAATGTTGAAAATCAGAGCCCCAGTCCTCCTCTTCAACCTAAAGTGCGGGAAAGGCCTGATACGAGATTCCAGATAACTAAATAACATACCGGTGTGTGTCCGCATGTGCGTCAGTTTGTAGGAGGAGCAGCGGAAGGTTTTGCTGCAGTAGTCACACTTGTAGTTCTTCTCCCCGGTGTGGATCCTCACGTGCAGGTTCAACGAATATTTCCGCGCGAACTCCTTCCCGCAGTACTCGCATTTGAAGTGTTTCTGTACAAATAGTTTTTTTAACACTATACTAAAACACGAATGACAGTTTGAATGGCTTAAGAGTGCGCTTAATGCCATGAAAAAAACAGATTTTACCCGCGCTTCTTGCATCGCCCGCTATCATCTATGCTGCTTTGTTTAGAGTCGATAATCGCATGACACAGTTCACGATGATTTTGGTTTCGAGCGCCAGCTTACATTTTTAGGTGACATTTTATTTATTTATTCAAAATTTATGCATATATTAAAAAAACTAATCGATTACTCTCCTAGAACATTAGTCTGGCTACGTAATTTGTCAAAAAGAATGTGGTGTTATCGCCGATAACTTCGAGCATTTGAAAACAAAACTTTTTTTTTTACGATGCGAAGTTTTAATTTTTTTCTAAAGTAACCATATTATTTTCCAAAATTCTACGCGATTACTCTGCTACTATAGGTTTTTTCCTTTCCTATAGTATTTTTTTAATATGGATATTTATGTTCGTTATCTTTACACCACGTCTTTATAAATACACCTTTCGCTTGATTCTGGCATTAGGCGCCCCCTTAATGTTCCTTACCATAAATAAAAATCAACACTTGAAATAAAATGTTGTTCTATATCTTTTCTATTAGGTACTGTACTGTACCAGCCTTTTTAATAGTCCACTGCAGGACGTAGGCCTACCCACGAAGGGTGATTGGGCCATATCCACCACGCTGGCCCAATGCGGGTTGGTGGATTCACATACGCCATCGAATTTCTTCTAAGGACGTATGCAGGTTGCCTCACGATGTTTTCCTTCACCGAAAAACCAGTGGTGTGAAATACCGTACATAAATTCCAAAGAACTCATTGGTACGGGACCGGGGATTCGAACCCACGACCTCACGATTGTAAGGCGGGTGTCACTACCTCTTGACCACCACGGCATATTCTATTCTATTAGGTAGGTACTATTAGTCGACACTATCCGAATTCGAACTACATACGTTTAGTGCCCTGCAATCCCTGCATAGCACAACACTCGTAACTTTGCGATATCAAGGCATTAAATCTCTATGTGCCTTGAAATTTCGCTGGATCGCCCTTCGAACCGAAACTCTGTAATGCTTTTATACTATTAAGTACTTACATAATGTCGTCCCCAGGCAGACAAATAAAAGAGCCCTACCGCAATATACAGGGTTATTTCTAATCAAAGGATGCTAATCCTTTCAGGGGCTTATTCTGTACATCAAAACTAGCAACTTTTGTTTTACGACTTTTATTAATTCTCAAAAAAAAAGTTGTTGTTCCATAGAAAAATATCGTTCACCCTCGACAAAATGTATGGAACAGCTGATTTTTTTTTTTTAGTTTTGACAGAAGTCGTAGAGCAAAAGTTGTTAGTTTTGAACAGACAGAATAAGCCCCTGAAAGGATGCTAATTGATTAGAAATACCCCTGTATTAGGGTATCCCAAAATCGAACATTACTAAGAAGGAAAATAAGGCCGTAAGGACCAATGGAAAATCCACCATCTTGATTTGAGATGAGGCATTACTTTATAAGGTCCAAAAAGTCCAAAAGGTCCAAAAGACCGAGCCTGACTCATCATAAAAATAAAACTCTAAATAATATCTATTTTTGGAATTCAGTATAAAGGATATAAAGAAATAAAAGGAGTATTTATCAGTTGTTACCTTATCGGAATGTAGCGAAATATTGTGATATTTGAGGTCGCTCCACTGGCGGAACTCGCGGCCGCAGGTTTCACACTTGTAAGGGCGGATGTTGTTGTGCACGCGACGGTGGATCTAAAGCACCACGGGATAAGGTTCAATATCAAACTCAAAGTTCCTTTATTCCGTACACATAACTATTGCACTTGGAATCGCTAAATAACAATGTTTGAAATATCTACAACTATAATAGATCCAACCGTTTATTTTACAGCACCAATAGAACGTAACTGCGTCATGTTACGCAAAAGTTCACTTTTAAATGCGAGGTTTTAAAAATGTGACAACTGACTAAGTTTGCTCCTTGATCCCGTATAATAATCATCTTTGACAAATTGAGTCCATAAGTGCAGTAGTTTTTTTTATAAATTACTTAAAATAACAAACGTTTTTAAAAATTTACATTCTATGGCTATCGTGTGTAGCCATAGAACGTAAATTTTTGGACTCAATTTGTCAAAGATGATTATTATACGGGATCAAGGAGCAAACTTAGGCAGTTGTCATATTTTTAAAACCTCGCATTTAAAAGTGAACTTTTGCGTAACATGACGCAGTTACGTTCTATCGGTGCTGTCAAAAAGAAAATAATCGGTTGGATCTATTATAGCTGCCCGTCCCGGCTTCGCCCAGGTACAATATTCATTCGTTATTAACTGTTTGTATATTAAATTGCCATGATTTATAGCTGCAAATCTTCTCGTTGAAACACTCTAAAAGATAGTGAATCCGTTGGGTAGATTGGAAGACACACGGAAATAGCGACGTTGCTTTATAATATGTAGTGATTACATACTACATTCGAACCAATTTATCAATGCCATTAATTACCAATTTTAAAAAATAAATAAATAGAATACTTACCAAATTCAAAGTCAATTTCAATACATTTGTAAACTGATGTCAAAACGATAACAGACATCAAATAAGAATAGAAAACATTGACTATGATAGAATAGTAGATTGTATCATAAGGGAGCAAAATAATATTTTTACGACGAGGGCGCTTTTTTGATCCAGCGAAGTGAGGGATTCTTTGGTAGATATATTTTTGTCTCGGGCGACGTACTTTGAATCCCTCGCTACGTTCAGGATTCTACTAAAGAATCCCTCACTTCGCTGGATTAAAAAAGCGCCCTCGCCGTAAAAATATTATTTTGCTCCCATATGATACAATCTACTATAGCGCCCGAGTGGTACTCTCTACTTTTCATCACCTCTATGAGAAAACAAAAGGCACCTCATATTTTATTAGGTATTTAATAAAAGGTAGAGTAACAACTAAATTGAAATTAAATGGTATCTAATAATAAAACAAATAAAAACTTATATTAATTACATTCTTTTCATTCATTTTCTTGGCGCTGAACACTAACATTACAAATACTTCCAAATTCAAAAAGTGCGCGGCAAAGATCATTCCGTCGCACTTATAAAGTTCCTTAGAGAAAACACCTCCTTTGGGCGCACTTAAAAGCGAACCAAGTATTCCTTTTCGAATAGATGTGATGGAAAATAAATAACCATAACAAATATAAAATAAATAGCTTATTACGTTATTCAGCAATAACGGTTATTAACATCACAGTTTGGGAACAAATAGCAAGTTATGTTATTCTGCAATGGCATCGTATGTCTTCGGGCAGTCTTCGGATGGGTGACCGCGGGTGGCAATTTCAACTGAGCGCTACCGTGCCTCGGATGACACGTTAAACCTGCGTAACGTCTTTGCGTCCGACGACATAGCTCAGTGCCTCAAGTCGAAATTTTCGACCACTGTCTGTTACCAGTGATGACTTATGGATTTGAAACGATGTCTTTCTCTATCAGCCATAGGAGTAATCTAGGTGTGATTTAGCATAGTAAAGCCAACGGAAAGTTGTTGTGATGAAAGATTTGAATTCTCCAATCACGATTTTTTTGTACAATTTAATACAAATACCTACTTCTTTATTTATAAAGCACACATATTTGTTTTTTTTTATTGGAGACAACATACCGGCAAGTGCAGCGTAGAACGTTCTCCCACGGGGTAGACAGATGACCTTATCAAGACAGCAGGATCGCGCTGGATGCAAGCAGCTTTCTTATTGGAGATCCACAGGGGAGGCCTCTGTCCAGCAGTGAACGTCGTAAAGCTAATGGATGGATGGGCTTACCTTTAACGCGTTATGCGTATAGAAATCCTTCCCGCACTCGCGACACGTGTGTTGCTTGCCCCCGTGAGATAGCAGATGGTACAACAAACTGTTTCTATGGGAAAATACGCGGTCGCACTTCGAACAACTGAAGAGTTTCACCTGAAACGGAAAACAAGGATCATCTGAATCATCAGAAATCAGTGTTATGCGAGACGAGCCCGCGCGCTAGTACTCCAACCTTGAGAGAGATCGCCAAATGCGATTAAAACTATAGTAGCAGTTTTCTACTAAAATTACGCGTGAGTTATACCTGTGCTTTACTTAATTAAAATGGAAAACCGGGATCATCTGAATCATCAGAAATCAGTGCTATGCGAGACGAGCCCGCGCGCTAGTACTCCAACCTTGAGAAAGATCGCCAAATGCGATTAAAACTGTAGTAGCAGTTTTCTACTGAAATTACGCATCAGTTATACCTGTGCTTTACTTAATTAAAATGGAAAGCAAGGATCATCGGAATCATCAGAAATCAGTGCTATGCGAGACGAGCCCGCGCGCTAGTACTCCAACCTTGAGAAAGATCGCCAAATGCGATTGAAACTATAGTAGCAGTTTTCTACTAAAATTACGCGTGAGTTATACCTGTGCTTTACTTAATTAAAATGGAAAACAAGGACTTAAAACCGTTGTTACTGCGTTATTTTATAAATTGAGTTACTATACTCTATAAAATTTAACTTGATCTCTGCGACAGTGACATTGACATAGAAGATTGACATTTTTAGAGTTGAGATAGTGGTGGAAAATTTCGATTTTCAAACAATGTTGTGATGAAATTGAATGAGTAGTTGAAGATGAGAAATTGGATTTTATTTAACTTACTATTATTTAAGATCAAGTATGAAATAAAGTAATTATATTAATTAAATACTCATAATAATGTAACGACAGTATTTATCGACGTTTTATTTGTTAATGTAACATATAATGGGTTTAATTTAATTACACATGTAAAAAATGTTATGATATTAAAATATACAATAAAATTAAATTTTATTTAAAACTAGTTTTCACCCGCGGCTTCGCCCGCATACGCAATATATCATTATAATTTATAGCCTATGTGTTATTCTGATATATAAGCTATATTATTACAAAGTTTCATCTCAATCCGTTTTTGCGTGAAAGAGTAACAAACATCCATACATCCATCCATCCATCCATCCATCCATCCATCCATCCATACATCCATCCATCCTCACAAACTTTCACGTTTATAATATTAGTAGGATATCGTCAGTATAAACTATCGATATTTTAAATAAAACTTTATCTCAAACTCTGTGTTCACGTTCATTCGTCGCCCATCACGTATCGGCATGCCCACAAAGTATGACATTGACAGGTACTGTCTGTACTATTAAGAAGTTCAGGACTTCATAGGCGTGTTTTTCTGACAGCTGTCGCAGAGATCAAGTTAAATTTTATAGAGTATAATACGGTATTTGAGATGGTATTTCACCGATTGAAAATTAAAAGCATCGCCCGCATGTTTTGACTTTTGTTCATATAAGCTTTTGATTCCGCGACAAAAAGTAGCCCATGCCGCTCTCTCACATATATTATATACTCTAAGGTTTGCAATTGATGTAACAAACCAGTGAATGAAACGTTTTGTCAAAAACCAATCAAACTTTTTTCAATCGAAAACACTGGCGACCACATTTTGCAAGACAATCTGGAAAATGTATATTCTCCTATTCAATACATTTATGTATATAAAAAACAAACGTAGGCTATGAATAATTATTTACATTTCTAAATTAAGTAACAAGTAATTACAGTAAGTAAATAAAGTCACATTTCGCAAGGCAACCCTGTTTAAATGTATTTTCCTATTCATATAATTACGTAAAAAATGGTTTGAACCGTGTACGCTATGAGCGGGACGTTCTTGCGGTGGGATCTCGGACTGTAATTACAGAGACTGAACGACGAAAGCGACAACACAAATTAAACATAATTTAAATACTTCACCTGCACTTTTGTCTTGCTTGATTGTCGAATTAGCGTGATATGCTCTTCACTTTCAACGTTTTCTTGGCCATGATCAACCTGCTCTTGGCCCATTGTATGCGATTTTCTTAGCTTTTGCTCTCTAATGGGCGCGTAATCCTCATCGTTTGGATCGTGTTCTTGACTATGATCAATATGTTCTTGGCTATGATCATTATGATCGTGGCTATGGTCATTATGATCGTGACCGTCGTCGTGATGACTTTGTTCGTTGTGATGGTGCTCATTGTGTTCTTGGGAATTTTGACTGTGATCACTGTGTTGTAAATGTTCGTTGAGCATTTGTGTATGATCGTTGTGCATTTGGTGATTTTGGTGATCATTATGGCTATGTATTTGTTCATTATGGTCGTTACTGTGCTCGTTGTGTTTGTATTCTTGTTCGTGACCGTGCCTGTGTTCGTTATGACCGTGACCATGATCGTTGTGGCCGTGACCATGATCATTATGACCGTGACCGTGGTCATTGTGACCGTGATCGTTGTCATGATCATGATTAGGATCCTGGTCACCGACATCGTGATCGGATATCATGTTGTCGGCGAAATTGGCATTGTCCGAAACTTCACTGTCGAATATCCTTTGTAGGACCTCCTCTGTGAAAGAAATAAAGATAAACTTGCTATAAATACAGAAAAAGGTTTAGTTAAGCAATACATTTTTCCAGCAGATTAAAATAATAAAAACAATAAATTTTCGCTATACAAATGTGGAAGTTACACTTAAAATACCTGTGAAAATTGTCAGATCTGGGGCCTTATTGTCTAAGGCTTAGATTCTAAGCGCTCTGATGTTCGGCTTCGCTTTTCCTCCCGCTCACTCTCGTGGTGTGAGTAACTGGCGCGAGCAGTAGAAAAAAAGAACCAAACGTCAGAACGCTTACACAATAAGGCCCCCGGCCGTCGCTCGGTAGCTCTAAACGGCATCGAAATTAGAATCTACCGTATCAGTGTGATAGATATGAATTATACCGGGTCAGCCAGTACTGTACCGTATTTAGCCTTTTAAATAGTCCACTGCTAATCGTAAGGCCTACTCTTGAAGGGTGACTGGATTATAACCATCACTCAGGCCTAGTGCGGGTTAGTGGCCTCACATACGTCACCGAATTTATTCTACAAACGTATGCATGTTACCCCATGGTGTTTTCCTTCACCGAAAAGCTAGTGGTGTGAAATTCCGAAACTAATGTCCAATGAACTCATTGGTACGGGACCGGGATTTGAACCCACGGCCTCAAGATTGTAAGGTAGGTGTTACTACTACTAGACCACTACGGCTGCATTAATCTCGGATATATCAATCGGCTCTATGCTGGATGCACGCCACTACCAACCGGTCTTATTGAAGATCTTTGGGGGAGGCTTATGTCCAGCAGTGGACGTCTTATGTTTGAAACGACGACGACGATAAGCTGAAAGAGTAATTTTTGTGATAAACATTCCAAAAATTCGTCGCGAATGGAGGACTCGAACCTGCGTCTTCGGATCACTAGCCCGACGCTCTCCCAACAGAGCTAATTCGCAGTCCTGACTTTACGTCGAATTTGTGAAGTGTTTATTATTTTAACCAACGCATAGCGTTGGTGGCGCCACCTGTGATACCCGTATTAGACAATTTATCACTCAATTATAAATTAATTATATAATTCGCCGCCATAAGTTGGTTAATCATGGTCATTTCTTCGACGATAAACTGAGTTCAAACTTTCGCCAAAAAATCGAGAAAGTCGAGGGGAGTGCATGCGCAACCAGCGCTGAACAAGAGGGGATTTGCGCGGCTTATAGTTGACTTCACAGCCGCAAAGAATTTTGATTCAGCCTATAATTCTGTTAAGTAAATACTCATAGACTGTTATTTTTGACAATTTGCAGGGTGTTGCTCGTAGTATATTATATTGTATACTAATGAATGTAATTTTCCTTACTGAACATAATTATTTTTTCCTAAAAACGGCATGACCGACTTCAACTGTGTACAGAATTCGCGAATATTTCGCACGGATCGATAGCATTTTTCACATTATCGTTGATTTATCAGAAATGGTCAGCCGATTTCTATAAAATTTAAATGGGACCAACTTCAACTCTTTCCATTTCGTCGATCAATAAATGACATCTATCTATCATCTATCTATGGCATTGGAAAAACAAGTTACCTTTGAGCAGTTTGTAATGCGTGTCGGGGTCGCGCGCGCACACGCTGCAGTACCCGCCGCACGGCCCGCCGCCGCCCTGCCCCGCGCGACCGTACCTAAATACATTTTGTTTAATTATTATATACCAAGACTTTCAGTTTCAAAACAGGTCTTTGAATTTGCAGTACAATGTAAAAAACACCCTATGTGGGCCATCACGGCATGTTAGGACCTATCTCCCCCACACTAAATAAGAATCGTTGGAGTATCTCAAGGATCAATATTTGGACCCTTTTAGTAGAGTCGAATGAATTTTTTCAGTGGATCTTATTTCTTGGATATAGGTGTCTGGTTTAAAATGACGAGAACCAGTAGTCTTAAGGTAAGGTGGAAAATTTGTAAGATGTGATCTCAGCAGGATTCTGTCGAAAACGCACAGTCGAAAGACATACTTGATACAAGCGTATCAAGTATGTCGTAAGTATGTATGTATAAATTTCACATTGGCGTCTTAGCAATATTTTTGTATGTGTGTAGTTGTGTACACTCACCAGGTGTGGTCCTGGTGCACGTGGCCGTTGTCGACGGTGAGGTGCGGCAGCAGGGGCGCGGGGGGCACGGGGGGAGCGGAGGGGGGAGCGCCGTCGTACTCCCCCCCTACACACACTTGAATACCCGCCATTAGGTCTTCTGGCTCGCTGAATTCGCCCATGTCTTCACACTGTTTTAAAGAAAACACATTTAAATTGGTCTATTGATTTGTACATGAAATTTCTAGTGAAAATTATAATAGAACGATCTCGTATCTGTCGTATTTTGGGGCCAAATAAATTACTATGCAAACTCATATATGTCGTGTAATTTATGTATGGTCAATCTTTTAGTTGGAAACATGGCAATCAATGAGGTAACTAATCAAAAACTTTTAATTTTGACTTTTATTTTATTTAGTAAGTAATCTTCGTGCATTATTTTATAAAAGCTTTTTTTATTTATTTATTCATTTATTGCAAATATATACATAATTCAGTTAAAAACTAGATTAACTAAACATATGGCATATATACCCTGTATTGAGGGCGCAGCAATGGCTAGTACAAACTTAAATAGGTATTATTAAAACACTATTCTTATCATACAATATTACATACTTAACTTATGCACATAACACAATTACACAAGGTACAATAATTGCATTATTTATAATTTTAGGAACTAATGATACATTTTTATTTATTATTATTTGAAGAGATTCGCGCCGTGCAGGAGTGATAATAGGGGTATATTTGGCCACCAACTCGCCTAATGGAAAGCGAAGTTGTAGCCGAAGATGGAGTGTGTAGACCTAGAAGACACCTATTCACTCTTGACTTGAAAATAATAATATCCAGAATGTAATTGTCAGGAAACAATGACGGAGGCAGGGCATTCCAATCCCGGGCGGTCCGCATTATGAAGGAAGAAGCGAATCGCTTAGTACGAGCAGATGGCACGTCGACTATGTAGGGATGGTATTTCTTGAGTTCTTTACAACCCTTGGCTACAAATAGGCATTGATAGACCCACGTATATGTGGCTTGGCTTTGTGTCGACCACAGAGTTATTACAACTAGAGAGATAGCGCTGTTGTCGCTTCAGGCAATTCTCAACCACAAAAATGTATGGAAAATCGTGCTCGGCGCTGTCAAAACTGTCAAATATGTATTGGAATTTGACACTACTGAAAGAAAAACACGGCGACTAGCCACTGAATCGAGATTTTTTAAGTCTCTTTCTAACTCATGCCATATTAAATCATTGCATCTCCTTTCTTTTCTCGATCGACCACATTATCCGGTATTTCTGTGGCCTCGACCCACAACTCGCACGTCCATTAAGTAATGCATCCGTTGCTGGCCGCTGCAGTAATGTACTATATCCGACTTGTTCGATCAAATATCATCTTCATAAAATAATAGTACATTGTTCACCGAGAGGAGGAAGTGACCGATTACCGTCGAGGGTATGGTTTGAATCCCGAGCCGTAGGCGAGGGCTTTAAAACACCCGAGATCGGGAATCGCACTTTTTCTCGAGTGATACATAGTGCTTTATACTACACCTACGAGGAAAATATAAAACTAAATCTTAACATTAAAATAAATTAAATAATAAAAAAAATAAAAATAAAATCGTTCTTTTAATTGATTTCTGTGGTAAAAGGTTATCGATCAGTATTTTTGCTGTTTCCTTCAACTGCGGCGGAGTTAAAAATCTTCATCATCACTATCACTACTTATCATTTTGATAGTTTTATTTTACTTTTCTACGAAAACTGAATCCTCAAACAACACACAAATTGAAAATGGCGCCAATGGCGTCTGCAATTTTCACATGTTCTTTTTTCAAATTGTTTGACACCATCCAACACACAGCTAGTGGCCAGTGTCATTTCGCGAACTTGGAGATAAAAACTCACTGTAAAAACTTTTTGGCTTTTGATATTTAGGTTACCACTGTTACCAGCGCATAGTCTTACCCAAAATTAAAAAAGAAAAACCACGTAAGAAATGGATTTTCATACACTTTTCTCTCCCGCTCAGATGCGTTTTCTCGCCGCATATTTGTTCGATATGCAATGACGTACTTTTTACCGTAAATTTGATAAAGTATCAAGGTACTTTCCGAGCAGGTGTAGTATAAAGAATATTCCTTACCTTAGTAGGAGGGTGCGCGTCCCTCATATGCGCCTCGAAATGCTTCTGTTTCCTAAAGGTGCGCGTACACTTGCCGCAGTTGTACAGCTCAAGCTTATCCAGAGTTTCGTAGAGGTCCGCCTTATCGGCCTCTACGGGCGGCGGTTCTTTCTCCATACTCGCCATTGAATATTGCATCTGACAAAAAACATACAGTCAGTCAAGTTCGAACAAGAAAAAGTTATCACTCACCAATCACTCCACTTCAAGTTATAATCTGTTTCATTAACGCTGAGAACGCACACGCTAGAGTACTTCGAGTCGGAAATGGGCCATGCGGTACGACTCTGGTCAAAATATGTTCGCAACCCCTTTGTCCTCTACCAAGAACCGTAGCAACCGCGTTATCGACACGAAAGCGATACATATTGAATAGAAAACGATACTTCTGTTTTCATTTCGCCAAGGCGAGTGCTAACATAATACTGTCGAAGGTTCTCAGCGCTAATGAAACAGACTATAGTAATAATCTGCTGGATTATACAGTTAACTTTGTCTACGTCTACGAGTCTACGAAAGTATCTGAGAATAGCCCTCTTTTTAGGTCCTTCAGTTATAGGCCGCGTCACTAATGTTGGCAGAAAAGAAGTTATGCGCAGCGTTCTGCTCAAAAGCCGAAATACAGGTATACGCGGGAGCCAGAGAGACAAGACGCCGGGGCACACCTGCCCGCTAACCTCATGCCTCCCGCGCGCTCCCTACGCCCGAGCTCACTACTTCGCCATTTGTATAGGCATTGTGACATGCGCAATAATTAGCAAATCGCGGCGAAGTGTCATCTGCTGCTAACTTCTCATCCGTCGATTTGTGTGGCGCTTAGTATACAAGCTGCACAATATCCAGCCCTGACTGAAGCTCACACAAAGCCGTGCGTTGATTGGATATAGCGCAGCTTATACCAAACTTCATTTCCGCCAACTTGTGAGACGCGTCCTTACTCTTTATTAGTAAGGCCCATGTTAAAATACCATTTCTCAGCAGCATAAAAAATGGTAACACTGGTCACTGGTGGTGGTGGTTAGCGGCAAGATCTACTAAGAAGTCACCTCAACAGGCATGATGACCAAAATAATATAATCAGTATGTCAGATAGACTAAAAAAAAATTTAGAGACGTATTTTTTTGTTAAACAAAAATTGATGAAGATATACCCCGTTAAAGTTCCGCGTGACGTCACAAGTGTCATACAAATGTATGTAGTTCTGTGAGAGAGGTGACGTCACGACCCCCACTCCCAAACTTTGACAAGGTTTATCTTTGTCATTAATTGTTTGATTGACATAACAAAAAATACCTGTCCAATATTATTTCATAATCTAACCCACGGAGTAATTATAATAATCTTTTTTTTTCCCAGTCATCATGCTTATTCAAGTACAAATTACATAGTCCTTATTAATATTTGAAATGTGAAATACACTGTTTCACTCTTACAGAGCTTCGATACAATCGTTTGACGATTTTTTAAAGGTTTAAAGTATGAGTGTCTTATGTATAAGTGTCATATGTATAGGGTAGTTTATGTATGATTGATACAAGATTATTTTTTGCAAAAATTAGCATAACCGACTTCACAGAATTCGCGAATATTTCGCACGGATCGATGTACCATTTTTCACATTATTGTTGATTTATCGTAAATGGCTCAGCCGATTTCAATAAAATTTAAATGGGACCAATTTCAAAGTATACTCTTTCCATTAAAAAAATAATTATTGAAATCGGACAACTACGAAAAAAGTTATGCGTGGTTATACATAAAAAAAAATAAGCGTCGAATTGTATACCTCCTCCGGTGGTTCGTCGGTCAAAAATTGTTATTTCTTAAGCTGGAAACATACTATCGGACGCGGCTGACGGACGCGACTGACAGCCGCGACTTAGCAATGTGCACAGTCTTAAAACCTCCGGCGCGCCAGACCGCTCTCGGACGTCCGAACGCTCAAGGTCAGCCCAAGGTGACGTCCGTGACTTATGTCCGATAGTGTGCACGGCTCACTGTACATTCATTGTCTAGATACCTATCATGTAAGTATGTTTCCAGCTTTAAAGTATCACTATCAAAATTATTAGCAGTTTAAAATATTGCCATAGTAAAAATGTAAGAGGTATTTTTGACATACCTTATTAGTGTTGTAGGTGAGCGTTTTATCGCTCGACGTGTAGAGTATGTGCTTGTCTATGGGCTGGTACAAGGTTTTTGGAACCGTGTTCTCGAGAGATAGCTCTACGATGGAGTCTGGAAGCGTCGCCACATTATCCACTATGCAGTTGGAGGACATCTGAAAATAATATTAATTTTACATAGGTGCATTAAAATATGGAAAAAAGATAGGCATTATTTAGATTAGAACGATCTATTATTTTCTGACAAGAACTGGAAAGTGACTACAAATTATTGAATAGAATAGAATATCATTTATTGTCATAGTATATCATTTACACATTCTTACTCTACGTACGCTACGAGTGTTACGGTACCTTGTCACACGGCAGGTGTGTTTTTTTTAATTAATCCAATTACCCCCAACTTAATTAGGGAATTTATTGAACATAGTTTGCTTATCGACCAACATTTAAATATAATTTTAACAATTTCATTGTAAGTGTTTAATTCCGAGTGGATATTAATAACATAGTAGTAAACAATTTGTACATACAGTATGTTTATCATTAAAACTTTAATGTCTAAAAAAAAAGAAACAGAACATACTTATCGAAAGACCCATACGTTACGGTACCTTATCACACGGTAGCTATGTTACGGTACCTTGTCACAGGGCAGCTATGTTACGGTACCTTGTCACACGGCAGCTATGTTACGGTACCTTGTCACACGGCAGCTATGTTACGGTACCATGTCACACGGCAGCTATGTTACGGTACCTTGTAACACGGCAGCTATGTTACGGTACCTTGTCACACGGCAGGTCTGGCACGGGGTTCTCGATGATGATGGTGTGGGGTTCGTAGTGTTGCCGTAAATGATGGTAGAATTTGAGCTGCTCTTCGCCGTAGTACTCGCCGCAGATCTGGCAGATCAGCACCGGACGCACCTGGAACGAAGCCGGCTGTTAACAAACTTATTTATGTAGATTTAAAATAAAAAATCTTTTATTTTTCTTTTAATGAAAAGTTTCTAACCATAGACTGCATATTTATTTATTTATTTAACACTTTATTGCACACCATTTGTACAAAAGGAGGACTTAACGCTAAATAGCATTATCTGCCAGTCAACCTACAGGTAGAAGACATTGGGAAGTGGGCATGAATAAACAAACAAAGAGATAAATTAACTAGAATCAGATTATATGCGCTTTGTTAACTAAAATTTACAATTATTTGATTATACTCATCGAGCAAGTATCTACAGTCAATAGTGCAAAAAAAGCGTCCGAGTGACTGCAACGCCGCGCGATGCCAAAAAGCTTGGTTACGAGCAATGATTAGGTGACATAATGTCGAGATTCGAGAAAATGAGTCATTGTGTATTATATAATGTATAACGGGACAATAGCTTTAAGTTTATTTCTAAATAGTGCCACTTAGTATAATTTTGAAGGACTAGGAATGGAAGTGGCAACATTCCTGGGGTAACGCTTGTAACAAACGCTGCTGATTGGTTCCAAGGAGGTTTCAAGTGATATCGCATGATTGGCCGATGAACGGGAAAATGCGATGATGACATGTCAGATGTCAGTTGTAAATAGAGCTGGTTCGATGGAGGTGGTGTGCGAACTGTGATTAGATCGGCTCGAGTGGTGATTCTTGATAAAATGGTGGCAGCGTGCGCTGCGGAACGCCATGTCCTTCGCTTAAAGTTTTCTCTATAATTGTAATCATACGTAATCTTCTGTGAAATAAACTGATTGTTCGTGACGTCGCAATTTATCTCCTCGCCCGCTAAACCCACGCCACGCCACACTAAAGAATTGTTGGGTCCACAGAAAAGAGAAGGAAATAGAAAGGAAATGTGGAGGGGGGTTTGTAGCCACTATCATGAGTTATAACTCAAGATACGTGAAATCGTGACATTTACTGTTTCAGTCGTTCAAGTGATTTCAGAGGTAATTTTTGCCCAAAAAATGCCAGTTCGCGCTATTGTAACGTGTCGAATACAGAGCAAAGACTTTAGTTTACAAAAAGGAGGAATATCCTTCCAATAGCAAGTCTAAATTGTGGGCATTTTTTTATATAAACGTTATCTTTTACTGCCTAGAATTTCGTTGATAGTGGTGGCAAAACTTGCAAACATTTTATCGACATCGATAAATTTTGCTACAAAGTTAATAATATGTCGGAATAAAAAAATATCGATGTCAATATAATTATTTTAATTTCAAATGTTTTGTAATTATAGCATATTATAATTATAATCAAAAAAATTATCGATATCGATAAATTTTGATAGTAAGTTAATATTATCGAAATTAGACATTTATTGTTATCTGCATATTTAGTAAATTGAGCCAATCAGTAGAGCCACGGGGGATAGACGAAAATATTTGTGATTGTGGTGTACTTTTTAGTAATACATAATTGTATTTGCACCACATTCTAACTGTTATACTACTTATGAATAAAAGTTCCCAGCTGGGCTAGGATGCCCAAGAAGTAATATTTCTTTCGACGTGTCAGAACGAGCCAGCGTGATGGCGATGTATATATCTGTCACTTTTTCACACGTTGAAAGATTTCTTTTTGTAGCTTTTCGTGGTCGCATGCTGGACCAGCACTGACAAAGAGTAAATGGATCGAGGCAACAGGACGACATGACTGGATTCCTACATTTTTTTTGGAAAAGTGATTGCTCACATAATAAAGATGCCTGAAGCCACCATCAATACCTAAAATAGAAACCGTAATTATACATTCGATGATAAGGTATACACATAATGTATTCTGTAATAGAATTGATGGAAGACGTGTTTAGTGTTTTGTTAAAATATGAGTTATTTTGGGGGTGATTTGCCTTTGAATTAAATTACATTTTATTTTGACGTATGTTTGAAAATATAATCTGATTTTATTAGCATAATCGGCCTTGTGGGAGTCGCGCACGAAGGATGCCGTACTATTATTCAGTAAAGATTTACATTTTCTGAAGTACCTACCTAATACAATTTTATAGTTCATATAAAAAAAAATTGTGTGTCTAGGTATAACGGTTCCGTTTTTAAAAGATATCTATAATTATAATTATATTGACTAAGAGACGCTAAAATTGAAAAGATGTAAACGAATCACCCCGAAAAATCTCCCGCTCGCACAAACACGCGCTCTCACTCGGCCACGTAACCATTTACGTATACATTCAGCTAATCCAATGATTCAATTATAGAGCTCCAAACTAGAACAATTCGATTGTAATAAAATTATTCTGCTTCTTTTAAATATTGGCGTCGCATTGAATATGTATTTGCCAGTGTCAAGTGTAAGTTCTATTATGATGTTATGATAATTACTTACTACTATTGTTACATGTAATTATGGTGTTGTTTATTAAAATGTTTCTATTATGATATTATCATTTTATAAATAGTCACAGTCGTAGGCAGCACAAAAATCTAGATACAATTGATTATTTTTTGCCAACAATGGCATTTGGCCGACTTCCACCGTTTACAAAATCCAAATAGTTCGCAGGAATTGATGTGGCATCCATGTAGTAATTTTTAACACTATTGTTGATTTTACATTTTTTTTTCGGCTCAGCTGACTTTGATATCTTTTAATTGATTTCAGCTAGGGTCTACTTGTATACCATTTCAAAATTAAAATAAAAAATAAAACGGTCCATAATTGGCGAAAATACCGCTGAAAATATACAAAAACATACATACAGACGAACATAGTAGGTAGTAAGTAAGTAAGTTCGTATAGGCCGGGTGGCTAGCCCTGGTAGGTAGTAGGTACCTACCTTCACTTTTTGGAAGTAGGTAAAAAGTCACTGTCACATCTAAGTCATGCCTGAGTAAAGCAGTAGCGAATTTACTAATAGCGCCGCCCTTTATGGAGTTTTTGTAACAACACAAAAAATCACGTTACACATTACATTATTTTGTCTACACTATTGTACGTAATTCAGTTCATAATCTTCGAAATAGCACAAATTTTCACATATTACCACTGATAGAAACACAAGTTTTACAAATTAATACAATACGGCGCGTTGACATGATTTTTCAGTGTTTATTCCAAAACTTCCTAAATACTAATAAAACTGCACAATCATTGTCATCAATTATACACTATATAGATTCAGTTATATAATCCATATATTATGCAAAACGTATAAAATCACGTTATCGATAAAATTAAACTGCACAATCACATCGCTCATCACTAGCTAAATGCCAAAAAATAACTGTGATACCATATTCAAATTCGAGATTGGCCCATTTTTTTTTTTTTTGGCTTGTCATGTTGGTGCATTTGCCATTGTGATGTAACATTAATAAAATAAAGTGTATTTAATAACTTAAACTCGGCATTTAAATTATGACCAAATTAATGTTATGGGCCTTAACGTATCTTGGTGATGTGACAGAAAGTATACTACGCTCTATTTTAAAGTAAAAAAAATATTTCCGAAGCTAGTGGAAATTGCACAGTTATTGTGCAGATATTTTACAGTGGTAATACATACTTGGCGACAGCGGTTTTCATTGAAAATTGTCATCGATTTCCTTTCTAATTAAAGTAGTTCGCTGTTCTGTGGTTGGGTCAGTGGTATAAAACATTACCACATTGAAGCACCATAATTGATGCGGATGCTCTTATGGATTCGACATGTATATATCTAAGTAGGTATGTATGACGGCACTAGGACATTTTTTTACTACTTTCACTTAGGGATTGTCGCTCTGTAGATATTTTCTCGAAGATTATATCTGTACAAAGAGAGTTAGTACTAGAAATCTTAGCCTAAGTCATTTAGTCGGTTTCGGTGCATTGCGTGAATGCCACAAACAGACCGGCGCGGCGACCTGCAAGCAGCACCCGATCACGAGTGTGACACATGTGCCACCCGTCGCTCTCCTCGGCCATATTTGAGGGAGGAGAACGACCCGGCACATGATACCGCCGCAAGGAGCATTCGATGGCGAACATGAATGCTTGGGGAACGCACGTAATGCTTATTTCTTAAGAATTACACATAATATGTATGTGTAATTTTGTTGCCTTTTCCCGGCCCAGAGCCTTCATTTTATTATTATTCATTACAGGACTACATTTGATCACCAACTCGCCTGATGGAAAGCGAAGATGTAGCCGAAGGTAGAGTACGTAGAATGTAGATCTAGAAGATACTTATTCACTCTTGTCTTATATTTAGATTGTATTTGTCAGAAAATAATGACGGAGGTAAGGTATTCCAATCCCCAGCAGTCCGCATTATGAAGGAAGAAGCGAATCGCTTAATAGGTACGAGCAGGAAACTAGACCAAAATAAAAGTTTGTTTGGTTTTTCTTTGCCATCTAGACTAAATGATAATGATATTCAAAATTACAAGCTTGTGTCTGCTAGAAGTATAATAGTAAAGTAAAAATAGTAAACTAAGTACCATAGAATTATGATGATCGATTATATGAGTGTGTCAGTGACAAAAAAAAAAAATTTGAGAAGCAACAATTTATAACCTACTTGTTCGATTTGAATGAAGAACACACCTAATGAAAAATACGTGGGAATATGATGAATAGGCCTCAGTGGCTTTGGGAAAAGTATACTTACGACTGTGCTTTTTTGCTCGAGTTGTTTGGGATAAATTGAGTTACCTCGTGCGCCATATTTGGGATGAATTGATGTAACCTCGTGTGACATGTTTGGGAGAAATTGAAGATACCTCGTGCGGCATGTTTGGGATGAATTGGAGTTACCTCGTGCGGCATGTCTGGGATACATTGAAGAAACCTCGTGTGGCATGTTTGGGATGAATCGAAGTTGCCTCGCGCGGCATATTCGGTATAAATTCATATCGACTTGTTTGGGATGAATTGAAGTTACCTCGTGCGGCATATTTGGGATAAATTCATGTCGACTTGTTTGGGATAAATTGATGTTACCTCGTGCGGCATATTTGGGATAAATTCATGTCGACTTGTTTGGGATGAATTGATGTTACCTCGTGCGGCATATTTGGGATAAATTCATGTCGACTTGTTTGGGATGAATTGATGTTACCTCGTGCGGCATATTTGGGATAAATTCATGTCGACTTGTTTGGGATGAATTGATGTTACCTCGTGCGGCATATTTGGGATAAATTCATGTCGACTTGTTTGGGATGAATTGATGTTACCTCGTGCGGCATGTGGTGCGTGTGCGCCACGGTCACGTAGTTGTCTGGTAATATTTGTTCCTGCTCCTGCGGCCCCGCCACCGCCTCGTTGCAGTTTATCACTACCAGTTGATCCTGAAACATACCAGCACTTATTATTATCACCTTGTCATGTGATTAACAAGTCAGCAAGAAAAAAAATAGTCAAATTGTCATCGTACTATCGGGAACCATCTTACCTGTTGTGGAGTACTGTTCCCATTGTTCCTCTTCAGTTTCCGAGATATCCGCTTTTTGTGTGGTAAACTCTTCCTGCTCTGCTGCTTATGTTGAGCTGGAGATGAGTTCGCCATCTCAAGGACTTGGCTGTCCGAGTCTTGGAGCATGGACTGATCATCCTGCTGTGAAAAAAAAAATATTAAAACTGAGAGGTCATTTTCGACCGACGCGAAATGGAGGACAGTTAAAAATAATAATCAAGTCGACACATTATGCATATTTGTATGTACGAGGTGCATTCAATAAGTACCTAGCCTCATCGCCAGAGGGCGCTGTAGTTTTAAAAGAGTTTTACCACAGTGTAGCACATTCTTTTTTAATTCTTTTTTCAAATTTTCATTCCAATCCCTTCATTTGTTTTAATTTGACAACTTATCGAAGCGAACGTATCAATCGGTTTTACAAAAATGGAAAAAAAAATATCGTTCGGTGATTAGATTCCTATTTTTGGAAGGGAAAACGCGCATCGAAATCAAAGAGCGCTTGGATGCTGTGTACGGTGACTCTTCTCCATCGATGGCCACCGTCAAGAATTGGTTCAACGAGTTTGCACGTGGCCGTACGTCGGTTTTTGATGAACCACGTCCAGGTGCACCGAAAACAGCTGCTACGGAGGAAAACATTAAAAAAATCCATGATCTCGTATTGGCAGATCGCCGATTGAAGGATCGGGAGCTAGCTGAGACTGTAGGCATTTCAGAAGGAACAGTGTATCATATTCTTCACGAGGAACTCGGCATGAGAAAGCTGTCGGCGCGATGGGTGCCGCGTTTACTCACACCGGAAAACAAGTGCAACCGTGAGACCACATCGGAGACGTGTTTGGCGCTGTTTAAGCGGAATCCAGCGGAGTTTTTGCGTCGTTTTGAGACCGTCGATGAAACCTGGATCCACTGGTACACACCAGAGACCAAGGAGCAATCAAAACAATGGATCCAGACCGGGGAACGTGCTCCAAAGAAGGCGAAAACTGTAAAATCGGCCGGAAAAGTTATGGCAACCGTTTTCTGAGGATTCACAAGGTGTGATCTACATCGATTACCTTGAGAAGGGTAAAACAATTACAGGGCTTTACTATGCCGATTTATTGGGCCGATTCGACGCCGAATTAAAGAAAAAACGACCCCATCTGGCGAAGAAGAAGAAAAAAGTGCTGTTTCACCACGACAACGCACCGGTTCACACGTCTGCCGTTGCCATGGCCAAATTGGTCGAATTACGCTACGAATTGCTGCCCCATCCACCGTGTTCTCCAGATTTGGCCCCTAGACTTCTTTCTGTTTCCTAATCTGAAAAAATCTCTCGCCGGGAATAGATATGGATCAAATGAGGAGGTCATCGCCGCCACGGAGGCCTATTTTGCAGAGTTTGACAAAAACTATTTTTTGGACGGGTTAAAAAAGTTGGAGCATCGCTGGGCTAAGTGTATCGAACTAAAAGGAGACTATGTTGAAAAATAAATTGCTACTTTTCCAAAATTTTCGTTTACTTTTTGTAAGCTAAGTATTTATTGAATGACCCTCGTATGATTGATTACTCATAACTTTTACAGAGTAATCCCATTTTGATATTCTTTTATTCGAAAGAAGTTGGGGACCAACAAAATTATAACTTATATCGAAATTAATGTAATGCATGTTGAAAAATCATCAATAATCGAAAAATGGCATATAACAATACGAGTGAAATATTTTAATTTTGTATGTAGATTGCAATTATTGAAGTTGGTAGTGTTATTTTTTGGCGAAAAATAATGGGAAAAAATTTCTTGGGCTGTTCTTTTAAATAAAAATGCTGGCTAAATATTTGGAAAGTTATTAGGATCAGGTGAATTACTTAACGGGAAGGTGTTTAATTATTAGGTGGTTGATAAATTAATGAGACAGATAAACATGGACAGGAGTATAAAAACAATTGGTCCGATACGTTACGCTAAAATGTCAGACTAATAATTATATGGCCAGGAAAAATAGTTACAGTAAGCAGAAAAGTCGGGTGTTTGCGAGGAGCGGAAACACCTGAACATTACTTTGGTTGAAAAGAGAGGTGTACAGTCTCGATAAACGTATCTTTTTTTCAATTTACAGAAATTTTACATTTTGTAATTTACTTTTTTTTTAATTTTAATTATACGTGTTTATGAAAGGTGTTGTAATACTAAGCGAGTTCATACAGGCTGGGTGGTTTGCCCTAGTGTCAGAATTTTTACGCCATCTGAAGGCCTCTGACATGGCTCAACGGCTAAAAGAACGGGGATCTAAAATTTAATATGCCATCCGAGCCTAGGTAGCGCTCAGTTGTAAATGCCACCCATGATCGATCGATGCCATGATCCAAAGACTGACTGTGAACTGTCATAAACTTTGAATTGCTTTTGTAGATAGACAAACAAAAAGTAGGTTAGGTTGGAACATGACAACCAACGCACGAGCCGAGCGAGCGAAGCGAGCGTGCCGCGACATCGGGCGCCGAAGGGCCAGAAGCAAATCGCTTTTGTAAATTAGGTGTGAAACAAAGAGTAGGTTTAGAACATGACAACCAACGCACGAGCCGAGCGAGCGAAGCGAGCGTACCGCGGCAGCGGCCGGCAAAGTGCCAGAAACGTGTGAAACAAAAAGTAGGTTTACTATCGACATCGAAATCGACATCGAAATATTTGACTTAGTTTAGAGCTCAATTATTACGTAAGGCGATTTCAAGCAACATAATATGGTAAATATGAAGGATTTCAAGCAAAATAATATAGCAAATATGAAGGGGCCAAGGAAGACCTTGGCCCAACAACAGACAGCGTAGGTTGGAAAAAATAATATCAAAACTTCCTGTACAATTAATAAATGTGATCATAATATATTTTTCAGTTATGACCCGCTAACTGGGGTCTATAATAATAAATAAATAAATATTGGGGGACATCTTACACATGGTCTCTGACCACAAACTAAGCAAAGCTTGAGATATGGCTGCTAGAGACTGATATATTACATGATTATACATATTTTAAATACATACATACTTATGTAGATAGTACATAAATAACACCCAGACACAGAGCAAACACCTATGTTCACCACATATATGCTTGCCCTGGGTGGGGATCGAACCAATGCCTCTTTGATCCAAGTTCACTAAGCACTGAGCATGGAGGCAGTATGGTATGATTTCTTCGGTCTCTGAGACCAATGTCATGGCAATCAAGTGTGCAGCTACAGAGCTATACATCTTTTAATGGTCTTCTAAGTCACTTTGAATTATGAAAGTTCCCCCCCATGCAAAAATCAGTTATAATGATTTCGTAAAAAATCCAAAAATGGTACCTTTTTGTTTTTATCAGTAAACCAGTCGGAATCTGCACAGCGCTTCATGTCCTGTAGAGGAGGTAGGGTCTGCATCGGAGGCAGCTGCACCACTATTGGCTCGCCTTGTTGTTCCTGCATAGAAATAATTATTGCACTTATTCCCAACAGAGGTGTTAAGCCCCTGATCGAAGTACAAAAAACTTCGACTTTGAAACTCGGTTTTCAAGATTGATTTGTTAAAACCAAGATTTTTAAAACTTAACTCGATTTCAAAATCGACGACTTTTTGACGCTTTCCTCTTTTGCAGTTTACCTTCGGAGACTACCTACCAATTGTGATTTTCCCTATTTTTATATCTGTTTTTAAACACGCTTTTATTAGTTACACCTATAAAGTTTTGTAATCTAAGCAGTAGTTTCGTTTTATGGCGCTAAAGAGAAAGTAAAGAAATGGCTACTCACACTTGATTACGATGCTAGTGAGTCTCTGTTTATCATACATACTTAATACATAATACTGACTAGCTAAAATAAATGAATTAAAATTCAAATTTCACAGAAACACGACCTTCACTACAATACCTGAAACTGCCCATACGCACGCACACACACACACACACACACACACATATACTATTCACTGTGTTTCCTTTCGTTGTCTATGAAATTTGTAATCACGCAGTCTAAATAAAATTAATGTACAAGTTCTCTACCATATTTCGGTAATCGGCCTCAGTTTCCCGCGATACAGGCTAGCCCTAGTGCGGGGACTATTGTCAATCTGAATCTGTACATATTTTAAGGAAAATAAATATTTTTGTATTTTGTACCTGTATGTTTGCTTGTTTGCTTGTAACCAACCCCTTTGAGCTCAGTTTTGACCTACTTTGAGCGCTCAGATTGTCTTTAAACTTTGCACACCTATTAAAGATCGATGACAACGGATTTATAAAAAAAAATTGATGACTCTTAAGCGTGTTTTTTAGGTTTTTTTTTAAACTATATTTACATTCTTTTTTTGTTACTTGGAGACTGCAGCTCATTAACATTTGTAAAAATCAATTAAAAACACTATTTCACTTACCAAACTCTGCCCATTGAATCGCATAGTGCTATCCAGGATTACTGACGTATCAACATCAGTTCTTACTTGTGCCACCTGACAATCAATAAAATTAATCAGATAGTTGTCGACTTTGTATCATGGCATACAATTTCTTTATACAATTCAATAGCACTTAACTATACATATAACACTGATTTCATACTGAGTTGTTGATTGAGTCTTAAAAATACAGAACGAGACATCAATATCACATTATTTAAACCATAACAACGAACGAACAGCCCACTTTGTCGTGGCTATTTGCAAGAAAACGAAACTGTAGGGCAAGTTCTGTGGTAAGCCACAGAAGACACTAGAATAACTAACGAATTGCATGACTCTTCTATATTATCATTAAATTTGTCATTCACATCGCCATCATTTCTGATACCACCCAAGACACTGGAGCAGTTGGGCCAGCAGTCTAAAGCCACGCTCCATTACTTTAAGGAGCTGGACTGGCTTAAGTATATGCTGGAGGTGGAAATGCATAAAATAACCCACATGGCACGTCAGTGCAGTTCTTAATAAGAATGAGCGCAAGCAAGACAGAAACAAGCCATATGACTCAAGAACTCAGTTTGAATTCACCGATGTATAATAATACCATATCCCTGATTTTAAGCTAGAATTCAAATAACTTCTAGTTCACCTTATGATGAGGTGGAGGATGGTGTCGCGAGTTCTGCAAGTGTGCCACGATGGCCGCTATCGGCCCTTCCAGCAGCTCCTCTCCCCACGGACCATCGCCCACTTGCTCCGTCACTGATACTTGTCTGGAAGTACAACAACTTACAACTGTACATTTTAAGAAGTTTGTCTACTGGCAATGACTCTCGCCTTATATTCGTGAGATCGTGGGTTCAAATCCTGGTCCTGTACCAGTGAATTCTTTAGAATTCATGAATGGAATTTCACATCACTGGCTTTTCTGTTCAACCTTGTGAGGCAACCTGCATACGTACATAGAAATAATTTAATGGAATGTGTGTTATGTCCACCAACCCGCCCTGGGCTAGCGTGGTGGATATGGCCCAATCACATTTCCTGGGTAGGCTTATGTCCTGCAGCAAGTCTGCTGACTATTAAAACAAGGCTGCAACTATACATTTTTTGTTTATTGCTAGAAAATTGTGTCCACAAACTACCTTAGGTTTTCATGTCCAACCCTTTTTCATATATTATGAATATTCCAACAATTACGTACACACTCATATTCACTCACTCACTATCACATACACCCACAACTTATCACAACTAACTTACCATATAATACCATTAATATTGTACCATAATATTGTTAGTATAAGTGGAAGAGCCTGCAGCCCACAACACAGGTCACCCTAGTGTGGGTTGCAGTGGACATTTGTATATTGTACAATTTGTAGAATAAGTACTAATTTTGCTTGTTGTATACCTACTGTAAAAAGATGTACATAGTCCCTAAGTTTGGAAATAAACATTGATCATTTATCATTTAATTGTTCATCATCATTCATCATCATTTCAGCCATAGGACGTCCACTGCTGGACATAGGCCTCCCCTAATGATTTCCAATAAGGCCGGTTGAAAGCGGTTTGCATCCAGCGCGATCCTGCGGTCCTAATAAGGTCATCCGTCCACCTTGTGGGTGGACGTCCTACGCTGCGCTTGCCGGTACGTGGTCTCCACTCGAGAACTTTTCGACCCCATCGGTCATCAGTTCTCCGCGCTATGTGCCCTGCCCATTGCCACTTCAACTTGCCAATCCGCTGGGCTACGTCGGTAACCTTGGTTCTTCTACGGATCTCCTCATTCCTGATTCGATCTCGCAGAGAGACTCCGAGCATAGCCCTCTCCATGGCTCGTTGGGCTACTTGGAGCTTACTAATAAGGCCCATAGTGAGAGACCACGTTTCTGTGCCATAAGTCATCACTGGCAACACACACTGGTCGAAAACTTTCGACTTGAGGCACTGAGGTATGTCGGACGAGAAGACGTTACGCAATTTTCCAAACGCTGCCCAACCGAGTTGGATTCGGCGATTGGCCTCTTTCTTGAAGTCGGACCTACCTAACTGGACTACTTGTCCTAGGTAGACATACGAGTCAACGACTTCAAGAACCGAGTTCCCAACTGAAATAGGGGTGGGTACAACATGAGAATTACACATGACCTTTGTCTTATCCATGTTCATTTTAAGACCCACCTGTTGAGAGACTCGATTAAGGCCTTCTAGCATCGTGCTGAGTTCTTCCATCGACTTTGCCATGACCACGATATCGTCGGCAAATCGAAGGTGAGTGATGTATTCGCCATTGATGTTGATGCCGAGTCCTTTCCATTCCAGGAGCTTAAAGGCGTTCTCCAGAGTAGTAGTAAACAGTTTCGGAGATATTACATCTCCCTGTCTTACGCCTCTCTTCAAAGGGATCGCCTTGGAGCTCTCTTCCTGTACTCGAACCGACATAGTGGCGTTATTATACAAACACTTCAGCACTTCAATGTACCGATGGTCAATACGGCATCGTTGAAGAGACTCAAGCACAGCCCATGTCTCAACCGAATCAAAGGCTTTCTCATAGTCCACAAACGCCAAGCAAAGTGGCAGGTTATACTCCTCGGTCTTCTGTATAATCTGCCGCAGCGTATGTATGTGGTCCATGGTGCCAAAGCCCTTCCGGAAACCGGCTTGTTCGGGAGGCTGGAAGTCATCAAGCCTGCGTTCGAGACGATTCGTAATGACCCTTGAAAACAACTTATAAACATGGCTCAGAAGCGAGATGGGTCTGTAGTTTTTTAATAAGGTGTTGTCACCTTTTTTAAAGAACAACACCACCACGCCTCTGTTCCACGCTTCTGGCGTTATGCCCTCGAGGACGACAGTGTTAAAAAGCTTCTGAAGGACTTTTAGTACCGGCGTTCCACCCGCTTTCAGAAGCTCTGAAGTGATTCCGTCGTCACCCGGCGCCTTATTATTCTTAAGTTGGTTCAGGGCCATCCTAATCTCGTATAGGCTAATGTCAGGGATGTCTTCGGTGAAATGTCCGGTCAGCTTGGCTCTTGGGTCTTTGGCCGCGCTGTTTACAGGCTTTGCTACCGAGGCGTATAATTGTCCGTAAAACCTTTCGATCTCCTGCAATACCTCTGCCTTGGTTGACGCTATACTGCCATCTTCTCTCTTCAGCTTTGTCAACTGGCTTTGCCCAATAGAAAAATGCCTCGCGAACACTTTGGAGCCTTTATTTCGCTCTATTGTCTCTTTAACATGTTTAGTATTAAAGAGACGAATGTCGCACCGCACCGATTTTGAAATCTGTCTATTGAGCCGCCTGTATGACTTTGCATCATCGGAAGACTGCAGTCTTAGCGAGCGTCGTTCGGCCATGAGATTTAGAGTATGATCGGAGAATTTCTTAGGTCTATCTGAACGGCGGGGTCTAAAGAACTTAGAACCCACCGTTTGGACAGATTCTACGAGCCCGTTATTGATCTCGTCCACCGACGCAAAGTTCTCCAGGCAAGCAAAGCGATTTGAGAGCTCGAGCTGAAAGTTCTCGGGGTTTTGTATGTGGGCACGAGTAGGTCGGAGCGTAGACTTCATCAGGCGGGACCTTTCGAGTTTATGATATTCAGTTTGCCTCGCACGATTCTGTGATCACTGCCGGTTTTTACCTTGTGAATCACGGAGACGTCGTTGAATATCCGTTTCTCGCTAGTCATGATGAAGTCTATCTCATTTCTCGTGGTACCGTCGGGACTCATCCAGGTCCATTTCCTGCGAGGTGGCTTCTGGAAGAAAGAGTTCATCATGAAGAGTTCCTCTTTCTCCAGAAAGTCTGCCAGCATGTGGCCCCTAGGGTTCCGTTGCCCACATCCAAATTGCCCCACTCTCAACTCATCATCGCTTTTCTTGCCCAACTTTGCGTTGAAGTCTCCCATAACAACCGTGAAGCGGGTCTTAGACAGGGGCGTAGCTACCGCCGTATCTGCCGTATCAATTATACGGGGCCCCCGGGCCACGAGGGCCCCCGTCGAGCGTAAGCAAAAATTAATAAAAACTTTCCAATTATTTTTTATTTAATTGTTCATTACATTGTGATACAATCTAAACAATTTTATTGTTCTTCTGGTTTAGTAGTACCTATTAGTAGATTTAATAAATCAGTTTGCCGAAATAAAGGCAAGGAGAATGTTTATTCAAATTTTTTGTAAACATTTTGAAAAAGTGACAGATAGATGAATTATGATGAATAAATATTTCTTTTCATTTTTTGCAAACATTTTTTTTCTTTTGTGAGAAATCTTTACCCTTCAAAAGGGACCCCAAACAGATTTCTATACGGGGCCCCGCCAAGGTACGCTACGCCACTGGTCTTAGACGTATGTATGGCCCGACTTACGTCCTCATACATAGCCTCCACTTCATCATCTGGGTGTGACGAGGTCGGTGCGTATACCTGGATGACCTTCAACGAATATCGTTTGGATATTCTGAGTATCAGGTATACAACCCTGCTCGACACACTTTCGATGGTAATGATGTTGTTAACGAGAGACCTGTGAACGAGAAAGCCGACACCACCTTGGGACCGTTGGTCACCTTCCCGGTAGTACAGTAGGTTGCCGGATTTCAGGGTTATCGTGTCCTCGCCCTCTCTACGAACTTCAGATAACCCCATAATACCCCATCGCAACCTACCCAACTCTTCTTCCAGTTCCGCAATCTTCTCATCAGTCCTCATAGTGCGCACGTTATATGTTGCCAGGGCCAGTCGTCGTCTGTTGGGGTGGCAGCCGGATCTCTGCCGGGGATTCTTAGCACCCCTTGCTCCGCCGTTACCGTGGTCGCTGCCGGAACCAGGACTAGCGGAGCTGCCGGGGACTGGGGGCCTGGTTTTATTTTGTGCACTCATAAGGGGGATTTGCCCATAATTGCCGCGCTGGGCAAGCGTGTTGGCAATCGCAGGGCGTAGCTCTCGCGACGGGGATGCTGCTGCCCATCCCCGCCCTGTTGCACTTGAGCTACGCTGTTCTGGATGGGTATACCGCCACCTGTCGGTTCCGTAGTACCTCAGTCGGCTCTTACGACACCTGGTACAAGAGGGGGGTGCTATTCTACTCTGCCGGCAACCCATGGCCAGTTTAATTGTTATTTTAATGTAATTGTCTTTTTTTTTCAACATTTAAGCTAATGCTTGTTATAAGATAAGTACCTAGTCACTGTTGTTGCTTGAGGCAATTTACAATCACAAAAATGTATGGAAAATCTTGCCCAGACCTGTCAAAACAATCAAATATAAATTGGAATTTGACACTATTGAGAGAAAAACACCACAACAATCACTGAATTGAGTTTTTTTTGTGTCTTTCTAACTCAAGCATTAAATCAATGCATCTCCTTCAGATTTTCTCAATCAACCACATTATCCCTGGTTGTAAAAACTCTAGGTTGCCTGCTATTATTTGCCTAAAAAAATATCCTTCCCTACATGTGTCTAAATTTTAAGCATCCGAACAGCTTGAAACAAGTATATTATGTAGTGAGTAAAAGTATAAGGATCAACCTATAGTCTATAAAGATTTCAAATCCTTGTTTTGAATAAATAACTATAAAGATTTAACAGGAAAATACAAGTATTTATGGCTCTGGATATGTTCTCAGAAGGAGAAAAAGCTCTACAGATCTACTAGTGGCTCAGAGCTGTTAATCTAATGACACAAAGTATAGAATGGAGAGCAATGAGACAAAATAAACTTTAACTAAAACCAATTAGAAATAAAGGCAAATGATTTGGCAAAAAAAAAAGGCGGGACATAATGAAGGGATACCAGAGTACCAGTAATCACCTTTCGTGGGTAGGCCTACATTCTGCAGTGGACTATTAAAAAGGCTGGTACAGTACAGTAATTAGTAATATCAATTTAAGAGTGTTAATGCACCACAGTAAAGAGAACATAAGCAGCTCAAAATATGAGTGTGTCTAATTTGTTTACCTGCACATTTGAGTAGTATAAGTCTGCTGGTGCATTATAGTGACTCGCCCTGCACCATCGTCTTGCACCGTCATTGGTATACCATTAGTATCTATATGAACTGGCTGCAAAACAAAAACAATACCTTTTTACAATACTTTTATGACTTACAAAGGCTGAATCAAACTTCTTGGCAGCTGTGATGTTAGCTACAAGTTGCGGGTTCCCCAATCATGGTTGAAGCTCACTTGCTGCACGAGGATTGAGTTATCCGCAGATTGTGGCTAACATCACAGCATATGCTAGATTATATAGTTATTTATGTCGTGAACTGAAATTATTAACACCCCTTGCAGTAATTTCGACATTAATTTATTCAATAACATTGACTGGTTGGCACAAAAATATGTAAATGAATAGTGTCATCTTTCCTACGTCTGAATATAGTCGGCACATTAAATCTCATATTATATGGAAGAATAGAAGTGCGACACCATACTATTAACTCCAATATAATAACAGACAAGACTTCAAGTAGGAATTATATGTTAAAAACTTAAACAAAGGCCACTAATGTAATGGAAGGTTTAAGCTTTTACCTCGCTTGGGTGATGTGTGTTTATATAGTGCGTCACTGCTTCGTCCATTTTATCTTCTAATAAATGCGCTTCAACAGTCCTCATTTTGTGTTGAAAATATTCAGTTTTTAGTAATGTTTATTCTATCATCTGTAATCATTGAGGTTAGATTTTTGACAGCTGTAGTTGTATTGCGTTCAAGGTCACAACTTTTTAACCGAGTACGAGGGCGCAGGCTTTATTTAAATTGCTTGAATTTATCATAATTGCAAATATTTAGTTGAATTACATGATATTAATGCTAATCACTTCAATTCTACATGTTGAACAGCTTCATTTACGATCTACAAAAACAATGTATTGTACAAACAGCCATACCATAGACTAAAGAATTTTGATTTGAATAATAGGGATGCATAAAATTAATAAAAAGCGGAATGAAAAAAAAAAGTAAAATAAATCGATTTAATTAATCAATTGATCGAATCGAAGCGAAGATCTCTGCTACGCAACGAGCGACTGGACGATTTTGCTTTCGTCTGTCCGGATGTTGATTTTCGTCTACAGGTCGCTTTTGACAACGGAACTTGATGAAACTTGGTACACAATCAAGATGTGTGATTGGTGGACTTAGAGTACAAGTACATAGTTATGTATACTCTAAGTTGGTGAATGACTAGGTCGCAGGCGTGCCCGCTCCTTGCCCGGAGCTTTCTTGTGAACCCCTTAAAATAAGCTCGTATTTTAAGGGGTTCACTAGAAAGCTGCGGGTTTTGTGATCGGTCGAACACTAGACTTCATCCGCGCTCGCAGTTGTCTGATGGAGGCTATCTTCCTTATAAGCTTAGCTACACGCTGCGCAATATACAATCCTAACTGAAGCTCATACAAAGTCACACGTTGATTGGAAATTACGCTCCTTGTAGCTAACTTAATTTTCGCCAACTTGTGTGACACGGCCATGAAGTACCTAACCAAAAGGAGTCGACACGACTAAGCACCGAAGTCTGCCAAGTCGGTGGGAGGTGAAGAAACGCACACAAACCACAATATGATCAAGTTTACACGCACACAAATGTAATTAACTAACACTAGCAGAAAATTAATGCAACGCAAGCGCAACCAGACCGATATATTTATATAAAGAGCATGACCGCCGGTCGCGTACTTTTGGTAGACTAGAGGTACGATTTGCAGTGTCGACTCCTTTTGGTTAGGTACTTAATAGACACGGCCTATATCTACTTACGTACCTACTCGATTCATCGTAGCTCATTGTAGAAAATCTCGATACTAGTTCGTCCACAGAGTTCGTCGCTACGAAAAAATAAGTAATTTAACTATGAAACTCCAGTGAAGTTGACAATCTTGACAATTTTGACATTGACATGACTTTGTTTGTATTTTTCTCTGGATTTGCTGCCCTTGATTTCGTAACAAATAAAAAAATAAATAAAAAATCCTAACTCTAAATAAATTAACTATAAAGTAATTCAAAACAATTTATAATCGCAATGTTTCGTAATACTATAAACTCTCGAGTGATATCTAGAACCCAAGAGGTGATGCAAGTGCTATTTTGTATTGATTCACATCTTCGCATGTTTTTCGTCTGTTATTTCCATTGCGTAGCCTTGGGCTGCTTGGCCAGTAAATAATATCATGAATCCAATACTTCTAGTGTATTAATAATATTAAATCTAATGCATAAACTTCACGAATCTGAATTCTTCACCTCATAGAAATAACCTCTAGTTTCAGAGATGTAAACACACAAGTAAGCTAGATGCAATACGAGAGAAGTTGAAAGAAGGGCCAGGCCTATCGGACTTTGTATCTGAGGACCGGCCCGCAAACTGGGAAGATTATGAGGGAAAACTGAAGAGACAGAAAGGAGAATCGGAGCGCCTGAGGCTGCCACCTTGGCTGAAGACCACTATACCTACAGGTAATGTAGTAAAAAGTAAAGTTAGAATTAAAGTCAGTTCATTTAGGCTGGGTGGCTAGGTCTTACATCAGTTTTTAAGGCCTCTAATATGGCTAAAAAAACAATCAGGATCCTCAATTAAATATGTCATCTTAGTCACAGCAGTGCACAGTTCTAAATGTTACTCATGGTCATCAGTCCAAAGCCTGACCATGCTGAACTTTGCTTAACTTCTGTGATTGCCAAGAAACACCTAGTCAAACTACACTGTGAGCACGGCTGATGAAAATTTGCTTCCTTGCTGTTAAGTTTTAGATAAAAGTGTGGCTTCATAGATATTATAAAATGATTTCTTCAAGCTTTCTTGTGTTCCTTTTTAGCAATACTATCTTTATAAGTTTACTAGCAACCTGCCCCAGCTTCGCTCAGGTGTATTATTATACATATAAACCTTCCTCTTGAATCACTCTATCTAGTAAAAAAGACCGCATCAAAATCCATTGTGTAGTTTTACAGATATAATCTTACATATGGACAGACAAGCAGAAGGAAGCAACATTGTTTTATACTATGTAGTGATTTCGTAGCAAGGGTTTTGTGTCTTGTCAATATTGAGCAGTTAGATATGTACAGAAATGTATCTTAATAATTATTAAACAAATAATCATTAAGATACATTTATGCATTTGGCACTGTATTTATCGTTAACTAATCAGACAATTATAATTATTATTAGTTCAAAGAGTCCTAATTTGCTTCTTTGTTTAAGCACATCACTTTTGCATGTTGTATCCTGTCTGTGCCCTTTTATGTACTTTTTAATTCTTATCAGCACTTATTTAACTGGCATAGTTATGTAGATCAGAGATAAAATTGACATCTCTTTTGAAATGAGCTGTTCCACAGATAGCCAAAGTTAGATAGCTCATTAAACATAACATAAACATAAAATATCTTTATTACCGATAAGAGAAATGAAATCACAATGGTTCTGTACTAATTTGACAAAACAAAGTGTAGGTATTATAGGCCTTCGCCTTAATCTCATAAATTAAACCAGGATTTATCGGATTCACTGGGATTTATTTCGTACTGTTTCAAACGTCGACCATGTGCACCGCACCAGGAATAACAACAGTGACACTGACCGAATGAGTAATGTTCAAGATGACAACATCTTACTTCTCAGTGTTACCACTGCAATAATATAAAAAGCATAGACTATGAAGCAAATGAACATTACTCCTTCACGACATAATATTTTAAATAGTAAGAATATAAATCAAAAATGAATTAAAACAATAATGAAGCTAACAGCTCGGCCATCCTGTAATGGTGAGTCCTCTCACACAATGAGTAACACGAATCGAACAAACTTGGCCGGATTTGAAGAGACAAAAAAAAATATTATACACCTAATAATTACAGTAAACATATAATAGAATCACATTAAAAAAAATTATTTAATAAAACATCAAAATAAATTATTTCGTTATCAAAATCTTGCATAGTCTGCTAAATTCTGCGACCATCTGTGCAACATCGGTTTCCCAATGCCGTTCGCTATCTGCACTGATCGCTCACAGCTTATGCTCACATCACAAGTAATCTAAAGATTATAAATATTACAATCAAAATCTTGCATAGTCTGATATAATCTACGACCATCTGTGCGACATCGGTTTCCCAATGCCGTTCGCTATCTGCACTGATCGTTCACAGTCTATGCTCACATTACGTATAATTAATTAAAATCTAAAGAATCTTAACCAAAACGTTTTTAGTTTCATAAATAATAAATATAAACAATCAGTAAATCAGAAACAATAAATCTTTTAGTTGCTAATCACCATCATCATCACTTTCACTCGTGTGATACGAGTTGCAGCCTTTAAAACTAAGCCAAGGGTGAACTTTATCCAATGCTACAATATACTCGTATCTTTTATTACCCTTTTTAGTAAGTGGTGTATCTTCAACGAGAAACCTATCATTAGGTAGAATTTTCATAATACGATAAGGACCATGATATTTCGCAACTAACTTTTTAGATTTTCCCGCATGATCTTTATCAATAATAGTCCGCTCAACTCTCACACAAGGTCACCTTCTTTGTAAGAAGTTGCCCTTTTCCTATTTTTATCGTACTTTAATTTAGATTCTTCCTGGTTTTTATTGATTCTATCGCCGGCATTTGATCTTAAATGCGTTAAATCATCACCACTAATTCGTTTCGTCGTTTCGGTAAGTATATCACTGAGCACATTCTTCGTGGGGCCAACTAGCCTGCATCCAAATAATAGCTCAGATGGACTTTTGCTCGTTGTTTTATTCATGGTGGTGTTTATACCCAACTGAATATCACCTAAAAATGCATCCCAGGTATTATCATTTTGATTGTGACACGTTGTACTCAAAGCATCTAAGATAGTGCGGTTGAACCTTTCGACTTGGCCGTTGGCCCTCGGTGTGGCTACGGCGTTAAGTATATGCTTTATATTTAGCTTGCCAGTGAACTCTGTAATTTGAGTACTAGTGAAACATGATCCCCGATCAGTAATCAGTCTCGAAGGTACCCCGAAATAAGAGAAATGTTCTTTAAATACTTTGATGGCAGTTGCAGTTTTTGTATCGCGAACTGCGCGTATGTTTATATATTTGGTAAACGCGTCTATAATTACCAATATGTAATTATTGCCCCTTTTGGAACGAACGAACGGTCCTAAGTGATCCGCGTGGATAGTATGAAATGGAATTTCGATTTTCGGTATGGGGTGTAGTGAACCTTCTTTTGCACCACCGGGTGCCTTGTGATGCGCACATTCCAAACAGGCAGCAACATATTTTTTTCGTAAACCGGCGCATTTTTAGGGAACCAAAAGCTAGCTTGTAAACGGCTGAGAGTTTTATCAAACCCAAAATGACCTACATCGTCGTGATTCTTTTTTAATAATTGCCACCTTACCACTACGTGGTACCACCCACCTCAAGCCTTTTTCTACCACCCTGTAGATATGATTACCCTTAAGCTGATAGTTGTTCCTAACGTCAGCAACGTATTTAGTATCGTCGTCTTGCAGAATTCGTTTGATGCGTTTAATCTCGTCGTCGTTTTGTTGAACAGTGGCAATCCAGTCATTCACGTCTATATTCAAAACGTCAATGACATGGGCTTCTTCGACTTGGTTTGGCTCTGATACGGGGTTACGACTTAGAGCGTCAACATGCGCCATACGCGTGCCCGGTCTGTATTCTATAGCACAGTCAAATTCTTGAAACTGTACCCACCAACGTGAAATCCGAGGGATCAAGTCTCTTTTCGTGAGTGTCGTACGTAGCGCGTTGCAGTCGGTCACAATTTTAAACGGTAAACCTAGTAAGTAAACTCGAAAACGGTTTAACGAGGCTATGACAGCAAGTGTCTCTAATTCAAATGAATGTAATTTTTGTTCGTCCTTAGTTGTTTTCCGACTGTAATAAGCTACTGGCCTAAGCAGAGTATCGTTGCCACGCTGCATTAAAATACTCGCTACACCTATCTTAGAAGCATCCGTATGTAATTCTGTTTCTAATTTTGCATTGTAGAGAGCTAATATAGGTCGCTCGGTAAGTCGTTCCTTTAATGTATTAAACGCATCAGTTTGCCCGTTTGTCCATTTCTACTCAAATTTTGTGCTCAACAGATCAGTCAAAGGACGTGCTATAAGAGCAAAATTTTTAACGAACCGCCTGAAGAAGCTTGCGAGGCCAATGAACCGTCTAACATCATGAACGTTTTTGGGCACCGGAAAGTTCGTTATTGCTGTTGTTTTTCTAAGACAGGGTTTTATGCCGTCGCCGCTGACATGGAACCCAAGAAAGTCGATTTCTTTTTCAAAGAAACAACATTTTTTTTAGTTTTAGAGTTAGTCCTGATTCTTTGATTAACCCAAGCACCTCATGTAACCTAAACATTCCTTCATCAAAGGAGCGTGCTGGTATAAGCACGTCATCCATATATATTATGATGTAAGTTAGTTTACCTAGAACTTTATGCATTGCTCGTTGGAAAACTGATGGCGCGTTCGCCAGCCCAAAGGGCATGCGCTTAAACTGAAATTGGCCATCAGGGGTAACAAAAGCAGTTTTGTCTTGGGAATGCTCTACTATTGGTATTTGGTAATAGCCCGAAGCAAGATCAAGGCTGATAAACAAGCAATGTCCAGTCAGTCGATCTAAAAGGAAGGTCGTCTATTAGTGGTAAGGGGTAATGTTCCTTCCTAGTTTTATTGTTTAGAGCCCGATAGTCAACGCAAAGTCTTTTTTCGCCAGTTTTCTTTTTAACGAGTAATATTGGGCTTGCATACGCTGAATTTGACTCGCATACTATATCCGCGTCAATCATTTCTTTAACCATAGATCGTACTAGCTCGCGTTCAGGATATGGTAATCTATAAGGTCGATACACTACCGGTTTCGTATCATTTAATTCAATGTCCATTTGTACTACATTGGTAAAGCCTAGGTCTTTTAAAGAGTTAGAAAAACAAACCTCGAATGTTTTTAGTAGAGATTTTAACTGTTCTATCTGGTTTATAGATAGGTCTGAGCCAAAATTCAGGTCTGAATCAGCATTAGCTTCGTCAAAGTCAGGAATGTTAACCTCAAAAGATCTATTTACTGTCGGAGCTCGTGTCAATAGATTTCCCTTTCTTAGTACTACCGGATTAACACTTACGTTTTGTACCAAAATTCCGCTTTTACCACTTTCAAAACTATATTCCCCCGCCAGTAGGAAGAATTCATTATCAGGCTTCCCTTTTATCGACCCCGTTATGTAGACTGTGCCCGAGTAATCGTCACTAGCCACGACAGGCACTACCATTGATTGTTGCGATGGTATAGTGACATCACTATGCAAGATCAAATCAAGTTTTAAGGTATGGCTTCTGGTGAATTTTAATGTGTCCGCGGTTTTTATTAACAAGATTCCCGGCCGTTCTATAAAATTGTGTCCAATGAGCGCAGAATACTTTATTACACCATCATCAACAATAAATACATCGATATTCTCTACAATGTCTTGTATTTTTATTTCTACCCTTGCTACACCTAACGGTATTGTAACGTTGCCACCTAAACCTCTCAAGATTGGGGGGTTGTCATTAGTCCAATTGATTCCTAGATTTTTAGCGACACTGTATCTTATTAATGAGCATTGGCTACCCAAGTCAATGTATCCGTCTAGCAAAGCACCTCCTAGTCATAACTGAACTTTGTATTTATCATTTGAGTTATCGGTTTCGATTTGCATAACAGATTTCTCTTGAATTGGACTATTGTTGTTTTTAGAGCCATTTGGTAACTTAGAACAATCGATGGAGGTGTGTCCTAGTCTGTTGCATATACTGCATTTAAGTATTTTTTTCGGGCATTTGAAACTGAAGTGGCCAACTTCGCCGCAATTGAAACATTTGTGGGGCGCGTTAGAAACTAGTCTATTAGGCGGTAGTGATTTTAAATTACCTGCATTATTATATGGTTTCGAAGTGACGTTAGATGAAGGAAACCCAACCATGTTGCTACTGCCCCGCTTATCTTGAGCTGATCTATTAGGTCTATCATTATCCTGAGGTTGGCGCTTTATAGACTGGAAATATTGTAATACTTGTTCGGGCTCTTGACATTTAGTGGCTTTGGCACCTAACCTTAAGGACCGGTCCTCTATGCCATACAGTAGGCAGTCTACAGCGCGTTTGCCATATATTTCACAGCGGTTTAATAAGTTGACCTTTTCGTAATAATAGAGTTCTAGTGGTTCGTTATACCTCACGCGCTTTGAAAGCATTTCCGTAAGTAATTCGGCGTAATCATCGCTACTAGGGAAAGATTCGATTAGCTTTGCCTTCCATTCTTGCCACGAAAATGACATAGAAGGTAATGCCTGATACCATGATCTAGCGACTCCCGATAGTTTTGGCAAAGCGTAATGTATTATCTGAGCGTCACCCCAATTATACAGTTTTGAACACTCTTCTACCTTACTCAACCACATTTGAATTGTTTGGCCTTTGATCATCGGATCGAATTCTGGCAGAACGTTGCCTAACATAGGAAATTTATTTCCACCAGATACATTTAAAGACTTGGCTAAATCGGTAAGGAATTGTGCATTGATATTAAGTTCACCCTTACCTTCGTTACGTGGCGTACCTACGCGCCGTCTTTCACTATGATGCGCCTTGCTGCGACTCCGCTCACGACTGGACCTCAGCTGGGAGCGACGTCTCCGCTCACGTCTGGAACTCGGCAGCGTACGTCGTCCCCGTACACGGCTCGGACTCGGCGGTGCGCGACGTCCTCGCTCTCGGCTGGAACTCGTCTGCGCACGGCGTCTCCGCTCAGGACTGGAACTCGTCTGCTCGCGGCGGGCCCGCTTACGGCTGGGGCTCGGATGCGCGTTGCGCTTGCGCCTGCGATGTCTGTCGCGGCTTCGCTTCCGTTCATCACTACGACTGCGGCGGTCTGTGTGTCTACGGCTCAAACTTCTACTTCTACGACGACGGTAAAGTTTACGACGACCTCGTGAATTACTCGTACTATTGCTGCTACTTGCTGTAGATGAATCAGTTGACGAATCTAGCCTGGCCCGTCGATCACGCTTGCGCTTGACATGACGGGTTCTGCTTCTTTCACTTGTACTGCTGCTCCTCCTACGTTTTCTACTTTTGCGAGGCCTTTCGTTTTGAGCACCCGCAGCACTCGAAGAGCTCCTTATGCCAGTTCCCAAGGCGTGCGGTGGATCGCTTGGTGTGTCACTTCTACTTCGTCGTAGTTGACGTTTTTTCATAATGCCGGATCAAAAATCTTTGTTTACGTCGGGATTCTTCAAAATAGTGGGCTTGTGCGTTTTATCCCAATTCTGAGATATAGGCCTTCGCCTTAATCTCATAAATTAAACCAGGATTTATCGGATTCGCTGGGATTTATTTCGTACTGTTTCAAACGTCGACCATGTGCACCGCACCAGGAATAACAACAGTGACACTGACCGAATGAGTAATGTTCATTTGTCATCTTACCTCTCAGTGTTACCACTGCAATAATATAAAAAGCATAGACTTATGAAGCAAATGAACATTACTCCTTCACGACATAATATTTTAAATAGTAAGAATATAAATCAAAAATGAATTAAAACAATAATGAAGCTAACAGTATAAACATTATTTCAAAGCATGTTGGACAGCGGGCCCCAAACTAAGCTCTAGGCTTGTATCTTGGGGTCCGAGTGTGTCATTACCAAAATTAAAATAGAAATAGAAAGTACACAGAAACAATAATAAATAGGAAGTTAAACAAAATTCAAATTCGTTAAAGGACATGTCCACAAAATGTATGGAGGCTGGTATAATAATAATCAAAAATTCTAACCACAACACTCGTTACATTTCGAGAAAGTTCATATTTTTCTGAGTCTATTACCATTAACAGTTAAAAACAAAAAATAGCCCTCCGATTTTTTTTAAATTAATTTTGAATTTATTAAGATAAATAAATATATTTGGCTAAATAGGTAGATTATCTCTAGCAACCTTGTTTAAGTAACCTCCAAATTGTAAAATAAAAGCATTTTTACCAATTAGACACACTTTTTAAGAGTTTTTTGTATTATTGTACCTACTAACTGGTCACACTGGTAGGTTATACTTTTTAATTTTAGCAAATTAAGAGAGGAATGTAGAAGAATCAGCTACGAATGCAAGTAAAATAACTATATAAGCACTTTATTATTGCTAAACTAGAAAAAATAATAAGCTATATTGTTATTTTTCATACAATGTATTTTTTACATTAAAAAAAAAATGGAGGGGTGAAAAAATCTAAATAAAATATTTTTGGGAAGCCCATAAATCAAGCTTTCAAATGACGTATATATCATATTGGTTCGATTTTTCTCTGAATAATATACCACTTGTGGACGTCACCTTTAGTTGACTCTCAAATGGAATTGAAATTTTATAAACATGACTTATTATATGTATGCCTGCGTGTGTGTGTGTGTGTGTGTGTGTGTGTGTGTGTGTGTGTGTGTGTGTGTGTGTGTGTGCGCGTGTGTGTGAGTGTGTGTTATTATTTAGTACAATAGCATTAAGTAGCAATAAGTTCAAACATGTAACTGTAATAATGTAATTGCCACATTTTAATATAAAATTCACAAAAATATGCTGGAATAAAAAAGTCCAGGCAAAGTTGCCTCCCATTTGTTCTTTTCTTTTCAGTCCTTTGTTATCTCTGACACTTAAATTTACTGGAGATATAAAGACACCATGTGGTACTCTAGTAAAATGACAGACTCAGGCAAAACATTCCACATTCTGGCTGTTCATATGAGGAATGAGGATTCTAAACATAAGATAAGATAAGATAAGATAACTTTATTGATATTCATGGAACCTAATATTACAAAAAATAATATTAAATAATATAGATTCATGAACATGCTCGTCCAGTTAAACATATTTTCACATTTTTCTTAATAATGATACCAGATGCAGAAATGCAGTGTCATCCAAAAATACTACAAAAAAAAAAATTTAATTCATTGACAAAATATACTTATTGTTAATATGTAAAATCTACCAAAAAAAATATTACAAATACAAATTGCAGGCTGTATAGAGGCTTACAATTTAAAATTAAATCAATAAATTAAAATTAGGTAATAATCAATGTAATAATTCGCTGTATAGGGGCTTCGTCAAATATCTAGCTACAATTAAGTATGTGTATCTACAATTTTATAAATAAAAATAAATAATATTATTAGTCAGTTTGCATTTTATAATCCCGGTAATCATTTTTTAAATAATCGCCAATTTTATACAAGGTTTTAGAGACAAGCAGATTCCTAACATTCGAACAAAAAACCCTATCAGTGGTAGCATTTCTGATACATATCGGAAGTTTGTTGTAAAGCTGCTGTCCAATTACTATCGGATTTTTAGTAGATCTGTGCAACCTATGTCTCACTACTAGCAATCTGTCCTTATGGCGAAAATTTACGTGTTTTGTTTGTTCACCACGAGTTTTATACATATGTAGATTTTCGCGAACATATTTTACAATTTCATAAATATATACCGACACTGATGTTAGTATGTTTAAGTTCTTGAACAAGTCCTGACACGAATCTCTGTACTTTGCTCTCACTAAGACTCTGATGGCACGCTTTTGATATTTTTAATATTCGTTCATTGTCTGTGGAATTTCCCCATAAAATTATACCGTAAGACATTATTGAGTGGATATAGGCGTAATAAACTTCTTTGAGGTAGCATGGAGTAGCCATTGGTCGTAATTGTATCAATGCATGCACACCTTTGGACATTTTATTACAGGTGGTATTTATGTGATTCTTCCAGGTTAGAGCAGTATCAATCTCAAATCCAAGTAGTTTAACTAGATTTGTACTTTCCAACTTATCTTGTAATGTAGGGATGGTAATTACGGGCTGTTTTGGAGAGACGGCATTAAATACAATGACATTGGTTTTATCTGAGTTCAATTTTAATCCGTTTGTATCAAACCAGTCGCATAATATGTTCATATTCATTGCAATGTTTTGTTTCAATTCATCAATATCTTTGCCATGGACGATAACTGTAGTGTCGTCTGCATATTGAATCAGTTCCCCATTTTTTAGCTTCAGATAAGCCATATCATTCGAAAACAAAATAAACATTGTGTTCCCTACCGAAGAGCCTTGTGGCACACCAATTTTTAGTTCCAATGGACGTGATCTTATTGACTGTCCATTTATTTTAATCTCTACTATTTGTTGCCGACCAGTCAACAATGATTGTATCAGCTTTTCACTTTTGCCTCTAAATCCATAAACTCGAAGCTTGTCTATTAGCAATTGATGATCCACTGAGTCGAACGCTTTAGACAAATCGATAAAAACAGCTGCAACTTTTTGTTTGTCGTCAAGGCGAGTAATCACTTTATCCACAAAAGTATGTGTTGCTGATATAGTCGATCTGCCTTTTCTATAAGCGTGTTGATTTTTCGATAGTGCATTGAATTTATTTAAATGTTCTAGTATCTCTTTTGATATTATAGACTCGATTAATTTTAATATTGTAGGAACAATAGTTATAGGCCTATAGTTTTGAACATTAGTTTTGTCTCCTTTTCCCTTGTATAGAGGGCTCAGGCGACATACTTTTAAATCATCAGGATACAAATCAGATTGCAGTATATTATTAATTAAATAAGTCAGATGATCGCTCAGTGGTTGCATTATTTGGTAAAGAAAATTGCCTGATATATCGAAAATATCTTTTGTATCCGATTTTTTTATCTTATTTTTAGCTATCTTTAACAATTCTTGTTGGCTGATGTGAGGAAATTCGTAGTCAGGTATTTCCATCAGATTATTCTCTAAGAACAATATAGCTTTATCTCTTCTGGGTTCATTTTTCAAATTCAATTCGTTACCTATAGATATAAAATGGTCATTAATATAGTCAGGTATTTCATTATGAGGTATACTAGTATTAGTTTCTTGATTTATTAATTCCCAGTCCCATTCCACTACGTCTTTGTTTGTGTCTTCTTTAATTATTTTCCAAACTTCTTTCTTCGGATTTGTAGAGTTATTGATTCGTTGTCTGACATACTCTTTTTTGCCCTCTGCTAAGCAATCCTCTCTTTGTTTAATTTTGCTATTTATAGACTGTTGTATTAATATTTCCGGATATTGTTTTTTAAATTCGTATAAATCATTGATATCAGTCTGTATTTTAATGAACTCCTTTGATATCCATGGCAAGTTTTTGCGGATATTACGTTTAATTTTAGATATTGGAAAAAATACATCAGTGTTCCATTTTATTTTAGACATGAACTTACTAAACGTCTCGTTATCGTATTGATTAAAAATGGTGTCCCAATCATAAGACAACATTGCGTTGCAGAATTGTGGTATTTTGTCTTCACGAAATAAGCGTTTCTCTAAGTATGAAGTTCTTATAGCGTCAGCATTTTTAATTTTAAATTCGATCATCTGTGCGTCGTGATCAACACGATCCATAGCCGCAGCAATTCCTTCTATAGTTATATAATTATCCTCTATATTTGTAACTACACAGTCCACAGCAGTTTTGGTGCAATTTTGGATCCGCGTTGGAAAATTTACAATGTTCTTGAAACCATATGATTCCAAGATATCTAGTAATGCTCTTCTTTGATGAGAGTTTTCCAGAAAATTTGTGTTCCAGTCACCGGCGAATATAACATTTTTATAGGATTTTTCATGAAGCAGTTCAAACAATTTATCCATTACACTTTCAAAGATCCTAAAGTCACCTTTTCCTGTCCTATAAATACCAATTACAATAAGTTTATCGGTATTTCTATTAATTTTAATTTCAATTGCCGCTAATTCACATTGATACTCTATTGTCAATTTATCTATTTCTGGTATAGTTTTTGTTGTGAGTTTATTAACTACAAAAATTGAAATACCTCCGTGAATACGATTTTGTCTAATAAAGTGATTAGCATGGCAATATCCTTGTATCTTAATGCTATCTACATTGCTTTTATTAAGCCATGTTTCTGATAATATGAGAACATCAGGTTTGTAGAATGTTGTGAGACCATTTAACGATAGAATCTTATTTTGTATACTCCTACAATTTTGATGCATAATTAACAATTTATGTGAATTTAAGTTACAACTTTTTCGGGACTGGTTGTCTCTAAAAAAGTATTTGTATCTCTAGATGACAGTACATTTCCGTTTACAATTTTAGATGCGTTCGACGTATCTGGTGTCAATAAAATTAAGTTGTTATATTGATTTGTTGTTGTTTTAGCTAAATTATTCATGATATTATTGTACAAAAAATTTGTAAAATTGTAAGTTAATTTCTTATCTGAGGAACAAAATCTACCATGATATGAGTTTACATCTATCAAATGGACACATGACGAGCGATTTACAAGCTCGAATAATTTTTTGTTTATCAAATATAGTTTATTATTATAATCTTTATCCTGGGATACTGGCATGTAAGAATAAGGCAAAGTAGTGACTTGTAAATAGAAACCATTTAAGTTACAAAAGTTTCTTAGCCTTTTTATATAAGATACACTATAGTTAACAACATATGACGATATGACAATGATGGTATCTCCTTTGGTAAAATTTTTGGTCATTTCTTCAACTCCACTAATGACATCAGCTAATGTAGCTCCTGGCTTGCATATTGATGTTATGGTTTTATTGTTTGATGAGTTGTGTTGTATGTACTGAGATAAGCCCTTGCCAAAGACATCACATAGTATAAGTATGTTTTCAACCGTCTTCTGATTTTCATATTCATTAGTGATTTTAATGTCGTTTCCTAAATTTGCAGTTGATGGCATACAGTCTCCATTATCTTTCATTTTACTTTTATTTCCGGTTTGCTCTTGTGCATCATTTAATAAGGCTTTTGCGTTTACATTACTTTTATCATATTTATCTTCTTAGCCATAGCCTTCTTCTTATTTTCTTTCTTATTCATAGCCTTACAATCATAGCTAGCTACAAAATGGTGGCTTTATCACCAGAAGCAAACTGTTCTAAGCAACTAATCCCGCACAGGAACAGACATAGCTTCCTTTCCGTAAAATTGTGAAGTCTTCTTATAATTCCAGGGTCAAAATTCAGTGAGCTGAAGCAGCAACTCCGCAGCCTAAAGCTGAGCACGGTGTGCGAAGAGGCGCGCTGCCCCAACATCGGCGAGTGCTGGAGCGGCGGCAAGCATGGCATGTCCACTGCTACCATCATGGTAAGTATATCGTAGCCAACTAGCTTAGTTAGCCATTTAATCAACGGCCTAGTCAGGGGTCGGCAAGGAGTTTTAGTTGAGGTCCGGATACTGCTGGAAGTTTTTAACAAGGTCTAGAAAATAAACAACTCCGGGAGTGCCGGCAAAAGTTAAAACTTGCTCCCTCCGTCTTACGAGTTTTCGATCAGGTCACGTGTCCTGACGCGAGTTAAACATTTTTTACTCATCCCAAAATGTGCACAAGCCGCTAAAGAAGTATTCACTTCAAAAAAATTACACATGATAATAAATTTACAGTTGATGGGCGACACATGTACTCGAGGCTGTATGTTTTGTTCGGTGAAGACTTCCCGCGCGCCGCCGCCGCTCGATCCTGACGAGCCGAGGAATACTGCGCATGCCATACACCAGTGGGGACTCGGGTATATCGTGCTCACATCGGTGGATAGAGATGGTAAGATATATTGACTAATGTGGGGAAACAGAAGGGAAGATAGATCGCCGCTCGATCCTGACGCGCCGAGAAATACTGCGCTTGCCATACACCAGTGGGGACTCGGGTATATCGTGCTCACATCGGCGGATAGAGATGGTAAGATATACCGACTAATGTTGGGAAACAGGAGGGAAGATAGATCGCCGCTCGACCCTGACGAACCGTGGAATACTGCGCATGCCATACACCAGTGGAGATTCGGGTATATAGTGGTCACATCGGTAGATAGGGATGGTAAGATATACAGACTTATGTGGGGAAATGAGTGATAGATAGGCTTTGTTCTAATATATATATGATGAGTAATAAAGGGAAATGAGAGATGCGAGAATTTTATTTTAACGTTCATATTATCTTACTATGCTCTTTGAATAATAATGTTTGGATGTTTTATTTACAGATTTACCAGACGGAGGATCGTCACATCTTGCAGAAACCGTCAGAGAAATCAAAAAGCAGTGAGTATTTGAACTGTTGGAGAAATCAAAAAGTAGAGTAGTGTAGGCGGGCTGGATTTGGCCACTTAGCGTCATTTTTGGCCACTTTCAATTTTAATGATTTTGTAGAAGTAGTTTTAATATTAAAGTAAAATAATTGTTTTTCGCAAAAAATGGCAAAACCGATTTGCATCGTATACAAAATTTGTTCGAATAATACGAATAGTTTGCTCGAAAATTCGAATAGTTTGCTCGAAGTGATTTTTATTGGTATTTTTGTTTTCTTGCGTCACAGCTGATTTTAATACATTTTAATGTAAACTTCGGAAGTATACCCTTTCGTATTATTTTTTTTTTTGATTCGGTTCACAATTGGCGAAATTATCGATGAACATACATAAAAAACAATACAGACAAACATAGACCTCCTTTTTGGAAGCCGGTTAAAAATAAAGAAATATTCAAATTTTGATAATCACAAACAATATTTATGATGTTACATTGTTTATAATCTATTTATTCAATAATTTTGACATCAAATATATGGCTAAAGCCCCCTCAATGGCCAAGGCTGGTACACCAAGTAAACCTCACAAAATGTCGAGGTTACATTGATTACAGTTTAAAGGAAAAGTTTATTATTTAACTTTTAAGAGAATGGGCTATTTGATAATATTTTTTAATGTCCTCTTGTAATAGCTAACAATAAATAGAGCCCAGTATCGAAAACAAAAATAAAATCAACTTGAAAATAAAGAATTAACGAGCATATTTTATTTTCTTGCTGGACAGAGCGCACTATGGCAAGCTATGACGTCACTGCCCGCAAGTGTGATACATTCGTCATACAATGTTATGCTGTATGGGAGAAAGGGACAAGACGTCCCCTCCTTATGTCTACCAAAACCTTTACAAGCTTATTATCTATGAACTCGATAAGCCAATTTAAATTATTTTTTCAGTTTACGAATAATATTTAATGGTATAATTCACTAATACTAATACTGTACTGTACTGTATACTGTATCAGCCTTTTCAACAGTCCACTGCAGGACGTAGGCCTACCCACGAAGGGTGATTAGGCCATATCCACCACGCTGGCCCAGTGCGGGTTGGTGAATTCACAAACGCCATCGAATCTTTTCTACGGACGTATGCAGGTTGCCTCACGATGTTTTCCTTCACCGAAAAGCCAGTGGTGTGAATTTCCGTACATAAATTCCAAAGAACTCATTGGTACGGGACCGGGGATTTGAACCCACGACCTCACGATTGTAAGGCGGGTGTCACTACCTCTAGACCACCACGGCTTATAATACTAATACTTTTCACTAATTTAAGATTTTAATAGAGGCCAAACAGTGCAATTCAACGGGTTATTTTGACGAAACTTCAAATCGCACCGATATGAAAAAAATAAGAGACAAGTGTAATCTGTCTTAATTATTTCCTATTGTGTAAAATTTAAATCTATGTGCAAGGTTTTTTGTGAAAAAATGTTTTATGAAGGTCGTTTCATACTCAATTACTCAATAACGAAAAATGAGTAGTCATTAGTTGTTACTTTAAAAAATTGAGGGGTTGAAAACATTAAAACGGTACAGTCAACTTTCTTTTAGAAGCATTGTACGATTTGTTATTATTTTTTTATTCATTTTTTCACCAGTCAACTATCCTATTAGTTTTTTTCTTAAACGTTCTGGTCAATTGTGTCAATATTTGTTTAAAGAGAATATCTTTTGTAGGAACAAAGATATCCTAGTAGAGTGCCTGGTTCCGGATTTCCGCGGCAACAAGCAGAGCATTGGTACGATGGCGAGCGCCGGACTCGACGTGTTCGCCCACAATATAGAGACGGTCGAACGACTCACGCCCTTTGTAAGGGATCCGAGAGCAGGGTTAGTATTACTGAAATGTACTCCGCCTTTTTTAATAGTCCACTGAAGGACGAAAGCCTACCAAGAAGAAACCAAGAACCAAAGACCAAGAAAGGTGATTAGACCATGTCCATCACGACGCTGGCTCAGTGGGCCACATACGCCATCGAATTTCTTCTACGGACGTAAGCAGGTACGGGACTGGGATTTGAACGCTAGAACTCACGATTTTATTTACCCGTTTGGGTGGTGCTCTGTATGGCCTAGATTCACAAATCATTCCAGCGCGGCAGGTGAAACGGAGTTCGCCGGGTAAGCTAGTTATTGTATATTTTTCTTCGAGCAAATATCTACAGAGTCACAGTCTCTCATTGAAAGTAGTATAAAAATGTCTGAGCGCCGTCATACATACCGACTTTCTCGAAACTTACCCGTTTTCTCGAAACTCGACGTTATATCAGTAGGTAATTAGTGCTTGTAACCGAGCATTTTGGCATTCCGCGGCGTTGTAGTCGGCTTGCAATCGCCTTACAACTAGCTAAAAAGCTTGCCCACTACGTAGCTTATGGGCAGGATTTTGGCTTGGACACATTTTTTGCACTATTGTGACTATAGATATTTTTTTGTATGTTCGTCAAGTCTTTCTCTGACTTAAATATAACTCTGAGTCGTTGTGTAACAAACTTTATTACATCCTTTTTTTCTTCTTTTTTTTCTATAGATATTTGCTCGAAGATATTTTTGCCTAAATTAAACTTTTCATTTCAAACACACACACACACACACACACACACACACATATTGAAATATGAAATATTTTTGGAAATTTTGTAAGTTAGTTTTTTTGTTAGTTTGTAGTTAAAATTGTAAATTTTAAAATGCTTTTTGTCAAAAATTGTCAAAGATAACCAAGATGTTACCATAGTATGGATATCGAAGAGCGGGATGTTCTGACACAGGTATTTTTATACCTAATAGAATGCCCCAATCTATAGTAATTTAAGAAATTATTGGTTACAGAAATAAAAAAACCGGACAAGTGCGAGTCAGGCTCGCACATCAAGGGTTCCGTACAAATATATTGTTAAAATAATTAAAAATCTATTTTAGCATGTGCTAATGAAGTTATTTTATATGATACCTTACATGATACGATTTACTCACTTTGAATTTTGAACCCATATTTTGTGAATTTTGAGGCCCTATTTTTATGTGATTTAACTCTTTCAACCACACTCCTTCAAATATGGCGTTATAAATGAAACAATGGATTATTTAGGTCTATTAGGGTATGTTTATTATAAAAAACATGAAAAAAAACATCTACCACATGAGGTTTACGAGAAATAAGGTGGTTAGTTTGTTAACCACTGTGACGGTTGGCATCAATAATTTACCTAAATTACGTAATTATACATTATACATTTTGATGATTAAAAATGGTATGATTATTTTTTATGAAAATCTAAGAAACATGTTTCGTCCTTGGGGATACAAAGAGGCACTTTACAAGTGCTGCACTGCCAAACAGTACCTACGTGCGTGCTGGGCTACTTTTAGTGCTTCATTTTGCGCATCTTCTTGACTTAGTACGCTCCGGTTGATGCATACTGCTTTCCAGATATAATTCTTGAAGAACTGATGGTTTGTGGCGTTTTATCAGGACATGCAGATGAGAAGAAGGCCCAGAACTACTGTTGGAGCATCTGAAACCTGCTCTTTGCTTCTTAGTCTTGAAGGGCGCCAGGATTCCTTTAAAAACTCTTCTTCTGAAGTCTTTTGTCGTCAATTGATCCATTTCTGGATGATGATCGTTCTGAAGATCTTTATATACTAAAAATTACTTAATTTAGTACAGCACAGTCCAAAAAGTGAAAAAAAAACCAATGCCACCATTTATGGGATTTTCTGTCAATAGCCTATGCACTTTTTATCTGGTCGAATTTGTCAACAAAGTTCATATTGATGTTGTACTGCATCACGGCTTCAGGGCATATCATTTAGCTTCTGTCTCCATTGCATTCTCTGCGTTTAACAACACCAGTATGTTTTAGATCTAAATAGTTGGGAAGTATAAAACAGATCTCTTGTCTTTCCATTTGAGAATGCCGACGTTAGTGTCACTGACCCTGTAATCATGTTGTCCTCGTTTCAGATCTGTCTTCCTTCAGTTTTGGCAGAAACTTGCGATTGGAATTGACAGTAGGTACTACAAGTCAATATTTTATCTTGACTTTCTCTATTTGAATGATGTGATCAGGTATACCGCTTTGGCTCCTGTGTACTCACCTGGTTGCTCCATCCTGAAGGTTTTCTTCCACTTTGGTTCTTGAGTAGAAGATGATGAACTTGTAGTAGGTATATTGCTGGCAGTATAACTCACTAAGGTCAATAGAGTATCTTCATCCTAGTTATAATCCTCAAGAGATGCTGGCTGAAGCCCCGGTTCTATCTCACCAAGCACCATCGGAATTTCCAGGTCTTCAGTGCATTTTTCGTCTGATTCCAGGCTACAGACGCTCTCACTATCTGATGGTATTCCCTCTAGAAGGACGTTGTGGATATCGCGTTCATTTAGAAAACGCGGCATTCTGAAAATATAACATAGACTTACTAAGAGAAACAGAACACATTAAAACCTACTACAGCCACAGTGGTTAAAAATCAAACCACCTTATTAATTTCGTTATATCCAAAAAAATATAAAAGATAATGTGCAACTTTTATAAGTAATTTATCAAAGGCATCACAAATAACAAATTTATACATGATTCATAACATCTTACCTTTTTTACACTATTTTAAACCGCGCGGTGGAAAAAATTGCACTGCGTCACTTTTTCAATTTAAATTATTTTTCTAATGGCTGCACCTGTGCGCCAAAGTTTATGAAGGCACGGTTGTCTAATACGTTAATAAGGCTTTTACGCTTATTAACGTATTAGGCACGGTTGTCTAATACGTTAATAAGCGTAAAAGTTCAGAAAACCAATAATATATGTCGTAAAAATATATTAAAAAAAATCGCGAATATGTGGTTAGGAAACTGACCACTAAACCTGAAAGAGTTAAATAAAAATGTACAGTTTTCAGATTTATTCCGATATGTGTACTCTGAGATAATGCTCTTTGCCAAATTTCATAGTTCTATGTCAACGGGAAGTACCCTGTAGGTTTTGATTTTTGTGGGCGTTGAAATATGCGTTTTTTACGACATAAACGGCTCTAACTTTTTTATACGGTAACTGAGAAGCTTTTCTTTTACACAACTGCAAGAGTTCATAGGTTTACGTATATAGTTTAAATTTCAACTCGATATCTTTACGCGTTCCCGAGATAAAGAGTCTTGACATACACACAGACGGACAGACGGACATACGGACAGACGGACAACAAAGTGATCCTATAAGGGTTCCGTTTTTTCCTTTTGAGGTACGGAACCCTAAAAAAACTATTTTATTATTTTGTAATTTGTATGAATGCGCCAGGTACCGACAAACGCTGGAGGTGCTGAGGACTGCGAAGGAAATAAACCCGGACCTGATCACCAAGTCGTCCATCATGCTGGGGCTCGGGGAAACGGACGAGCAGGTCGAGCAAACTATGAAAGGTACGATATAAATCGGATATGATATTTTGCTTTACAGTCAGCAGTAACTGATTGAAGTCAAAATTTAAAAAAGTATAGCAGGCTCAGTAACGAAAAATACATATGGAGCGGCCTGTATTTATGTTATTTGCCTCGTCATATTATTCATAGTCGACGAGCCCTATACCACGTAGTGATTAATTTCTCTATGCTATACCCAGCTTTCTTCTTCTTTGTTAGCCTTTCGTTTTCCATTTCTGGACGTAAGCCTCTCCCAATTCACGCCATGTTTTACGTTCCTCTGCTTTTGCGACCCAGTCTCGTCCTGCATGCTTTCGCACAACGTCTACCCATCGTTTTGGCGGGCGGCCTAGTGGTCTGGTATTTGCCCATGGTCTCCACTCAATCATGCGTCTAGTCCATCGATGGCTGTCCATCCGAGCTATATGCCCCGCCCAACTCCATTTCTTTCCAGCGATCACTTAGACCACATCTCTCAATCCCGTTTTTCGCCTAATCCACTCATTCCTTTTACGGTCACGCAAGGTAATTCCGAGCATAGCTCTCTCCATTGCCCTCTGCGCCACTCTGAAGTTTTCGGCTGACCGTTCAGTGAGGGACATGGTTACCGCACCGTACGTGAAGATCGGCTCAATGCTCTCCTGGAATACTTTCGCCTTCAGCTTCATGGGTTACTTGCTACGCAATATTTGCTTATTTGCCCCAAATGCTGCCCATGCTTGGGATATTCTTCGCTCAACCTCTACCGTCTGATTTCCAGAACCCAGTGTGAGTTTATGCCCAAGGTATACATAGTCAGTGGCTACTTCCACAGGTGGCTGAAAGTCCTTTACTTCTGAGATGTTGGTCATTATCTTAGTTTTGGACAGATTCATCTTTAGGCCGGTTTTTCTGACTCTCTTTTTATCTCTTCGGTCATTACCAACATATCAGGCACACTTTCCGAAAACAGCGCCAGATCATCGACAAATCTTAAGTTTGTAAGATTCTCCCCTCTTATATTAATACCTTTGTCGTCCCCTTTCAATTTTTTGAATATATTCTCAAGGGACGCGGTAAAGAATTTTGGGGACATCGGGTCACCCTGTCGAACTCCTCTGGCTAAACGGAAAGATGAAGTCTTTTCGTGTAGATTCACACTAGCTGTTGCATGACTCTGGAGATGTTTTATCATCGCGATGTATCTTTCGTCTACTCTACAGTCTGCCAAAGCATCCTCAACAGCCCAGGCCACAATCGAATCAAACGCTTTTTAATAATCAATGATTATTTATCAGATGATGTTAATATGATCGGCTTTTGGTACTCGTGACATTTCGAACTCAGCCATTCTTCATTTATTTTGTCCCCAAGAAGAGACAATTTGACAGTATTTCTTCAGAATCGGTTCACACGTTTCAATATAATCAGCTCTATTGTTAGCTGCAGTAAGAATCTTATTGCTTTAAGGTTTTTTGTATTTTTTTATTTAATTTTGTAATAATTATTATTTTATATTCCAGATCTCCGCGAATCAGGCGTAGACTGCCTAACCCTGGGCCAGTACATGCAACCAACGAAACGACATCTCAAAGTGTTCGAATACGTCACTCCCGCCAAGTTCAAGCAATGGGAGGAGCGAGGTGGAGAACTAGGGTTCCTCTACACGGCCAGTGGGCCTTTGGTTAGGTCTTCTTATAGAGCCGGGGAGTTCTTCATATCCAGCCTCGTGAAGGACAGAAGGGCGAAGACCGCTTGACATTTGGATATTGATACTTAGTTCAATCTAATCACATGTGTATAAAAATAATACATAGTCCATTGAAATATAATCATCTTAGACGGCGTTAATTGACCTTTAACCTTTCTTCTGCATATGTGATTCGACCTCTTTATTGAAATGTAATCATTTTATGTCGTCATAGAAACTGTGCTATATAGGTATATCGTTTTACTCTTCAGTGATAAAAAACTGACTATTGAACCAACCCTGAAATCATGAATTGGCTGTTTCACCTAATAAAGTTCTTGACCTTCAATAAAATGTATAGAACAGCTGATTTTGCGATTGTATATGTATAATTCACACTTAGACAACGATACTTGTTATATTCTATAAAATTTAACTTGATCTCTGCGACAGCGGTCAGAAAAATCACGCCTAATGAAGTCCTGAATGTCTTAATAGTACAGACAGTACCTGTCAATGTCATACTTTATGGGCATGCCGATTAGTGATGGGCGACGAATGATCGTGACCACAGAGTTTTAGATAGTTTTATTTAAAATATCGATAGTTTATACTAATGATATTTTAAACAAAACTTAATTTATCATTAATTTTATGGTATATTTTAATATCATGACATTTTTCACATGTGTAATTAAATTAAACCCAATTATATGTTACATTAGCATCGATAATAGTGAAAAACGTCGATAAATACTATCGTTACATTATTATGAGTATTTAATTAATATCATAACATTATTTACATGTGTACATACCTGATCTTAAATAATAGTAAGTAAATAAGATCCAATCTCACCTTCAACTACTCATTCGATTTCATTACAACATTGTTTGTAAATCGATTTTTTCCACCACTAGCTCAACTCTAAATATGTCAATATGTAACTGTCGCAGAGATCAAGTTATATTTTATAGAGTATAGCCGAGGCCAATATGGCGGTGCCTATGGTTCGCATCAGCTGACCGTGTAGTGTATAGAGTATAAATGGACTATTACTCATTTGCGCCAATAAAAGATTCACTTTTACCGTGGTTTCATAAAACCACACAATCATTTTTTACTCTCCATTGCTAACAACTAGCTGCCCGTCCCGCTATGAATGAATTATAACGAAAAGCCTTTCAGAAGAAATATTTTAAAATGGTATGAAGACCGCGTTATAATTTGTTGTTTAGTTTATAATATCAGTTTCGTAAATAAATACTCTAAATTGGATCTTGATTGTTATATTACAGGCAAATGTTCTATGTAAATGTGCCTTTCGATGTAGGATGCTTTATAGCAATTTTATTAACGCCTCTCATTAGTAATACCAAGTAATACCTACTTTAATACACTGTTCTAATGTCAGCTTATTAGAAGAAAAGACAACACGAAAACGCTTAGTTATTTTAGTCATTTTAAAAAAAAATGGCACACGGGCGACCTCACCTACGACGGTTCTCGTTTTACACATACTCTATACACACAATTCATTACTAATATATTTATTAATTTTGTTATTCGACTTGTTAAAGTTTTTAGTGCAAATAACTAGAAATTAATATCACTAGAAATGTGTGAAATGTTAATTTAGTGATTTATCATCATGGCTGTCACTTTGTTACCTCGTTAGAAATGCTGTTTATAAGTGTAAAGATGTAATTATTTTTCGAAATAAATGTTGCATTGTTTATACGGTTTTTGTATACATTATAGCTTACATGAAAGACATAAACTCCAATAAAGCGAACTGAAGTCGAGCTACGTGCGCTCAGAGCAAATAAAAAAATCAAGAGGGAACGTCATTGAACAGTCAAGTGAGGCCTGTTTTTTATACATGTGTGAGTGCGTCGGTGTTGCGCCGCCATAGTTCGACTGTCGAGCCAAGGCGTAGTTTCCTTGTACGATAGATGTGTGTGTAATTGTCTGTACACGGCGAGGTGTAGTTTTGGTCGACCTCACTTGTTAGTTCACAACATTCTGTCTTTATTTTTTTATTTGGTCTGAGTACGTGCGTTAGTGAGCTCGAAACAAAGTTCTTGGAGATTGTTTTATTAACTGCCAGCTGATGATATCTAACAGTATTCCGTTTTCAAACAAATGGTTGGAACGCGAATCATACCTACGCGCCTCGGACCGGGTATGCTCTCGGTTTCTCGTTTTACTACGGAACCATAAAAACATCATAATCGCAATATTATGTATTTTTATCGAACACTTTTTAATTCACAACGGATTTCTTTTTTTGTCATAAATCTGTCACAATTTATATACGCATTATCGATTTTAAAAACAACTACAACTACATGCAACAAAAACAGCATACTATGCATACGCCTACTCTTGGCTAAAATATGGTATTGTCATATGGGGAAATAGTACAGACGCAAAAGATCTCTTTATAATGCAAAAGAAATGTATCCGAATACTGATGAATATCCGACAAAAAGATAGCTGTAGACCCCACTTCATTCAACAAAACATACTAACACTCCCAAGCCTTTATATACAAGAAGCGGCAACATTTGTCAAGAAAAATCCAGAACTATTTACATATAACACAAACTCTCGCAGAAAAAAACAACTAATAGCCCCGGAGCCAATATTATAAATAGTTAGACGAGGACCGGAGTATATGATAATAAGAACATACAACCAGGTGGTCAACTTAAAGACCTACAAGAAGAAACTAACCCCAAAAAATTCCAAAATAAACTCAAAAAACTGTTAACAAAAAAATGCTATTATACCATTGAAGAATACCTGAACGAAAAAGTTTCAAGCTCATAAAACATTACAAAATAACGCTAAATTTTGACATGTACGTCATACCTACTTTGTTTATTATACCATTTGCGACACCCTAACGACAGGGTATAATGCACTAGGTATAATGTGTACTGTGTTACTATTATATAAGTGTAATTGTAACTAGACGTATTATAAGGCAAGTGTATACCGAAATAAATAAATCATCATTATAGGTGGGTACAATATAATTCAAAACTAGAAAGTAACTCGAGTAGGTAATAAGCCCGATTACAGAGGCGCCATCGTAATTATAATAGCTAAATAGCATAGTTCTGGTTCGTTTTCGATAGAGAGAACGCTTTTTACGTTGCTATTAAATTTACGCTGGCGCCACTGTAATCGGGCCTAGTGAGTAGTAGATGAAATTAAAATACTGTAGAGCTGTCCCTAGCGCGTAAGATGTTCTGCGTGGCCACGCGGCGCTGTAGGTAAATATTTCAGGGCCAGTTACAATTACAAATCGACAGTGACAGTTACAAATACTGTTAGATAGGTATGATTACCGTGGCTGCGGATAGCCCGATTCAGACGGAAGCTCTCAACTTTAGCTGTGGGCCCAATCCGGAATTCGAGAGAAAATCTGCTGTTTCATACATTACTCCAATTTGCATTTTTATATTCCCTCACAAGTTTTTTTTCGAAAGTCATTATGTCATAAAGCTTCCAATTAAAAGTTTATTTTCTCTTGCCCGCACTCAGTTTTTCGTTTTTGGTTCTTCTCCCCATACACTGGTCGGAGGTGGGTTCCAGCTTTAAAGTGTTCCTTATTACTGGGACTGGACGCCCTGGAACTCTCCCCAAGGGGCAATGTGAGGGGGTGGCTTGTAACTCAACCCCCCTCAGACGATACGGTGTTTAGCCGGTACCGCGTCGGTCTGAATAACTACGTTGGCCGTTTAAGCTTAGATGGCCAATTATGGCATTGTTGTGCCCTGTTGGGGCATCATCTAGATGGCTGCCTATTTGCCCTCTTCTTCGTCCTCCTTTTCTTACTCTGCGTCGGCCGTTAGGAGGTCTCTCGGGAGGGCTCGCCTGGTAGGTACGTCTTCGTCTGGGGGTCGAGCATGAAGCGGGGCGATTTTTTTCAGATGGGGGTGTGGTCCGTTGCTTGCGCAGTCAAACATGCCGTGCGACAGTCGGACAACGAACTCCCCCACTGTCTCGATTCTTAGGTCACGGGCGATGCGGTTGTTCCGTTCGTACCGGCCAGCTCCCGTGATGATGCGCATGGTGGTGCTCTGCACTGTCTGGAGCCTCGCTCACTCTTAGTAATGCAAGTGAGATGATGAGTAAGTAGGTACCTACCTTTACCTTTTTCAAGTTTAAATGTTTATAGTTATTGGCGCGAGTTATAGTAGAAATCACGACTTTTGACGACGAATCGGTAACTTACGTCCAAGAAAAACCAAAGTTACCGACATTGTCTAGCGGATTGGCAAGTAGAAGGCAGTTGGCAGGACACATAGTATGGAGGACTGACCGATGGGGACGAAAGGTTCTCGAGTGTAGATTCACAAAGAAAGAAAGAATGAGAGTGAATGTGAGTCACGCACCGCCAAGCGCAGCGTAAGACGTCCACCGACAAGGTAAACAGATGACCTCATCATAACCGTGGAATTGCGCTGGATGCGAGCCGCTTTCAACCAGTCAAAACGAGTCAAGTCAAGAGTGAATAGATATATTCTAGGTCTACATACTCCATCTTCGGCCACAACTTCGCTTTCCATCAAGCGAGTTGGTGGCAAATGAAGCCCTATTCTACATAAAAAAAACGACTACATACAGCGATAGTACATTTTGTACAAAAAACTACTGAACAAAGAAAGCTTGCAAAAACAGACGCCCTGCAGCGTTGTATTTATCAAATAGTATTTACCGAGGAAACACAAGGTGAACGTGGATGAGGCGCACGAGTGAGCACACGCGATACGCGCGCGGAGAAAAAACACCTGCACGCGGACGGAATACAGATTTTGCTAATTCACTGCCTCTGTTTCTTAGCCGGTAATAGATGGATAGGTAGTTATCTACATCAGTCGTATGTAGTCAAACGCAAAGCTACAAATTGGTTGTCTGGAAAGTCGTTTTACGGACGATCATTTTACGTGACATCGTCATAATATATGTCTTAAATTAAATTAAAGAGGCTCTTATTGGTATGAGCATATCATGAGACGTGAAGAGATGATGATGATCGTCATATACGCCTCACAAGCCGCATCGCTTGTTCCGGGCTCTTGCTTCCACGCTTGGTTCAGGCGGAACATGACAATTCAAATTTATTTATTTATTTACAATAAATATAGCTTGACAGACTTACATCCAATACGCTAAATTTATAGAGTTGAAATACTATACCTATATACAATTATGCTAAAACAGAAGCAAGGAAACAAAACGAAACATAATATATCTTAAATCATAATTAGGTACAACGAATTAATCAGTCTAAAAAAAACAGTTATGTAACAAACGTAACAAAAATAAAAATCAATCAGTCTTAAATAAATAAATATGTAGTTATATCTGAGAAAATTTCAAAACTTATACCTACATAGGTACTACCAGTTGCGATGGAAACTAAACTTTTCGGCTGTATGCAGAGTAGCATTGCTCTAGGACGCTCCAGTCATCAATGAATATGTCCAAGTGAGGAAACTCTGATAAGATGTTAGGTATTCAGATGTTTTTGAACCCGGAAAATTGTGGATTGTTGACATGCCGCCGTTCGCGCCGGTATGGGCGCGAATAGCGGTACGCTTCCTTCTCGAAACCTACAGCGTTTTTCGGGCACACATAAGCGACTTGCCTCACAGATAATGTCAGGACAGTCAATAGTTCCCCGCAAAATTTTAAGTACTACTGAGATCTGTTCAATAGTTCTTCGGGACTCGAGCGAATCAAATCCAAGCATACCAAGCAGAAATTTTGTTGGGTACAGAAACGGGTAGTACCTATACATTATTTTGTACAAATAGCGTAAAAACCGCTTCTGTACTTTTTCTAAAATTAATGTGTAAGTTACTTCATGCGGATTCCACATGCAGGCACTCGCCTCTATCTTTGATCGCACCAGGGCTGCGTAAAGAAGTTTAATGCCATTGGTATTTTCGAAGCCCTTGCAATTTCTTGTAACAAATCCTAGTTTCTGGAAACATTCGGTAGTGAGTGCCCGTATATGGTCATGGAAAGTAAGTTTGTGATCGAACAGGATACCTAGACCTTTTACAGAGAGACGTCTAGAGATGATTTCGCCATCCAGTTGGTATTGTGAAATTATGGGATTGGAAGAACGTGTAAAACTTATAACCTGACATTTAGAGACGTTCATAGATAATTTGTTCTTTTTGCACCATGCCAAGACTATTTAGGTCAGTTTGGAGGATTTTGCAATACTGAGATGTCTTTACTGCCGTGAAGATTTTTAGGTCGTCGGCATAGAAGAGACACTTGGCTTGCAATAAGCTTTCAGGTAAATCGTTTATCATTATTAAGAATTCTAGTGGTCCTATAGAAGACCCCTGGCTGACACCGGAGCGTGTGTGATAAGGATCTGAATCGTAACATCCCAATCTTACAAACTGAGTTCGATTTCGGTGACTGCTAGCAAATAGTGTTATTAACTTGGGAGCAAATCCTGTGTCTGACATTTTAGAAAGAAGGACATCATTATCAACTTGGTCGAACGCTTTTTTAAAGTCTAGATAAATTACGTCTACTTGTGTACCTTCATCCAGCTTTTTTGAGACAAAATCGACAAGGGCTAAAAGGTTTGTATTTACTGATCTACGTTTATGAAAAGCGTGTTGTGCGTTGTTCAAGTACGGTTCCAGCTGTTTGTAAATTTGATCATGTAGTGCACTTTCAAAAACTTTGGCAAAGCTTGATAGAATCGCGATTGGTCTGTAGTTTTCAGCAGAAGACTTGTCCCCTGATTTAGGGATCGGTGTTACTCGTGATCTTTTCCACTGTTCAGGGTAAGCGCCGGTTTTTATTGATTGATTAAGTATATAGGTCAGTGGAGCAACTAATTCTATTTGAAAAGCTTTGATAATATATGGAGGAATATTATCCGGACCAGGTGCACTTCTACTCTTTAGTTTTTTGATAAAATAATTTATTTGTTGAGGAGAAAATTCAGTTATATTAATTAATTTTTGATCGCTTGTAGAAGAAGTCACCTGAGATGGATTTAGTTTCGGTACATCGGGAAGAAAAACGCTACTAAAATAATTAGCTAAAGCAGCAGCGGCAGCTTGGCCAGTATGTTCCTGTCCGTCATACTGAATGCTAGGTTGAAAGCCTCCTTTTGTCTTCAAGCTCGAAATATGGGTCCAAAATGCTTTTGGATTAATTAATAATTTTTCTTGGATATCTAAAATATATGTTTTATATGATTTTGAAACTCTATTTTTGATACTGGACCTAATGGCAGTATAAAAGCTATAAATATAAGATTCTTTGGTAGATTTAAATATCTTGTGTAACTCGGATTTTAATCTAATATCATTAATTATGTCTCTCGAATACCAGATTGGATATCGTCGAGACATCCTTAAGTGGCGGATTTTCTTAGGCACAGAGAGATCAAAGGACCTGTACAGGAGGGTATATAATTGTTCAGTAGCTTTGTTTACATCTGTCTCTTTTAAAACTGCACTCCAGTCAGTTTCAACTACATGTTCATACAGTAAAGGAAAATTTGCTTTACGAAAATTCCAGTCGGTACTGGTGTCAATATTGCTGGAATCTAAACGGATATCTCTAATACCTCGTGCAAGTATCAAAGTTATATCTAAAGGAGGGTGATATTTATCTGTTTTCTCAACAAGCCCTTCTTCAGCAGCACAGATTTTCACGCCACTTACGTTTTGGCTGACTAAGACAACATCTAATTTCCCACCAAATTTGTTACAAATATTGTTACGTTCGCTTATATCACAGTAATGGACGAAATAGTTTAAGTAATTATTAATATATACATTGGCGCTATTTAAGTTTAGGTCTCCTAATAAGATAATTCTTCCCTTGTGCAATACAGTTGACATGTTTTCTTCTACATTACAGAAAAACGACATATACTCGTGATCTTTGGCCCTGGGATTAATTTAGACTACACATATATAATATATAATTCCGTGGTAGTTGATTGACGCCCACATATCTTCTCCATTAAATAAATAAAATAAATAAATATTTTGGGACATCTTACACACGGCCTCTGACCCCAAACTAAGCAAAGCTTGTGATATGGCTGCCAGAGACTGATATACTACATATACTTATTTTTAAATACATACTTATATAGATAGTAACTAAATAACACCCAGACACAGAGCAAACACTTATGTTCATCACACAAATATTTGCCCTGGTGGGGATCGAACCCACACCTCTTTGATCCAGAAGTTAGGGTCACTAACCACTGAGCCACCGAGGCAGTCATTGGTAGTTTCGAGATCATGCCGGCGTCGTAGGTCCAAGCCTGGTCTTGCTGCTAAAAATACACCTCCTCCCGCTGAGCCACGGTCACGGCGCAGGAGGTCCCAGCTATGTGGGGCTACTTCCGCGTCGGTTATTGAATTGTTTAAGTTTGTTTCAGTGACTGCTATAATATCTGTATGAAGTGTTGTTGTTGTTTGACGCCAGTACGGAAGCTTTGTTCTTAGCCCTCTAACGTTTTGGTAGATTATGTTTAGTAGTGGTAGTAGTGGTTAGTAGTATTGTATGACGTTCTGTTGGGTGTGTTGGCCGTCTCCCTTGTTGGTTGAATTAAACCGGAGAGTGTGGGGACGACTGTACTTTGCTCCACGTTCGGCGACTCTTGGAAACCACTCTCTTATTTCAATTCCCACTGGCCAGGAGTCAGGTGTCATCAAGCGTTGAAAACTGCTTGACAATGAAGGAGTCATGCTTTTTCGTGCAGCCGGGTTCATCGATTTATGTATAAAAGACATTATCACGTCAAAAAGGTAGGTAGGTAGTACCAAAAAAGTAAGTGGGATCTTAGGTCAAAAGTTGATGTCAAAGTTTTTTGGATTCAATAGCTGTTAACCAGTTCCATTCAGCATCGGCTGAAAATCATCCAACACTACCTACGTCAATCCATCAGCCGTAGGACGTACACATACACTGGTGGATATAAGCCTCCCCTATGCATTTCCGAGTGAGCACACGCGATACGCCCGCGGAGAAAAAAATCCAGCACGCGGCCGGAATACAGATGCTGCTAATTCGCTGCCTCTGTTTCTTAGAGCTGGGAATATAGGCTGAATCATATAAGTATGCGGACGTGAAGTTAGCTACAAACTGCGAAATATGCAATCAATGCGCAGCTTTATGTGAGCTTGAGTCAGGATTGAATATTGCGCAGCTTGTTCGGTCTATACCTAGTTGGATAGGAAGTTAGATCTCAAGATGAAAGTTGATTTCATAAAGTCCACCCACGAGTAGACAGCGGATTGCACTAAGACCGCAGGATCGCGATGGGACTTAAGCCGCTTCCAACTTCTTATACTCATCATCATCAGGTAATTGGAGATCCTTAGGGGAGGTCTTTGTCCATCAGTAGATGTCCTCTGGCTGATGCATGGATGGTAGCTTTTAACCAGTTCCACTCATCGTCACACTCGTCGTTTGAAAATCGTCCACTGTTGACCCTATGGATTTCTAATAAGGCCGGTTTGAAGCTGCTTGGACTCCGTGTGTTCCTGCAGTTTTGATTACATCATTGGTCTACCAGCAAGGTGGACCAATGATCTAATTAGATCGGAAGCCGGCAACTTGTTCCGTCTCATTTTTCATTTCTTGTGATTTGTTGCGAAGCGATTTTAGAACGTTACTAGACGATTCTTGAATGTAAAAATATGTGATCCGCATCCAATCGCAAGTAGCCAAGTCGACGTCTCGGCCACGCGCGGGGCCGTAGCCAGGAGGGGGCATTAAGGGGCAACTACTCCTAGTTAAGTACTCTATCTTTGTAGGTACCTATAGCCAAAGCCTTATTTTAAGTGCTCGTTTACGTTGGAACTCGCGGGCGCGGCAGCGGGTGCGGGCGCGAAGACGTGGCGAACTCATGTTCACATTGGCCGCCAAGCGTTTGATGTGTGTATTTACTTTGCCAAATCTGAGTTCTAGCCTGAAGAGCACTAATAAACTCTTCTGTATTTATTAAACGACATGATTAACACGTGCTTTTGTTTCTAGCGACAAGTTCAAACTGGTTGAACTTACCTGGCGTCACGAGTGAATCACGCGCTCCGCCACTAATTAATTCGACGTGAATACACACAAACGTCTCACTCGTTTGATATTGCCGCGAGCTCGCCGCGCGCGTTCGTCGGTAGCTTGCCCGCTACTTAGACCGCATGTGCGTTTTGTACGAGAACACTTGGATATTACATCATGCGTTGGATATTTCGTGACCGCGCCCGCCATCGCGCCCGCGAGTCAACGTGAACAAGCACTAAGAGAAAACAAGTAGCTCAACAACATCGGTAGGTAATCAGACAAGTGTTTGCTGTTGAATATCTAAAACTAAGATTTATATCAACAACAAAAATTAACAAAATCAACTTTAGTTTAACAAAATCTATGCTTCTTGCTAATAAAACTGTGAAAAAAATTCGCCTATAAAAGGGGGAAAACCTAAGTCCGGCAGTGAAAGTTATATGGCTGGCAGACGGGATGGAATTATTTCGACATCAAATGGCCAAAACCGAGGTAGTGCCCACAACCGGAGCATCTACTATGTATCTATACCTACCTTAATTTTAAGTCTAGCTACGACCCTGGCCACACGTCCGGCCAGACGGTGTTTGCCAAGACGGAGCTGGGCCCGTCCGTGCGTCCCGACCCACGGCCGAAGAGGCAGGGGCTCTGGGTGTCCAATGAATCGTGTATTTCCTTTATATGGCTACCTAAAGGGAAAATGTAGGAAAAAAAAATTATTTACTTACAAAACTAAATTATTCACATGAGCAGCAAAACCATCACTGAACTACAGACTCTAGCTAAGTAGGTAAATATAATAGCTACCGATACATATATAGCTAATAGTTTAGTAGTATGGCCTATTATAGGCCATACTACTCATCAGGAACTCTAGTGGCTTCGTGGACCATTTGATTGAGGTTAAGTTACACTGCACCTACTTACTTACTCTATAATGCGGTTGTTTTGTGTTCGTTAACAGTCATCGAAGTAAAGCAATGTTCAGCACGGTTGGTCTTCGGATATAGGTGACCGCGGGTGGCATTAACAACTGAAGGCTACAGCGGCTCGGATGACATGTTAAACTACACGGTAGGTTCCGGTTGTTTGAACCGTTTAGCCATGTCAGAGACCTACAAGCGGCTTAAAAACTCTGACACCAGGGCTAGCCACCCGGCCTTTCAAACTTATAGGTAGGTACTATTTTTTATAATGCGGTTACTTGCTCAGGGATATGATAGATCCGGATCTATTATATTATGGCCCAGGGCCCCGTGCGTTCCAGTGGGGGCCCCTAGTTAACTCAGTCAGGGAATGTCCACCGACTAGGTGGACTGACGATAAGTAGGTATATTATAAAGACCGCAGGAACGCGCTGGATGCAGGCCTATGTTCAGCAGTGGACGTCCTACGGCTAATGGATGGAAACATTTTAATAACAAAAATAAAACAAATCAAAATCTGTTTATTCGTTGGGAAACCTCGGTGCGTCAGACAAATAACACCTTTTCTTTTTCGTCGGTGTTAAAAGTGAGATTGTTACACAGTTACACACCCAACAAAGTTTAATGATATTTTTAATTTTAAAACACCTCTAGATAGATTATGTTATTAAGTAGGAACCAAAGTATCTAACAAGTCGTAAGCTACAATTGAAGATAAAAACTGATAAGTACATTTTATGTTTTCCACTAGCCCTACAGTTTTCCTGGATTTTCCATTTACTGCAAGCACCGTCGGAAATCGTATTTTAAAATATAATACGCTTTTATTTTGGAAAATTCCGCTAGTGGCTCAGGGGAGAGAAAGCTAATTTCAATTTCATTTAGTTCTGGCGCGATTCCATGCACCGGCCAAAGGTAAAGGCGCGATATTGCAGAGGTCACTTTACCACATCCTAAGGAAAGTTGCCTATACTCTATAAAATTTAACTTGATCTCTGCGACAGTGACATTGACATAGAAGATTGACATTTTTGGAGTTGAGATAGTGGTGGAAAAAAATCGATTTTCAAACAATGTTGTAATGAAATCGAATGAGTAGTTGAAGGTGAGAAATTGAATTTTATTTATTTACTATTATTTAAGATCAAGTATGTACAGATGTAAATAATGTTATGATATTATTTATATACTCATGATAATGTAACGATAGTATTTATCGACGTTTTTCACTATTATCGATGCTAATGTAATTTATAATTGGGTTTAATTTAATTACACGTGTAAAAAATGTTATGATATTAAAATATGCAATAAAATTAATGATAAATTAAGTTATATTTAAAATATATTTTCTATAAACTATCGTTATTTTAAATAAAACTCTATCTAAAACTCTGTGGTCACGATCACTAATCGGCATGCCCATTAAGTATGACATTGACAGGTACTGTCTGTACTATTAAGACATTCAAGACTTCATAGGCGTGATTTTTCTGACAGCTGTCGCAGAGATCAAGTTAAATTTTATAGAGTATAATTTTCGTATTTTATTAAGATTTACTTGTATTGTACCACAGAGAATGTATACGTACCTACATCCTACATCTATTTAGGTAGGTACTCTAATTTGAAAATACATACAATGTATAGGCCGCATTACACAAGATGGCGGTAATGAAGTTAGCAAATTAGCGCAATATCCAATTCTGGCTGAGGCTCACAAAAAGTCACGCGTTGATTGGATATTGCGCAGCTTGTAGTTTACTTTATTTCCGGCAAATTGTGTGATTCGGCCTATGGGTACCCATTTTAAGGGAATCATACTACTTAGTTTATTGGAATAGCGTTATTTAAACCACTTTGATAGACTAGCTATCACATCAACAATGACAATAACAAAAATCAACTAAGCCCCGAGTTCACCAACGCTTGTTTATGTTAAACGTGTGATTACTGTATTTAATCAACGGTTTTTGCTTTCCGAACAGCAAAATTTCGTTAAAAAGCTGTTTGAGATTTAACCAACGGTTGATGTATTAAACATCTGTTGGTGAACTAGGGTCCAAAACCTGAGTTAAATCGTTGTTTAAATACAGTAATCACACGTTTAACTTTATCAAGCGTTGGTGAATTTGGATCTAAACATATGCACTATTGTGCAGTTCTAGTACCAAGCCTTAAATTAAATGTCTTAAACTATAATTTAATCAATTATAATAATTAATTCTCACATAAATAATGGACACAATTAGATGTCGTTTGCATCAAAATATATATTTTCAAAGCTTAAAAGGTTAAGCTAAAGTTGCATTTCGACGGGGAAATGGTAACAACTCCTAATTTACAAAAACCGAATTTACAGGAGGCCGAAAAATTACAGGGGGCGAAAAACCGTTAATCAGGTTGTGATGGGCCTTAATATAGGAGATATTTCTTCGGTGCCTAGCTAGGTCAATTTGGCGAATTTCAACATAATTCATAGGTCGTCTAGTAGACGCTCCATTTAATTCTCTATCGAACTGCATTCGTCGTTTCCCAAAAAAAATAAGAGTTGTTGGCATTTCCCCTTCGATTTATTTTACCTAAATAGGTGATTATTTTGCTCCTTCTGTATCGCAGGTCGCTAGTCTGTGCCGATAAGTGCAGAAGTACTTCAGGCCGGAGCTCTCGGGACAGTTAGGGCTCCGTAGGCAGGCAGATTACACCCTGTCTGAGCCCCAATACGCAATTCCATTCGTCGCTGGAAGACTAGAGGATTTCGCATTTTTATCGGCACCGCTTTTATGCTTTTACTATTAAATTGGACTATTCGGATCTATTACTATTGACTTTTTCTTCAAATTGATAGTGGTATGTTTGGAGGAACTGTACCTAAACCAAATCTTTGAGCGTCGTTGATTTAAGTATTACTGTTTCGATGTTCAGCAGATATTGATAATACATTGAATGGCTGATATTAGGAACCTGTAGGTATCGAATTTTAATAATAATTGTTGGCCAGATACCGAGATAATTTATTTACACAAAACTTAAGTAACATTTCATAAACTTATAACTATAAGTATATAACAAAAAAAAAACACTTGAACTAAAAAAATAAGTATAATATATATATATAGATGACTATGAAAACCCTAATCTAAAAGCCCACTACCAGCGGGCACAGTTCCCAAAATGCTGGCCCCATTACCAAGTTGGATAGCAATACTGATCTTTTGGGCAAAATAGAGGCCAGCATTTTGGTCCCCAGGTAGCATTTATACGTTATTATGACGTCCGTTTACGGTACTGCTCGACGTAAGAGACGTCATTATCATGACGTCGGTAGTTTCTTCAGATGACGACAATTTGTCACAGCCTCATGACGTAAGTTGGAGGACGTTGGAGTGACGTCATATACTGACGTTGGAGTGACGTCATATACTGACGTTGGAGTGACGTCATATACTGACGTTGGAGTGACGCATTATACTGACGTTGGAGTGACGTCATATGCTGACGTTGGAGTGACGCCATATACTGACGTTGGAGTGACGTCATATACTGACGTTGGAGTGACGTCATATGCTGACGTTGGAGTGACGCCATATACTGACGTTGGAGTGACGTCATATGCTGACGTTGGAGTGACGCCATATACTGACATTGGAGTGACGTCATATACTGCATTCATAGAGACGACACTTGGACGTTTATAATAGGGCAGCCACTGACGTTGGAGCGACGTCATTCACTGTATTCATAAGGACGTCACTAGGCCGTACATATTAGAGCAGCCACTGACGTTGGAGCGACGTCATTTACTGTATTCATAAAGACGTCACTAAGCCGCACATATTAGGGCAGCCACTTACGTTGGAAAGACGTCATTTACTGTACTCATAGGAACGTTACTGGGCCGTACATATTAAGGTAGACACTAACGTTGGAGTGACGTCATATACAGTATTCATAGTGACGTTACTGTGAATCCTGTGTATGACGTCACTACTATGTCGGCGGCTGCATTTGTATGTATGGCCCAGTCCCTGTGAACTAAGTAAATGACGATACTCCAACGACGATGGCTGCCCTAATATGTACAGCCCAGTCACTTTCCTGTGAACAAAGTAAATGACGAAAAGAATTTAGAATTTAGTTTGCGATAGCAGGCATCCTATATTATACACGTACCCTGAACAGACTCTTAGGACGGATGAAACCAAATAAAACAATGTAAGTAGCATAATAGATTTATATTCAAGAAGTATATACATACATAGACTGTTATATATAATCAATAATTGTTATGAATCCAGTCTTAAAATTACAATGTCGATCCCATAGCAGTTTTATGACCATGGCACATTTAGATTAACTATTTATTCTCTCTTGGAGAAATTACTAATGCACTGTTATCACTAATCAGGTTGGTGTTAACTTGTTTCTGCACCTGCATCGGACTTTTGCTGACACTTGAAATTATTTGATTTGTTTGTGCATTACATTACAATGACTCGATGCGCTGGTTGCGGTCGCAAAGCATTTTAAGTAGATATCTATTGAGGTCAAATCGCACGAACATCGCCTATCTTTTATAACGGTCTTTAGTACCTGAATTTCGTCATTAGTAGCTGAACATTCATTTTGAATTTGTAAAATATGTTGGTCTTGCGTATGTAATCTTTTTCTAACTTCCCGACGAAATTCTTGGAATTCTGATAACAAACCGCCGTCATTCTCCAGCACGGAAACTCCCATTTGACTGCACTTGCTACCCCGTTGGTTATTGACATAATTAGGGCTCGCTATTGTTGGTAACTTCCTATGTTCTGGAGTGCGAACTGGCGTGTCATTCCCAGCACGTTTTCAATTTGTGCTGTCACACATCGGGCAAATCCATTGGCGCACATAGTCCGTAGAAAAAGACTCGAAATCTCGTCTTTTAATACCGAGACACAATATATGATACACTTTTTCACAGTTTGATAGTGTACACTTCATTATAAGTTCACCGGTAACGTCTTTTTTACAAGCCCGGCAAAACGTAAACATTGCGATCGAACTAAATAGAAATAATTGCTGCGACAAAAAGTAAACACGTCCGCATCGATGCGAACGCGCGTGCAAACAATATGGTACAATATGGTACGTCCTAATATTGACCCTAAATAGAGGTCAATAAAACGTCCCCTTTGTGGCGAATATGGTACGTCCTGATATTGACCCTAAATGGACGTCAGTAAAACGTCCACTAGAGACGAATATGATACGTCCTAATAATGACCCCAAATAGACGTCAGTAAATCATCCACTTTGTGGCGAATATGGTACGTCCTAATATTGACCCTAAATAGAAGTCAATAAAACGTCCCCTTTGTGGCGAATATGGTACGTCCTGATATTGACCCTAAATGGACGTCAGTAAAACGTCCACCAGAGACGAACATGATACGTCCTAATAATGACCCTGAATAGACGTCAGTAAATCGTCCACTTTGTGGTGAATATGGTACGTCCTGACTTTGACTCTAAATTGACGTCAGTAAAACGTCCACTTTGTGACGAATATGGTACGTCCTGATATTGACCCTAGATGGACGTCAGTAAAACGTCCAGCAGAGACGAATATGATACGTCCTAATAATGACCCTGAAGAGACGTCAGTAAATCTTCCACTTTGTGGCGAATATGGTACGTCCTAATATTGACCCTAAATAGAGGTTAATAAAACGTCCCCTTTGTGGCGCATATGGCACGTCCTGATATGGACCCTAAATGGACGTCAGTAAAACGTCCACTAGAGACGAATATGATACGTCCTAATAATGACCCTAAATAGACGTCAGTAAATCATCCACTTTGTGGCGAATATGGTACGTCCTAATATTGACCCTAAATAGAGGTCAATAAAACGTCCCCTTTGTGGCGAATATGGTACGTCCTGATATTGACCCTAAATGGACGTCAGTAAAACGTCCACCAGAGACGAATATGATACGTCCTAATAATGACCCTGAATAGACGTCAGTAAATCATCCACTTTGTGGGGAATATGGTACGTTCTAATATTGACCCTAAATAGAGGTCAATAAAACGTCCACTTTGTGGCGAATATGGTACGTCCTGATATTGACCTTAAATGGACGTCAGTAAAACGTCCACCAGAGACGAATATGATACGTCCTAATAATGACCCTGAATAGACGTCAGTAAATCGTCCACTTTGTGGTGAATATAGTACGTCCTGACTTTGACTCTAAATTGACGTCAGTTAAACGTCCACTTTGTGACGAATATGGTACGTCCTGATATTGACCCTAGATGGACGTCAATAAAACGTACACTTTGTGGCGAATATGGTACGTCCTGATATTGACCCTACATGGACGTCAGTAAAACGTCTACTTTGTGGCGAATATAGTACGTCCTGATATTGACCCTAAATGGACGTCAATAAAACGTCAATGTTATGGTGAATATGAGACGACGAAATAATGACTTTTAATTGACGTACATTATGACGTCATCGACGACGCATTAACGACCGACCCTATTATGACCTAAGAGTGACGTCGTTTATGCGTCACTGACGTCACTTTGCTACCTGGGTCACGTGTTGCGTCGACCAGGTGTGATGAAAGATCTTTGTAAATGTTTTTTGCTCCCGGTCCCCACGGTCCTAAAGTAACGACCCCAAAAGGTTCAAATATGTATCCACTGTCAATTTTCGCATATTTGTTCCTTTTGAGGCCTTCTGCATATTCAGTCGCAGCGCCAGCCCTATTCTGAGTTCTTGGAAGATGGTTCAGATACCTATCTGGTTTTAGAAGTAATTAAGCCTCTGATTATAATAAAATAATTGCATGTCAATTGAATCTTTTTGGGTCAAGTAGTTTTTAAATATTGCAGAATCAATGTTTTGAGCTAGTATGCAACCGATGTCGTCACAGGTATCAAGGATACCTTCAGTATGTAAGGTTTCACTTGATTTGCTTCATCGTGAAAAAATTTAAGGTTCTAGGCTTTCATTATACAAAATGACAATAGAATCGAAGTATTTCTCTTTCAGGACCGACACTTCGCCTATAAACCGGCCGAAAGTTTTACCGAAGAATTTGTATCTTAAATAGCGCTTCTTCCTATCTTGTAATATTCCTGGCAGCTCTTTTGCTTTTTCTCGAATAGCTTTGTAATACAGCAAATTCAGATGAAAAGGCACGTGTCCTTTGAAATAGTTTTCGATGGGAATGACGCTACGCATACATTCTAGAATTGTTTTCATTACCGGCAAGCATGAACATAATCATCGCTTAAAAATATTTTCGTACAATACAGGGTTATTTCTAATCAATTTTTTAGGGGCTTGTTCTGTATATCAAAACTAACAACTTTTGTTCTACGACTTTTGTCAAAACTCAAAAAATAAAATCAGCTATTCCATACATTTTGTTGCGGGTGAACGATATTTTTCTATGGAACAACAAAATTTTATTTTTAGTTTTGACAAAAGTCATAGAACAAAAGTTATTAGTTTTTATGTACAGAATAAGCCCTTGAAAGGATGCTAATTGATTAAAAATAACCCTGTATACCTAAGAGATTCTGACAAAACATCACGGAAAATTCTTACGTGTTTTCTGGCTAAATTTATTAGCATGTCTTTTTCGAAATTTCACGTATGTAATCATAATAGTTATGAATTGGCAAGAGATATAGTTACCGTGGCAAAATGTTGATGGATTTAATTTTTAATATTAGGAAGCAACATCATTTAAATTACCATACCAGTTTAGCGGCGGTTGAATCACATTTTTTGCAATAAAACTTGAATATTAATTTTTGATCACAGTAAATACACGTCTAAGTTCAGGCTTAGTCGCATCAATTTCCTAAAACTTTCATTTTTACCCCGTCCTACACTTTACTTCAATAGGGTATTAGGCTTGAGTCACAGATATCTTTGCTTGAGTACCTAAATAAAATAAATGTCCTCATTCTTACTATATTGAAGTTTGACACCTACGAACGTTATAATATAGGTATACCAACCTACCTACGTGGATGCGCAAATCTAAGCAATCTTTACTTTTTAAATTGGCCGCGGAACCCTAAGAAAATTCTTGAAATTATTATTATCAGTCCTAATGAAGATATAATGCAGCAGAGGGTGCTCCTGTCAAGTGTTTGCAGTTTGAGTGCTTTTGTTACGAGTGTTTTGTCGACTTTTTGTATTGGGCTGGAACATTTTGATTGGAAAACTTTTGATTTGCTTGTTTAGGTAATTTTGGAGTTAGAATGATTTTAAGTTTTATAATGTCGTAGTCGTAGTAGTCGTAGTAGTCGTAGTAACTGGGCGGGACATGTGTCGCGGATGCACCCCGATCGATGGGCCAGGATCGTCACGGAGTGGGTGCCTGACGGACGACGCAGCCAGGGAAGACCCAAGAAGCGCTGGCGTGACGATCTTGACTCATTCGAGAGGGGTTGGCAAGAAATTGCGATGGACCGAGACTCGTGGAAGGAAATGGGGGAGACCTTTGCCCAGGAGTGGGACAGTATAGGTTAATAAAAAAAAAAAAAAAAAAAAAAAAAAAATGTCGTAGGAATGTCTTGCAGTGTCTTGAATGAGTAGGCAGGGCACATAGCTCGGAGGACTGATGACTAGTGGGGTCGAAAAGTTCTCTCGTGTAGACCACGTGCCGGCAAGCGCAGCGTAGCGTCCACCTACGAGGTGGAAAGATGATCTCATCAAGACCGCTTGATCACGCTGGATGCAAGCCGCTTCCCACCGGTCTTATTGGAGATCCGTAGGGGAGGCCTATGTCCAGCAATGGATGTGATATGGCTGATGGGTGGATGATAGGGAATTAATGTGTAATAAATAGACTTTTAGGTGGTCGAAAATATGAGTTCATTGAGGTTTACTATATTTATAGATTTTTAGAACCTACCTACATCGCAGTAGGTAGGCTATCGTATTGTAGTTACCTAAGATGTGATTTTTTTTCTATGCTGTAGGCACTGAGGTATAATACCGTATATTTTGTAGGTTTATTATATCGTACCATGTAGGTAACTTGTGGCTATTAGGTAATAAGTATTTTTAAGTTCATCCATCGTTCAGCCATAGGACATTCACTCCATGGATCTCCAAAAAGACCGGTTTGAAGCGGATTGCATTCAGCGCGATCCTATGGTCTTGGTAAGGTCATCTATCCACCCCGTGAGTAGGCGTCCTTTTCTAAGCTCGCCGGTACGTGGTCTCCACTGGAGAACTATTCAACTCCTTCTGTGAATCGACTCTCCTCGTGTTCGAAAAAGCCATACCTACGCCCTACGACGAATTTTTTTTTGTATGAAACAGTTGAACATCTTTGTGGTAGAGAAGAGGAGAAAAGTCGGAAAATTTGATTTTATAAATTATCCTGATAATAATTTTGCTATAATTTGGTTGTCGGGACATCCAGCGTTATCCACATTAGGATTTACAATGTGTGTCGGAGCCTTAAGCGGTGACATATATGACGTTTTCAGAGTTGGTCTCATAGTAAAAGTTGTTCAAAATATGCCATAGATGTCACCGCTTAAGGCTCCGACACCGGTAGACAAACACATTGTATAATTTGTGTAAGCGTAAAATAACTGCTAAAACTATCCAATCCATTGTACAACAGGCAGTCCCAACTGGCCCATAAACACTGGCAACTCAGATTTATGTCACACACGATAATCATACCGGATCCGACGACTTTTATGACATTCGCCAGTGTTGGCATTTCAACAACTCCACGCTTTATTTGCATATTATTCCTTTATTACTCTCGCTGAATTCATATGTTAATGGCGACGGTTCTCCGGCCCTCAGGGCCCGCCCTGTGTGACCCTAAAGGAACTATAACGCCTGATTGTAACAACAGAACGTCTATAGTCAGCTTTAGGTATGATTTCCTAGTATTTTTGGCGTTTTTACGGTAAAATAAGCCACCAGTGATTGTTTATGCTTGTTTGGTATAGGAAAATAGAAAATCGATTGATTGCACCGTGATAAATTTTAAGGTTCCCGGAAGATTTTAGTCAATGATTATTTGTCGCCAAAAAATGGCATAACGGAATTCAACTGTTCGCTGTATCATTAATAATTATTCAAAAACGACAAGGCCGATATCGCTAAAAATTTAATAAAATATAATCATAATAAGAATAATATATAATTTGAAATATCTCTGAAGTATGATCTACCAAATAAAACAGAATCATCAAAATCGGTTCATAATTGGCGGAGTTATCGCGTTATAACATATAGGTATATACAGTCAAATTAAGAACTTCCTTTTTTGAAGTCTGTTAAAAATGCCTGTAACCTTTTTTGAAGTCTATTAAAAATGTCTGTAACCTTTTTTGAAGTCTATTAAAAATGCCTGTAACCTTTTTTGAAGTCTATTAAAAATGCTTGTAACCTTTTTTGAAGTAGGTTAAAAATGCATGTAACCTTTTTTGAAGTCTATTAAAAATGACTGTAATTTTTTTTGAAGTCTGTTAAAAATGCCTGTAACCTTTTTTGAATTCGGTTAAAATTGCTTTGTCCCTTAGGGACTAAATCGAGTGAGTATAAAAACTCGTAATAAGTCCTCTGTGGCAAAGTAAGTAGAGTCCTGCGTCGAAGTAGGTATACGGCGGTAGGTAGGTATCACTCATTATCATCATTATCAGCCGTAGAACGTAGAAGGTGTGACGAGACTGCAATAGATAATTACAGTCATATAATTTAATTAGCTAGTTTGAAAAAGTTATTGCGGTCTTAACTGAACTCTAACTGCAATGTTTTGTCAAATTAACATTTGTCTTCAGTTACTGCAATCATAATTGATTAGAAATAACCCTGTAGAATAGATATGAATACTTTTATACATTTTTAATTTTAATTGTCACCTAGAAAAAAAAAAGTGATATTTACGAAAAAAAAAATAATAATACTGCTGCTTCAATCTATCTTATTGAAAAAAAAATCCGTTTAGGTTTGCGTTTGACTACAATATACTGCCTGATATTAATCAGATATGCGATCTAGGGTGCCTTTATTAACTACAATAATAGGATGTAGCACGCTTACCTAGAAGATACCTAAAATGCATAGAGAAGGCCTATATCCAGCAGTGGATTAGCTGAAATGATTAACGAAAACGAAGACGTATAACCCTTTTACTCTGTAAGTACCTACCTAAGTACTTAGCTTTATTTAGTAGGTAACCAAGTCGATCTTTAAATCTTCATTCAAATTATTATAATATAACAAAACAAAATTCAATTTATTATAATATAACACCCTTATGTACACAGTTTTAAACAATAAACGTTATCTTATCTTATCTTCAATATGACAAAACATCGAGTAGGTACCTACATACTTTTTTATTTGAATTGCTATATTGCTTAGAATCTTAGATCATTAGTATTTCTATATTTGTGTTCTTTTAATGCTTAGACCAAAGTTCCTGTAATAGTTAGACCAAAGTTCCTAGATTGATTAGACTAAATTTCTATATTTATGTCAGACTACATTTCCTATATTGTTTAGACTAGATTTCTTAAGTTTTCTATATTATTTAGAATATTACAATTCATATTTGAATTCCTCTGTTGCATTGATTATAAGTAACAAAAAGATAAGTAACGCAATGGTACTAATTGTAATGTTATTTATATATAAGCAAATAAATAGATGTGCAAATATTTAGTTGTTATTTTTTCGTATTGATGATAGCGTTGACTACTAAGAGAAAGTAGGTACATACCTACAGAATAAAATCGTTATCCATCTTAGGCTTCGTTCATCGTTTCAGCCATAGGAAATCCACTGATAATAACTATTTCAAGAAAGAAAGAAATTAAATTTATTTACTAAAAACTTACAATGAAATACAATCAAGTTACAGTATTTTTGAATAATATAAAGTGTGTAGGCTGAGTGAGTGATTTCAAGGTACAAATAACGTGGTGCAGTGAGCCCCACCAACCCGCACTGGGCCAGCGTGGTGGATATGGCCCAATCTCCTTTCGTGGGTAGGCCTACGTCCTGCAGTGGACTATTAAAAAGGCTGGTACAGTGAGCCCCAAACTAAGCACGAGGCTTGTAGCTTGGGGCTCGATCGCGATGTTGCGGTAAGAATATACAAACTCGGTGGAAGGAAATTCGAGGGTAACCAAAATTGACTATTAGTGTCATTACAGTTGAATGAGTGTCTGTGCGCGCATGTGTGTATGTGAGTGTGTGTGTGTGTATTTTAAATAATCAATCGTATCTAGTCAGTCAGTATACAGTACCAGTTGAGCGGGTGCTAGCCAAACACCTGGTAGATGGTCACTCGAGACAGCGCCGCCCGTTTGCATGCTCCCGGCGGGAGGCGTTGAGTGGATAATGCATCTGTGATTGCGCAGCCATTGCAACTTTCCGAGGACTTCTCGGCCATCTGATAGTTTGGAGCGGGTGACTTAAATTGAACATAAAGTTATCTTGGTAACTGAGTAGGTATCAACTAAGATACCTAAGCAAAGTTACAGAGATAGATTAGAGGCTAGAGATAGACTATAAGCAGTCTTTATCCATCTTCGTTGTTTCAGCTACAGGACGTCCACTCCTAGACATAGGCCTCCACTATGGATTTCCAATAACATCAGTTGGTTTAGTGGCTTGCATCATGTTCCTTCGTTCTTGATTACCTAAGTCACTGATCCACCTCGTTGTTAATTAGTTGAATCATACAAGTCGGCGAATGTGAAGTTAGCTACAAGCTGCGACGAGCTGGATCCAATCCTGACTGAAGCTCACATAAAGCTGCGCATTGATTGGGTTTCGGGCAGCTTGTAGCTCTAACTTCACATCCGCCGACTTTTTTGATTCGGTCTATACCTACTTGATATTTTAAATACTTAGTCGAAACGTGAGGTGCTGAGTGGATAATGCATCCGTGATTGCGTAGCCATTGCGACTCTCCGACGGCTTCGGTCATCTGATAGTTTAGGGACTTCAGGTCGTCTTGGCTAACTGAATAAGCTACTATGGGAAGGTAGAGAGAGAAGGCTTTATTCGTCGTAATAAGCTTATACTCAGGTGTACTTTATAATCCAGGGAAAATCCTTAACGGATACCACCACACCTCGAGGGGAGGCGGGCTATGTGGGAGTTCCCGCCGATTGATCGGTATACCCACTAAAAACTGGGTGTTCCACTACTGTGCCTGGTGTCGGTGCTAAGGGCACTCCACCGCGGCATTTAGGTTAAACCTACCTACTAAGCCGAAATGGACTAGATATTTTACTATGAGGCCAATTCGAGAAAAAAATTGGTGTTTCATACAATTTGATGATTCCGGGTTGACCATGGACGTATTCTAGGACATCATTGTATCTTATTATTATGACCAACTTTTAGTATAGGGCAGTAAAATAGATCTTTGATTGTAAGTCTAACAGATACTGCAAAGAGGTGATCCAAACGATTTAGCTTCAATCTGAATCATGAATGACGAATTAATCATGAATGCCCGATGCATTCATCTATTTAAGGGTGAGCAATTATTATCGAGATAGTTTAATAACGACTGCTCACATGAGTATCAATGAAGTGATCATTTATCAGCGTCAAAGCCTGCCATTAAACCCCTAATCTCTTCAATCCGCCATTACAGAGCGTCGCATAAAAACAAACAGCCAATGCACCTATGCGGCGGGCGGCGGGCGGCGGGCGGGCGGCGGACCATGAAATTGCCCGCCCTGGCGCGCTCATAAAATATAACTGACAACTAATAAAAAAAAAAAAAAAAAAAAAAAAATGATGTATGGGACCGGCACCGGCCGACATGCTCCATGGCCTTCTGACAAACTGTATGATGCTGCGTAAATAACTGCTTCGTGATTGACTCATTGGACATAACAATTTGGGGTGCTTTTTGTGTAAGGATATGATAAGGTTTAGTTTTAGCGGCCACTATAACATACGAGTAGATAGATAAACTCTTTATTGCACACCAAGAAATAAACATAAACAGTGTAACAATGGGCGGCCTTATCGCTGACAGCGATCTCTGCCAGGCAACCTTAGGATGGAGAGGACAGAAAGCGTATAAATAATGGACTGGGTGCAAGCTGTGGCTGTGGCTTTGTCTGCCGTCTATTGATTACTTTTTTTGGGTGATTTCGTATTTGAGAACAATAGGGAAGAGTCGAACTTTTAAGTTGTTTACTTGTTAACACAATAGCGTTTATTAAATCGAGTAATGTCGCAAATTATCTAATGAATTCCAGACTGTAATTACGGATATTAATACGCCGGCCGACCTTTGGGGACTCAGTTATCGTGTTTTACACCGGAGCGATAACATCTCGTGATCAAGTGCTGTACAATTACACAATTACTGGAATTGTGAAGTGACTAGTTTGTGTGAATATCAGTGCCAGTGTGAAGCGTTTGTGCGAACCAGTTGTGTCGTGTGTATTGTGATTTTGTGCAATAAAGCACAAAGTGAATATTCGGCGTTATAACTAATAATCCAAGAATCCATCTCGTAACAATATGAATGAATTTTACATGAAATCAGGAGATCATTGTATTCAGAAGTAGCGCTCATAGCGTAGGTAGTAGTAACACTTATATCGTACTAAGCAACGTTCGGCACGGTCAGTCTTTGGATGGGTGACCACGGGTGGCATTTACAACTGAGCGCTACCGTGGCTCAGGTGACACGTTAAATTGTAGTTCTCGGTTATTTTATCGTTTAGCTATGTCAGAGCCTTTTAGGTAGAACTGTCGAACTGTTAGCGAACTGTCCTTTGGTCTCACACCAGGCTCGGGGCTCGTGTTTTGGGTAGGTCGGTGCCACAGAGAAAAACATATAGGTACGAAAATATATGGAGTTAAGTACTTTAGTAAGTACTAATTGTGTTTTGATATCGATAATTGTAATGATGTAACAATCAATAAAACTACCTAGATAGCAACCTAGAAATTAAAAATATTTTAGACAAGTTGATATGAAAAATAATTTATAACTCCACTAAAACAACTATCAATTTATGAATTTATCGAATTAATTCATCGGCCGGTATCGCGATCGGCGCTTCCGTAAACTTGCTTCGTTTGCATTTTTATTGCTTTTTAATTTTATCTCGGCTGACAGGCGAGGTATCCCGTGTCGCTGGCATAACCGCAGAGGCAGTACAACGAGGGTTCAGTATGAATACTTTTGGGTTATGTTCCTGCTGTCGGAAGTGCGAAAACGTGCCCGTAGATTTGATACACTGCGTAGAAGCGGAAAGTCTTCAGTTTTTTAATGGGTATACCGCCAGCCCTAGACGGCTATGATATGTGGGACATCCACGGACATTAGCTTACCCTATAGATATCTAATACGTTCTACCGTCCACTTCGTGGGTGAACGTCCTACGCTGCGCTTTCCGGTGCATGGTCTCCTCGACAACTTTTCACGTAAGCTAAGTCGCCTTACAAGAAGAACAAAAAACTATAATGACGTACTTTAAATTATATAATATACGACATACGTGACGTGACGTGACCTGCCGGTCCCAACAAAACACTAGCGCTAGTTGTTTACAACTAGCATTTAAATCGCTGAAGTTAGGACTGGTTTCGTGGCAATCATCATCATCACCAGCCTGTATCGACCCACTGCTGGGTGTAGGCCTGCCTCCTCTCCCTTGTGCCAGTTTTCCTTGTCTTGGGCTGATCTCATCCACGCGTGTCCCGCAATGGATCTGATGTCGTCGACCCATCGGGCTCGTGGTCTGCCCACGGAACGCCTGTCTGCTATTGGAAGCCACTCAGTCAAAGATCTATTTCGTGGCAAACTTTTGTGTATTTTTTTTAGTTGATATTTACCTATTCATTTACTATTGGGTGTATTTGTTAACAGGTACAGGGTAGGGGTATGAATATGTATGCCCTGTTTGTGTTAATAAGTATTTTTTTATTTCAAAGTTATAGAGTTGTGTTCTTTTCTTTTATTGGTCCTTACTGAACGTACGTAGAGTCCCAACCGTGACTCGGAAGGCCGGGTAATTAAAGCCTCACCTTGAACTGGGACTCCTGACTGGACTCCACATTTTTCTCCCTCAAAATGCAATTAATATTTTTAGTGAGAAAAAATTATATTAGGAGATATTTCTTGGTTTAGACAGGACTTTCTTGTTTTTATTGCTTTTGCGCTACCTGGCGAAGATAATCGCAAAATCTGTATAATGAACGTATGTATCTATACCTGTTTTGTCTGGCAGAGATCGCTATCAGCGATAAGGCCGCCCATTGTAACACTGTTTATGTATCTTTGTTTCTTCTTTTTGTTTATTTCTTGGTGTGCAATAAAGTGTTTATATATCCATCTATTTATTTATTTTGCACAACTTGTATGGAAAAGCTTTCGTTTAATGAGCAAAAAATTGCGAAACAAACCGCTTCAAATCGGTCTTGTTAAAAAAATTTAGGAAAAGCCTGTGTTCAGTAGTGGAAGTCTTATGGCTGACAAGAAGAAGCAACTAAGGTTACAGGCGACAGGTAACTACTGACGCAAGCCTTTAGGAAGTTACAGAAAATAAACGGGTTCCACTCCGGGAGTGCCGGCAGAAGTGAAAACTTGAACGTCTTACGAATTTTTGATCAGGTCACGTGTCCTGACGCGAGTTTCACATTTTTACCCATCCCAAAAAAATGCACTTACTTACCTTTAAGAATAACATCCTCAAACTAATCAAAAGAAAATAAAAAAGAAAAGTGTTCAAGGTTTTCTTCCTGAAATTCATTGTAGCGATTATAGCGTTTTTTGACAAGTTGTCTGTCAGCGATCACTAAAGTTAAGCAACGTTCAGCACGGTCAGTCCTAGGATGGATGATCGCGGGTAGCATTTACAATAATTGCAATAACGGTTGTAATAACCGTTCAACCACGTCAGATTTTATGCGGCTTTATAAATTCTGACACCGGAGCTACCCAACCGGCCTACGAACTTACTTACTTTTTCCTGAAATTAGTTAGTAAAATTAGACGCAAAGAATTTTTACACAAAAAAAGACTAATTTTTAGGATTCCGTACCTCAAAAGGAAAAAACGGAACCCTTATAGGATCACTCTGTTGTCCGTCTGTCCGTCTGTGTGTATGTCAATACTCTTTATCTCAGGAACGCGTAAAGATATCGAGCTGAAATTTAAACTATATACGTATATCTATGATTTCTTACAGTTGTGTAAAGGAAAAACTTCTCTGTTATCATATAAAGAAGTAAGAGCCGTTTGTGTCGTAAAAAACCGCATATTTCAACACTCACAAAAATCAAAATCTACAGGGTACTTTCCGTTGACATATAACTATGAAATTTGGCGAAAAGCATTGTCTCAGAGTACACATATAGGAATAAATCTGAAAACTGAATATTTTTATTCAAATCACAAAAAAATAGGGCTTCACAATTCACAAAATATGGGTGCGTAAGTGCGTAAATCGTATCATGTAAGGTATCATATAAAAGAGCTTCATTAGCACATAAACAGGTTTTTAGTTATTTTAACAAATTTCGATGAATGACGAGAAAAGTAAAAAAATTAAAAACTTTTGTCGATGATGATGAGTACAGAGATTTTAACAAGTTACTTCCCAATCTTGTGAAATTTTCTGGATTCGTACGGAACCCTCGGTGTGCGAGCCTGACTTACACTTGTCCGGTGTTTTTTATCTTCTTGTAGAAACCAAAGCTAGCAGATAATTACTAGGTTTGTAGTAAAGACAAACGATGCCACTACCGATAGGTAATCGAGAGAGATGCCCCTACAACCGCAACTTGGCTAAGTACTGAGGACGTTGATAAACTATCCTATTAGCTTAGACTTGATCATTCGGTTCGATTTGTTTTAAGCCATGCAATAGGCTAGAGATCAATGATACAAGTTAACTCTAGAGACAGCTCATTTAGGTTATCGAGTAATATTAGTAGTGCGCTTTGTATTTAATTTAGTTTTTGTCAAAATGAATATCTATCTATGTTTAAACACGTGCAAGGTACTTAATGGTTTACTGTCCTACAAAAACCATGAACGGTCGGGAAAAATGGAATGATTGAAATTTTGCTGTCAACTTAGCTAGTTTGTAGCCAGCGGACAGCTTAATTCTTAATACCTATTAAATATTTTTATCCTAAGTTCATTCTGCGGAATTTCTCTGCGAGATCTTTTTTTTATTCCGTATAGGTTTGCGTTTGACTACATACTGCCTGATGTTAAGCAGATATGCGGTCTAGGGTGTAGCACGCTTACCTAGAAGATACCTATTTACTCGGGATTTGAAGACACCCACGTTGCACTTCAGCGGGAAGACAGACCCAGGCAAAGCGACATAGAAGCGATCGAATCAGGAGTGAGGAGATCCATAGCAGAAGGAAAGTTACCGACATAGCCCAGCGCAATAGCATATTGAAGTAGCAGTGGGCAGGGTAGATCGGAGGAGTAACAACCGGTGAGGCCGAAAAGTTCCCGAGTGGAAACCACGTGCTGGCCAGCATCGGTGAATACGAATTTGTAAAATTTGTAACTTTTAAAATCAAAAAATCTTAATAGTTTTTTTTGGGCAGAAAAGAACAACACAATTGCAGATTTTTTTAAGAAAAGTAACCATCTTATTTGTTTAGGGGTTTTGGTACAGGTTAATTTTACAACCATAATGTACTGTACTGTATCAGCCTTTTAATAGTCCACTGCAGGACGTAGGCCTACCCACGAAAGGTGATTAGGCCATATCCACCACGCTGGCCCAGTGCGGGTTGGTGGATTCGCATACGCCATCGAATTTCTTCGACGGAAGTATACAAGTTGCCTCACGATGTTTTCCTTTACCGAAAAGCCAGTGGTGTGAAATTCCGTACATTAATTCCAAAAAACATTGGTACGGGACCGGGATTTAAACCCACGACCTCACGATTGCAAGGCGGGTGTCACTACCTCTAGGCCACCACGGCTCATACTCGGCCCGGCACAACCATAATATGACCATGTAATGCACGTCCAAATCTACTCTGTTTCTTAATTACTAGCAGATTTTATTTTACTTACTCTCTCCCTACTACACACTATCAGTTTGATAATAATGACTAATCATCAAAAAATAACCCTTATGACCATCTTACACAGGTTGTCCCTGAATACTTGAAAAGAAACACCACATTTAAGTATCTACAATGAATCTCGTCGCGACTGTAATAACGTACTTACGGCAAACTTGCGACATTCCATTTGATATCCTTTTATATCGCTACATTGCAGATTGTGACGTGTTCATTTCTTCTAGTAGAAGAGCCCTAGAATTAATTTTCAGCAAAGAGATTTCCACAAGGGTAGTGTCGCTGATCGAGATAATCTGAAAGAGATAAATTAATTTAATGCGGCACGAGTTGGAAAGAGACTTGAAAGATAATCTTTATTTGGCTAGATTTTTAAGGGAAAAAACATCAAACTTCAAAACAGAATTTATAATTTTGATAGTTGTTGACCGAAAATTCAATACTATTTGGTGGTGGGAAGAGCACACAACTGGTTTCACGCGTTAGGATTCTGTTATATTCTTTGATTTTCAGCAAAACATAGTCTATTGACTACACTGCTTTACATCAAAACTCTTAAAAAAAGAAAATAATATCTAATGATCTTATTTACATAGATTTAAATCCTGACCAAGTATTGTCGCAGTGCTGTTTTAGGGTTCCGTACCTCAAAAGGAAAAAACGGAACCCTTATGGGATCACTTTGTTGTCCGTCTGTCCGTCTGTCCGTCTGTCCGTCTGTCCGTCTGTCCGTCTGTCCGTCTGTCCGTCTGTCCGTCTGTCCGTCTGTCCGTCTGTCCGTCTGTCCGTCTGTCCGTCTGTCCGTCTGTCCGTCTGTCCGTCTGTCCGTCTGTCCGTCTGTCCGTCTGTCCGTCTGTCCGTCTGTCCGTCTGTCCGTCTGTCCGTCTGTCCGTCTGTCCGTCTGTCCGTCTGTCCGTCTGTCCGTCTGTCCGTCTGTCCGTCTGTCCGTCTGTCCGTCTGTCCGTCTGTCCGTCTGTCCGTCTGTCCGTCTGTCCGTCTGTCCGTCTGTCCGTCTGTCCGTCTGTCCGTCTGTCCGTCTGTCCGTCTGTCCGTCTGTGTGTATGTCAAGACTCTTTATCTCAGGAACGCGTAAAGATATCGAGTTGAAATTTAAACTGTGTACGTAAACCTATGAATTCTTGTAGTTGTGTAAAAGAAAAGCTTCTCAGTTACCGTATAAAAAAGTTAGAACCGTTTACAGGGTACTTCCCGTTGACATAGAACTATGAAATTTGGCGAGAAGCATTGTCTTAGAGTACACATATAGGAATAAATCTGAAAACTGTACATTTTTATTTTTATTTACATCAATGTAATTTTTATTTACATCACAAAAATAGCGCCTCAAAATTAAAAAAAATTGGTTCGAAATTCTGTCTAAACTGAAAATAAGTTCAAAAATAAATTTGTATGTAAATATATAATTGTATAAATATAAAACATCAAACTTAATAGCAATCAAATTAAATAAGTTATAAAATCAATTCTTTTGCGTCTGGTGGACACGACGCGTGACCAAAATGCGGGTGTTTATTTGGCTCAACGTATAAGCATTGCCACTCAGCGTGGCAATGCTGCCAGCATGCTGGGCATGCTGCCAACTGGCAGTAGGCTAGAGCATTTGGAATATCTATAGACCTTCAAGGATCTGAGGATAATGCAATTGCTTTGTATGTACCTAGTACTAGTTTATGTAGTTTTAACCTATGTACTTGCCATATAAAAAAAAAGTATTCGGAACAATATATTTCCCACCATGGTCTCTTCTACTATACTATCTGTTGTGCAGTTTGCTACCCTCCAAATGAAAACTTACAGCCAAACGCGATGGCATCACTTCCATAGCTGCAGAACGTTGCAGCGATACCATCTTTATGAGATGGGGTAGAAGAAAGGGTGGACGATTCAGACTGTCTAGAAAGTACCCACTTGTAGGTACTTGTATTAGATCTTAGCCAGATATTTATTCATGTTGGTTACCCCCTAGTTGGATTAAAGTTCCGGGAACTTGAAGATCTTCCAAATACGCAGCATAATGTTTTTAATCGGGTAGGGAGATCTCTTGAGGATGACGTGCTCATGCACATTTTTCTTCACAAAAATAATTACTATTATTTTTATATATAAAAATATTATTTTTATAGTTTTCTATTATGTGAGTCTTAATTTCTATCACAAAAGAGTCTAGTTATTCATGTTCAGTCGTTTCTATGTCTTAGAAGGAATATCAGCTGTGCTATTTGACCCTCGTACCTAAAGGTTCTAGATTATTTGGTCTTAATTTAAGTTTAGGGTTTTTGGGTTTTCCAGAACGTTCACTGCTGGGCATAGGCGTATCTATAAATCACTCTCCTATATATCTCCATTAACTAACTCCTTACTTACTCCTCACTCCTAATTCCATGGATGCTTCCCGCTTTTTGTTTCAATCAGTATCTGTTTGTTTGTTTATTCTCTTGATATTTTTCCAAAATTTCCATTAACTTTGTCACAAATTTGTAAATTCATCATTTGTATTTTTTAAGTGCTGATGTATACAGGGTTATTTCTAATCAATTGGCATCCTTCTAGAGGCTTATTCTGTACATAAAAACTAACAACTTTTGTTCTACGACTTTCGTTAAAACTCAAAAAAAATGTTGTTGTTCCAAAGAAAAATTTATTTTACCCGCGACAAAATGTATGGAACAGCTGATTTTTTTTGAGTTTTGACGAAAGTCGTAGAACAAAAGTCGTTAGTTTTGATGTACAGAATAAGCCCCTAGAAGGATGCTAATTGATTAGAAGTAACCCTGTATACAATTAATACACTCAAAACAAGCTGTCTTCGCCTGTAATTGCTGCCACTGGGCTGTGGTTTGTTCTAGTCTTTCGTGTGTTGTGTTGGTGCGCACAGCGTTGGTGAGGTTTATTAATTAAAAAAAAAACACAATTCTAAACGTAGCTATCAAACTGGTACTTAGTGAAACGAATAAATATCGGTAAACTTTTAAAATAGCTAATTATCACAGACTGCGACAATTCTGACCAATCGGCTCATTTTAATTTGCAGTCCAATACGGGGATTAAACAGTGTCCGGTAAATACGCGCCGGATTAAAACGCACGGTTAATTTGCCCGGGTCGGTAATGGGTTATTTTAAATGTAGTGATTAACGTATTAATTGATTTTTGTTGATTCTTCGTTTAATTTTGATAGCTCTAGCCACAGATTTTATATCGTATCGATCAAGAGTAACGCACGAAACTCACTGCTGAAATATTTTAAGAGGATTCTGAATTGCTCAGAGTTTTCGCGTTTTGTAGAACATTGAGAAAATTATTATAATATTCTACGGGACTAATCGCGCACTAAAATTACGACGATCAGTCTACCCGTGACTACGATCGTCGGGATGATGAGGTATTTATTTATCTCGTAATTTTAGTGCGCGATTAGTCCCGTAGTATATTAATAATAATGTCTTCAAATCGCGAAAGTTTAAAAACAAGAATTGAGAAAATTCGCGGTACATTTTCAATAAAATTTACGTTCTGGGAGAAAACTCTTTTCACCACTTAAACTGCAACCAAATGTTATGTTTTTGGTGTCAATCGCAGTAAAAAATACGTCGACTTGGCATTTTTTCTGTTTTAAAAAATAGCACACTCGTAGGGTACGTCTTATTTTTTCTGAAAATTTCTTTTTAGTTTATGAGTACTTTTCAGTCAAAATATTACGTAAAATATGACTTATTAGAAGTTCATAACTATACGGTAATTTCAAAAACTATAAAAAATAATAGATAAGTACATATAAATCTAGCGATTGAAGTGCTAATTAAATCATAAAACAATCACTCAAATCGGACAATTTATTTAGATGTAGATAATATAGATTATTGTTGTTGTTTGGACAAGTTGGCGCCTCACAATCGTCTTAATTGATTAAATCAGAACTATTCATGAGTAACGCCAATAAAATTAGACAATGATTCGTCACTGAGTACAACAAATCATTTATTTAATAAAACCCTTAACCCACTCAAATAAAGCCATGCAGTTAGAAAGAATTGGCATCATTTTCCCTAAATAAGTACAATAAAACTTTTTATATAAAACTGTCATCTATTTTTACAATCATCACACGTTTTTATTTGACTCTGGACAAAATTACATCAAGCTCTTGAATGGGCATCGTAAAATTCACACCAATTTGGATTCCCCGGGGTCTGTGCTGTACACAGGGACTGGAAGCGGTTAAAATGATTATAATGTTAAAGTGCCAGACCCTGTGGGAGAACGCTCGCCTAAGTATCGTGGCCTGAAATCCAAGATTCAAATTTCCGGATTTTTCACTTTTACTTTTTCAGTCAGAGAAGAATCTCGAAGGGAAATGTGATTTCAACAGCCCAAAGTTAGCCAACACGGGGGATATAGCCTAATTGGTTGTCAAAGCCTAAGTTCAGCAGTGATATTATAAAATGTATAATATAACGATTTTATTTTAGAAATTATTTCATTGTATCACAACTCTACTCTAGAAAATTATTGTAAAAATAACGGTATCGTTGTTTTTTTAATGCACCAGTATATTGTAATTTTCGTATTTGGTGCGGTTTATTAATTTATTTATATATCTTGTTGGCCGTTAAAAATCACAATTAGTCGGTTATTCAATCCCTAGCTGTACAGAGCGCCGATGTAACGAAACGTCGGATAATAGAACGTCGCTGTATAATATGTCGCTAAAACGTATGTTTTACGCGACTGCCGAGACATGCCACTGTTTTCAGGTTTTTTTTTATGGCATTGCGTCTGATGTAAGTAGATGGAGATGGGATGGTGGAGGAAATCTGTTTCTTGTGTAGTATTTGCTTGTGAATTGCAGCGTCTAGTAGCTTAGAATTCAGTTTATGTTTTGGGTATGACAGCTAAAATAGTATTTTTTAATAAAATAGATACTTATTTCCTGTTTTATTTTTTTACCAACGAACCATCGTAGGAGGTATACAATTCGACGCGTATATATATATATATTTATATAAATATATATATTTTATGTATAACCACGCATAACTTTTAACATAGTGGTTAGTGGTCCGATTTCAATAATTCTTTTTTTATTGGAAAGAGTATACTTCGAAGTTGATCCCATTTAAATTTTATTGAAATCGGCTGAGCCATTATTGATAAATCAACAATAATATTAGAAATGTTACATCGATCCGTGCGAAACGTTCGCGAATTCTGTACACGGGTGAAGTCTGTCATGCTAATTTTTGCAAAAAATAATCTTGTTATTTTTTATGTAGGGATTTCTAAATCTAGTCCTACTAGATTTAGAAATCGTAATTAAAGCTATTTCTGTAGATTTATCGGTTTTTTTTTCTTTTTTAGCAAGATAGGTAGGTACACGTTTACCAACATCCTGCCTGATCTTAAGCAGAAGTGTGATCTAAAATGTAGCACGCTAACCTTGTAAAGTTTATGGGATCGAGCTGCCTTCGTCCGTGGGTAGGAACCCTTCTAATTTTTTGTCCCCCACACGTGGTCCTGGGTGGTGCTAACCAGGCAGCAACCATACTGGTGGTAGGCTATAGCCGCGGCGAGAGACCACCCACCAGACTAAGCCGCGCCGCCAAGCGACTCTCTCGAGCTCGTGTTCCGGCGCGTGGTCTAGTGACGCCATTCTGGGAGTCGGGTCGGAACAGTAGCGTCCTCTGGGGGTTCGAATACGGTGCACACTTTGATTTCCGCATCGGCCGACTAGTCGAGGAGGGCAGCGGGATCCGAGGCACGGTTTGTCGCTGGCCGACCGCAGATAGTAGGGGGCCCAAGTAGTGAGCTAGCCACTCACGAAAGGCTGCCCCGCCATCTGTCGAAAAATCCCAGGGATGCGCCATCGTGCCGGTTGGCGACCGGACGAGAGGGCCCGATGGACATCCTTGGGGGGGCTCGGGCGTCCCCGCGGTCTCCAGGCTAGTCTACCGTGGATGTGTGTGGTTTTTGTGTTGTACCACTGAATCTGCAGAGTGACGTCTCGTTCCACTTCCGACTTTCTACCTACTTTACTCCGCCATTATTAACCATGAGAAACACTAGAAGAAAAAGAACGTGTACACAGCGGCAGCACTCCCTCTCACTTAAAGTGCACCTGTGCAATATTCGGGGCCTGCACTCCAATCTCACGCCTGTCCATCATCATCTCGAGACAGATCGTCCCCACCTATTGTTTCTCACGGAGACGCAGATTGCTGGTCCATCCGACGTGTCGTATCTTTCCTACCCAGGGTACTCCCTGGAGCACCGTTTCAAACCACGTGCGGGTGTATGCGTGTACGCCCGGGATGACATTTGCTTTCTGCGCCTTCGTAGGTTTGAAGACCCTTCATTTTCTGTGCTCTGGGCTTTGGCGGACACTGGCGTAGAGAAAATTATCTACGCCTGTGTATACCGATCACATAGCGGAGACCAGGAGACGACCAGACTCACCGAATACCTTAGTGAGGCGGCGGATGCTGCTCAGCTCAGCTACCCTTCGGCCCAATTAGTGATCCTGGGGGATTTTAATGGCCACCATAAAGAGTGGCTTCACCCATACCTGGACACAAACCATGCTGGGCTTGAGACGCGCAAGCTTGCCTTGACACTTGATCTCACCCAGCTGGTTCAAGGCGCCACACGGGTACCTGATGTTGACTCGCACACGGCCTACTGCTTGGACCTTCTGCTGACTACCGATCCAGACCGTTATTCAGTGGCGATCTCCCCACCGTTAGGTACATCTGACCACTGTCTGGTGAAATCTGTATCCGTCTACTCCCCATCAGACCCCAGTCCCAAAGGGTCACGGCGCGTGTGGCGGTACAAGTCAGCAGATTGGGATGAGATGCGGTGTTTTTTTGCTTCTTATCCTTGGCAGCCTGTTTGTTTTTCTTCCGATGATCCTTCTGCGTGCGCGGATGCCGTGACAGATGTGCTTCGTACCGCCATGGAATACTTCATCCCATTTTCGGACGTGCCTCTGTCTAGCAAGGCTCGGCCCTGGTTTGGGCCTGAATGTGGACGCGCCGAAGCGCAAAAGCATCAGGCATACCTGGCTTGGGTCGATGCTCGAAACCGTAAGTTGAGGGACGTTCGTCTGAGGAAGAAGGCATACAATAGGGCTGCTAAGTCCTGCAAAAAGGTTATGCGGAGGGCTCGCTTTGACCACATTAGTCGAATAGGAAACAAGCTTGCTTCTTACCCTGCGGGTAGTAAGGCATTCTGGTCCCTAGCTAAATCGGTTGAAGCGAACTTCTGCCGCCCCTCATTGCCTCCGTTGCTGAAACCCAATGGTTCACTGGCCCATACCGCGGTGGAGAAAGCAAATTTATTTGCATCTCAATTTGCTGAGTCTTCGCGTCTGGACCCCGGTAGTGCGAGACCTCCAACTTTGCCAAACTGTGACACTGTAATGAGTGAAATACACATCCGGCAAAAGGAGGTCCTCAAGGTTCTCCGCAGTCTAGATGTGAACAAAGCCAGTGGCCCTGATGGTATTCCGGCCATTGTATTGAGGACTTGTGCGCCTGAGCTGTCGCCTGTGCTGACTCGCCTCTTTCGCCTATCTCTGAAGACAGGTCAAGTGCCCAAATCTTGGAAGCTTGCTAACGTGCAACCTGTACCCAAGAAGGGCAGCCGTGCCGACCCTGCCAACTACAGACCAATTTCGATCACGTCTATACTCTGTAAGAGTATGGAACGCGTTCTTAATAACAGACTCCTGGCCTACCTGGAAGCGAATGACTTACTCAGTGACCGCCAGTACGGCTTTCGCCGAAACCGGTCTACTGGGGACCTTCTAGCGTACGCCACACACATCTGGAGTGAGGTCATGGAGAAGCACGGGGAGGCGTTGGCTGTCTCTTTGGACATTTCCAAGGCTTTTGATAGGGTCTGGCACGAGAGCCTTATTGGCAAGCTTCCATCTTACGGCCTGCCTGCTGATTTCTGCACATGGATATCAGATTTCTTGAGGAATCGGTCGATACGAGTTGTCGTTGATGGCTGCTCGTCAGACCAAATGGCTATCAATGCCGGTGTTCCTCAGGGGTCTGTGCTCTCTGCGACACTCTTCCTACTGCATATCAACGATCTGCTTAAGCCCGGGATCTTTGGGTACGCAGATGACAGTACAGTCGTGGAGAGCTACACATCCGATGCAAGAACCAGCGGGCCACAGATCGAGTTATACAGAGAGGCTATGGTTGAACGGCTCAACTTGAGTCTGCAGGCGGTATCCGACTGGGGTGATGCTAACCTGGCCAAGTTTAATGCCACAAAGACTCAGGGCTGTCTGTTTTCGGCCAAAAAGAGACCCTTTCAATTGTCTCCCGCTTTCCGTGATGTCTCTGTTCCGGTAACTGACAGCTTGGAACTATTAGGCGTTTCACTCTCATCTTCTCTTAACTTTGGCTCTTACATAGAGTCCAAAGCCCAATTAGCCTCCAAAAAACTTGGTGTTCTCTCTAAGGTGAGACGGTATTTCACACCTGAACAACTGCTTTGTCTTTATAAAGCACAAGTCAGGTCTTGCATGGAATACTGCTCTCACCTTTGGGATGGCTCTGCCAAATATCAACTGGAGGCTCTGGAGTCGATTGAGAGGCGTGCCAAGAGGCTGATTGACAATGACACCTTGACTAAGACGCAGCTGCAAAGTCTTGAGCATCGTCGCAAGGTAGCGTGTTTGTCGGTCTTTTACCGGATACACTTCGGAGAGTGCGCCCAGGAGTTGCACAATCTGGTCCCCCCTGCCCCTTTTTTCTATCGTACGGCTAGACGGACGCGACCAAAGCGCCACCCTTTTATGGTGGACATTCCGCGCGTTAGAACCAAGCGTTTCGAATCCTCATTCCTCATACGAACAGCCGGAATGTGGAATGCTTTGCCTGGGTCTGTCTTTCCGTTAAAGTACAACGTGAGTGTCTTCAAATCCCGAGTAAATAGGTATCTTCTAGGTAAGCGTGCTACACCCTAGACCGCACATCTGCTTAACATCAGGCAGTGTGTAGTCAAACGCAAACCTATTCGAAATAATAAAAAAAAATAAAAAAAAAAAAAAAAAAAAAAAAAAGTTTGCGTCTACATTTAAAACATTTAAACTTTTTTTAAATTGTATCCGAGAGGAAATGGGAGACCAGGTTAACAGTCTCACATCTTTGCTGTCTTGTTTTTGATATCAATGAAAAAATAATGCTGAAAACTATTAAACGTAAAAAAAAATCTTGTTGAAGGTCCGACTTTTGATCGTCTCTTCCTAATTTTAAATTTATAAATGTTACCTACATTTATAACAACAACAGAGTTAAAAATAATTTAGTAAAAATCTGTGAACAACAATTTATTTTCTTCGATTTTGTCCAAATCTGTGAAACTTTGATTTCATTTTTATACCTAATAAAAATGAAATCAAAGTTTCACAGAACAAAAAAAAACTCGCAGCCTGATTTCAATTCCTTAATTACAAAATTAACGCTACTCAAAACGTGAGACGAGAATGAAATGAAAGCTCCGCTCGCCAATTAGCACGTTTATTCTAAACAGGTCAACCGAATGACGTTAATCCGAAAAGCCTTAAACAATTACCGGCAATCCGAACGAGCTGAGAGGAATAATGCCATTACATGGCTCGGCGGCCGCGGCGCCACCTGCCGGCTTCCACGCCCGCGCTGCTCTTAGACTTACACTATGATATAGGCCGAATCATACAAATTGGCGGATGTGAAGATAGATACAAGCTGCGTAATATCCATCCAACGCGAGGCTATATGTGAGATTCAGTCAAGATTTGATAATTGAAGGATATTGCGCAGTTTTTAGTTAACAGCACATTCGGAGTTGCATGATTCGGAATTACGTACATGAAATGTGAACAAAAAGTTAAGGTGAAGTGCTAGAGGTAGGGTGCGATTTTTTATTTATTTTTGTGTATTTAGTAATTTATTGCTGCACTACGCGTATTGAATTTAGAGAAACTGTTTCTGCGACCATTAATAGACAGATTCTATTTAGTTATAGCGGCCATCATTATCTCTTAAATTGGTTTATTTTAGCAAAAACTGTCAATTGGTTTAATTTTATCATAATTTTGTCTAAATAAACTTTTTAACATAGATTGATTATTATATTGTTTTTTTTTTTTTGGTGTATGTAACATATTGACACAACTTATTTAATGCCGCAAAATCAGGTTTTGTAAATCTAAGGTAGTAGGTAGGTAAGGAGTAGTTAAGGAACAAATTGCAAGAAATGTTAGAAATTTTTTAATTTCGCGTGCTGGCTCTAGCGTTTCACAATTACCGGAAATCCAAACGAAAGGAATAATGCCATTACATGGCTCGGCGGCCGCGGAGCCAACTGCCTGCTTCCACGCCCGCGCTGCTCTTAGACTCTTACACTATGATTCGTACAAAGAAAGAAGAACAAAAAATTAAGATTGTTGAATGAAATTAAAACTATTTATAAAAAAACCCGGACAAGTGCGAGTCAGGCTCGCACATCGAGGATCCCGTACAAACACACTGTTAAAATAATTAAAAACCTGATTTAGCATGTGCTAATTAAGTTCTTTTATATGATACCTTACATGATACGATTTACTCACTTTGAACACATCACAATTTTGAACCCATATTTTGTGAATTTTGAGGCCCTATTTTTTGTGATTTAATTAAAAATGTACAGTTTTCAGATTAATTCCTATATGTGTACTCTGAGACAATGCTTCTCGCCAAATTTCATAGTTCTATGTCAACGGGAAGTAGATTTTGATTTTTGTGAGTGTCGAAATATGCGGTTTTTACGACATAAACGGCTCTAACTTGTTTAAACGATAACTGACTATATATACAATTTAAATTTCAACTCGATATCTTTACGCGTTCCCGAGATAAAGAGTCTTGACATAGACACAGACTGACAGACGGACAGACGGACAACAAAGTGATCCTATAAGGGTTCCGTTTTTTCCGTTTGAGGGACGGAACCCTAAAAAAGGTGTCAAAAACAAAATAATCAAACTTTCTAAGGCCATGCACTCGTATTCACTGAACAACAGTGTTTCGGATACACAGTTTCTGAAAAGTGTTCCACAAGGTAGTGTTTACAGAAACCAAATAATTGACTCTGAAACATTATTTTTTGTTTCGGAAACACGTAGATTTTGTTTCTGATGGTTTTCTGATTTCTGATTCTCACTGGCGGAGGTATACAATTCGAGTAGTCCAATTTCAATAATTAAAATAAGGCAAGTCTATTCTATTGATTTAATTATTATAACCATATTTTGAAGAAATTACACAAAATTTTATTACTTAATAAATATTGGTACGCAGCTACGAAAATTTCAAAAGAAACCCAAACATTTTGTTGATTTACCCAATATTTTTAGTGATTTTTACGCAGGTAGAAAATACGCAGTAAAGAGTATTATCATAGAGAGACAAATAGAAAGAAAATGTATAAGAATTTCTTTTTCATCTTTACTTTTAAAATTAATAAGAAAGAAATTCCAAGTTTTGTAGAAACACCAGCAGTGCTGGTTTTTCAAAATCTTCCGCCTTTTCATAGAATAAACCTGTAAAGTTAACAAAGAAGCGTCGTTTGTCAAATCTGAAGTTAAGCTATTAACTAAGCTCCGATCTACGTCAACTTAAACTTATAACTTAACTATCACTTAACTAGCTGACGTGATCGTTATTGATGTGCTGCTGATGGCGCGTTATAATTACTTAGATACTTATTATAAACTATAATAATAAGAAAGCTAAGTAAGGTAATGATAATCAAGAATGCCAGTAGGTATATAAAAAAAGATGTGCGATACGTGCCCTTAGTTAAGTTTTGTTTAAAAAAAAACAACCATGAAATTTATAGGTATATCAAAGAGTTATCTTTGTGATAAGCACTTCAAAAATCTGAAGCGAACGCAGGATTTGAATCTGCCCCTTCGGATCACTAGCCCGACGCTCTAACCAACTGAGCCAGCGCGCCTCCTACGCAAGCGTCAATTTTTTGAAGTGCTTACATTACACCAACTTATAACGTTGGTGGCGCTCACTCAACTTAAAACTTAAAATATAAATAAATTTAGAACTTCTAAATTTATTTATATTTTTATTACCAAAAGTATAATTTTTAGCGAGATAATTGACATAAATAATATTATTCCGAACAAAATTCGCGAAGGCAAAAATGTACTTTGCCAGTTACGATATGTAATGTCGATAGGGAATTACAGCTCTAGTTAGTTTGTATCACAACAGTTTGAATTCAATTTAACATAACTACACTCTACATTTTACCTAGAAGTAGACCAAAGTAGGCAATAAAACAACCATACCATACATTTTGAGACGTGGTGGTCTAGAGGTAGTGTAACCCACCTTACAATCGTGAGGTCGTGGGTTGAAATCCCGGTCCCGTACCTAGTTCTTTGAAATTTATGGACGGAATTTCACATCACTGGCTTTTCAGTGAAGGAAAACATCGTGAGGCAACCTGCATTATGTCCGTAGAAGAAATTCGATGGCGTTTGTGAATTCGCCAACCCGCACTGGGCCAACATGGTGGATATAGCCCAATCACCCTTCGTTGCCCTTCGTAGGCCTACGTCCTGCAGTGGACTATTAAAAGGCTGATACAGTACAGTACAGTATCATACATTTAAAGTTTATAAGCCACTCAATTCTTTTCTTCCGTTAAACAAAACACAGAAGAAACACCCGCATTTAAGTATATTCCCCACTATCCAAACACCTCTATCCCGGGCGCCATTATGCACTCCCCACGTATCACAATGCGAAGAGGTTCCCACATTAATATGAACGAAACCGATATAAAATTAAGTCAACAAGTTCCCTCCAAAAATTATTCATAGAAAATCCCCCGAGGTGAGAAGGAGAGGTGAAGGGCACAGGGGAAAAAGGAAAAAGTTGGATAAGTTCGTTCATGAATTGGAAATGTAATTTTACGTGGACCTCGAATTGTTTCTTGCAATTGTTGGCGTAATCGGTGGGGTTTGACGGACGAGGCTTGTCGGAACTATGAGGCTTTACAATAAATGGTAGAGTGAGGCGGGCTCGCGCCGTAAGGAAATAGGAAGTTTCCGCGAGGAAATGGTTGTCGTACTTACTGTCAGATGCCTGGATTTCTCCTCTCAGCTACAGTTTTTAGAAAAAAAAGGTATTAAAATGATGTAGGCACAATCGCGGATCGACCCTGGACACGATGGCTGGACCGAGACAAATGACACCGCCAGAGAGAGGCTTATTAAGGAACCCAGCAATGGTATAGAGAAGGCTGCGGATGAGAATGATTTTGATTATGGCAATGAAATTGTAAAAATACTTACTCGTATATATGTTACCTACAGAAAACAAGGTGTAAAGTTAAATTAATTTCAACCACACATTTTCTGATATGTTTGGCTATCTATAAACTATAAGCTATCTAGAAACGTTAAGTTGATCTTTAGAGAATACTCGTCACCATTCTTCTATTTGTTTTTGTTGTTAGTAGGTATAATGTTGTCTATTTGTTGAATTAAGAATTAAAACCGAATGGTTTTTGAGATTTAAATAGATAAGGGCATAGAAATATAGCCTCCTTATCACCCCAGGGTACGAAACCCTAAAAAACAGTTTCAGGAGATTTAAGCGCTAAATCTCTATAGGCATGGCAATGCTCTGCAATGCTTTCTTCCTTGATTGAACACTGAAGGAGCACACCATCAAATCAAGGGATTACGTTTTGGCGTAGAGAACCTGTATTAGTAACTAGAGTTCTATAGACTATTTTAAATATTACTAATAGAATAGAGGTAGGTATACCTATACTTTTATTTCAATAGAAGCTTTCGTATGCATGTTTGAGATGCACTAAGTTTTTTTTTAATTTGAAAGCTGATTTCATCGGGATGGTAATTAGTTTAAAATGTTTAAAGTAAAATTTGTTCACTCTGCACTATAAGCTTCGAATGTACCTACAATGTGGGAGGGACATTATGTATAAAATGCACATAACTCCAACAAAACATAAAAAAACATTTCATAAACTCTAACAGTTAAATTAGACATTCACATTTTTCACTAATAATAATTATAGTTCCGAAAAGGATTATTGGCAAGTATTAAAACGATCTCTACAAAACGAGTAATTTTCAAACGTTTCTTCAATCCAAAAATAAATGTATCGCTTGCCAATTTGGAGATGCAGGTTCTCGAGAGGGCAGGTCGGGTAATGGGCAGGGAAATAGCGAGTTTATCCCGAGTCTGGAGAGCCTGCTTACTTACTGGTAACATTTAATGGCCAGTCCTGAAAAGTGCCTCTTCAGAATATATTTTAATGTGGATACGTCTGAGTCTGAGAGTCTCTAGCAGCTTTAACTGAAGTGGTAACGCCGACGGAGCTACCGATATTTTATGCAAAGTTGGTTAAGCATTAAAGTAGAAAAACTATAGTTTTAGAGTAGCAAATGCGGTTGTAACGCCACCAACTATTATCTTTTATAAGTTTGTTATGTTAGATGTGTCAGATAGGTAATATTTGCATGTGCTTTTAGTAGAACTTCTTTGGTTTGTATCAAATATCAGCAGCGCCGTTTCTTATGCTTACCTAGATAGGCACTCAGTTCTAAGCAAGTTGAGAAATATGTTATAATTATGTGTAAATTTCGGCATATATTCGCGTTTAAAAAATGTTTTAAACGCTATGCCGAATGCCGAAATGTGCCGAAATGTACAACTCAGTTGATGTGAAGTTAGCTAACAAACCTACAAGTTACGCGAAACCCAATCAACGCGCAGCTATATGTGAGCTTCAGTCAGTATTGGATATTGCGCAGCTTGTAGCTAACTTCACATCCGAGTACTTGTATGATTCGGCCTATATAGCCCGAGATCCCACCGCAAGAAAATCCCGCTCATAGCTATTTATAGATATATTATAAGCTTCGTAATGTATCTAAAAAACAAGCGAATGAAATGTATTGTCAAAAAATAATCAAACTTTTTTCAATAAAAAATACTAGCGGTCAAATTTCGCAAGGCAACCTGATTAACATGTATTCCCCTATTCAATATATTTATATGAAAAACAAATGAAGGATAGGTTTTCCTATAAATTAATTAAACATAATTATTATATTTCAAATACTTGCGGTCAAATTTCGCAAGGCAACCTGGTTTATATGTATTCCCCTATTCAATATATTTATATGAAAAACCAATGAAGGATAGGTTTTCCTATAAATTAATTAAACATATTATATTTCAAATACTTGCGGCCAAATTTCGCAAGGCAACCTGGTTTATATGTATTCCCCTATTCATTATATTTATATGAAAAACAAATGAAGGATAGGTTTTCCTATAAATTATTTAAACATATTATATTTCAAATACTTGCGGCCAAATTTCGCAAGGCAACCTGGTTTATATGTATTCCCCTATTCATTATATTTATATGAAAAACAAATGAAGGATAGGTTTTCCTATAAATTAATTAAACATATTATATTTCAAATACTTGCGGCCAAATTTCGCAAGGCAACCTGGTTTAAATGTATTCCCCTATTCAATATATTTATATGAAACACCAATGAAGGATAGGTTTTCCTATAAATTAATTAAACATAATTATTATATTTCAAATACTTGCAGCCAAATTTCGCAAGGCAACCCTGTATAAATGATTATATTCTCCTATTCATATAATTACATAAAAAAAATGTTTGAACCGTGTTTGCTATGAGCGGGACGTTCTTGCGGTGGGATCTCGGAGTAATAACTGTTAGGTAGCTATTTACTGTTCGTAAGAAATATCTACTTATTTTGCGGTCAAGTAGGTACGATAGGTACGGTCAGCATTTTAGTTAGTCTTCGGATTGGTACAAGGCGACGCTCTATGTCAATGGAAGTCTCACAAGCTTAGGATTTTTACAGAATTTACCGAAGACAGTTGGTCAGAGTAGAAATAAAGAGTCATTCGTGTGCGTAGCCAGCAGCCCTCAATGTAAATATCGTTGTTCCGCCGGAGCCTCTACTATCATCCCAGAGGTCCGCGCCAGAAGAGGCACTACCGAGCGGGTACAGCGTTGACAGAATAATGGCACACTTGGGAAATATTTCATGACATTTGACTTTTCTTGACTAGAGACTATTATATTTGCTTATCTTAATATATATAAATCTCGTGTCACAATGTTTGTCCTCAATGGACTCCTAAACCACTTAACCGATTATAATAAAATTCGCACACCATGTGCAGTTTGATCCAACTTGAGAGATAGGATAGTTTAAATCTCAAATTATAGTCGCAATTTTAATTTATTTACCCACAGCAACGCGTGGCCGGGCAGCTAGTACATAATAAGATTTATTTGACTATAAATATTGTTTTGTGTATTTGCCATATTTGACTTCACAAAAAATATACGTAGGTACAACAATACTACTTATGCTAAAACTACAAAAATACTACCACATACAAAGCAATCGGAGCAACCACAGACTTTTGAAGGTCTAAAGATATGTTGAGTAGGTATGAAACTTAACACTGTAAATAAAATTAATGATTAAGTATTTCTTGGGTCCTGGGTATTTAGATAACATTATTCGTAGAATTGATTAATTTTAATTTCATAGGCTGGTCGCGTTGTATTAAGATGTGCTCTTCATTTCGGCACGCAATGTTATTGGCTAAGCTTGATTCTAGGTAATGGTTCTTAGGTTATGGTACACTGCATCAATTTGTATTAAATACAAACCATGAAAACTATACGGTAAGTCTTCAATTACCCGTATACCTAAGTAAGTATCTTGAAATTTTTGAAACGTGCGTGTGACGAATACAATGACATGTCCGTTGTACACATTTAGGTAATACAATGTATCCATGAAAAATATACGGTAAGTCTTCAATTAAGCGTATACCTAAGTAAGCCTCTTGAAATTTTTCAAACGTGCGTGTGACGAATACAATGACATGTCCGTTGTACACATTTAGGTAATACAATGTATCCATGAAAAATATACGGTAAGTCTTCAATTAACCGTATACCTAAGTAAGCATCTTGAAATTTTTGAATCGTGCGTGTGACGAATACAATGACATGTCCGTTGTACACATTTAGGTAATACAATGTATCCATGAAAAATATACGGTAAGTCTTCAATTACCCGTATACCTAAGTAAGTATCTTGAAATTTTTGAATCGTGCGTGTGACGAATACAATGACATGTCCGTTGTACACATTTAGGTAATACAATGTATCCATGAAAAATATACGGTAAGTCTTCAATTAACCGTATACCTAAGTAAGCACCTTGAAATTTTTCAAACGTGCGTGTGACGGATACAATGGGATATCCGTTGTACACATTTAGGTACTCTTTTTCGCCAATATGATGAACACCACAGTTGTGTGAGTTGGATCTCCTACTTTTACTTAAAGTTGTAACATTATTGCGTTAATGACAAACCCCTAGTACTGACTTCAGATATTTATTCAGATGATAGTACTTATTAAAATTAATTCTTTATTTCTTTTATAATTCTTATATTCTTTAAAATTAAATTTCAAATCTTTTAAGCGTTCTTCTTAAGCGATAACATTAGGCGATGAACGTATATAAATTTAACATTTTAAAATAAGTGTTTTAAATGCCAAACAAAAATTAATGGACAATGTTCTCCGTGTAACGTTAGAAAGATTTATTTTGGCCATTTCAGTTACAATATCGAGTGAACGTAGAGTGCTGGACCCACAATGCTATTTTTAATTAAAGTTCAAGTTACCGTGAAAAAGTTCCGCCAATGCAAATGAGAGTCCCGGAGGAGAGCAAGACCTGGAATATCCCTCTAACTAAATACCTAATATTGGATCGGAACAATTTTCTTTCTCGATTGCCCTCTTTTATTAGGTTGGGAGAAGATTGGACGTTCTGAGAAAGTGACGTAATTTTGAATGGAGGTACATCTAGATCGAACGATACGCTTTCTTTTATTGTTCTGGTGAATCTGATAATAAAGCTTGTACCTAGCTCCAGCATCACAGAGGTATAATACATAGTTACTATTTTTTTTGACGTGAATACGTCAAAATTGCTTCCATATTGGGTAGCAAGTCAAAAAACCGGACAAGTGCAAGTCAGGCTCGCACACCAAGGGTTCCGTACAAATCCAGAAAATTTTCCAAAATTGGGAAGTACCGCTGTTAAAATCTCTATACTCATCATCATCATCGACAAAAGTTGTTTTTTTTTTTAACTTTTCTTGTCATTAATCGAAAATTACACATTGTTTGAATAATTAAAATCCTGTTTTAGCAAGTATTGTGCTAATAAAGCTCTTTTATATGATATCTCACACGATATACGCACTTTGAATTTTCAACCCATATTTTGTAAATCTAGACCCTATTTTTTTGTGATTTAAATAAAAATGTACAATTTTCAGATTTATCCCTATATGTGTACTCTAAGATTATGCTTCTTGCCAAATTTCATAGTTCTATATCAACGGGAAGTACCTTGTAGGTTTTGATTTTTGTGAGTGTCGAAATATGCGGTTTTTTACGACCTAAACGGCTCTAACTTCTTTATATGATAACTGAGAAGTTTTTCCTTTACACATTTGTAGGAGATCATAAATATACGTATACCGTTTAAATTTCAACTCGATATCTTACCGCGTTCCCGAGATAAAGAGTCTTGACATACACACAGACGGACAGACGGACAGACGGACAACAAAGTGATCCTATAAGGGTTCCGTTTTTTCCTTTTGAGGTACGGAACCCTAAAAACGAATAATAAAAAAATCGGAGGTGATGAAAATGATAAAAAAAATACAGTTTGGGTTGCAGCCTTATCTTCATCCTAAATTCAATAACACCAATGGATAGCTAAAGAATCAAAAAACTTATTTTGCCAAGTGAATACTGTGAAGCATTGCGCAGGGCAGAGGGATAAGCGTCGCTATTATTAGCTCATTTTGCTTACATAAACGTATTCACATACAACACACGGCTGTGTCCATCACTTAACCACACTTTTTTTTCCTTGCACATGACTCTACACGGCGCGGCAGTCCACGTATTGGTAAGCACAGCGTAGTATGTTTAGCCACAGAGTGGACAGGCGATCTCGCGAATATCACAAGATCGTGTGGAATGTCGTCTTGTTGGAGATCTATATGAGATGGCTATGACCAGCAGTGGACACCTTGTAGCTAAAAATGTTTTGACTAAGAATCTTTGAAATTTATTTAATAAGGCTTCTCATTCATACCTTCGCTCTAGAAGGTCCTGTTCCACCAGCTGAGATCTTTTATGCTATTAATGTTGTTAATATAATAATATGGAAGTAATGCGTTATTCAATGATGATTTATTGTAAATTATTTTGACAAAACCTTTTTAAAAAGACGACTTTAGTTTACAAAACGAACTATTATTAAGATAAATTGTTACTTAGTCTATTAACGCTGAGTTTTCAAAATTATGTAATTATTGACAATAAAGATATTTAAAAATCAACTAGCTGAAGTCACACCCAGACCCAAAAGCGTTATTTAAATTCAGCATAAATATAGCAATATTACCGAATATTTAGTACTTAGTTATAATAATTACGTCCCATAAATTTAGCTAAAACAGCGTTCCAACTAGTCGTACTGCTTACTTACTTTAATCTCTTTTGAAAAAATATCTATTTTAATTTATGTAAGACATCATCAATAATATCAATCTTTGGTATGGTTGTATACTCGGGAACACAACTTTATATTTATCCTCATTTGCTGCTGAAGTCCATTCACATCTTACTGTAATAAGTACGTAAGCACTTAAGTAAAATCTTTGTTATTCTAGACTCTTTCAAGCCCTAACAGGGCATTGAAAGTCTGACCCTCGGTGGTCACTGCTTGAAAAATCCATCGGCGAAATGAGCGGTGGATCAAAGGCTCGCCTCTTTGACGGACGCCATTGATGTTAGCACGTGTTATTTACTCATTAAAATGATATAAAAGGAAAAGGAAAAAACCTGATTGGAGTTGGCTTATTTTAAAATGGGATTAGTTTGCGAGGTTTTTGAGACTAATGAGATTGTATTTTTCATACGAGTCTCTCTAAAACGGGTTGGATAATATTTTTTGTGTAAAATAAGGATTGTAAGGATACTTGAAAAAAAAAAACAATGCAAGCAAAGAAGGGAAGATGGTATAATTATGTTTCTTTTTTTGCAATTATTTTTAGATTGGTCTTATTTATAAGATAATTTGGATAATTATTTATTTCCTAAAATAAGTACACTACATGCTTTCATTAAAAACAACAAAACTTATATCTAAAACAATTACTTTTTATAGGGTATAGGTATATTTACATTATAAATAACAAACTGCTTTGAGGTCGCTGTCCGCGGGCAAAGTACCTAAGAGGCTTACATATTACATGGAAACCACGCACCATCAAACACATCGTAAGATGTCCACCGATTAGGTCTGTGGACCAACGATATAATTAAGAACGCCGGAACGCGCTGGATACAGGCCGCTTCCAATCTAACTTGGAAAAGCCGTGGTGGTCTAGTGGTAATAACATCGGCCTTACAATCGTGAGGTCGTCGGTTCAAATCCTGGTCCCGTACCAATGAGTTCTTCGGAATTTATCTACGGAATTTCACACCACGGGCTTTCCGGTGAAGGAAAATATCTTGAGGCAACCTGCATACGTCCGTAGAAGAAATTCGATGGCGTATGTGAATCCACCAACCCGCACTGGGCCAGTGCGCAGTGTGGTGGATATGGCCCAATTACCCTTCGTGGTTAGGGCTACGTTCTGCAGTGGACTATTAAAAAGGCTGGTACAGTAATCTAACTTATTGGAAATGCGCAGGGGTCGCCTATATCTAGCAATATCTATGGCATAATATATTGTAAGTAGTTAGATGGATGGTTTAGAATTTTAAATTTCACTGCAGCAAAGTTATTAAGTATGTACCTACAATGTACATATTTATAATTATTATAAAAATGTACACTTCGGATAGTTCCAAGATAAAGTTAGTGGATGATGATGATGAGTAAAAACCATTCCCAATCTCCCAAAGATTATCGGCCTACATTTCTCTTGTTAAAATTGTAAATTTATGAATATATCTTGAGACAGGTCAAAGATAAACCGAACAGATGGTTACAACTTCCTGTCGATGCCTAAACAAATCTCGCAAGTCAAATATTTACCTAAATCATCAACACTTGGACGCAGATGATAAGACAGATATTGGTTCGGCACACAGCGACAATCATGGGTTGGACCACTGGACGGTTCCGATGGAGAAAGACTAGGAAATAATGGGTACAGAAAAGACATAATTCTTTTACAGGAATATTTTAAGTAGAGTATTCTCTTGAAGTTTTACAGAGATATGTAGAGATACATTATACTCTATAAAATTTAACTTGATCTCTGCGACAGTTACAAATTGACATATTTAGAGTTGAGATAGTGGTGTAAAAAATCGATTTTCAAACAATGTTGTAATTAAATCGAATGAGTAGTTGAAGGTGAGAAATTGGATTTTATTTACTTACTATTATTTAAGATCAAGTATGTACACATGTAAATAATGTTATGATATTAATTAAATACTCATAATAATGTAACGATAGTATTTATCGACGTTTTTCACTATTATCGATGCTAATGTAACATATAATTGGGTTTAATTTAATTACACATGTAAAAAATGTTATGATATTCAAATATACAATAAAATTATTGATAAATTAAGTTTTATTTAAAATATCGTCACTATAAACTATCGATATTTTAATCAAAACTCTGTGGTCACGATCATTCGTCGCCCATCACTAATCGACATGCCCATAAAGTATGACATTGACAGGTACTGTCTGTACTATTAAGACATTCAGGATTTCATAGGCGTGATTTTTCTGACAGCTGTCGCAGAGATCAAGTTAAATTTTATAGAGTATAGTTTTAAAATTTTATTACAAATGAGTTTTGATATTTCTAAATCCGAACGGGAAACATATTTCGAAAAATAGTTAAAAAGTATTGAAGTTACTTGCGTAATATTTTGCAAATTCAACATTTTAAGAATTCAAATTTCTGTAGGTACCTAAATCATTATAGTATTTTGATCATAGACGTCTATATTCTATACCTACTATTGCCCGCGGCTTTGCCGGCGCTAATGTTGTAGCATAAGAGACAAATAATGTGGCTTTCTATTGCAAAAAAATTAAGAATTATTTCAATACATCCTTTTACATCCTTTTAAATGACAAACCTTTACTCACAACAAACTCTTTAATATATTAGTACTTATACAAGTTAATATTTGCTAAAGTTACTAATAAACTACATAATTTTTTTCTGTGAACTACAAAAAAAATCTGATAACATAATGCTTTTAAAATGTATTCAAAAATGATTAACTTTATCTTATTTTATTGCTATCAATATTTTTTGTTGTTTTTAAACTTTCGCGATTTGAACACATTATTACTATATACTGCGGGACTAATCGCGCACTAAAATTACGAGATAAATAAATACCTTCTCACGTGGTCACGGGTAGACTCACGTGGTGAACGTGGTCGGGATGAGGAGGTATTTATTTATCTCGTAATTTTAGTGCGCGATTAGTCCCGTTGTATATAATAATAAAACTATTTTTTGTGTCGAACTAAAACTAGGAAATACCGAAATATTTTTGTAAAGTCGTGCATTTCTGCCCGAATATGAAATAATCTTTGTCGCTAGGCCGTTTGGTCAACTATTTGCATTGGTAATTCATAATAACAATGTTATTGTGAGTTCGACAATCCCGTCGCCCTTTGATTAGGGCGTAGGTAATTCTATTTGCTTCGATGCCGAATGTCCGTTCTGACTCGGTAATCAAATAATAACTTTTAGTTGGGGCTGTAAAGGCTTGATTCGAGTCGTTCAATCGGTATGATTTTGTCAATATTGCTATGATTTTTTTGCGTTGAAATATTAGTTAAGGAAATAAAAAGTACAAAAATAAAACGTGTAAACATACTTAGTAATTACGGGCTAAAATTATCAAAAGCCCAATAAAAATTTATGGAGTTATGACGGTTTTTATTACAAGTTACAGGTTTTTATTTTACTTGCTATTGATGTATGCAAGTTCGGGTGAAATTTTGCAACTTTCCGGTTTCTAATTGAGCTGAAATTTTGCAGGCATATGTATATGTGCAATAATATGGTACTATGAAGCTGATCTAATGATGGAGTCAGAAAGTGGCCATAGGAACTCCTATACTAAAGTGTGACCCGTCGTTACTTGTCTTGATTAGCACTCTGCTGCTACATGATATCCAGTATTTCGATACCTTGTATTTAAAAAGTTATACATTTATAATAATTTATTTCATTCATTTAGGTTAACTATGGATCCATAGTGACAATATAATAGGTGACAAAATACTTAATGATAATTTACGTATGTGATAGGTAATGTAAAATTCCTTACCTTCGAAAGTGCCTCTATAGAAAACGCGCTATACTCTTCTGGCTACTGCAGTGTCATACGAGTAAGTATACATAACAATTCCGCACGATATAAGAGTCTAATAATAGCACGTATTTTCTGAACTTTATATTGCTTTTTGAAATATATTAACATAATTCTAAGCAATATATTTACCCCCAGATACCCTATGTAATAATATTAATTGACGACTAAACACTACAGCCGTCTTACTGACTGCCGTGGTAAAACAAAAACACCGTTAAGACTAATCTAATGAACCGAAAATGACCTCCATCTTCCCGATAACTCAATTTAATCATACAGTTCTAAAAACATAGTTCCTTCTCATTCTTCTCACGTTTCAGCCCAAGAGGAGAAAACCAAAAATTGCTCTACTGGTAGAGCGTGCCAAGTCTGTTCATTACTGCACCGACCGTGGTTGTTTCTTGCCAAGACGAGCAAACAGTGAAGATGGTAAATAACTACTGCAAATTCGTAAGTTGAAAAATCTACACCTCTTCAAGATTGTGAGTTTCGGGGCCTTAAAATTAGCTAAATACACTGAGACTTAATTTAGCCTTCTATCAACTCTTTCTTTGTACTTATGCATACATTTTGAGTCCTCTTTAGTTTATTGTAAAATTAATTGGATAAAATTAAATTAAGAAACCTATTTTTAACGATATTTTCAAAACAATGGAATTAAATTTTCTCAATCATATTCAGTTGCAAAAATGACGCATTTAATACATTTTATTCATCTTTTTATACTCTATCTTATGACCGAGCTAGTTATGTGTTTACGCATATGTTCAACACTTCTAGTGATTCCCCTGATATGTGCTACGGACACAGATACATATACAGACATATGTTAACTTAAAACATCTCTCTTTTTGAGCGGGGGGTTAAAAGGTAAATTAAATGTAATGAAATTAAATTTATTTGCGTCCAAAAATATCAATATATCATTATTGTTTAACAAAATTTGTAAATCATGGGTTATATTGCAGAAGCATTGCTATCCAAGCTAGGAATTAACCTGCGTTTGGTATAACAATACTCTCCGCCGGCAAATGATCTTATTATAGCACATAGCAAAAAAGGTAATAGAAGTACAATTTTTAATGGTTCGAAAATTTATATATGGTAATGAAAAGTGTATAGTATAGTCCGTAAGCTCATTGAAGAAATGTCATAGGTATTATTTGCTCAGCAAAGTACATAACATAACTTCATTTACGACTTTGCGGGACATTTTCGGGTATGTGTGAGTATAATTATCTTCGCTGCAATACCCATCAAATACAATCAAATACCTTGACGACAAGATAACATAAGATAGGTTCCGTAGGTAAAATTCCAACGTTTCATTTCCGTAGCCAGTAGGTAGCTGTTGACACGAAAGCACGAAGTTTTTGAACTTGAGACAATTGCCTTCGCGGTGCCGGGGGGCTCATTCCACTCTTCCAAAACGGGAGGCGAGGAAACTTCGCAAATATTTTGTAAAATGTAGACACGAGATGTTTTTCGATTTTCTATACCTATTTCAGTTGGCAACGCGTTCGAGGTGCTAGAAATAGGAAAAAAGATGTATTTTTGGATCACTGTTTAATCAGGTTCTTCGTAAACTTAACAAGTTAGTTAAATCCTCAATTAATATTGTGAACCGAGAAAATTCTTTAGATCTCTTAGTTTGTGCCTACCATACTAATCTAAATACTTAAAATAAACTACAAACACTTACATAGATATTCATTTATTGCCCAGACTCTACCAACGCAGGTTTTTATCGGCCGTGAGTCCACTGCATAGATGCAATATACTTTCTTAGCAAGAAACGCAAAATTAAAAGCACAGTTTAAGACGGAGTTGGGCAAATATGGCATTTCTGAAATGAGCTTACGGACCACATCACTGTGTCCAGCTTTGCCCACATAAAACCACAGAAAAAATAAAGTATTTAGGTAAGTGCCAACATGCGGTACCAACATGCCGTACCAACTTATATAGGTATAGTAGGTAAATGATAAAAGTACCAACATGTAAAAGACATATTGCTATCACTTACCTACTACAAATAATCGTGCAATATAATCTCATAAGCCCACTTCCCATTAAAATCCTTCTCACTCGCAGCTTAATTTTAAACTTTACACCAAACACTCGCTCCTGATCCAGACAAAACACTTTATATAAAGCCTTAGTTGGTTCAGCGCCGCATTTGCATGGGAATGGCTGATCGCAGTCGCACTATAGGCGCTGTGCGGGACCTAGGTTCGCTCAGGTATACTGGCTAGATTTAAAGTTTCGGGTTGCCAGGTAGCTGCTAGAAAGACCTATTTTTATATGAAGATATTATTTGGAAATCTCGTATTAAAGTTATATATTCTAATATAATTAAACATAATTTTGGCAATCACTAGGAGTAGGTAAGATTTATAAAAAAGTTTACAAACAATAACAGTTTTAAAAATTATCATGTCTTGCAACATTATGTAACATTTACATTAAATAGCGTATTAACGTTTGCCCTAAAATGCATTTTCCGAGATATTGGCCCGAAACGTTTTTTAAGATGACGCTTGGAGATCCACTTTGGATCTTTTCGCTTTTGATGATTTTGTGCTCAGTAAGTGATCCTAAACTTTATAAAAATGATGGCAATTTAGTGTAAGGTTAAATTCTATTTTTACTGAGCTAATAATTTTCCTAATTATTGTCTTGCTGAGTATTGGCTAGGTTTTTTCTTTTACTTTACTTACATGACCACCAAAATTGGAAACCCTACAAACCTAGCAACACCAGATTTAAACTCGAAGTCCACGGTTATTGCTGAAATGATAATATATTCCGGTTTAGGAGTTGGTTAACGTCGGCCGAAATAGGATGCTGTTTCCGCCATTCCCTGGCCAACTTTCGGGAAAACTGTTAAGTGAATAGAAGTTAAATGTAAGTACATAGCCACTTTATTTGCGGAAAATAAGATGGCTTAATGTTAGGAAAGTTGGAATGTAAGTTCGTCCGGAATGTCGGCAGACGTGGAGCTGATACTGCCTGTACTTTGTAACTTTTTTTGTACGCTGAGTAATAAAACGACCAAGAAGCTTCGTGATATTTGACTTTGATTTCAGTGTTAATTAATACAGGTACACAGCGTCAATGAAGTAAACACTTAAAAATTCATATTTATCCGCTCGCTTGCATAATGAGTGCGAGCGAGAAGAAACAAAATTTCAAAAATATTTTCTTGATTGACGCAAGTTATTATTTGAACTGTAGCAGTTTCAATCCCTGATGGCACAGCGTATAACATTTCTGTAGTTATATACAGATACACCTCGAAGTATAGTTTTTTTTTCTCCAAAGACTTAGTGAAATCACAACTTTCTGATTTGAAAAAGATTTTACACATTTATAGTTGGCATCTGAACGATTTCAAAGAAATAGTCCTACTAGTGATCGAGTACAGTTTTGTACGGCATATATTTTCGTTTTAGCTATTTATAAAATATGTTTTCGCTTTGCATCTTATCAAACAATCCATTTCAAACTTTATACTCTCATTCGGCTTGGTAATTATAATCACACCGTATCATAATTCCGACACAACCGTAACCATGCCGCGACAATAAACTGGTGTAACATACAACGTTTCTTACACGAAGCATAAGTACCGACTAGGAAGGGGCAGAGGTAAAACTAACATCAACTAAACTTCGACTTGGCATTCTTTTTGTTTTACGTGCCGTTTTCATCCAATATATCTCAGTGCCTCAAAACGAGAGTTTTGGACAGTTGTGTGTCAATAATTTGGAATCGAAACGTGGTCATTTATTTTGGGTAAACGTAGCCCTACGTGACCTGGAGACGGTTATGCAGAAGTACAATAGGGCAGTGTATCTCTACGAGATCAAATCAGGAATAAGGAGATCTGTACGAACCAAAGTTACTGACAAAGCCCAGCAAATTAGCAAGTTTAAATGGCAGTGGGCACATAGTTCGGAAAACGGATGTTGGCCCATGAGGCCGTAAAGTCCTTGAATTGAGACCACAGGCCAGTAAGCGAAGCGTAGGACGTCTTTTGTCCACCAACTAGGAGGACTGAAACCGGCCTTATAGAAATCCATGAGAGAGGCCTATATCCAGCAGTGGAGTTTAGTTACATGATTTCAAACTATTTGAAAATACCAAATTGAAAAACAAGATTTTGCTATATTTTTTGACGTGATAACGACTTATAAATCGATGAACGCCGGCTGCACGCACGAAATAGCATAACTCCACTGTAATGTTCCGCCTGAGCCGGACGTGCAAGCGAGAGCGTAGCACAAGTGAGAGAGGCACGACCGGCGTTCGGCTCGTGATGAAGTCATCACGAAAAATGATCATCCGTAAACCGACTTAACAGACAACCAATTTTCAAATCAATTTTTGAGAAATACCGTAATTTTAATTTTGTAATTTTACTAGAGTTTGCCCGTAGCGTCGAGTGTGTGTAACCTTGGTTTTTGAGCAATCCCATAGAAACCTTTAATTTTTCCGGGATAAAAAGTAGTCACAGTAGTAAAGTAGACACTTAAATACTTTACTGTGTTCATGCTTATATTAAAGTCTTAATATTAGGTAGTTATTTTCCTTTTTTGAGCAGTTTCATAATCACCATGTAGTTGAAGAGTATAGGTAATAATAGGCATACGTGGATATCTGATGCCAAAAATGCTTTGAACGTGGAACACATTTATCTTCACAAAATATGACTTAAAACTGAGCTAAAAGTTTTGAGTTTCTAACTCTAGCTACACGAGCTTAGACTTCAGCTTGCTACCAAGTCTTCTCTCTGCTTTATTCTGCGTTTGCAACACATTACACAGCGCGCCAGAAACTTGCATATCTGCTCTGTATCTCGGGGTAAGTATCGGGCGATAAATTAAGAGACAAACAAACTTCCCGCGGTAACTGCGACTGGGGCGTCCATCCACTTGTACTTTCATTGTTCTGGAGACTATTTACGTTGTAGCACGACATGTAGAAGAAAAAAATGTTACTATTGGCACTGCATCAGGCTGCAGTGCAGCACAATCTCACATTACATTCTCATTGAATCCCACTAGTCAGCAAAGTTGGGCAAAAGAAGGGCAAAAGTCTTACTTTTTTGAGATAAATGGCTGACAGGTCTCCAAACTCAATGTTCATATTTTTTGAAGCGTCCCAGATTATAGTTCTATGAAAAAGTCGCTCTTGGTAGAGCATTCCACGAGCCGTGGGTAAGTAAGCTCTTATAAGCCGTGTGGCTAGCTGTGGTGTCCGAGTTTTTAGACCGCCTCAAGGCATCTGACATAGCTAAATAACCGGGACCTACAATTTAACGTGTCATCCGATTACGGCAGCGCTTAGTTGGAAAATGGCACCCGCGGTCACCCATCCAAATAATGATCGTGCGGAACGTTGCTGCGTAGGTCACGATCCGTAGGTGCGTGATAGAAACAACCTTCTCTCTGCGTGTTACTGTTTTGGTGAAGCGGTGTTTGTTTCGTGGGTTGGGTTTGCTATGTCAGTTTGTCTGGCTCAGCTCAAAGATTTATTTATTGAAATGCTAAAATGATTCTCTTTCGACGTATTTGTCATATTTGTTCGTTCTGTGTTCTTATTAGATAAGGTCCAATATCATCCCAAATAGAAATAGTTATAATCCAATCATTATCCATTCTCGTCTCAACAACGCGAACGCACCAGCAAACTTTCAGCTCAGTACATAAAGACGCACGTGGCCATAATGACTCCAACTGTTTGATTTAAACTCGCAACAATTGTGTTTACATCCCCCTCTCTTAGAACCCCCTCGTCCCCTAGAGCCGAAGTTACCCGTAATGGATGATCTTAGTCTATTGATAAGATGTTTAAGTAATTGCACTCTCGATTTTGATATTAACAGTAATTTAGAAAGTTGCGAAGTGAGATAGGTTTTGTAAGAAGTTGTGTTTTTAATCAATCTTTGTTTAGATAACAGTTATTTTAAAGCGGAGATTAAGTCCAATTCATTATTTTCGTCAGCGTTAGAGCATCTAATTTTCAAGGGTTTTTTAATAGAGCATGTTGTAACTATATGCGACTTGCATGCATGTTGTGAGTTCCATAGAGTTTTAGGGCATGATATTATGTTTCTACATATTATGTAGCAAACGTAATCAGTTTTTTACAGTCGAAACAAAAAAAAAACGGAACAACAACAGACAAGACAGCACAGAAGAACAAGAGATTTTGTTTTTCTTGTGATCTAACCTACACCTACTTATCATTGTATCTATTAACTACTAGCTGCCCATCCCAGCTTCGCCCCGATAACAAAGAAAATATAATAATACTACCCGATACTGACAGATTTTAGAAGTATAAGCAAATGAGATCGTAAATCGATATATAAACTAACCTATATCTCAAGTTATATCAAACTGCACATAGTGTGCAAAATTTAGTAAAATCGGTTGAATAGTTTAGGAGGCTATTGCGGCCAAACGCGCAATTTATATAGATTCATTAGACTGAAAGGTTTGAAGTTTCAAAAGAACAGAAGTTGCTTATACTCAGACAGATCTAGAGGCCTTAAGCTATAAATACTAGGTACATAAAGACCTAAACATGAACAAAATATCATCGCATATTACCCAAAAAAGTCACATTATCAAATTTCAGATCCATTTAATTCCCGGCGTTTTCCGTAAGCATCAAAGGCTTATTCCCATTGAAGTAACTCATAAAAAGCGTTCAAATAATAGAGTCCCAAAGAAACTGAGGGTAATAACCGGCGGTGGACGATTTCAATGAAATATGTATTAAATCCCGACTGGCGAGATTAAGCGGTGACGGCGAGATCCGATATTACTGAGGATGAGCTGGTTATCCAGCTCAAGAAGAGAGATACAGGAGCTATACCTTCCATTTAGAGCTATGTCTAACATGAACATCATATTTGCGCTGACCTAGTCGCGCTACATATAAAATGTATTCAACTGTATGGTAAACTCCTCATCCGGCGTCTGCTGGTTGCTGCGCTCAGCTATTTTTCATAATTATTTACACGCAATCACAAAAATAGTGAGCGAGCGGAAAAGCTGAAGGTGAATTGAGCGTTTTTAGGGTTCCGTACCCAAAGGGTAAAAACGGACCCTATTACTTAGAGTCCGCTGTCTGTCCTTCTGTCTGTAACCAGGATGTATCTTATGAACCGTGATAGCTAGATCGTTGAAATTTTCAAAGATGATGTATTTATGTTGCCGCTAAAACAACAAACAATACGAACAGAAATAAAATAAATATTTAAGGAGGGCCGTATAATAAACCTGATTTTTAAGTCGTTTTTTGCTCGATATTATTGACGGTGACCAGAAGATGCTTGAAATATTCACACATATTTAGTTAGATATCAATCTTTAAAAAAAATCAATATTAAAATAAAATAAATGATTAAGGGAGGCTTCCATACGGTACGAAAACGAAAGGTTTCGTGCCGTATGGAAACCCCCCTTAAATCCGACTCGCACTTGGCCGATTATATTTTAAATTTGGTGATATAAGTAAAAGTTGAAAAAGTTCAAAAGTTGCTGTCAACGCATGTTGGCAGGATTTTTCTCGGCCCTTATTTTTCAGATTTTTCTGTTCTAGCGGGCCAAATTCTACTCCAATCTTTCCTATTTTTCTTATTTTCTTTCGAGGTCAACGCCATCCGAGTCTGCGCAGACCGCCCACGTCACGGTCTGACGTCCTGACGTCTCCACTTATAGAACCTAAGTTTATTTTTATTTATATTTGTAGTATAAATCTTGTTATTCATGGCATTTTGCGCCCCGGCCGGGCCAAATGCAGTTTCCCAATACGTTAATGTGTCGCAGGGGGACATGATTCAGTGCCTAGAGTGTTCCCAAGTGCGATTTTTTAAAGGACAGAAAGGCCTCAAAATTCACCGTACGCGGTGCCATAAAAATAGCCAAATTACACTTTCGGCCCCTATTGCAGGCTCTGATGGAGCCAGCAGCAGTCCCGTGAGCGCTGCTGCTCCTTCCAAACCGTTTTGGGAGGTTCTTAGCTCACTCAAAAGTTCTCTTCCTGTTTTAAAACGCATCCCGCGTGGTGCACGTTTTTCGGTTGCGCAGTGTTTATCTGCTGCTATTCGGAATGTTATTTCTAAAAATTCTTTAGTCGCCTGGGAACACCTCTTGACTTTTCCCTACGTTGTGCTTTACGTACATTCGGACCCAACAAACAAAAAATCCTTTACCACTAGGGTAAAGGAAAATTGCGTAAAGTACAGCGCATTGGAAGAGAACTCTTTAGATTTTGAAAGCATTATTCCGCCAACAAGGCAGAATAAACCAAATTCTAAAAAAACAGACGATTCGGTTACCATTAAAATAGTAGAGAGCAAAATTAGTGATGGCGATATCAAAGGCGCCGCACGAGTCCTGTTCTCCAGCGACACTATTGCCCCCCACACACCCGATACGGTCCAGTCACTCCGTGACAAGCATCCGCCGGCAGCATGTCTCCACCTGCCTGAGCCACCACACCCTGATGACGTTGTCATTGAAGTGTCAGCTCAGGAGATTGCAGCGGCCGTTTCTTCTTTTCGGAGCGGCTCAGCCGGAGGCCTAGATGGTCTCTCGCCTCAACATCTAAAAGATCTTTTATCTTAGCTTTTCTTTATGATCTTTTTTTTAGCTCTGGTGAGGTGGCTGAGTCTCTCTTGAGAGAATTAACGGGTTTGGCAAATCTCATGTTATCTGGGCAGGTCAATGATGACGTTATCGAAGTCTTGTATGGCGCTAACCTATGCGCACTTGTCAAAAAAGATGGTGGCATCAGACCTATTGCTGTTGGCACCACATATCGTCGTCTCGCAGCCAAAGCCGGTTGTGGAAAAAAGGTTGCTCTTTTGAGTAGCCTTTTTTCAACCAATACAGCTTGGCTTTGGTTCGCGGGGTGGATGTGAGGCTGCTGTTCATTCGCTTCGTACTTTTCTCGGTCAAAATTGTGGAGAGGTGTTGCTTAAGGTGGATGTCAAAAATGCTTTCAATTCGGTTAATCGAGACGCCTTGTTGGCACAGGTCAAAGACAAAATTCCCGATCTTTTCAATTTTCTTTGGCAATGCTACGGCAAACCCACTAAATTAATTTACAAAAATGATGTTTTGCTATCTTCCGTTGGCTGTCAACAAGGTGACCCTCTCGGACCAGCCATTTTCAGCCTGGCCATTCATCCAATTGTTCAACGTCTCCAATCTAAACTCAACGTTTGGTATCTGGATGACGGGACTTTGGGTGGCGATGCGAACACAGTCCTACGTGATTTGGAAATTCTTATTGACGAGTTTCGTCAAATTGGTTTGGAGCTAAATTTTTCGAAATGCGAACTTTTCTTTTGCGACTCATGTCCGGATAAAGATTTGATACTTAACAAATTTAATGATTTGGCACCTAACATCAAATCGGTAGACAAGTGTTCTCTTCGCCTTCTAGGTTCACCGATATTAGATGAGTCTTTTCCGCCTTTCGTTCAAGAAAAAATTCAAAATTTTTTGAGTGCCTCTGATAGGCTACTCAAAATTAACGCCCACATGGCTTTTACCATTATAAGATGTTGTCTGTTTGTTCCAAAATTTATGTACGCTTTACGATGTAGTCCATTGTGGAAACACAATGAGCTCCTTTTGAGCTTAGACGATGTTGTAAAGCAGTCCCTAGTATCGGTTTTGAATATTGACATGAGTGAAAGGGCGTGGCTACAAGCCTCCTTGCCTGTTAGGCTTGGAGGGTTAGGGGTCCGCCAAATTTCAAGTGTTGCTTTACCAGCTTTCTTGTCCTCCATTCATAGTCGTCAAAAATCCTCGCACCTTCTTTAGGCCATTCTGGCGTAGATGTAGCTCATTTGAATGAGGCAACGAATGCTTGGAGGGTCGCTTGCCCAAATACCGAGCTTCCAAAGACTTTATCGGCGCAGAGACTGTGGGATCGGCCGATCTGCGAACTAGCACGGAAATCTCTTCTAGACACGTGTCCTAGCGTCGCGTAGTAATGTAGTATTGTCATTATGTTTAAAAAAAAAAAAAAAAAAAAAGTATGGGACGCACCTTGCGTCGATACTTTGGCACCGTCACATCTTCCTGAGACTCAGAGTAGGGCTGGAGCGGCGGCCAATTCGGCTGAGCAGCACAAGCGGCGCAAATATGCTAACCTCGGCAGTGGTTACATATTTGAGCCATTTGGAGTTGAGACTTTGGGTCCGTGGGGGCCGGGAGCTCATCTCGTTTTCAAAGGTCTTTCTGAGCGTCTGGTGGACGCGACGCGTGACCAAAATGCTGGTGTTTATTTGGCTCAACGTATAAGCATTGCCATTCAGCCTGGCAACTTGGATTATCTTTAGACCTTCAAGGGTCTGTGGATGATCCAATTGCTTTCTATGTAGTAGTAATGTAGTATTGTCATTATGTTTAAAAAAAAAAAAAAAAAAAAAAAAAAAAAGTAAAGGTATACTGGTTAATTTATTCAGTACCTACAAATCTGTAGAAACATCAAACGCAGTGAATGCCTCCAAAAATAGTCCTAGTCATGGAAAAAAATAAGTGACGTCTTGTTTTCACCAGGAATCTCACACACATTTATGTACAGTTCTTGAATTGATATCTATTATCTTATTTCTGATCTTGTGTTAAAAGTATTTCGCTGAGTAAAGCATAGCATATCGTCGCCTGGATCGCGATGACACCGTTAGGTGTGTAGCGCAAAGAATTTAATCTACAATGAAAGAAGTTGGCGCTCTTTGTGCGTGTCACCTACCGCCTACCGACCCTCGGAACCTCCGGGGGACGGCCGCGCACCAGATCACACGTGGAGGTGACAAACACATATTCTGCTCGGTTTTATACATACCAACTATTAATTTTCGACACACTTACACGATTTTAATACAATGTGGTGTTTTTAGATTTAGTTTAAGAACCCAAGTCGATCAATTACGCGATGAATTGATGATATTAAAAGACGTTCGTTACAAAAGAGATAATGCAACAATGTAGTATCGAGCTTAGACCATTACCTGGTACAGTATTTAATTATTTGCTTTATTTGTTTTAAAAAATGCTTTTCCTATTAGCTATTAGTATTTTCTTTAGTAAAATCAAAGATAGAGTAATTTCATATTTTCGATCTTTTTATCTTTTGATATTGCTTGTAAAATATAGAGGCTTGATGGCGGCCTTGAACAAAAATCAAATTAGGAAATTCGACATTCCATTTAACTAAGCATTAGATGCCGTTGTTTTTTTTCTTTGAATTAATTTACCATATTTTAAAGCTTTTTTGGGCTACTGTACATAGTCTGAGCCCACTTTGCAAGAGCTTAATGCAATTGGCAAAGAACAGGTTTGAATGGTGTATGCCCATGTGTAGACACTTAGAGCCTATGCCCAGCAGTAAGCTAGCAAGAGTTGATGTTTAGCAGTAAACAAGAGTTTGCAAGAACACTAGTGACGGTCATCCGGAAGATGGACATATATGACCTAAGGCCTTATTGTGTAAGTGCTCTGACGTTCGGCTTTGCTTTTTCTCCCGCTCGCTCTCGTGGCGTGAGTAACTGGCGCAAGCAGGAGAAAAAGCAAAGCCGAACATCAGAGCACTTACACAATAAGGCCCCTGATCATGGCTGCAGAATCGAACAGGATGTAAACCGATTACGACTAGTCATTTTGCGATTTATAGGGAACTGTCTTGTGCCCGCGGCTCCGCCCGCGTGGTATTTTGACTTTTGTGCTATCCCACAGGAACCTTTTAGTTTTTCGGGATAAAAAGTAGCCCATAACACTTTTTGCCCTTTGAATTATATCCATACCAAAATCAAGCCAATCCGTTGCTTCGTTGCTGCGTGAAAGAGGAACAAACCAACAAACTTTTCGGATTTATAATATTAGTAAGTAAGTATGACAAGGTGTACTTCCTGTAGCTATACAATATCGATAACTTGTAATGGTGACGTTGTTGAGTTATAAATGTAGAGTATAGTAATTCGGCAAAGTAAATTAGTTTATGGCTCTCTCTCGATGATTCTTCTCCATATAGCTATGTCCCGAGATGTAAAATTTTGCTAGTTATGCGTTATAAAATAATGGTATAAATAGCAAAATTATTATACTATGATTTCTAAACCTGGCAACATACCACCTCCACTGAAAGTACATCTGCGTCATTTTCCTTACAATTCAATATCATCCCTTTGTTGCTGGTTTTCTCTTTAATAAATGCGGTGGGTCTCCAATTTCGGCTCAAATAATATTGTCACCTTCGTGTGGACCACGCCCGTGGCACACTTTTATTGCCACTTTTCACTTTGGTACACTTTCATTGTCGTTTTATACATTACACTTTCATTGTTACATTTTGCTTTGATGCGTTTTCAGCTTTTCAATGGAAAAAAGGAAATTTAAATATCCTTTGAGTTTTTTTGGGGCTTATGAAAGAGTTGCGTATGCGGAGTTGTAGTCAAATCTTGATGTATATCGAAGACGCTTATTTCATTCTGTAAAGTAAATTCGGATAGGCAGTGTGTCTAGCCCTGGTGTCAGAGTTTTAAGACCGCCTGAAGGCCTCTGACATGGCTAAACGATTTTTACGTAACGTAAACAACTGGGACCTACAATTTATCGTGTTATTCGATCCACGGTAGCGCTCAGTTGGAAAATGACACCCGCGATCACCCATCCAAATACTGACCGTGCGGAACGTAGCTTGATTTCGGTGATCGCTGACAAATACCTAGGCAAACTACGCTACGAGCACTTTAATTCATTCTGCAGATAAGTAGATATTTGACATACCTACTTACCAAAGAGTTTTTTGATCTTACAGATTTTCTCGCCACAGGATCTTGGTGCAGGAAAACGCAAGGAAATTTGCAGACGTTTTTGAACAAATTCGATATCGTACGTGAATCCAACAACTCATTTTGGGACGCCCTGGCCCCACACCACACAATCGATCTATATCAAAAGTGAACATTTTCATTTGAACGTTTTGCTATGGCGTATCTTATTATTTCAGTATATCCAGCAATTCTGTAGTAAAATTTCAGTAACTGCATGAAGTAAAAAATAGTAGAGCGTATTCCTCGAACCAATCTCGAGATATCCTATTGAAACTTGCACTGGCCCCTTTTCTACTCGTATTCTAACTTAACTTAAGCAATTCTTAAGTTAATTAACTTCTGGCTCCAATCTTGTGAACCTTAACGGTCCTGTTATTGTTAAATATTGGAATTAAATACTGGAATATTGTAAGATCTTATTAATTTGTTGTTCGGCGGCTTTCAAGTATCTTTAGCAAAGCAAAGGGGTTCGAAATTGTTTTGCCTTTGGCGTACTTAATTGCTCGTTTGCTTCATGCAGGGGTGTTTGGATATAAAATTTGGTAAGTGGAACGAGAGGAGAATACGTATAATAAGATACAAAATAGATACTTGAATAGAAAATTGCAATAATTTTGACTTGTGATGAACTCTAGCTCGTGCTCGTGATACCTTCAAAATAATTACTTAGTTGTGTTGATTACACGTATTTTTTATAGACCAAAAAGCTCACGCTAGGTCTATTGTGTACATGACTAGATTATGCTCGCGGCTTCACCCGAGCTATATTTTGATTTTTGTGCTATTTAACCTTTAATTTTTTCGGGATAAAAAGTACCCTATGTCGCTTTCTTCTTGTCACCGTCTCTCAAACTACGTCCAAGCCAAAATTCAAGTCGATACGTTACTTCGCTGCTGCATCAAAGAGAAACAAACCAATAAATCAACAAACATACATTTGTATTTACAATATTATTAGTAAGGAAGTAAAAATAACAGATAATCATTTTCTCTAGAAGTTTATTTAAGTAGTGAAAACGAATGAAAAACATTTATTCGTAATATTTCTATTATGAAAATAAGTACTAGTTTTAATCTAACATCTAACCAATGATCTCGTTAAAGGCCAAATAAATGCCTCTCACAAATTATACTATCTGAAATACTAAGAAAAGATTTCGAAGTAGCTAGTTATGTCAATAATTCTGATCTCGATTCCCAAAATAATGTATGCAAAGTTACACTCATCAAACATACATAAATGGAAGTCGCGAGACGCCCTTCTTGCACGCAAATTATTCATTGGATTCCCTTCAATTCCGAGGTTTACTCTTTCCTCGGTAATGCCGAGCAGGCGGCGGTTCCCACGCCGTATGCAGATGCGATCTGACTCAATCTGCCTATCATGGCTCATATTGTTAGCGTGTTTGTTTGTTTCCTCGTTTATGAAGTTCAAAATAACTTACTGTTAACACACTAATATAAGAAAGGGATTTTTAAAATTCTGCATTTCAGGGGATAAAACGGACCAGACCCTTTAAGATTGTAAGTATTTTTTTATTAGTTGAACCGTGTGATTTCAAAATAGGTATATGAGTGATGGCTACGCATTTTTGTCGTGGTCAGCTTTAAGTTTCAGCTTCCATGAGTGTTAATATTGTTATTTTTAAAATTGATACCCAGAAATTTAATTTCATTTTATATTATTCTTATAATTTTAAAAGACCTCTGTTAAAGCGCGATTTCAATCAGAATAATTTCATTTGTAAGGGCTCCCAAGAGATCGGCCTAGCCGAGTTTAGGATCCACTGTCAATATCACTGTATAGTTAGGTACAATTATGATACACTGAATGAACTGTTATTGGAATTGTCAATTTAATCATGTTTTTGGTAAATAAAATTTTCTTTATTTCTTTCTAGTTTACTATCACTCAGAGCTGCGGCGAGTGAATCCATAGAGCAGGGCTAGTCCGTTATAATCTAGATATGGTGTGTGGCAGACGCACGTTACAATATTAATTATTCATTGGCCCCGGCGAATGTACCAATTTCATGGTTCTTTGCGCACGGATCGCGCTTGACGCCGCCGCCATTGCACTCGTACAGGGTGTGGACAGATTTTCGTTCAGATTGGTAAGTATAATCATATTGGCGTTTTATTTGATTTTTAAAACGATTCAGTGCGTAGCGCTTATAGGCCGAATCCAACAACTTGGCGGCTGTAATGTACAAGCTGCGGAAACCTGATCCTCGAGCAGCTGTTATAGCCCGAGATCCCACCGCAAGAACATCCCGCTCATAGCGTACATGATTCAAACAATTGACAAATTTTTACATATAACCGTGTACACTATAAGCGGGATGTTCTTGCGGTGAGATCTCGGACTTTTTTTTTAAGCGAGCTTCAGTCAGGATTGAGTTATCTCAGCTTGTAGCTAAAATAACAACCGCCAAAATATTTGATACGACCAATCAATGATTGTGAAGTAGTGTGAGTCATCAAGCCAATTATATATTTTAACTAGCTGACCCGGCCACGCGTTGCTGTGGCTAAATAAATTAAAATTGCGACTATAATTTGAGATTTAAACTATCCTATCTCTCAAGTTGGATCGAACTGCACATGGTGTGCGAATTTTATTATAATCGGTTAAGTGGTTTAGGAGTCCATTGAGGACAAACATTGTGACACGAGATTTATTAATACATTAAGAAGATGATCACCGTGCAGAATTTTTAGATATTATTACCATTTCTTTAGAAATATCCTGTTTTTACTAACATCACAGCCGCGAAGATATTTGATTCGGCCTGTACCCATGATATATGTCAGCGCTACACAGCAACATTGCGATTCACAGAACTACTTTAGTTAGCTAGTTACTCGTATTAGATGTTAGGTTTAAAATCTTATGATGCCCTGAGCTTTAGTAGAAAGCAGCGTCCTTCAAATCGAAGCATTGTAATGCCCGAACATTTCGTCAATATAATAGACAAAATTGTGGTACATTCGTGTGTACAACTCCCCATTTTGGGAAGAGCCGATCTCTCAACACACATTCTATTGTAGACTCCAGAGGCCCGCGGGCCGCGGTTTGACGACCACTGCCGTGATTAGTGCGGCCCGCGGTATTGGTGGAGGTCATGACGTGTACCTTACCTACTATTATCATATCTGTTTTCAAACTAGTAGAAAAGCAAATAACACCGCGCTAGCTACACACGCGTATACTTAAAGTATAGTCTAGATATACTGTTTTGTTAATTACACTACTAGTCATTTACTACAAGTATATGAACATTGTTCATACTTGCTTTCAAAATACAAAAAATACCGAAAAAACATGCACGCCAACTGCACTCGTGCATTTAAGAAGTAACGTGGTCTGCTTTCTTCATGTCTGTTTTGAAATTACTGGAACAACCTAAAAACTTTTGCGCTCGATTCGCTCGCGCATATTTTTTTACTTTGACATTTTATCTTCTGTAGGCGGCGCTGTAACCTAAAACAACGCGGGTTAGTATGTTATAATCAAAATCATCAGTGTATTTTGCGCTGTCCTATGTAGCCCTTGACCAGAAAAGTGTGACGACTACTGCTGCAGAGCATGACAAATATTAGATTGTTCACAGACTAATAAATCATTGTTTCATTGTTTCTGTGCAAGTTAACACAACTTTTCATCCCCGATGCTGGCAAAAGCGCCCTAATGCATTTAAGTGCTTCACTAGCGGACTATAGGGTTTGTGATAGAAGCTTTTGCCATAAGAGGCTTTAAGAGCACGCTGTATGGCAATAACTAAGCGTGCCCGGTAAGCCGAAACCGCGCGATCAAATTTGCCGCGTCAGCGCTCACGCAGCGCTCGTCCCGCGCCCGACCTCTATGGCTACTCACTTTATATCATACGACACGATTGATCCATCCTATCGCACGAAGTTATGGTAAACAATTAGCCTAGCATGCGACCACGAAAATAACTCTTTTCGATGTGTAAAAAAGTGACAAATATATACTTTGCCATTACGTTGACTCATTCTGACACGTCGAAAGAAATATTACTTCGTGCGCATCCTAGCCCGGCAGGCTTAGGTACACATTCTGTACGGCTGCATGTGCTTACTAGCCTAAGCATAGATTAATGAATACCTAAGTGAACTGTCTGAGTTTTATTATTTTTTATTTGAGCGCTCGGATGGACGCTATTTTAGTTTCGCTATGGCTGCTCAGTGCTCAGCTTGCAATACATGATTGCTTGTCACTGTTGCCTATCACTGTCGATTGTCGTGGTCGATGACGAGTAGTCTCATTGGCTGATCCAACGATCAAGTAAATTATTGCAAAGTTATTTACTTCATTTTTCTTCATTCCTTGTATTGTAACCGACCAAATAGGTACATACGTCAAAATAATAGCGAAAGAGTTATCATCGATTTGTTTCGATGTCGCTTACTGTACAGAAAGCTCTAGAAAGCCATAATCAGTCCTCTCAAATATTCTTCGATCATATCGTTTGCACAAGTGAATGTCGATAGAGTTGTATAATCGTGTCATGTAGTCGTCACGTGCTATGAAGTGCCTCCAGTAGGTCGCAGCATGCGCTTTTACGTAGGCTATAATTATTTTCTTCAGTCAGTCATTTCATCTACAACGCATATAGGTACAATACTTACTGAAAATACATAGGCGCATGTCCATCACCTATATTATATTTTCAGTCAGAGCGGCTGAGTAGGATACGACCACAACGAAGCGGCTCGTTGCGGTCGTATCGTGTAGTATAAAGTACCTCCAGTAGGCCGCAGCATGCGCTTTTACGAAGGCCGTAATTATTCCCGCTGGATATTAGCGAGATTGATACCGAGCGATACTGATTGAACGAAATGGGTCCGTTGCCAAATTTTTGCCTTTTGGAAAATGGAAGCCCATTTTCATCTGTTCTCTGCTGTATCAGGTAATTCCGTAGAGGTAATGGGTAATTCAATTTAAACAGTACTGCTTTTGCGACGTTAGGGAATTATTCTTTCAGTTACGCATTTAAAAACACCTATTCAAATTGAATAAGTCCTAAGGGTGGGTGTGTGAGGGAGAAAGAAATGGCTTATGATTTCCTTCCCCAGTGTTGGTTCATTTATTATAATGTCTCAAAATACAATACTTAATGCTACAAAAATATCAATACCGCGATGCAGAAACGAGTGTCGTGGGAAGATAGCGACATCTAGTTTCTCGTGGTGTAACTAAATTATACATACATCGCCCACCAAGGGCAAAGTGGAATCTTTGACCTTACAACATAGTTCAAGTTACAAAATAGTTGAAGTTGATGCAGTACAGCACAGTTATTGCATTAAATGTAGTTGCAGTGACAAGTTGTGAAAGTATTAGTTGGTAACAGTTTGATGACAAAGTTAAAATATTAGTTTTGAAGTGACGACTAAAGTCATGTAAAATGCTTTAGTGATAACAATATAAGAATGATCCTACGTCACTGGTAACAAAGCACAGTGTTTATACATATTTTTATAGGTACGATTTTTTTTTATCTAGAATGAGCGTGCTGCCACTTGCTGAAAGTGCTTATGTTAGAGATGCATTTTCGATCGAGTTAGTAATTCCTGACAAAATCCACCCCAAACTGGTATTCTGTGCTATGGGAGTACCCGGAGGCCCTTTTTTAAATCCTTCTTGTAGTACTCGACCATACACTTCTGCTCCCAGAAGAATATCAATATTGTTGGGAATATGATAATGAGGATCAGCAAGCGCTCCGCTGATTTCTTCTAATTCGATTGCCTCAACTCTTCTCGATGGTAGAAGAGAAGTTAAGCTGTGGAGTACACGAGCATTCACTTGAATTTTGACAGTTGGGTCGATTCGGGACTGAACATTGATGGTGACCATTGCCTTGGAAACTACGTTCTTGTCTCCACCCAAACCTGTTACGTTATTTGAGACTGGTGATTTTTTAAGACCCAAATACCGAACAGCGGATTCAGTAACAAACGACCCTTGCGATCCCTGATCAAGGAGCGCCCGAATTGGGTATGATTTGTTATTTTTTGCCTTGGCCATAACTATGGTCGTGGGAAGCAAGATTTGTTGCTGGCACTTGCCAGTAGAAAAAAAAGAGACTACTTCTGGGATTCGTTGACCTGCATTCGACGATGCCGATGAAGAAGTGGCACTTTCTGACGAAGTGGCAACTCGCCCACCGTGATTAATCCCAGTTGTATTCGCATTCAAATTCGACCCAGAACCCTTAGGATGCAGCAGCGAATGATGATTTCGTCTGCATATGCGACATCTAGAAATACTGCGGCAGTCTTTGGCAGAATGATTGATGTTTAAACAGTTAAAACATGCTTTGTTATCAAGGACAAACTTGCGTCGAGCGTCAACAGATTGTTTGTGATAACCTTTACATTGATAAAGTCTGTGACCTTCCGTACAAAACGGACACGAAATTTTCGTTATGTTGGTACATGACACATGAAGTGATTGGATTTTATTATTGTTACTAGTTTGGCCTTTGAATCCTACCGTTGTCTTTGGATCAAGAAGTTCGATCGCTCGAAACCTTTGTGTTAAAAACCTTTTAAAATGTTGATATGTGGGTAGTTCATTGGATGGAATGTTTGTACCTACATTGAACTCCCATTGCCGTCTAGTTTCAAGATCCAATTTCAACGATAGGATGTGTATGATCAAGATATCCCAGCTCTTTACATCGATACCTAAATTAGAGAGGGTTGCCAAACAATCATCTGTGGTGTCGACTAAATATTTTAGCCCACTGGCTGATTCAGCGGTTAGATTCTTTTGAGTTAGCATTCTTTTTAAAACTTGATGAGTAATATATTTTTTATTATCAAATCTCTCTTCTAATAATTGCCAACATCTCACATAGTTCGTTCCCTGAATGGGTATGTGTCTGAGAAGCTGTTCTGCTTCACCGGTCACATAACCTTTCAGATAATGTAACTTGTGTACATTATCTAATGATTCGTTCTGGCCAATTAGCGATTGAAACAATTCTCTGAAGATCGCCACTCAGAGTATTGGCCTGAGAAGTTTGGAATATTGATTTCGGGTAGTTTTACTTGTGATGCTATAGGTTGATTGGGCGAAACGTGTTTTATTAGCTGTTGGTGATCGAATTTAGATAGCAATGATTTCAATTCGCATTTGTATTCCATGAATATTTCTTCACAACTATCGTACATATCAGATTTCATGTAGTTAGTAGCTTTTAATGTTTCTGAGCTATAGTTACGCCATAGGTCCTTATGACCTACCAAGAATTCTAGCCATAACTGTTCAATTGACTCAAGTCTACCTTCTATATATTCTTTACTTAACTTATCTTGCGACAATTTCTTAAAGTTAATTTTGGCCTTCGAAATTCGGGAATATAAATCGCATTGAAAATTTATAATAGATTCCATTTTTAAATTACAATTTGAATTCAAAGTTAATTTTATTCGAAGAAAGTTATTAAATGCCAATTAATGAACAAGTATACGAAGATTTTGCAAGTTGATGGTAAAATGAAATTAAATTCTCTAAGTGTTTAGAATCTTATCGCAATCAATTTTTGAAATTTGGCCGTAGGTTTCGCGTACCTCCGTTTTACGTAAAACTATTTCTAAGTCCTAACTAGCATGCACAAATAATATAAGTTGAATATAAAGGTAAGTTTACGAATTGAATCATAATTCTAAAGTCCAATTAATTTTTCAATGTTTACCCGATCCAATGAATGATGTCAAAAGTACTCACTGTTCTCACTTCACTTATCCTTGATTCACTATTTCCGCGGATTCTGCTCCAAGCCGCTTCACCTCTTCGCACGTAACTTCACGTGACGGGACACGAACCTCTGCCTGCGCCGTCTGCGTGACCGACTTCGTTGATGATGTCACAACTCCGCCGTGATAATAATGACACTATGACGTCAAAATAGTTGCTTCCTGACAGCACGCTGTCTCACCGGTGATTAGTTTATGGCCCGTGGCCGTATCTAAGAACTACCGGGCGGGGCACGTACAGCCGGGCGCTCGCACCTGGTATGCGGTCGCTCTCTGCCGTGGCCTCGTATCCTCCGGTGTGGTGTAGCTTGACGATGTTGCGACAACGATCCGTTGTCCGCCAGCTCTAACAACTATCCAGCTCCGAAGGACCATGAATAAGTCCTAAGGGTGGGTGTGTGAGGGAGAAAGAAAAGGCTTATGATTTCCTTCCCCAGTGTTGGTTCATTTATTATAATGTCTCAAAATACAATACTTAATGCTACAAAAATATCAATACCGCGATGCAGAAACGAGTGTCGTGGGAAGATAGCGACATCTAGTTTCTCGTGGTGTAACTAAATTATACACAAATAGATAGCATCAAATAGTTTAAGCACCTCGTCACCATCAGTCAAATAATCCTCTAAAAGTAGAAATAATAATAGAGCCTAGAGGTCTAATCTCTAACCTAAATAACAAAGGTTGTGGGCTTCACCCAGGCAAAAATTCATCATATTATGTATTATTGAATTAAAAGGCAGAGATATGCCATGTAGTTTACGTGAAACGGACACTAGGCACGCATGGATAAAGGAGCAAAAATTTAATCGTCATTACACACATAGAATACAAAAATAAAACCATAGATAATGTAACAAAAGTTTAACTTATAACTTATTATAAGTTAAACTTCTAATTAAAATAAGTAGGTATTCCCCTAGTGTACTTAGTTCCTTAAAGTGCATCAAAACTGTATTTAACAAGTCACAGAGTAGGTAATACTGTATAGGAATCTTTTATGCTAAGTGTATTGTAAAATGAAATGTAGTTATCAAAATTGTACCTACGAGTACCTACACCGCAATGCTGTAATTAAAATAATATTTGCTATGAAGTTTTCATAACTCAATATATTTTCTGATTACTATATTAAGTAGGTACTATACATAATATTTTTAAGACGATGTTTTGTGAGTGGTAGAAATAAAAGCTATTTCATTTTATTTATTTAATGTAACAAAAATAAGAAATTTCGAAAAGGGTTGATCTCAGCATGCAGGCAGATATCGAAAACTCAGCGCTGGTTTTCTTCTGAGCCCTTTGAATGCCAAAATGTATCGTGTAATGAAAATGTTTTTCAGCTACATTTCAGTAATCTCTAAATCTGTCTAGTTTGAATTATTATATCTTACATTTGTTTCATTTTAACATATTTAAATCCTTTCTTAATTAGCAGTTAAATTCTAAGTTTGGATATGAAAATGGCGGGTAATTTTTGTCCGGATGACGGGCATCATCTAATTAGCCGGCCGGGTGATTTCGGGTATTCCCGGCCGGGTGGTTCCGGTGTAGGGTTACCATATATCAAAATATTTAGGCTCTAGTCAGGATTCCCGATTTCCCGATAAAGCTTCTATGAAAACGGTTGCGAAGCGATTCTGTGGTATTAATTTCTGTCATCCTTGTGGGACGATATCCATTTTTTTTTTATTTGCGTTTGATTAAATACTCGATGATAAGCAGATGTCTCAAATGTAGCACGCTTAATTAGAAGATAACTATTTACTCGGGATTTGAAGACATCCGTTGTACTTGAGCGAAAAGACAGACTTAGGTAAAGGGTTCCACTATGTGGCCGTTCGTATGAGGAATTTGGATTCAGGTACGTAATCTCCACTCGACCCCATTGGACAGCAGTTCTTGCTTGTATGCTGTGTGCTCGGCCCGCTGCGATTCCAACTTGTCAATCCACTGGTCTATGTTAGTAACTAAGGTTCTTCAAAGGATTTTCAGGAAACTGCAGAAAAACACAGGGTTCGTAGAATTTCTGACTGGTCGATACTTAGACTAGTGTGATTTGAGGGATCTTCTTGTGGATTCTCTTCTTCTTTCTTCTCTGAGTACCTCTCCAACTAGTGAAGGTTGGCAGTCAGCTCGGCATATTTCTTTTTGTCCTTGGCAAGGCGAAAGAGTTCGGCGGAACTCCTTATCCCCGTCCGTTCTCGTATGTTCCGCAACCAAGACTTTCTTCTGCGGCCGGATTTCCTCCTAACCGCAACTTTTCCCATCATTATCAGTTTTTTCAGGGATTCTCTAAGTGGGCTTATGTAGAGTAAGTGTCTCTGTGTATTAAATATTAACTGTATGAATTGCTGGTTTCCTTGTTAGGGTCTAGTCTGGGCTGGTCTAAGACAAGCATATCATTGCAGTTTTGTTATAAAGGGGTTACCTTTCGTTTCCAGTTGTTTACTTACTTTTAAGTCATCCTGGCTTCACAAGAGGTGGGTAATTGCAAAAAATATCGGAATCTTTTTTATTAATTTAATTTTTTTTTAATTTCTATGGCTTATTTAAATCAGGTTTTTTATCCTAGAGATAAGCAATTTAGATTTAGTAGCACTCTTATTATTATATATATATAGCAGCTTATTTTCAAATCCGATATTTTAATTTTTGTAACTGGTAACCCTACCTGGGTATTCCCGGCCGGGGAGCGTCTTCGCGTTTACCCGGTCCGCTGGCCCTCATCCGGTTTTGAATTTGGTTAATTGTCAATTGAATTAACTTATTTAAATACAAGGTTACGTAATTTTTACGCTACGAGATTGTGAATAAATTGTACTTGTATTAAATTGCTGCGTATTTTTTGTTGCTGGCTTTTTTTGTTATGTTGCGACCTATTTACATCTGGGGAGGATAATTGGGCATATACAAACTATATGGATTTTCAATAAGATCGGTTGAAAATGGCTTGTATCCAACGTGTACGTGTGTGTGGCGTACGTCCGACGCTACACTTGTCGATGTATGGTTTCTGTTCGAAAATGCCTAAGCTCAACTTTGCTTGTTAATCAATGATTCAGTCATTTGAAGACTTGGGACTTAATAAACCATCAGTAATTTAAAAAAAACATGGGGGACATCTTACACACGGTCTCTGATCCTAAACTAAGCAAAGCTTGTCATATGGTATCAGCTGCCAGAGACTGATATACTACTTATACATATTTTAAAAACAAGTATAGATAGTATCTACTTATGTATGTTCATCACATAAATGCTTGCCCTGGGTGAGGACCTAACCCACACATCTTTAATCCAGAAGACAGGTTCACTAGCCACTGAGCCACCGAGGCAGTCAAAACTAAAAATCAAATGTAATGTAGGTAATGTATTTAAGGTAGGTAATGTAATGTAAAAATCAAATTTAATGTAGGTAGAATATTTATTGAAGTAATTAATTCTAATCTTCGCTTCGTGATTCGCTTCTTCATTTAGTGATGGTGAAATCAATATTTTTAACCAAAGTATGATTACAATTGACAACATTTCAAATTTTTAACATGGTTATATTTATTTATTATTTGAAAGAATATTGCAAAATAACATATACGTATTTTTTATTTTTCTAATACGACTTATATTTTCCGTAAAATTAAATTTTGAAAAGTAGCTTATTCTAAAAGGACGTAACTGCAAAATTTAGGACTCATACACAATTATACTGAAGCCACATTAGAAAAAAATAGGTGCTAGCGTTACTGTCACTGTCAATACCAATCAATCCGTCACAATTCACAACAAATAGGCCGGGAGGTCAGCGCGGAAAGTCCACTATGTACCGCGGTATACTATGGGAAGAAAAATATAAAAAAAGTTTAACAACTGCAAGCATGCATCATCAATCACCTGAAATATGTAACAGGGTCTGCCATACAGGCTTTAAATTAGCACCACTTAAAAGAAGAAGAATAAGTAGTACTAGTTCCAAGATACTTATAAAATTCAAACGGATTCTTCCACCAAATGATAAGGAACCCAGCTGACTGACTCCAGGGTATTGATGTACACCATTTTGATAACTTAATACTAATAATTGAGCTTTTGGAAAGTATTTGCGTTTACCTCTCGGGCTAAAGCTTAGGCTAAAGCAAAATAAGTAATTTGAAAATGACACTGACAGTTTATTTTTAAACTACATTTTATGTGTCAACACTGTCAGTGTAACTGTCATTTTAAATTGCTAGTATTTTTTTTATCATTGGCAACTGAACTTTTAGTATAAATCCTGAAACGGCTTGGGTGAGAGTTTTTATCTAATATCTTAGCAGTTACTGCACTAAAAATTTTGGAAAAATAAGCATAATGATCAGCATCCCGATATCTCGAAATGGTTTTGGAATTTCATAGCCTTGTGAAATATGAAAACTTGTCAATTGGTAAACTATTCAGTCCACGCTTAGACAAGATCATTAATTCCCACCCCAACTAGACAGCTGTAATTCTAGACACATCACAATTCAAAATTCCCCATCCGAATAATTCCTCGAGAGTTACCGAAGCACCGCGTTTGTTACAATAAATTAGATGTACCGTCTGACAATTTCATTAAACAATTAGATTAAGAGCGCCACCATCGTATTTTTAAGAAACAGTGACACAATAACGTTAAAATTATTATGGTGCCTTCATTTCACCAACTGTAAATATAACTTTGTAGCTCCATAGCCTTTATTCTCTACCTACCCTCAAATACAGCGTTTTATTGCGCACTATAAAATAATTAAATTTCCATAACGCTGCCCGCTTTGCCCTACTGTACTGTTGTGGGATATTTGTTGCACTGCTTTGTGCTGGAAATTGCAAAGAGCGGTAAAATGTTTTTTGTCTAGAAATTAATTTTTAACATCCACTAAACAACGTAAATATTTATGAATTAATTTATTATTGATAAGCCGCAGTTTGTTAACATATTAGATAGATTCTATTTATGTACAAATATGGTATTATTAATATTTTACTTAAATTAGTAAATATCTGGTGACTAGCAAAGTCAAAGTTTTTTATACGCAAAAATTGTGGTTACAAAAGTTCCTAAAAGTTGTATAGTTCCATTACGATTAGCCAGAATGACGTGCAAAATTAGTACAAAAACAGTACTATTATAATGTTAGTCAGCTGGTAGCTTTGTGACGCTGAATGGAAATACTTCCAGCATGCTAAGTATATACGCTGACAACAATAATACATAATTATGTAGCTCTGACTTTTGTTTAAACATAGAGTCATAAACGTTGGTAAAATATCTGAAATTGTCAATCCTACTTATCACTATCACTACATAGTATAAAACAAAGTCGCTTCCCTATCTGTCTGTCCCTATGTATGCTTATATCTTTAAAACTACGCAACGGATTTTGATGCGGTTTTGTTTAATAAATTGAGTGATCTAAGGAAAGGTAAAAACTAGTAAATGTATAAGTTTATCCTGGTTAGGTCGTAAAACCTTGTGTAGACAGTTACACTAGCGTAATCACTAATGTTACACATTACAAATCAATTGTAAGTAAATATTGTATGAAGCTTCTAATTCACTTCAGTAGTCGATTTGTAATAATTCAAAAAAAATTCAAAATTCAAAATCTTTATTAGGACACAAAATATACATGCTATTGAATTGAATCCACCGGTTCCGAACTAGTTAAAAACTGTGTCTCGGAATCCGGTGGCTTCTCCCTATAGTTGCACTATATTAAAATAATTATAAATAAGTAACTTGAATCAATATTAACAATAAATTTTGAAATAATATTTAAAATAATAAAATTTAAACATTCATACATAAGCTAATTAAACGTATTAAAACTATGATAAGCATAGTTAGAATCGTTTTTTAACATTAATAATTAGTAGAAAAAAAATTTAATGAACAGAGATAAAGCTTTCAGTGTTTTGATAGTCCATATCTTTTAGGAAAGATAACAATTTTTTTTTAAATTTATGCGTATTTAGCTTCTGAACAGCAGATTGTTTACTAAGTTTGTTGTATAATTTAGGACCCAAATAGTTGGAAAAGTGCATTGCAAAAACCGTTTTTGTCAGTGGTACAGTGTAAATATTATATATGTTCCTATTGTTGCGTTTATTATGTAAGTTATTGTTTATTACTGACTGAGGCTTAGTGTGTTGTTGAATAAACAATTGTAGAAGATAAATGCTGCTGATATGTATTTATTTCAAGGTTTTGTAATTATTGTTAAGTTTATGTGATATGTAGTCTTTCACTTTTCTATTTTATTACTTATAATAATCTGCCAGTTAGGTTTATGTAAGATTTAAGTACTTCGTATTATTTTTTATTTTTAGATAAATTGGTTAAATATATCAATAATAGTGTAGTTTTTTAGTATATATAGTAAATTAGTATATTTTATTTAAATATTATATAACATTCAATTTTATAATACCTATGTCTTCGAGTGAGGATTTATATGTAACAGCTTCCTCAAATAGCTCTGTATATTCTAGTATCGACGATGAGGCTCCAACCGTCGCAAATCTACTGAATAATGCTTTCGCACCTTTTCCAAAAAATTTCAACATTTGTCACATTAATGCCCAAAGTATCCACGCGCACTACAATGAAATCTTAGATGCTTTCTCTTCTGACACCATTCACGCTGTACTCGTCTCAGAAAGTTGGCTCAAACCCTCATTACCTTCGCACTTATATCCTTTACCCAATAACATACTCATTCGTAATGATCGAATAGGGAAAGGAGGCGGAGGTGTAGCAATGTACCTGAAGAGCCATATCCCATATAAAATTGTTCTTCAATCTCCCTCCAATTATAGCCGCTCGTTAGAATACATTTTCATTGAAATTAATTTGGGGCCCAAGCTTCTTCTCGGCGTTGCCTACAGTCATAATGACAAAATTAATTACTTTCCTGATCTAGAGAAGGCGCTAGAACTCCTACTACTAGACTACGACAAAATTGTTTTGATGGGTGACCTTAACACATGTTTAGTCAAAAACGATTCCCGTGCAAACAAACTTAAGACCCTTATCGAATCAGCTAATCTTAACTTAGTTCAATTGACGCCGACTCATCACTCTCGTACCGCGGACACCTTGCTAGACCTAATTATCACCTCAGACGAACGTTTATTTTCCACATATGGTCAGATTGAAGCTCCTGGCATCTCCCACCATGACTTAATTTACGCCTCAGTAAAAATTCGTACGCCAAAGCCTAAGCCTGTCGTCTTATATCAAAGGAATTTTGCTCGCATGAACTTAGATCAGTTAAATAAGGACGCCGCTGAATTTTACTGGATGGAGATCTCTAACTTCGATTCTATAGACGGAAAGACCGAATTTCTTACTTCCTCAATTATAAAACTATTTGACCATCATGCTCCAATACACCCAGTAAAAATCAAACACACAGCATCTCCTTGGATATCAGATTCTATACGGCAGGCCATGGCTAGAAGAAATCGAGCTTTTTGTCGCTACAAGGGCGACAGATCTGAGGCTAAATGGGCAGAATACAAAAGACTACGCAACAGATGCAATCAGCTATGTCGTAATGCTAGACGGAATTTCATATCCGATCAAATTAAGTCAGCCACTCCAAGCGGAATCTGGAAATTCTTGAGATCATTAGGTATAGGCAAGCACAAGCCTCTCGATTCGAAAATTCCTCTTGACTTAAATGATCTCAACAAGCATTTCACCTCATGCATCAGTTTAGATCCTTCCGTCAAGCTTCAAACTCTGAAAGAAATCAACGATCTTCCCCTACCTAACTCAACCTCATTCGACTTCTCCCCCGTCAGTCAAGACCTTATTCATAAAGTAATTATCAGTATCAAATCCAAAGCTGTGGGTAGTGATGACATAGGTCGCGTCATGGTTATACACATTTTAAAACATATTCTTCCAGCGCTGACTCACTTGATAAATTTCTCTCTTTCTTCTGGCATTTTCCCGGATATGTGGCGTAAGGCCCATGTGCTCCCACTTCCTAAAGTCTCTAATGCTCTTTTACCTAATCATTTTCGCCCCATCTCCATACTGCCATTTCTTTCTAAGGTTATGGAAGCTGTCGTGCATAAGCAGGTCACAGAGTTCCTGACGAATGAAAACCTGTTTGATTCGCGGCAGTCTGGTTTTAGATCGGGGCATAGTACCACCACTGCCTTGCTCAAGGTCACTGAAGATATAAGAGACGCCATGGAAAACGACCAAGTGACAATCCTTGTCCTCATCGATTTTAGCAACGCTTTCAATGCTGTAGACCATGACCTCTTATTAGCAGTTCTATGCCATCTGAATTTTTCTACCATTCCGAGTGACTGGTTCTCTTCTTTCCTGAAGGGACGTCGGCAGGCGATTCGTACCGATCAAACTAATTTATCAGACTGGTGTGAACTCGTGGCAGGGGTCCCTCAGGGTTGCATTTCCTCTCCTGTACTTTTCTCATCGTTTATGATTATGCTTTCATCACATCTTTCGTGTCAGTACCATTTCTATGCGGACGATCTTCAGTTGTATCAGCATTCAAGTTTAGAAGATTTGGATATGGCAATTTCTACTCTTAACAATAATCTTTCTAAATTGCAATCGTGGTCTCAGCGTTTTGGGATCCAAGTAAACCCGGATAAATGCCAGGCAATCATCATCGGGAGTTCCCGTCGTCTCTCCAACGTAAATCTTACTAGTTTGCCTCCACTTCAATACAATGGCTGCGATATTCCTTTATCTAGTACGGTTAAAGATCTTGGGGTGATCATAGATTCGAATCTTAACTGGCGATCTCAAATCAAAGAAGTTTCTCGCAAATTCTATGCTTCTCTTCATTCCATAATTCGTTTTAAGAATTTTCTTCCCATCGACACTAAAATATCGTTAGTAAATTCCTTCTTACTACCAATCATTGACTACGCGGATATCTGCTACCTCGACATTACCGAGGAACTCCTTAATAAACTCGAACGTCTTTTAAATACCTGCATTCGTTTTATATTTAATCTCAGAAAATTTGACCATATCTCGGAATATCGCAAAAAATTGAATTGGCTTACGATCCGCGACAGGAGAAATGCTAGGATACTCGGACTGCTATACTCCATCTTAAACGACGCTAAATCACCGCCCTATCTTAAAAACTTTTTTACGTTCATGGCTGCAGATGTTGTCACTAGGCCCCCGAGATCCTGCAATGTCCTTCTTCTCAGCACCCCGAGGCACAGTACGTCATTTGTACACGACTCTTTCCGCGTTGAAGCCGTGCGCCTTTGGAACAAGCTTCCAGCCATTGTTCGTCAAGCGCCTTCGAAGGCTGTCTTTAAGCGCCTTGTACGGGAGCATTATTTAAAGTTGTCCAAAATCTCGAACACATAGGATAAGCTATTTTAATCTTTTACTAGTTATCATCTTATTATTTAATATAATAGTTTATGTAAGTTTATGTATTTTATTTATTTTAAAATTGTATCATTATTTAGTATATATATTTTTTTTATAGTTTTATAGTTTTGATCTGTGTTGATTGTAGTTAATTTATCTCTTTGTCTATTTATTCATGCCTACTTCCCAATGTCTTCTACCTGTAGGTTGACTGGCAGAAAATGCTATTTAGCGTTAAGTCCTCCTTTTGTACAAATGGTGTGCAATAAAGTGTTAAATAAATAAATAAATAAGGTTTATATGTATAATACACCTGTGCGACGCCGGGACGGGTCGCTATTATCCTACTAATATTATAAACGCGAAAGTTTGTGAGTTTGTGAGGATGGATGGATGGGTATTTGTTACTCTTTCACGCAAAAACTACTGAACGGATTGAGATAAAACTTTATACTAATATAGCTTTTATATCAGAATAACACATATGCTATAAATAATAATGATATTGTGTCAAAAATCAAAATATCATGCGGGTAAAAACTAGTAATAATATTATCTGTATAAATGCGAAAGTTTGTGAGTATGTACTGTTGTTATGTTACTTTCACGAACAAACGGCTGAACCGATTTAGATGGAATTCTTTATGGAGGTAGTTTAGTACTTGGATTAACACATAGGCCACTTTTATCTCGGGCTGACGCGGGTAACGCCGCGGGGTGCAGCTAGTTTATTATAATTATTACATTCAGTGTAGATTTTTCTGCATCATTTAAGTTAACGAGATTAAAACCTCTACTTTCAGTTTTCAGATATGGAGTACGAGAAGTTAGAAACATGAATGCTTGGCTTCAGTTAATGAATGTGACAGCAAAGCGCGGGACAAGCCATAAAACCTCGCAATAACTCCATCAGTCCCGCGTCCCGCCTAGGGACTGACGCAGCGGTTCCACGGCTTCTTCGTGTCAACTCTGCTAGCTTATTATTAGCTGTAGTCTGCGTTAAGGTGAGTATAGGCTACAACATTTTCTCGAGCATTTGTATGTAATGTAACGTTCTTACGAATGAAACAATATAGGTAAAAGCTCAGTGTTTAAAGCATTTCAATGTAATGTAACGTTCCTGCGAATGCTCGACGCTCTGTTCGGCGTAATGTTTACAGCCAGTGTGCATTTACCCGTAACATTTCGTTGTACCTTGCGTTGACTCTTTCTTAAAATATCGGACGTACAATGTCGCACCCGCGCATCGTCCGCGCTCGTGCAAAGGCTCTACATAATGTTACACTCGTTGGTTTAAACAATTGCTGTAATAACAAAACGGCGAGCGTGCTTGTTGTCTGGTTCGTGAAAGGTGGAACATTAGAACATATCATAGAGCGGCTCGTTGCTTTGTTACAAGTAAATCTTGTAGTCTATACTCATCTTTAGTTTTGTTCAAATTATACTTAAACTTAATGAAGAGCTATGCTAGTTTCATAATTATATTATTTTACAAACGTTGAATTGCCTACGACGAGTGCTACGCCGTAGACACAAAATTACTAGAAGTTTGCTTACATTAGTCTACTTGACTAGAATGCTGGGTTTTCACTATAGTCATAATATTTGTCTTATTTGTCCATATAGGACAGGTTTCCCGGTTGTGGCCATCTTAGTATCATTTGTTGCCATTTTGAATTTTGACGATTAATTAGATTCAAATAATCCTACTAATATTATAAACGCGAAAGTTTGTGAGGATAGATGGATGGATGGATGTATGGATGTTTGTTACTCTTTCACGCAAAAACTGATAGAGTAACAAACATCCATCCATCCATGTCAGAGGCCTTCAGGCGGCCTAAAAACTCTGACACCAGGGCTAGCCACCCGGCCTATACGAACATACTTACTAACTTACGCAAAAACTACTGAACGGATTGAGATGAAATTTTGCAATAATATAGCTTATATATCAGAATAACACATAGGCTATAAATTATAATGATATTATGTAAAAATCAAAATATCATACGGGCGAAGCCGCGGGTAAAAACTAGTATTTAATAAAAATATTTTGAGATTCACACAAACAATATTTATAATGTTTATAATTACCATTTATGCAATAATTTTGACACCAAATGGCAACAACTGGGTCAGTGGCCACAACCGGGGTACCTTCTATACAGTGAGGTGAAGTGGTTTGTCTTCGTCTAAATTTGTCTATGCAAAAAATCCAACTTTCGTGACCATTGGCTTGTATATACGGTGTTGTTCATATTATTCGTATATACTACCATGAATTTAGTTACATAGCTTAGCCAGTAGCTAGCCTTATGTTACTATGAGACAACAGTATTACTTGTCTCATTTAAAAATCAAAGTAAATAAATAATATTGCAAGCTCGTCGAGTTAAAAAACAATAAGCGTATTTGGTCCCGTTGAATAAATGCAGTGTCAAATGATAATGTTGATCTGTCGCGCGCCCGGGGCGCCTCCCACGAGGCTTATAGCGACGCACACGGGCGGTAAAAACTCTAGCGGGAAAAACGCTGGACAGAAGAACTAATATGTAGAAACACAGAATATACTTAGAGTCCTAGATAGATTTTTTTAGATTATGCCTTAAAGATCTACCAAATCACATCAGCTTTAAAACAAAAAAAAAAACATCAAAAGCGTTATATTTGTAATAAAGTACGACACCAGACCTATGTATCTTATGTTCTATATTATATTTATGTATGTATAGATATGTACATTATTTTAGAGAACTTTTATTTAGATTTTAGAGACAATTCTTGTTGGGTTTTGAACTTGAACACGATATGAGAATCATTTGCCTTTGACTACATCCTATCTAATTGCGTTAAAAAAAATCGCCCGTTTGCAACCCATTTATCAATGGAATGCGCATCGAAGGGGTGCGAAACGACACGTGTCCCGCTCCCTGATTGGTCCGCGCGCGCAATTACACGTAATAAGCGAATAAGCTGATTCAGGCTCGTTCTATACGTTGCATGTACAATTGTACATGAATCAAATATTGTGTGTATTTGTGCTAAGTACATAAGTTCGTATAGGCCGAGTGGCTAGCTCTGGTGTCAGAGTTTTTAAGCCGCCTAAAGGCCGCTGACATGGCATAACGGTTAATTTGACCGGGGCCTACAATTTAACGTGTCATCAGAGCCATGCTAGCGCTCAGTTGTAATTGCCACCGTGGTCACCCATCCGAAAACTGAACTTGCCGAACGCAGCTTAAGTTTGGTGATCGCTGACAGACACCTTTTTTTTACGAGGGGGAAATCTTCCAAAGATGCCCGACCGCTTTGGGGTGCAGTTGGGATTGTACCCACTAAAACCCCGTCGGTGCCCAGCCTTCTTGGGAGCTCCGGGATCTCCAAAAGGAACGCACCGGTGCTCCCGGCACTTCCTGTGTCTACTCGCCTGGTAGTAGATCAGGCTTGTACGGTCCTGCACGACAGCGTTGCCACACACGCTGTCGTCCTCCTCGGGCTTTAATCGTTCAACAATGATACTATTTTTTATTTTTTTTTTATTTAGGTACTTGTTCCCCATAATGTGAGTAAATGGTTATAATATAACTAAATTGTCGGATTTATTGTACTAAATGGTTTAATTGAAATATTTATTTAATTTTTTCCTAAATAGTAATAAGACTGCGTTTGAGTCTATTTTATGATTGTAAATTATTCAATTCAAAAACGTATCAAAACTCTTTTCATAGGTCTCCTTATTCTGGTCTTTAACATATCGAACATAAAGAGCCCGACCTCGCTCCCTAGGGAGTGTCCCTTTGATACTACTAATGAAATCCACGACCTTAAGCCAGATAAGTAGGACTCTTATTACATTTTTATCAACAAAACGACTCATAAAAGGTTTTATAGCTTTCCAAGTTACTTAAGCACTTTACTTTATCTAGATTTTGTTGTCTTAAGCAGTTAAAAGGTAGGTAATGTTCCTAAAAGAGATCTTTTTAGGATTACTGTTCGTAAATAGTTTGAGATATATTTTTATGATTTTAAAAGCCTGTCTCATCTAAAAATAATTGTTTTCTTTTTTATTCGAAACAGAAAGATGTTACCAATTTATAATAATCTTACAAAACGTACGATTAATATATTTATATATATATATTTTTTTTTTTTTTTTATATTAAATAATAATAAAATATTAATATTAACTGTTGTATGTCCACTAGAATAATTATTTTATAACTACCGGACTAAGGAAATAAGTTTAAATGAATTCAAGATTTGCTATTGAAGATGTTTTGAGGGAATGAGGGAAAATAAAAATCTATAATCTTTTGGTGGTTTTTTTCAATCATCAAAATCTGAATTTTGTAGATATTTAACTAGTGATTCTCCTATCACAGGTTTTTTTATGCCTGGAGTCCGGGCCGGGTCTCTAACATGAGTTTCAGGGTTTTTATAAGTCTTTACAACGAGTTCAACTAACTAAAAACAAATTAACTATACTCTATAAAATTTAACTTGATCTCTGCGACAGTGACATTGACATACAAGATTGACATTTTTAGAATTGGGATAGTGGTGGAAAAAATCGATTATCAAACAATGTTGTAATGAAATCGAATGAGTAATTGTAGGTGAGTAATTAGATTTTATTTACTCACTATTATTTATATATACATGTTAAATTGATGTTTTGGGTTGGTATATTGTGTAGTTCATTCAAGTCATGATGTAATTTGTAGTTAACATTATAAACCTTTTTTTTAAATGTTTTGATAAATAGCCTAAATTGTTTTTCTAAATTTTCTTTTGTTTTGTATAACTTTTTATTGCTGCAAATTGTATTACGGGAGAAGCCATTGGTTCTGAGATACAGTTCTAAACTAGTTCAGAGCCAATGGACAATGTGTATATGGTAAATAGTGTTTGAAAGCAAATAAAGTTTTTATTTATTTATTTATTTAATGTAAATAATGGTATGATATTATTTAATAAATTATAATAAAATATAATAATGTTACAATAGTATTTAGCGACGTTTTTCAATATTATCAATGCTAATGTGACATATAATTGGGTTTAATTTAATTACACATGTAAATAAATTGAAATATACGATAAAATTAATGATAAATTAAGTTTTATTTAAAATATCGTTAGTATAAACTATCTATATTTTAAATAAAACTCTATCTAAAACTCTGTGGTCACGATCATTCGTCGCCCATCACTAATCGGCATGCTCATAAAGTATGACATTGACAGGTACTGTCTGTACTATTAAGAAATTCAGGACTTCATAGGCGTGATTTTTCTGACAGCTGTCGCAGAGAACAAGTTAAATTTTATAGAGTATACTCAAAACAAAATACAGGTAGCGGTACGTAAGTCTAGCGCTGAGGGTACTGTGGAGGGGATGGTTGCGCATGGTAACCGCCATACTAAGCCCATGCGCAGCCATCCTCCCACACTTCGCTCAGCGCTACACTTACATGACGCGACCTGAAACTACTTTATCCTATGACATAGCATAGAACTACGAAATATCGTGGTTACTTTATTACCTACCTACTGTTAGAATCCTGTCTAGGCCTGCATGGACTAGGGAGATATAACAATAATTTAAACAGCATAATGCCCAATCAGCAGGCCTATTAACCATATCTGGTATTCGGGGCGCGTTATGAAATGGCGTTTAACACATAATGTGGCTAATTGTTATGCAAACGGCAGTCGAGGCGGAGATAATTGCGACAGACCTGCCGCCGGACGTATTGCCGTGGGATGGCACAGATTACTTAATAGCAGAAGGATAACTTGAAGTATCCCCAGTCCTGACAGATGTGTCATGTCGTACAGGGAGGTGGAAACTCTAGCAGAATACCGTGAGACGTGGAAGTTGCTCCACCGACAAGAACCTTGCTCTTAAGATATGATGTAGTATCATAGCCGCTGTGCCTCTGATTGGTTTTGGAGTAGTTAGTACGCGTCAGGGAATACGTGCATGCGCCCCCGTCGACGGACGCGCATCATGCATGGGGAATGCTCTCGCAAGTCTCAATGATGGTGCTAGCACCATCATTGAGATTGACCAGTTTTATTATAAAAGGTTGAACTAGTCCGTCGTCACTCCAAAGAAACGTCGGCGTGTACCTAACTTCACCATTGTATTATGTTAAATATCTAACAATATTTTCTATCAAACTGTCTTCACATAATCGATGATTTTTGTTAAATAAACTGTTAACAAAACTTTGCATTTGTATCGAATGAAACAAGCCTTGAAACATTTAATTTTGTATTGTAACACATATTTTATCCAAACTTTACGCGTAAATGCTATCTTTACGTGATTTTCCTTGAACGCTTCTCCCATAGAGCTTAAATTTGGATCGCATCGAGAAAATATGAGCACAATCGTCAGTTTGAAGAATAAAGCAACGCAGCAGCGTATAAATGCAGCAAGTTAGCTATCTATGCTTTACTAATTTGTGTTATAAATGTAAAATGAAAAATGAAGTTAATTGACGGCTGATCGGAATGTTACATTAGAGTTTGATTTTAATTGGTTAATTCGGTAATGATAAATGTAATAAAAGTTTAAAAGAGAGAGTAATGTTTTACAATGATTATTCTGAGTGACTTAGAATGCTCTACATCGGCCTTTTAATGGTCCGGTGCTGAACACAGGCCTACCGACGAAGGGTGATTGGGCCATATCCACCATGCTGGCTCAGTGCTAGTTGGTAGATTCACATACGCCATCGATTTTTTCTTGATGATCCTCACACGATGTTTTCCTTCACCGAGAAGCCAGTAGTATGAAATTATAGGTATATACCACAAAAACATATCTCGTTTCAAGAGTGCTTCCACTCTGCCCCACCAAAGCGCCCCACTGGTGGGGCAGATTCCACTCCTCGACTTGATATTTTTTTCTATGGTTTGAAAGAACTCATTGGCACAGACCAGGATATGAACCTACAGCCACCGCCGGCTATAGTATGCACACCACCACGGCTATGGTATGTACATCGTATGATTACCTACTTGTCACTTTTTTAGGGTTCCGTACCCACAGGGTACAAACGGGTCTCTATTACTAAAACTCCGCTGTCCGTCTGTCTCTCTATCTGTCACCAGGCTGTACCTCATGAACCGTGACGTTAAAACTTTCACAGATGATTTTTTTATTTTATTTAAAATAGGTTTGCGTTTGACTACACACTGCCTGATGTTAAGCAGATATGCGATCTAGGATGTAGCAAGCTTACTTAAAAGATACCTATTTACTCGAGATTTGAAGACATTGTACTTTAGCGGAAAGACAGACTTAAGCAAAGCGTATTAGATGACGTATTTCAGTTGCCGCTATAACAACAGATACTAATTATAATTTCGAATTTTGATTTCATAGGCAGCCTGCGGATTTCTTCACTCCTGATTCAATCTCGCAGAATCATGTATCACAATTGTGTAATAAATAAATTGTTCCAAATCCTATCCGCTGAATGAAATCAAAATTTCCACGCAAATAATTAGGAGGCGTCGGTTCCTGCGGCGCAAATCACGTTAGTACACCTCAAAGCGCAGACGCGTCTGTATTTGCTCGTCTAGCTGTTTAATTTGCGCCACACTTGTGTGAAGCACTGTACAATTGAAAGAACTGATGAGATAATGTTTAAAGTGAGAAAATAAATGGAGGGGTTTAATAAAGTACTACCTAAGTACGTTCGTATACGGCGGGTAGCTAGCCCTGGTGTCAGACTTTTTAAACCGCCTGAAGACCCCTGACATGGCTAAACGGTTAGAACAACCAGGACCTACAATTTAACGTGTCATCCGAGCCACGGTAGTGCTCAGTTGTAATTGCCACCCGCGGTCACCCATCCGAAGACTGACCGTGCTGAGAGTTGCTTAACTTCGATGGTCTCTAACGAACACCTTTTCTATGAGCGCTGAAGGTAAATACTAAGTAAAAAAACCGGACAAGTGCGAGTCAAGCTCGCACATCAAGGGTTCCGTACAAATCCAGAAAATTTCACAAAATTGGGACCATCACCCATCGACAAAAAAGCTTTTTTTTTTCACTTTTCTCGTCATACATCGAAAATTACACATTGTTAAAATAATTAAAAACCTGTTTTAGCATGTGCTGGTGAAGGTGAAGTTCTTTTATATCATACCTTACATGATACGATTTACTCACTTTGAATTTTGAACACATATTTTGTGAATTTTAAGACCCTATTTTTTTGTGATTTAACTAAAAATGTACAGTTTTCAGATTTATTCCTATATGTGTACTCTGAGACAATGCTTTGCGCCAAATTTTATAGTTCTATAGTTCTATGTCAACGGGAAGTATCCTGTAGGTTTTGATTATTGTGAGTGTCGAAATATGCGGGTTTTTACGACAAAAACGGCTCTAACTTTTTTAAACGATAACTGAGAAGTTTTTCTTTTACACAACTGCAAGAAACCATAGATATACGTATACAGTTTAAATTTCAACTCGATATCTTCACGCGTTCCCGTGATAAAGAGTCTTGACATACACACGAACGGACAGACGGACAACAAAGTGATCCTATAAGGGTTCCGTTTTTTCCGTTTGAGGTACGGAACCCTAAAAATGAAGGTTTAATACAGTCGTTATATCATGTCTAAAAAGTAAGAACAATTTCAAGAAAAATAGCGAATTTTGCGTATTATATAGCGGTAATCGGGATTTAGTATCAGTATGACAATACCAGGCTGCTTCATAATGTTGAAAATAGTACGAGTATATGTTAGCACTTTATCAAATTCTAAAATATATATTTATTTATTCCTTACCACTTATTGCTGTAATTTACCTTGGATTTACAAAAACTAATTTTGCGGCAATGAATTGGTCGTCTAACATGTTACAAACAAAAAACAATAACTTAATACTAGCTTTACAAAAAAGATAGATTTAACCTAAATTACGATGAAAAACACCTAATTACAAGTTCAGCTAAAATAATTCAATTTATCTAATAATTTGATAGCAGCTATTTACTTAGGTACTGCCGCAAAAATAGTTACCGTAAATCCAACCTGTGTGTTCAGTAATACCTTAAAACCCAAAAAATAATTTAATTTCGCTCGCTGACTCATCTGTTTAACCAAAACACTTAAACGGTACTGTTAGTGCTCTACCTTTAACACTTAGGCAAAATACGGTCGATGCAACTCGGCCGAAACGTCGGGATGAGGAGGTATTTATTTATCTCGTAATTTTAGTGCGCGATTAGTCCCGTAGTAAGTATATAATAATTAAAAATAGAGTAAGTTAAAAAAATAAAATTTAACCATATTACCAACTCTATGAAACACTCCCAAAATAAATTCCCCCTTTACGAATAAATCCTATACCTATTGTTATCTCCACTTGTTTCCTTTATCGTTTGGATCTAATTTCTGATATGCGGATAATCCCACTAAGTTCTAACGAGTCTGCCAATCAAATCTATACAGTAGAGATTTCAATTTCGATTATTTAGCAGAGAAATTAATTATTTTTATCAAAATAGACGCTAAGCAAAGTACAGTAGGGACCGAATAAGTAATTTTGTACAGGCTACCCTATAGGCCCTGGTGTCAAAGTTTTTGAGCTTTACATCTAAGGACATGCCTCAACGGTTAAAACAACCAATACACACAATTTTACCTATCATCCGAGCCAGCGATGAATTGTGAATGCCACTGAAACACTCGAAGTTTGCCGAACGTTGCTTAACTTTTGTGATTGCTAAGAAATACCGTAGTACTACGCTACTGCCAACGAACTACGTTAGAAGGTCAATAAATGACAGGACTTAAATCGAGTTTTAAGTGTTTTGCTACATTTGCTTCACTAGATTTACGGGGCGACGGAGTATCCAATTAATAAATTATAAAAGCATAAAAAATATGTGTATTGTGTATATGTTAGTGAAGAAATATGCCATATTCTCTGAATTAAAATGTTCACTGTAAAAACAACATAAAATACGAGTATGACTTATGCGATACTAGTTTTGATGACCTCATCGTCTTGATAACGCCAGTTTGAAAAAAAGCATCAATCCTCTCAAGGAGTACCTAATTATGGGCAGCATAGACAAACAGACATACGTAGACATTAAGTGTCCTTTACTTTTATCATCAGAGTATCAGCTGTAGGAATTTCACTGCTGGACATAGACCTCTCTTACAGATTTCCAATAAGACTTGTTGGAAACTGCTTGCATGCAGCAAGTTCTTTCCATCTTATTTACTAGGTAATTTAGACGCTCTACGCTGCGATTGCTGGTACGTGGTCTGTATTCGAGAACTTTGCCACTCCATTATTTTTATTGTAAGTGTCATTATGATCACTTCATTAAAACTCGCGTGAGAATACACTATATTTAATAAAACACCGGTTTTCACTCACGTATACGCGCACTTCCGTCGACTGGCGCACGCGTACTCACTGAGTGCGTCAGTCGACGGGAGCGGGCGTATTCCCTGATGAAGGAGTACTGATTTTACTCCGAAACCGGTCGGGTTTCCCAGCGGCCCGGCCGTATATCATACGTGAGTGAAAACCGGTGTTTTATTTAATATAGTGTCAATATGTGCAATAATTTATTCTTTGAAAAACTGTGACTCTCTACATTCTCGATACGTCATACCGGCCATACCTAACGTTAGATTTTATCAAACACTAGGCTAGATTTTGACCGGAAATTAAACCGTTTGGCTCGAGTGTCTCATAAAAAGTTAATCAAAAGTACGCGAGCACAAAGCCGAAATTCCTTATCGAATGCCGCGTCGGACAAAAATCCCACTTTTCTATCGGCAGGAAAAACAACGACTAATTTTTCAGTAGACAACTGCAAAGAACAAACATTTTTCAATTAGAGAAGTTGCACAAAAAGTGCCTATAAAAAGTTCCAGATACGATCACCAAACGAGAGGAACAATTTTCGCACATCTATGTTTATTCGGGTAATTTTATAATTTTTATGCTCACTCTGATGAGAAAAAGGGACAAAGTAAATGAAAAATATTAAGGAAATCGATCAAAGTAGATGAAATATTTTTTAGATAAATTTTCAGTCATTATTATTTTAGCCGAGTGGATTAGGAAATGAAAGTGACAGTGGGCAGGGTGTATAGCACGTATAATGGATGGCCAATGAATCTGTAAAGTTCTTGAATGAAAATCACGTAGGTACCAGCCAGCTCTGCGCAGGGTGTCCTTCTAGGCACAATGTGGTCAGATTTTTTTTTATTTTTTTTTTTATTTATTTATTTATCAGATGGTCTCAAACAGAGAACTGTAAAATCGTTATGGATGCAAGACGCACACTACCACAGAGCTATTCATCATCTTCATTATCAGTCTTGATTTCCAATAAGGCCGGTTGGAAGCGGCATGCATCCAGCACGTTCCTGCGGTCTTAATAATATCGTCGGTCCACCTGGTTGGTGGACGTCCTACGTTGCGCTTGCCGGTGCGTGGTCTCCATTCAAGAACTTTACTGCCCCATTGGCCATCAGTTTTCCAAGCTATGTGCCCTGCCCATTGCCATTTCAACTTACTAACCGTTGTGCATAGTATCTTTGGTTCGTCTGCGAATCTCCTCATTCCTGATTCGATCTTGCAGCGAGACTCCGACATAGACAGAGCTATTACAACTACCATTTTTTCTACATCATTCTACGACACGATGATAGTTATTTTACAATATTGTATTCTATTTTTTTTTGTGTACCTAATGCTACTGATCTTGTGAAATCTACAAAGTGTGCTTATTTATTTATACTAAAAATTTAATTAGGTGAAATTTTTAAAAATTGTTACCAGACGATTCCAAGTGCCTGCATTGTGTCTACGGAATAAAGAAATTTTGACTTTGAATAAAAAAATGTGCAATTCATGAGTATGTAATGTCTAACATAAAACTAAGTCGTTGGATAAAAACTAAAAAGCTTCGAACCCTGCGTCCACACGATTGCGCCTCAACAATAGCCAATTTGACACTTTAAGTGATAAAAAAAAGTGAAAAAGTGACAATTAGGGTTGTCACCGCTGCATTGTGTGACGGAAGCGAGTATTTAAATTTCCATTAGGCACTCGGAATCGGGCAATTTGTGTCACCTTTCGACTTTTGAGCTGAATGGCGACACCGCGACCTGTGCTAGGGTTGAGACAATGGAGCGCTATCTGGGTCCGGGAACCTCTCAATTAGTAGATATGTCTGAAAGTGGCAGTCCATATTTCAAATATTTCATAGAACTTTTCTGTAGTCTGAGGGAATTAGATAATTATTCTGACATTTGAAAAAATATAATTATTATTCGCAAAAAATCGCAACACCAACTTCCAGCGTGTACAGAAGTCGAATATTGTCACGAATCAATGTGACATCCACGTACATTATTTTTGATTTATCCAAAACGGCTCAGCCGATTTCTATAAAATTTATATGGAACCACCTCGGAAGTATATTCTTTCGAATTAAAAAATATTTTACTGAATCGGTTCACAATTGGCGAAAATATCAATGAACATACACAAAATATAATAATAATACATACAGACGAACATAGTAGGTACCTCTTTCTTTTTGGCAGTCGGTAAAAAAATATATTGATAAAAAATAACTATTGTCTTTGACTGATCTATTTATCATGATCATCATAGTTGTTAGTTACTCGCCTTCTGCAACTTTTTCTATGACAGTAGGGAGATCTTATGTCTAGCAAGCTTGCAATAGACGTCAAATAACAATTTAAATTAATAATAGGTATAGATTCAATGTTAAGTTTAGATAATTACGTTGTACGAATGTTGACGTGTTGTTATTTTTGTATTTAATTTGATTTTGTCTTTATGATAATAAATATTTCTAAACCTATTTGATCGACCAAGGCGAAAGATTTTAAAATTTCTTAACAGAAATATTATTTTTAAAGTTGCAAATGAAACTTGTATAGGATTAGGTTTATCATCATTATCTTGCTCAGTGAAATTTAACTAATATACATTGTTGACGAAAGTAAATCGCCAAGCAAGTAAAATGGAGCCAATTAAAATGTCCAATAATACCATTTGCAGTCCCTGACAGCCGCAGAACAAATGTGACGTCACGTGTCAAATTAGTAACGGTCGCATTCATCCATTTTGCTTTTTTAAATTTCGAACGCCGCATGATTGGCGACTGTTATTGAACGCGCGTGTGCAGTCGCCTGGAAACGGACGCATTCGGCCAATGAGAAACGTTCGATGCAGTTTTTGAAAATAGAAATATATTTTACGATTCTACAGTCCGGAAAGTAAACCATTTTCTACTTATTTCTATTATGGTCTGGGGTATTCTAAACATTTTGAATATCGTAATGGTTTATTGCAAGCTCTATTTGTGCTATACCTACTTATTTTTCTTTATGAATATAGGTACTTTTATAAAGTAGCAGCTACTTTTAACTCCATACTAAACAGAATTTTAATTTCTGGATTTACTGGAAATGGTACCTTGATATTTAGTTACTTAAGTAAACAATATTTTTACTGTTTTTTTTTATAATTTAGATTTGAATAATCGTAATGGATTCAGAAGTCAAATTAAGATTAAGTAAAAGTAAAGTATGTTTCCTGGTTTGTGGCTCGGCTAGCCTTGCGTCGCGGTGTATGCAAAAAGGAAAACTTTTACCTAGCTTCTTTCACATCGAAATATGTACACTGCTTGGCTACCTGCCGGGCACAGAATAAAAGTTGAGAGCGACATAACAACTGTACCGTTTGGCAATATCTCCTAAATTGTCAATATCATTTTCATTAATCGATATTAATAATCTCTAGGTACATCATAGAATTGGAAATGAGGTAGGTAAATAATTATAATTACTGACAATTTATTTTTAAATGATGTCGTTGTGTCAACTATTGAACCGACTTCCAAAGAGGAGGTTCTGTGTTAGTCTGTATATATTTTTTTGTGTATGTTCATTGATATTTTCCGCCACTTGTGAACTGAAGCAAAATTTTTTTCTTTAATGAGATAGGCTAAACCCCCATTTAAATTTTAGCGAAATTGGCTCAGCCATTTTTAATAACTCAACAATATATAAATTGTATACACTCGAGCGAACTATTCAAATAATTATTCCTAGTTTTTTCACTCAATTATTTCTATGAATAAAGTTAAAAATATATTATGAACAAAGCTCCACTGTTTCAAGTTCCAAGTTTTTAGATGTTATATGAAATAGGCTCTTTAATATGTACAGTCATTTATGTAGGTTATAGGTACCCGTGTGTGTTGTAATTTGCTAAGGTAAATATTTTTCTCAAACATGCGTCTAAATGTAAGCATTAATTTGACAAGTTTCTTCGAGATAAATAATTGAGATTGCTACTTTGTTGTACAAATACAAGCGAGCAGAGGCCGCCACAAGCTGTATGAAAATCCATACCGGTCGTGTTTTGCGGCCAAATAAATTACTATGTAAACTTATACCTGCCATGTAATTTAATAATGGAACTATATTTTATTCCGAAACGGCAACCAAGGAGGTAACTAATCAAAGGTTTATTTAAATTTCTGGCTGGTGTTTATTGAGAAAAAAACAAACAAATGGACACTTTGGCGCGTGGAAAATTATGGTCGCTCTTTGTTCGTCAATGTTGTTGAAAACTATTTTAGTTAGTATTTTCCGCGCATTATTAGAGAAGAGTATTATACAAGCCACTATTGGCCACTACTAGGCATTGATGGACTCACATATACTATGTGCCACCAAAGATGAGACTTGAGAAACCACTTTGGTTTGTAATAAATATACAAATTCTGGATAATATATATACAAACTATTAAAAAATGTTTATAAAACGTTTAATAGATATACAAATTTTGGATAATTAGTTTGTACACAACTGTACCTGCGCAAGACCACCACTGACGCTCGTCAAGTCTCATCTTTGGTGGCACGCACTATAGTGCCTCGTCTTTGCCTCGGCCCACAACTCACGCTTGTCCATCATGCATCTGTTGTTGACCGTTGCAGTAATGTACTATTTATTATTTATATTTTTTATAGTCGCTATAAATAAATACACTTATGTGGTTACGATGTTTAGATGAAAACCAGATCTTTTATACTCTAGATCACCAAACTTTTGGTTGAATAAAATTTTGTTAATTTTAGTAGCAATTTAAACTCTTTTTAAAACTTTTATTTAACTTGCAATGATGTGAGTTCAAGTGGAATCTTGCAAGTTAAATTTGACCAACTTGAACGGTTTCCGATTGAGCTGAAAGGACATGTCCACAAAATGTATGGAGGCTGGTATAATAATAATCAAAAATTCTAACCACAACACTCGTTACATTTCGAGAAAATTCATATTTTTCTGAGTATATTACAACAGTTAAAAACAAAAAAGACCCCTCCGATTTTTTAAAAATTAATTTTGAATTTATTAGAAAAAATAAATATATTTCGCTTAATAGGTAGTTTATTTCTAGCAGCCCTGATTAAGTAACCTCCAAATTGTTAAATAAAAGCATTTTTTCCAATTATACACGCTTTTTAAGTGATTTTTTGTTACATTGTACCTACTTAACTAACTGGTCACACTGGTAGGTTATAATTTTTTATTTTAGCAAATTAAGAGATGAATGTGGAAGAATCAGCTACGAATGCACGTAAAATAACAATAGAAGCACTTTATTATTGCTAAACTAGAAAAAATAATAAGCTGTATTGTTTTGCTTCATACAAATTATTTTTCGCATTTAAAAAAAATGGAGGGGTGAAAAAATCTAAATAAAATATTTTTGGGAAGCCCACATAACAAGCTTTCAAATGATGTATATATCATCTTGGTTCGATTTTTCTCTGAATAATATACCTTTTGTGGACGTCACCTTTGCACGCATAATAGGTATGAGTATGTATATCGCGTGACTATGCAATAATATCTATCAGTATTTTGTACCATGGAGCTGATCTGTTGATGGAGTCGGAAGGTGGCCATAGGATCTTCTATACTAAACAAGATACGAGTAGACCTGTCGTGTTTGGACTCATTGTACCTACTTGTCTCGGCTAGCACTTTGCTGCTATATGTTATCCAGTATTTCAAAATCTTGTATTTATAAAGTTATATTTTTATAATAATTTATTTCGAATAAAATTCTTTTAATCTTTGCCACCAGTTTTAAAAACAGCAAATTTAAAGGTGCGCGCACATGGCTCGATGTAATTTAATATCTCGAGTGGGCCGCGACTCGGGCCGAATCGTAATAGGGCAACTTATATCGTCGTTGCGGGCAACTGCGGGCAACTCCGCGCAACTTTGCAACAAGTTTGATAAGCTCTCGTGGCCAATTACTGGGATTAAATGCGAGAGAGATTGGTTTGAGTTAGGAGGAGGTATGTAGGCCTGTCTGGAGTAGAGTATCGAAACGTTTTGTTGAGGATGTGTCAAAAGTTTTAGTTTTTTAAGTAATTACTTAGGTAATGTAGAATTTTGAAATCACGCGTGGTTTACTGCGTGGCGTAGTGGTTCGCAGTATTTTATGTTTTTGGCCGTGGTGGTAAACATAAAAGCCCTTTATTCATACCTATGAATAAAGGGCTTTTGTGTTTTATGGCAGTATTAGAAAAAGTAAAACATTTGGATTAGATAATGGACAAAGATTTAGATATGAGCACAGAAATATTTGCTTCCACATACATAGTTAGCATAAAAATATAAAGTTGATACAGTTGACAATTTGCGTTGGAGTGCCTAAAATGCAAAAAATGTAAATACTAAAATATCATGTAACTATCTCAAAGAGTTATCTTTGTGATAAGCATTTCAAAAATCTGAAGCGAACGCAGGATTTGAACCTGCCCCTTCGGATCACTAGCCCGACGCTCTAACCAACTGAGCCAGCCCGCCTCCTACGCAAGCGTCAAATTTTTGAAGTTAACCACCACCACCAACTTATAGCGTTGCTCATATTAGCAACAACTTAAAGCGTTATCATGTAACTGTTTTTTTTAAATGTTATGTAAATAAATTGTATTTATTTCTTAGAACTAATAATTAGGTATTTTGGCATTTTCATCAACACACTTTGAACAGAACTTTATTGAATATTTAAGTATATGATATTTAAGTATAAATTTGTGAACCTGCTTTACGTTACAACCCTCTATAGCAAACCAAAACAACGAAAAATATTTTGGTGAAAAAGAAAATTAAAATAAAACTTCATTTTATTACAATACATTTTCCATTTCTTAATTATTAGAAACCCGATTCTTACAAGTCAGTAACAAATCTGCACAAAAGGGAACCTTACACCCAACGAGTACCTTCAAAGGGTCTCACGCAGGGTTGTCAAACGCAACTTCTTCAGCACAATAGTGGCTGACAAACTTACATTTGCAAGTAAATGGTAGAGCCACAATAGTTTTTATTCTAAGTTTCACTCTGAGCGCGTTGGTGAAAATTTTAGTTTATGAAATGGGCCGGCGTATTAGATAGATAGGTTTCTTTCTACGTTAAAACGGGTGATAGTCGCAAAATGTCCCCCGATTGTCCGTACGTCCCCCAGGTACCCAATTAGTCCCCGCGCCCCGCTATCTAACGAGCTGTCAAAGTTTTTGTGCACCCCTTGTTTGGGGCGCCTACTGGCGAGACCAACATTATTGCAATTCTTTTTTAGAAAATATTTTGAAGGGTTAGTTTAGGTGTTAAGGTGATTTGACGTGAGGTTTTGCTGATTTTGTAGTCGCAATATTTTTATTTGCTTGAATTAGCGGACTATACAGAGTTGAGAGCTAAGGTCATGTCTACGAGTCATGTTTCATTTTTTAACTGTCTATAATGAATTTCTAAGTAATTTAGTATAGTGTTTGGTAGAAGTAACTGAAGCACGACTGCGTTAAAAATTAAAATGATAATATAATAATAATACACGGACTGCTATATCATCACAGACAGGACTATTGTCGCCGATAGGCCTGATATCGACTGGTCCAACGCCGGGCAGAGCTCGTCGACGTCACCATCCCACATGACGAGAACCTTGTTAAGGCCGAGAAGGACAGGCTCAGCAAGTACCTTGACTTGGCTCACGACGTTACCGCCATGCGGGATGTGGACTCGACGATCATTATCCCGATAGTCGTTTCGGTAAACGGCTTAATAGCGAAGAGTTTCGACCACCATCTTAAGAGGCTCTTGCTCGACGGTTGGGTCAAGGGTCAGATACAGAAGGCAGTCGTCCTGGACACGGCGCGCATTGTCGGGAGGTTCCTCTCTCTGTAGACCCAACCACCGGTAGCTTGGGCCCCGCCCCGCTGCCGGCGGCACTCTAGGTTTAGGTTTTTTATAGTATTTAGTTAATTTTTTTTTATTTAAATATTGTTAAAATACTTAAATTTAAGATAATAAATAAATATATACAAAAAATATATATACATAGTAGTACCGTTAATTTTGACCAAATATTCTTACGATTTAAGAAGACAAATCTATCTAAAATACTACTTTTGTATTGTTTTCATTTGAGTATCACAATATCATGCATTTGTTATTGTTATTGTACTCACAAATGTGACATAATCAAAAAAAAAAAAATATTAAGAGCTTCAATATCGCCTATCAAAACAGATGTGCTTTATTTACGTTACACACGGTCTGATCGGTCGGCCGTGACAAATCAAATCATAGCAAATCGCGGAGGTCAGCCCGATCTGATTGTCAAACATGGCGGCCAACGAACCGGACCGTCTACTGGTCAGCTGTTGATATAGTGTTGCTTTGCAAAGTGCACAAACTTACAGAGGTATATAAAGATATCATTATTATTAGAAACAAGATTTACTTTGAAGTCTACAATGAAATAAAAAATCATACTAAAAAATACTGGCTTTGGATAAAATAAACTGCTGTTTTTTTTGGGATTCCAAGATTTGTCCCGTAATAATAGTTTTACTTTGTCGTGTTAAAATACTTTTTTACTCACAAAATTCAGGCAAAATCGCAGTATAGGAAGTGTACCATCAAGATAAATAATGATTTAAGGCAGTTTTTAGCGGTTTGTAAACACGTTCATAAAAATCACGTTCGTAAAATTTTGACGATAATATTTTATAGTTAGTTTATGTTGCTTCCATAAAGAACTGTACATGGTGAACATGTGGTAAATATACCTAATTTTGGGAACAGAGTGTGTAACAGAGAGAGTGGTAGTGTATGGACCCCGTCGGGCGCAGCAAAATCAAAATTAAATTAAAACAAAAGACTCGTCAAATAAATACCTAATATAACATAACTTTTTTAACAATACTTTTAAAAATACTGACTGCCTCGGTGGCTCCGTGATTAGTGATCCTTACTTCTGGATCAAAGAGGTGTGGGTTCGATCCCCACCCAGGGCAAATATTTTTGTGATGAACATAAGTGTTTGCTCTGTGTCTGGGTGTTATTAGATACTATCTATATAAGTATGTATTTAAAAATAAGTATATGGAGTATATCAGTCTCTGGCAGCCATATCACAAGCTTTGCTTAGTTTGGGGTCAGAGGCGGTGTGTAAGATGTCCCAAAATAAAAAAATAATAAAGTAACCAACAACCTGATGGATTTTTTTAAACATCAAAAAAAAAAAAACATTATTTTTATTCATTTAACTATTTCGATTGTTTTCTATGGACATGTTAATTGTGATTAATCATTGTTGTTATCGTTTTATGTCAAGGTACCCATGTAATGTCATAATCAATTTTAATTAATCCGAATTTGTTGAGTTTTTTGAGTGCGTATTTATTCTGAAGATTTTATATATTTATAGTCATGTTGAATTCAATGTTGTAAGTATAATACTACCTACGAGTATATTATTGACAAAAGTGACCACTCTTACTCAAATATGCGGTGCCTGACAAAGTCCAAAACGAACTTTGTACCTATACTGTACATCTTGTACTGGATGGAAGAATGAACAAAATGAAATGAAAGACGTTATTAATATCTTTTCTATTTAATATTATTTCTGTTTCCAGGTTTTCTGTCCATCTAAATACCGCTTATATAAGGAGATACATAATTTTATCACAACTCCCATGACTTGTATTCCCATGGTCATCGTTTTAACTTAAAAATAACTTGCTGTTTTTTATCTCCAATGTAAACACACAGTACAGGGTGTTCGTTACATCCAATATGGGATTACGCATCAACATAATGCGTCTATTATTCATAAACGAGGGGTCGCAATCCGGCGTGTGAAGCGCGCCTGGTCATTGTTAGTTTTTTAATTATCACCTTATCAATATGGGTATTAGATTAGTTTGTTTTTTTTTTTGCTAAATAAAATTATAATCTTAATCCTTTGATTTTTTTTGTATTGTGAAGGCATGTTGTAGGAAGGTTTGATTACCCATTGTGTACAAATTTCCTAAGATTTTACAAAAATCCTACTTTTTCAGTAGGATAGATAAATATATGGCAATGTCTAATTATACGTGTAAATTCTAAATTTCTAGGATTTTTGGAAAAACAAACGAATTATCAAATCACTCTACGACATAAGATACCTACATATTTCTGGCATAGTTCTATAGTATGTAATAATTACTTAAATATCTCTTATTTCTGGCAGTTTTTGCAATTTAAAATCGAATTAACCCAGTACTTAAAATCACGCATATTATAATAATTGGTTGGTTAAATCTTTAATCAAAAATGTCATAGCATCAGACCATAAAAATGTTTCGGCATTTTCAGTTCAAGATAAGCTCATATAAGCACTTGGAAAGTTTTACCCAAATTGAATTAGCTAAAACCCTCTCGGTACGTGGGTACCTACTACACATAGATATTCGTAGAGTAGCCTTCTCTTTACTCGGCGTGCAAGACACTTACATGTAGCAAATACGCAAACACTGCAAAATGCATTTACGAACTAGCTGACCCAGCGAACTTCGTTCCGCCTAACAGTCGATTAACGTAGCCTAAGTTACTCCTTATTACATCAGCTACCTGCCAATAAAAGTCCTGTCAAAATCAGTCCAGCCATTTCAGAGATTAGCCGGAACAAACAGACAGACAGAGAGACAGACCAAAAAATGTAAAAAGTGTTATTTTGGTGTATGTACCATATATTCATATGCATGTAGTAAAAAACCGTTATTTCAAATTTACAGACACTCCAATTTTATTTATTTGTATAGATTATACATCAGAGAATGCAGTGTTGTGTGAGCGAAGATGAACGAAGTGATTTGTTGTGTGCTGTAAATAATAAATATGTACTCGTAGTTATGCATGGTGTGATGCGTAGTTGTGATTTTAAGCAAAGAGTTTCGAGTGAAATTATGTGCCCACAAGATTGAGACAACGTCTCCCGCCTTGAGAGATCTATTGTGCTACCAATATTAGCTTTAGTTCTAAAACAAACGGAGTTCGGCTTGCACACAGAATTTGAGGGAATTCCTATGCATAGGTGTCAGGAAAACCGCTGAAAAGCGTGCTGCACTTTCGAAACTCATTTCAAAGAATGCCATTTTAGAAACATGATCTTTTCAGTGAACGTAGTAACTACAGAAATATTTTTACACGTTTTTTCATTTTTTACAATATGGACTTTTGTGCTGTGTAGTTGGGTATTGCGGCGTTTCGCCTTGGGTTATTGCAAAGAAACAAATGCCAGCTGTATAAGCCTCACGGATTTTATGAAAAATCTGTAAAGGCTCATTTATAAGGACTAAATTAATTTTACTATGGAAACTAACGTGGTTTTCACACATTTTATACTTTATGTAACGAGACTGAACTCAAATAACTAAATTAATATAAATTAAATAAATATAAAATAAAATAAAAAGCCTTTTATTCTTACAGTAAAATTAATAGTGAAAGGTTGTTACATTAATGTTTTAAAAATATATAAATTAATATACTCTATTTAAATTCTTGTACACATTTTTAAGTGGTAGAGCCCTTTTGGCCGCCGAGAAATTGCAGTGCCACGCAGGGATCTTAAGTGACACGAATCAAAATTTTGATTCTTGCAAATCTGACCGGATCGTGCGTAAAACGAGAGTATTACATCATCATCATTTCAACTATAGAACCTCCACTGCTGATCAAAAACCTGTCCTAAAGATCTCCAATAAATCCTGCAGGAAGCTACTTGCATGTAGCGCGATCTGACGGTCTTAATGACGTTATCTGTTCCGTTGTTTGCAGCGCTTTACGAAGACCCGAGAACGTATCGACCCCTTAAAAATACCAACAAAAACAACCTCTTAGCCTTGACCCCGACCCACCTGGCAAACGCTCCACAATTACGAATACGATAGCAATCACCCCGAGCGACCTAAATAAGTCCACTTAGCAATTCGGGAGGCAAATCCTCTAAGATTAGAAGATCAGCTACCTTCGTGGCATTTCCACTTTCTCCGCAGAAAGTTGCAATAAATTATGTCGCGAGTCGGCGCGATACGCGGAATTAACGCGACGTCTGTACCAGCCCTAAGGAGATAATGAGAAAAGTGAGAAAATACCGTGCATTTACTTGTGCTTATTGCGATTGGATTGGTGGGGCTTGGGGCTATGGGAGTAGGGTCCACATTGGAACACGTTTTTGAATGATTTATGTTGGTTCAGTTGAGGCGCGCTTAGGATCGTTGCTAGCAGCTAGAGCTTTTTTAGTATTCTGAGAGCTCATTAGATACCCATTGGAAATCTATGAATAAGCAGTTGGTGTGATACCAAAATTGATCGATAGACAGCATCAATATGAAATGTAAGAAAAAGCTGGACAAGTGCGAGTCAGGCTCGCACATCGAGGGTTCCGTACAAACACATTGTTAAAATAATTAAAAACCTGTTTTAGCATGTGCTAATGAAGTTCTTTTATATGATGCCTTACATGATACGATTTACTTACTTTGAATTTTTAACCCATATTTTGTGAATTTTGAGGCCCTATTTTTTGTGCTATAAATAAAAATGTACAGTTTTCAGATATATTCCTATATGTGTACTCTGAGACAATGCTTCTCACCAAATTTCATAGTTCTATGTCAACAGGATGTACCCTGTAGTTTTTGATTTTTGTGAGTGCGAAATATGCGGTTTTTTACGACATAAACGACTCTAACTTTTTTAAACGATAACTGACAAGTTTTTTTTTTACATAACTGCAAGATATCATAGATATACGAATACAGTTTAAATTTCAACTCGATATCTTTACGCGTTCCCGAGATAAAGAGTCTTGACATACACACAGACGGACAGACGGACAACAAAGTGATTCTATAAGGCTTCCGTTTTTCCATTTGAGGTACGGAACCCTAAAAATGACAAGTCAATGATAGACACAGTACATAACAGCTACATTGGAATCAATACTAAAATCGGAAGAAATGAGCTGCTCTTTAAAAGTGACTTTATTTTTTTAAACGTCAAGATGGCCATATTAAAATATGATTACAATAGTGTAAAATATGGAGTTAGTCCAGCACAGGGCAAACTTGTGACGTATTTAAAATTTTAAGAAGATAAAACACAAATGTAATTTTACTGATAGTTAAAATTTTTATTTGAAAATTAATCAATAAATTATAAAATAACAACAAACAAAATGATAGAAAGTACGACCACAAAGTAATGTGTGATAAAACGGGATTGTCTACCGTAGAAGCGGCGATAATAAAGACAACGCTACAATAGACAATGACAATTATAATCTCACAATGAACCTCTACGACAACTACAAACCTTCCTCCTTCATAATCACAAACATCCAAAATTTAAGCCAACTTCACATCGTACCAGTTAGTGGCTCTAGTTACCATCAGTGTTACAAGCTCAGAGCAAATAAAAAAATCAAGAGAGAACATCGTTGAACAGTCAAATGAGGCCGGTTTTTAATACATGTGTGAGTGCGTCAGAATTGCGCCGCCATAGTTCGACTGACAAGCCAAGGCGTAGTTTCATTGTACGTCGGATGTGTGTGTTTTTGTCTGTACACGGCGAGGCGTAGTTTTGGTCAGCCTCACTTGTTTGTTTATAACATTCTGTCTTTATTTTTTTATTTGGTCTGAGGTTACAAGATGGTATGTATAAATAATGCTGGCCTTTGCTCTAGTTTGGTATAATAAAATTTTTATCAAAATTAAAAACTTTAATAATATTTTCTTTGACTTAAATTTCACCCAAGCTCACACACCATAAAATAAATATCGTTTATATGAATCTCAATGTTTCAAAATTTCCTCAATACCACTTTTTTAATATTATAGATAGTCTAATTAATCATTAATATTTAAAGTGGCCACAAACGACACTAAGATAGCCACAATCACTGCATCTACCTTGTATAAAATGACGAGTCAAATGATCAAACACCGCGTACTTGAAACTACTATTTATTATACTCGATTATACAAAGTACAAACGTCCGTATTATTCTATCGTTGGCGGCAGAATGCCCAGGCCTTCCATCTCGCAACTTATTTTAAACAATCACTCTAAGATTTGGTACTAAACCAAGTACTGGAAAGCTTCACATCACGCTCGAGCTCCTTCGTGTAAACGTAGCCTTACATACAGGGTGTCTCGTCGGGTGTAATCACTGAAGTTGTGTGACAATCGAGACATATTTGCATATGCCCCCGAGCCCGTCAGCTAACTTCCATTTACAAATCATTTGCTGTTGCGTGTTTCGGTAACAACCTGTGTATGACGGTGGATTGAGATATTACGAAGTTTTGGAGTTTCGCAGTTGCGACGAATGGGGAATGTTTTGAGGCATGCGTTTTTATTATTCTGTAGGTATCTAGGGCAAGTATCTGTTTATAAATAGTACTTATTTGGATAAACTCCGCTGCTTCATTCGCGATATTGCAATTGCCAATTTGACAGTTCGAGATTGACAATTATCATGATATCATGAATTTGTGACCAATGGAGACTTTGACCAGATGCGACACCTGTTTAACTAGAAATACAATGTTCGGAGTTTTTACGTATCTAAAAAAAATTTTTTTTTTATCCAAAAATCATTAACTTTACTTGAGCCCTAAGACGTCCTCTGCTGGTTACAGGCCTCTTCTATATATTTCCAATAAGACTAATGAGAAGCGGTTTGCATCCAACGTATTACACTCATATCTACTTACAATTGGCAGCTTGGCCGGTGTGCTACAGCATTACAACGCTGAATGGCAATGCTACGTAGAGTCAAATAAATGTCTGCATTGTAAAACCCTTATTTTTCTATAACTTATTTCATGATTATATTAAAGAAACTAAGGTGGTTTTCACACATTTTAATACTTTATATAACGGGTATACACTCGCGCATATAGGTACCTACTACCTACTAGTAATATGAGTCCTACCTACTAGTGGGAAAAAGCCGTGGTGTTCTAGTGGAAATGACACCCGTCATACAATCGTGAGGTCGTGGGTTCAAATTCTAGTCCCGTACCAATGAATTCCTAGAAATTTATGTGCGGAATTTCACACCACGGGCTTTTCGGTGAAGGAAAACATCGTGAGGCAACCTGCATACATCAGTAGAAGAAATTCGATGCCGTATGTGAAGGCTGATACAGTACAGTGATATAGTGAGGATAGAACGCTTGAAATTGTGCGATCCATGGGTAAAATGATGTGCCCTCTCGAGGAACAAGTCAACAAATTTCCGCCAAACCTATTCAATGCTCGCACAACTTAGTGCAACTTAAGTTGCAACCTCATAGCCCGAAGAACTTAGATTGCTACCCGAAACTGAACAGATCTTAGCGATGCAATCAAATGTTTAATGTTTAATTCAATCAGATTCCGCATTACTTAGATGTTACTTAGTACTTACAGCATAGTGCTTGAGGTTTACTTGAATTACTCTCGTATTCGTATAAGTTGGAAGACGGTTAGGTACTTGGATTGCTTTGTATAGATGCCAACTTTGACTTAGCAGGATGGTGAAATTTTTGCGTGGTATTCGAAATATCTTTTCTTTTAGATTTTTGAGTAGATATCTATTATATGAACCCAAAATATGGTGATGTGAACCAACAGTTCTTGATGTATTGAGTGATGGGTAGACGGGTTTGCTCGTCTTTTTCGGTAACTTCTCTAACTGGTATCTCCTTCAAGCTTATTTATATAAATTATGAAAATCATGTGAATCAGACCAACTTGCCATTAAATATTAGTGAGCGTAGTAGGGTATTTTTAGGGTTCCGTACCTCAAAAGGAAAAAACGGAACCCTTATAGGATCACTTTGTTGTCCGTCTGTCCGTCTGTGTGTATGTCAAGACTCTTTATCTCGGGAACGCGTAAAGATATCGAGTTGAAATTTAAACTTTATTCGTATATCGATGAATTCTTGCAGTTGTGTAAAAGAAAAACTTCTCAGTTATCGTTTAAAAAAGTTAGAGCCGTTTATGTCGTAAAAAACAGCATATTTCGCACTCACAAAAATCAAAACCTACAGGGTACTTCCCGTTGACATAGAACTATGAAATTTGGCGAGGAGCATTGTCTCAGAGTACACATATAGGAATAAATCTGAAAACTGTACATTTTTATTTAAATCACAACAAAATAGGGCCTCAAAATTCACAAAATATGCGTTCAAAATTCAAAGTGAGTAAATCGTATCATATAAAAGCACATGCTAAAACAGGTGTTTAATTATTTTAATAACGTTTTTGTACGGAACCCTCGATGTGCAAGCCTGGCTCGCACTTGTCCGATTTTTTTTATCACGAATAAGTCCGCGCTTGACCACCAACTCGCCTGATGACAAGCGGTATTCTCAAATTTAAACTTCATGTTTTAGTAAAACCACATTCATTTCACATTTGATGTCATATTCGTTGACTAAATACATAGACTAAATACATAGATAGAGGTATAAACAATGTATCAACATATAAAAAAATATTATTTGTGTGAATTGAATTTTAATGTTTGTGTTTTTTTTTACACTATCATTAAAATTCAAATTGGTCTAAAGTTACAGGGCCATAGCCGACACCTACCCTATACACTTTCTGAAACTTTTTCTACAGAATTTTTTCTTAAAACTTACAATTCAAGCAGAGTAGCAGACAGCCACAGCTAGTATTCAATAAAAACCCCGATTCGCACAAGCCGACCTCATCCCATATCGCGTCCAATCACAAAAATACAATTCCCTCCCACCTGAAACAGAAATACAAAAAATATAAAAGCAAATCCCCCGATATAAGGAATTGAATCGACGCACGTACGTCCCCGACAATTACACGTGGACAAAGATAATAAAGAGCCTGTGCCTTCAGCTCCACACTACGATTATCACGGCCAAATGACCGTCTTAAGACTGGACAATGGTACAAAGTAGGAGATGCAGCGGGAAACTTGAACAATAAAATAAATAAATATTGGGGGGCATCTTACGCACGGTCTCTGACCTTAAACTAAGCAAAACTTGTGATATTGCTGCCAGAAACTGATATACTACGTATAAATATTTTTAAAACTTTGACACCAGGGCTGGCCACCCGGCTTATACGCTCAATCAATCTTTATTGCAACATGTGTGGTATTACATGTAGATCTTAAATAACATGTTTAAAAGCTATACACATAATATGACCCTATAAGGGTGTGGCAACGTTAATTTATGTAATATTATATTCTCCTATTTTTATTTAATCAGTGTCATAATTATAGGTACATTTAATAATAATTTTACGTCATTTGATACGAATTTACTTACTTTTTAATATTTTTGAAATATATAATTATTTAATTAGATAATACCATTCATAAACAGCAAACTCCTATGTTCATTACAAAAATGTAGCAAGTCTGCCTACTATAGTTTCGACTATATTTTAGTGATATTTTTCAAGTACTTATACTTACTTGCATTTACTTCCTACGTTGGCGCTGTGACCGTAAAGTGAGTCTTGGCCTCCAACACTAGTCAGCGTCGGTCGTCACGGCGCTGCGCCGTGCTCCGCCTGTCCACCTACTGCATGTCACGTAGATCCTGCTCCACGGCAGCAGCGTCGTGACAGCGGTATTTGGGCGGTCCTACCGGGAATCGTCCAGTTAGTTGGTCGGCCTGATTCTCGTCTATCTGCTAGACATGATCACTACAGCTTGTGCGCCATTATCGCCCCCCAGAACTCTGAAACCTCTAGTGGTACCTTGGTTATATTTTAATTAAAAAACGCATGCTAGTTTTTTATAATCAAACTTGTCATTTAGATCGGAGTCAAACAACGTATCCTGATCCGCCCGTACCTTAGACAGCACATAAGAAAGGGGAGCGCCGGGGGTGGCTCTGTATTGCCATCATTATGGGAACTCATCTCCCGGCACCGGGAATTGATAACTGAACCATTTCATTTCACAAAAACTACTGATAGTTCAAAGGGCTTTCGGAAAAGTGTTTTATCGTATAAAATCGGATTTTGTTTACTAAACTGCGATTATTTATTTAGTCTTGTTTAGATGGTTTAGAATTTATAGTAAGGTACCATTGGTAGAGTTTTTTTACACTAATGGTTATCGTAGTTGTGGCTGTATTTTAAAAATAGACTGCTTGAAACTGATATGCAGCTCAGTTTCAAGCAGTCTATTTTTAAAATACTTAAAGTTTTAAAAAAATGCATAAAGTTAAACTTGAATACCGTTTTTAATTTTCTTCTTATTTAAGATTAAATGTAAAATGTAACAGTCAAATATGGTAGTTGTACTCAGTATAAATTTAATGAATTAGTGACTCAAAATATAATTTCTATCAATATATCCGAGAAATAGACGACAACCTAGGGGGCAAACCACCAGCCAGATGGTAGAATATGGAATATCCACCATCGGGCAATCGTCATTTTGCTATGCTTGCACTAGATCGGAAATAATGTCTAGAAAGAGAGGAGGCCTATCCACATGTGGGTGGACAAAACTAATTAGACAAAATATCCGTGCACTTTTGTTACTGACCTACTACTAATCATTGAATGATATGATTCGTTTGTACCTCAAACCCCGCAAACAGTTGAAAAGATGCAGGAGTAGTTCCCACTCGAAACTGTAAAAAAAACCCGTAGCAAGACCGTTCTTAAAACCTCTTCAAACGAGAACGTATCCTAAGAAAATCCATACACTCTAACACAAATATAAACACAAAAAATCTCTTATCTTTCGCAAAATCATATTATTAAATCATGTTTTGAGCCCGACCCAATCCTTCCAGGGCAGTCAACCACGAAACGCGTCTAATGGAATTTCCTCCAAGCGGGACCTTAATAAAGAACTATTTAAAAAAATACTCAGGTCAGTGAGACTGGCGAGGTCGGGGAGGTCGGAAGCCAATCAGCGAGGCCCTTCTAATAAGTTTAGTGACGCGGAATAACTGGCTAGTGACAGCCCGGGCCCCCGGGATCACTATTGGAGCTTAGAGCTCAGAGGCCACTACGATTTGTATTTTTGAATACCGTACATCTGTTTCTTGACTTGTTATAATTATTCGGAAAGTACAGAGCGCCAGGGCAATTTTTAGCTATTTTTAGGGCTGCGTACTTAAAGTATTAGAAGGAACCATTGTAGAATTTACTATGTACAAATAGTAGTTGTTTATCCGTCCTTCCGTCCGTCTATCTGTTTATAAGGTAAAATATTTTTCTTAGATAAGTTTAAAGGTATCATGCCGGTTGCAGACCAAGAGCTAAGCCAAGTTAGTATATCTTGGCTTGCACAGCTGACACAGCAGTTTTTCATAGAACGTGCATAGCTTGCAGTCTGCACAGATCTATGGAAATCGGTTTCAACTATGCGAGCTAACCCCGAACTAACTTAGCTTAGCTTTTAGTTTGCAACCAACATCTTGTTAAAATTATCATTGATTAGATATTTAAGGTCTTTCCGGTTTCGACCCACGACGACATGACGATTCGATCGATGAATATATATATTTAAATTATAAGAACATATATACATATATCTAGCTAGAGAGTGGTTTATCCGTAGATTTTTTCTCAGCTGTTTTAGCTACTATCTTCGTGTAAAATTACTTACAAGCAGTGATATGTAACTTGGAGTTCATTGTAAATGTAGGTTTATAGTATAAAGTGGATTATTAACTATGTTTTTATGTTTTAACGGTGCATCAATAAAAAGTATACATTTAATTTATTTTAGTTTTTTAAAACCGAAATATTTTCATATTTTACGAGGAAAATCTTACGCAATTCTTTTTCCGAACATGCGTGGTCACGCATCGTATAGTGCATTCGTACCCTCATTCCCAACTTCCTACCCAAGGGTCAACCGTTCTCGCATTGAAATAAAAACTTTTTAAAGGGTTGTAAATGACGGGGCAGCGCTGAATGTCCGCTTAGAGCAAACGACGCGAATATGGAAAATAAACAGTGTTTAGTTCTGTTTGTTCGGGGACTCTCTTAGATAAGGAGAGATTTATTTTTATGTCGCGACAATAGAATCAAATCTTTCTTTATCAGGATTTTGTGTAGTTTGAGTTACTGGATTGGGGTATTTTTTGGATTTTGTTTTTTATACGGTGTAAAATGTCTAATAACGTCTCGTATAGGCGGCCAGTTAAGCGTAGAAACTCTACCGACAAGGTGGACCGTTGATCTAATCAAGATTAAGTATGATCATACTGGAAGCAACCCGTTTCCAACAATTTTTACTGGAAATCGATATAGGAAGCCTATATCTAGTGGTAGACGTCCTACAGCTGCTGATATAGTAAAGATACTGATGATGATATCGTTTTGACATGGCGTGAATAGCTCAGACAATAATATTATTAAAAAAGCCGGACAAGTGTGAGTCAGGCTCGCACACCGAGGGTTCCGTACAAATCCAGAAAATTTCACAAAATTGGGAAGTAAGTATTTAAAATTTCTATACTATAATCATCGACAAAAATTTTTTTTTTTCAGTTTTCTCGTCATACATCGAAAATCACAGATTGTTGAAATAGTTAAAAACCTGTTTTGGCATGTGCTAATGAAGTTCTTTTATATGATTCCTTACATGGTAGGATTTCCTCACTTTGAATTTTGAACATATATTATTTTGTGAATTTAGGCCCGATTTTTTTGCGATTTAAATAAAAATGTACAGTTTTCAGATTTATTCCTATATGTGTGCTCTGAGACAATGTTTCTCGCCAAATTTCGTAGTTCTATGTCAACGGGAACTTTTGATTTTTGTGAGTGATGAAATATGTAGTTTTTTACTACATAAACGGCTCAAACTATTTTATACGAAAACTGAGAAGTTTTTTTTTTTACACAACTGCAAGAAACCATAGATATACGTATACCGTTTAAATTTCAACTCTATATAAGTACGCGTTCCCGAGATGAAGAGTCTTGGCATACGGACAGACGGACAGACGGACAACAAAGTGATCATATAATCCGTACCTCAAAAGGAAAAAACGGAACTTTAAAAATCATGTAGATAAATAGATATAGAACACTTTATTGTACCCAAAAATTATAAAACAAACAGTTATACAAGATTTTTTTTTGCTAGTGTAATACAAGGCGGTCTTATCGCCGGAAAAGCGATCTCTTCCGGGCAACCCTGTACGCGTTCATTGGACGTGTATTCATAATACTACTGCGCTAATTAAGTAGTATTGTAACGTATAACATTGATGTGACATGATTTTAGGGTATTTAAACGTTGTCCACATCAACGGTTTAACTGGCGCTCTAATTTACTCGTACACGCAAAGACGCATGTAAAGCAGTACCATAAAAAGTAATGAAACGTGAAAAATTATTGACATAAATGTACCTTATTACAAAACATTTTGTTTTGATTTCAGACTAGACAGAAATAAATCTTAAATACAATTTAAACCCAGGCAGCCGCATTTCTTACTTACTTTCGTCTACCATGGCGACTCAGCTGCGAGGAATAAAACCCAGCGTAGTCAAGGAATGGCATCGGGAACACGATTGTCAATTCTACAGGCGCTTTGGTCCAGTCTCCTTGGTTGCTGCTTAGGCTTAGGTCATACGGGTGTAGACTGTAGAGAACCTAAGTCGATCTAGAAATTCTTAGGTACCCAGATAAGTACTTACTTATTTATAACTAGTTTTTACCCGCGGCTTCGCCCGCATGATATTTTGATTTTTGACGCAATACAATTATAATTTATAGCCTATGTGTTATTTTGATATATAAGCTTTATTATTGCAAAGTTTTATCTTAATCCGTTCAGTAGTTTTTGCGTGAAAGAGTAACAAACATCCATACATCCATCCATCCATCCTTACAAACTTTCGCGTTTATAATATTAGTAGGAAGTAGGATATGATGATTTGAAGCTAAAGACGATGTGAATACAGATAAATATTGCACTATTTATACTATATATAACGGGACTGAACTCACGTGTGGGGATAGTCGTAACGACTATAGTTTCGGTCGCATTCGGCGACCTTTCTCAAGTTGGCGAGTGCTAGCACGCGGAGCCGTCTCGCAATGCACTGTGCACCGAATGCGACCGAAACTATAGTCGTTACGACTATCCCCACACGTGAGTTCAGTCCCGTTATATATAGTATAAAATGTGTGAAAACCACGTTAATTTCCATACTAAAATATTGCACTGTATAATAATGCTCAATTATTTTAATATTTTCACAGTTTATTGCACAATTTAATATTCATTAATAGATGATGATGCTATTTGGAAATATCATCATCAAAGAACTGCTCTTGAGCGTCAACTGCTCGTATAAGAAGAGAGGCATATGCTCGCTTCTCTTTTTGTATATCGCACCCATCTCGTTCCTGTGACAGTCTTGTCAAAAAAATTATTATGTATAAGCATAATATTATGTAGAATTGTAGATACATTTATACATTATAACGTACATACTTATGTAGATATATTTATAATTGAAATTTAAATTAGTATGTTTAGTTTATTATTTTTAATTTAGATCGAAGTAGTCTTTTTATTCATACTCATACTCATTTATTAAAGTAAGTAAGTTCGTATAGGCCGGGTGGCTAGCCCTGGTGTCAGAGTTTTTAGGCCGCCTGAAGGCCTCTGACATAGCTAAACGGTTAAAACAACCGGGACCTACAATTTAACGTGTCATCCGAGCCACGGTAGCGCTCAGTTGGAAAATGCCACTCGCGGTCACCCATCCAAATACTGATCGTGCGGAACGTTGCTTAATTTCAGTGATCATTATTGATAACTCATTAATTGATAACAATAGAGTTACATGTCAAAAAAATTGCAAAAATGCAAAATTACAGCCTTAATTTTTGTTCAAGTGTAGAAAAAACTAACTAAAATCTGTACTGAAAAAATCTCCTTATGAGTTGAGACTCGAGGTGTAGCTATCAATATTTTAGACCATAAAAAGCCAATAAATGTATAATCCATACAAACATTTCATACACATTATTTTATTGCACGCATACCCGCGTCGGTCTCACGCCGTACTTGCACAAGCTTGTTCAGAGTACTGATGTGGTAAGCTATCAACAAATGAGGCAGCTAGCAAAAAGCTCAAAGTCGGTGCATTGTTTGAATAAAAATAACTGCGAAATAATATTTCGTCGGTCTCACGGACCAACGCGCGGGTATAGGAAGGTTAAATACGTAGTCTAAATGTATTTGATTCCAAGTCTATCACCCACCTTCAAGCACGGACCCTCTTCCCTTATGTAAGCACCTTTACTGTTCGAGAATTCTGAGCACCCAAATCCTGACTAAGGATTTGAATAAAACGGCTCAAAATTATCATAAGCCGTATTTGTTCCTTTAAGTTTTCGCTGCATTATTTGCAGCTTAAGGCCCCGAGGATTGAGAATCGATCCGAAAACTTTATGGCGGGCCAGATCAGTTTCCACTGACTACAACATAAACATTGGAGTCGCTGAATCTTAGCAACAATATCATATTTTTTATGCAATAAATACCTGGGAGTAGAGTTAAATGTAATTATTTAGAGACCTGAGTGATGTGAGGGGTTCAAGCCGCAGCAAGCAAGCAAAATAATGACAAACTTTGTTTCTACGGTGCATACTCTACCTTTCATAATACCTCCTGCGAGAAAATAAATGCCCAGATTTTTTTTTACATAGAACATACACGGGTCTTGCAAAGAGCCTTCGATAAAATCGAGCTGGTCATGACAATCGATAAGACCACGATAAACGAGTAGGCCATGATTGTCACTTTTTCAAATTTACACACATGCCATAATTTCCATTTCGCCTTTTTAGAGTGATATCAAGATAAGTGAATATAATTGCTGAAATTGCAGGTTGAACTTGGTTGAAATTGACTCAAGTCCGAAACTGATGGCAGGTATATGACCAGCAATAAAACATAGAAGACTGTATTATAAAACTGTTAATAGAACGTGAAAAAATAAAAGTATAGGAACTTAAGCCACACAAAATCCCACTGGCTTTGAATTAAATGATTTATTAAAAATATTATCTGTAAATGTCAGTAGTTACAAATAAGAAATAAAGTATTAATTTGAAGCTGTTGAAACCATGGGTTGAAACAATTCAAAGAACTGGCTGGCAACAGTCTCTAAATAATTTGAAGTAAAAAACGTGGCTTAAATGCTGACTGCATTTCTTCACTGAGTCAAAGTCACGGTCAAAATTTCTTTATTCCGTAGACACAATACAGGTACTTGGAATCGTCTAGTTACAATTTTTAAAAGTTCAACTTAATTAAATTTTTACTATAAATAAATAAGCACACTTTTTAAATTTTACCAAATCAGTATCATTAGGTAGGTACACAAAAAAATATTACAATACAAATCAAAAATAAAATTGTATCAGTATTATGAAAAATAACAATGTCATTATCAGTTTAAAAATGTCAACGAGTATGAAAATAAAGAAATTATAATTACATATCAAATAATTGAAAAATACCATGTTACGTTATTCACGCTGAATTGCAAGAATGACTCTACATCCCAAGTATAGGCCAAACAAAACTAAATAAGTAATGTAATCACAAAAACACATGCATTGCATTAAAATCGTTATCGGCCAGCCCCACCAATAAAACCACAACGACGCTTCATTTGATTCGTTAAATTATAATTGGCGTTATTCGTTGCGCTTTTTGAATAGCGCCGTTATGCCGCCGGAATAACTAAATAACGTAATAACGGTGCGGTCTAACGCACACTAGCAACTATTATTGCACGAATGAAAACCACTACAAATAAAATATAATTATGAGGTAACTGTTTAGGGCTATCCTACCCGCGAAGGGTGATTGGGCCATATCCACCACGCTGGCCCCGTGCGGGTTGGTGGATTTGCATACGCCATCGAATTTCTCTTACGGAAGTATGCAGGTTGCCTCACGATGTTTTCCTTCACCGAAAAGCCAGTGGTGTAAAATTCCGTACATAAATTCCAAAGAACTCATTGGTACGGGACCGGGATTTGAACCCACGACCTCACGATTGCAAGGCGGGTGTCACTACCTCTAGGCCACCACGGCTTATACTCCTATAAAATACCTATTACACAGTTCTAATTAGCAAAAAAATTTGTAACCTATTGAATGATATTACACGCAATAATTTGCTATATCATTACTATAAAACTCATAAAATTATGTAGAGCTGAAGGTAAAGTATAAACTATTTCTAGATAGCTTATATTACGTTGTAGTTCTCTAAGCTGTGGTTGTTTTCTTTATTTTTATGTAGGTACATATTTTAAATATTTATATCAATTTTATTAGTATGTAAGTTTATGATGTATAATCTAATTTACATTTTATTTAATGCGCACCCCGTCTATTATTTATACGCTTCCTGTCCTCTCTATTGTAAGGTTGCCTGGCAGAGATCGCTAACAGCGATAAGGCCGCTTATAGGTTACACTGTTTATGTTTATTTTTTTCTTCTTTGTGTTTATTTCTTGGTGTGCAATAAAAAGTTTATCTATCTATCTAAGCTATCTAGAAATACTTATAGTAGCGACTGGCACGAGTTGAGTCAGCTAAGCTGTGAAAGCACTATAATTATATTCATAATTATTCTGACTTTTTAAAAAGTAATAGAAAAAATACACTGTTCAGTAATGAAAAAGTGTTCAGTTTAAAGAACCGACAAACAGAAAATATCGCTAAATTTAAAAAAAATAAATATCGTAGACATAAACATGTTAAGCGTTATAAAATACCCTGTCCTGTGTATCAACCTTTTAAATAGTCCACTGCCAAACATAGACTTACCCAAAAAGGGCTATTGTACCAAATCCACCACTCTGACCCAGTACTAGGATTCTAGTAACGCCATCGAATTTCTTCTACGTAGTACGTACGCATGCAACGTATGGCTTCACAATGTTTTACTTCACCGACGTCAGTGATGTGTGGTCTGTTATAACATGAAAAAATCGTTGTTTGTATGCGGTGCGCCTTACGTGCACGTGTGTTTAACATGTGGCCCACGTAGCCTGCGCCGCTTACCGTTGGCAATCGAGTTGTTAATTTTAACACTTTTCTGCTTATTTGGTTCAAGTGGCTGCTTATTCATATTTTACTCGCATGTGAATGGTGTCTATGTCTTTTACTACATTTTTATATTCGCTGTCTTTGTTTTTGACCGATCAGCCACCGGACGAGGTATACAATTCGACGCGTATATATATTTTTTAATGTACAATGAACAATGTATAACCACGCATAACTTTTTTCATAGTAGACCGATTTCAATAATTCTTTTTTATTGGGAAGAGTATACTTCGAAATTGGTCCCATTTAAATTTTATCGACTTTGGCCGAGCCATTTTTGATAAATCAACAATAATGTGAAAAATGCTACATCGATCCGTGCATAACATTTGCGTTCTAGCGATGCGCCCCGGCTTCGCACAGGTGTATTATACATATAAACATTTCTCTTGATTTACTCTATCTATTAAAATAAAAGATATAAGCATACATGGGGACTGACAGCGGAAATTAATTTTACCGCTTTAAAAAAAATATCAAAAAATCACATAGGCACTGTAACTGTTACGAGCAATTATTTTATTAACAGACATAACTGCGCATTTTTTGCCGACTTTCGCGAAGAAAAATTAAGTAATTATCATAGAGTTCACAAATGCATCAGCTCAGTTTTGTCTCAGCTGAATTAGGGCCTTAGTAGTTGTAGCTAGTAAGAGAGATTTGGCGTTAATTAAATTAATGGATTGCAGCCGGCGCGGCGCGGGCGGCAGTCTGCATAGTTGACTGTTTGTCGTCGACCGATGTTCTACCACTTGAACAATGGTCATATAACGCAGGTGTTACAGGTGAGTAGGTAAGTAAGTTCGTACAGGCTGGATGGCTAGCCTTGGTATCTGAGTTTTTAAGCCTCCTAAATGCCTCTGACATAGCTAAACGGTTAATACAGCCGGAGCGTACAATTTAACGTGTCATCCAAGCCACGGTAGCGTTCATCGTTCATTTGAAAATGCCATCCGCGGTCACCCATCCGAAGACTGAGCGTGCCGAATGTTGCTCATCTGATTGAGCTGACAGTAACTCAGTGTTACTATGAGACTATCAATATGGGATCAAAAACAAAAGGACAAGTCGATTTCATCATTCATCATTCTTATTCACTTTTCATTCAAGAAAATATAGACAAATTTCGGGAAACGAATTAGTTTAAGAGCAGTAAAAACGTTTATCAATCCCAAGGCCTAGAAATAGTCCATTCTCGCTATCAGTTTTCTTAGATATTTTAAGCTGCACTACAAATAGTGTGGATTTCATTAATTTACAGTAGTTTAAGAGAAAAATATTTATAAAACGTGTATAATTATTATAGTACAGAAAAGCCGAGAGATTCAAAATTGTTGTTCAACTCGGACAAAATCTTCTTCTTCTTCTTTTCGAGTCAGCGATTCGATCATAAAATTTATATTTTGTTATATGCTGTTCGACCAGTAAGAGGCCACGGAAACTGCGGCGGTGTTGGCCTCGTGGAGATCTTCTTGTGTGCAGGTGTTAGGGCACAGTGGGCATTGTAGTAGATGCTCCATCGTCTGTTGAGTGGCGCCACAGTCGCATTCCTCCTTTGGTGGTTCGGCTAAGCCCCATTTGCACATGTTGTACCTACAACGGCCCACTTGTGTTCGGAGTCTGTTAATGGACTTCCAGATGGGCCATTGCAGGTCGTGGCCCGGTGGAAGGTTTTCTGTTGGGGAAGGATAGCTGGGTGGGACGGGATGTTTTTCTGTCCATAGCCTACGTCTAGCTTCAGCTGGATCTATTGTAATGGGTGCAGTGTGGCGAAGAAAGTTTTTACGACTTTTTAACCTGGGTGGGGGAGGTTTATAAGCATACAGAGGATGTCGGGGGTCTGTCTCTTGTTTTTGTTTCACCACAGCGCACGCAATTTCTCTTCGGATGGATGGTGGGGCAACACCAACTAATGGGTAAAGCAGATTTAAAGGTGTGGGTTTTAAACACCCGGAAATAATGCGGCAGGTGTCGTTTAAGGCAATGTCCACCTCTTTAGCGTGGGCAGATCGGTGCCACACTGGGCACGCAAATTCCCCAGCTGTGAAGCACAAGGAAAGTCCTGTCGTACGAAGTACCTGGGGGGACGCTCCCCATTTCGTGGTAGTAAGCCGGCGTAAAAGATTGTTTCTTGAGAAGACCTTCTGTTTTGTTTTTTGACAGTGTGCTTTGAAAGTCAAGGACCTGTCAAGGGTAATACCGAGATATTTCGGGGTCGGGCAGTGTTCAATTGGGACTTGTTGCCAGGAGATATTAAGAGATCGGTCTGCTTGCCTATTGCGGAGATGGAATGCGCAGCTTTGAGTTTTCGAAGGGTTTGGTCTAAGAGCATTTGCTCTGTAGTACTCCCCCATTTCATGTAAGGCTTCTGTGAGGGTTGCTTCTACTTCCTCAAAGGTATTAGCTTGAGTCGTTAGAGCTAGATCGTCTGCGTACAGGAATCTTTGTGTTCGGGGTGGGCTGGGTTGGTCGTTGGTGTACACATTGAAAAGTGTAGGGGCCAGCACGCTACCTTGGGGTAGTCCGTTTTTCTGCCGACGCCACCTGCTTCTTTCAGAGTGGAGGCTAACTTGGAATCGTCGATTTGTCAACAGTTCTCTTAAGATGCGGATAAATCCGGCATCTTTTGTCAGATTGTGGACTTTTATGAGGAGCCTTTGGATATTAACAGTATCGTAAGCAGCTGTCAAATCTACGAAGACTGCGCCTGTAACAAGATTTGCTTCAAATCCACCCTCGATGTGCTGAGTGAGTTTGAGTGTTTGATTGGAGCAAGACTTTCCGGGTCTAAACCCAGCCTGCTCCGGTATTAGTTTAGGCTCAATTACTTCTGTGAGGCGGTTGAGGAGCAGTTTTTCAAAAAGTTTATAGGTATGGCATAACAAAGATATAGGTCTATAGCTTTTTGGGTCATCTGGTGATTTTCCGGGTTTGAGTAGGGCTATTACTTTGGATTTTCTCCAAGCCTTCGGTATTTTAGCAGATTCGAGACACACATTGAACAATGCGAGAAGCCAAGAGACTGCGAGTGGATTAAGATGTTGGATTTGCTCGACTGTGATGTCGTCGACACCAGCTGATTTTCCAGTTTTCAGGAGTTTGATACACAGGATTAGTTCAGAGAGTGAGAAAGGCTTGCTTATATCTGTGCGATCACTGTCTACTGATTTGTGTATTTTCTGCCGTTTGTGTGGAGATTTGCCATTGGACAAAATTAGGACGGGACTCTAGTAAGTCAACTATGCAAGGAATAACTTCATCATCCTAAGGACAGTATATTTGTAGATAAGGCTGTTCTTACAAATGATTCTCATTTATTACAATTAACTACCAAATTCACAAATCGGGCATAAAAATTTCGGTTCAAAGTTCAAATTGCGAACTAGCCCGGGAAGTAAGCGCAAAAAAATGAAACTACTTTCTAAAAGTTGAGTTTTTGGTATTATGTTGTAATGGTAGTTTACAACAATATTTCAAAACTAGCTGCCCGTCCCGGCTTTGCCCGGGTATGATTGGCTATACATATACTTACCACGTAATGTAGGTATGCGCCACACACACGCTAGACATACCGGATGAACCATTATGATGAGTTAAAACCTACCCAAATCGCGAGAGTTTCCGTAGTCTTAAACTGTTCGAAGTTTATGAAAAAGAGATAGTAGGTATTGGCATATCTAAATAAAAGTGAGTTCGTATGTGTTGGGTGGCTGTACATAATATATAGCCCTGATTTCAGAAAATGACAATGATGAGAATGAAAGCGATTTAAAATATTACAGACCCACAGCCTATACATTCTACCCATGTAAGTTAGTTTCTTGATCTTGTCTTCACTCGAGAATTTTGAAAAACATTGGACATCAGTTCTACTTCTACGAATTGTGTGCCCTACCTAAGGCCTCTTCAACTTGCTAACCCAAAGAGCTGTGATGGAAGGAATCGAAGCGCTGGCATCCAACGTGTTCCGGACGTCACGACCAGATCTTAGATTCACGTGAAGACCTTCGCTACACTTGCCAATACATTGTCTACATTCGAGAACTTTAAGGTCGACAATTCGTTTCACATACTATGTGTAGGGGCGTAGCTACCGCAGTATCAGCCGTGTCAATAATACGGGGCTCCCGGGCTACAGGGGCTTTAACGTGTGTAAGCAAAACCTAGTAAAATGTTATCCACAATGTCACTTAATCTCGTGCTTCCCGAAAAAAGATCATCTCATTTTTTCCCGGGTTAAGCATTCTTCCAAAAGTTGTCCTAAGAGGCAGAAATTTTATAACAACTGAAATCGTCTTCAGCTAGACTTACTTAGCTGATATAGGTAATTATATTCATTATCAATTTCCTGAAAAAAAGGCAAGAAAAGTGTATATTTCATTTGAATTGTTTGGCTAGCTCAATTTCTAGGAGGAAGTGACAACTTATAAATAACCGTCTTACCACTAAAGTTTTAACAGTACAAATTGTACGGCTAAACAGTGTTTAAATCTTTTGCGGTAAGGCAGTATATATTTATTTCAATTTAATGCAAGCATATTTGTTTCTTTTGTGAGAAATGAGTGATTTGGGCTCCCCAACTATGTTTGATTCTGGGCTCCTCCAAGGCACGCTATGCCACTGCATACTTATTTACTACTAATAAAACATAAATCGACACACTAATGGCGGAGATATATAACTTTGGTGGTCTAGTTGTAGTAACGCCTGTCCTACAATCGTGAGGTGGTGGGTTCAAATCCCGATCCTGTATCAATGAGTTTCTTTGGAACTTATGTACGGAATTTCAAATCATTGGCTTTTCGGCGAAGGAAAATATTGTGTGGCAATCTGCACCAACCCACACTGGGCCCTGGCACTGGTGGTGGATATGGCCCAAGCACCCTTCTCAATTCTCAATGACCCGTTTCCTCGAATCTCGACGTTATGTCACCTAATAAGTGCCTGTAACCGAGCACTTTGGCATCGCGCGGCGTTGTAGTCGGCTTGGAATCGCCTTACGACTAACTAAAAAGCCTGCCCACTACGTAGCTTGGGCAGGATTCTGGCTCGGACACTTTTTTCACGATTGTGACTCTATAGGTATTTGCTCGAAGTGAATTTTGTATTATGTACATTGTACAAAGTACATGAATTGCCAAGCGGAGTGAGCGGCGAAACGAAACTTTTATAATACTTACATCTTTGAACTCGTAATATCTTTGTAATAAAATGTTTGAATTATATAATTTAAAAAGATGCATAAAGCTATTGAAACAGTCTTGAATATGAAATAATTTATTTTGATAAGGATTAATACCAAGATACAAATTAAGATCCTTTTCCTGCGACGGTATTTCAATTAATTTTTAAGAATAAAAGAACAGTTATTACGGCTTAACTATAATAGTTAGATATATGCTGTCGCGACATTTTTTGTAAATTATGGTGTGTTCTATAAAGTCGTAGTACATTATTTTATTCCATCATCAATAGTTTTCGCAGCGCACGCGACGTAAGGAATTTTTCAGGTCTTTTTTTTACACCTTATGTTACATTATTGGAGTTTTAGTAAGGATCCCTAATTTTTTTTTAAATATAATATAGCCTTTGTTACTCGGGGATAATGTAGCTTTCCAAAGGTGAAAAAATTTTTGAAATCGGTCCAGTAGTTTCGGAGCCTATTCATTACAAACAAACAAACAAATTTTTCCTCTTTATAATATTAAGTATAGATTAGTCAGCTGAGAAGCTTAGCGTTTGGTGGGGATAACTGATTGACAGACAGCGGAAAGCGACTTTGTTTTTATACTATGTAATGATTCTGTACACGGGTGAAGTCAGTTATGCTAATTTTTGCAAAAAATAATCTTGTATTGTTTCAATGTCAACCTATTGTACCCATATCCGCAAAAAAATGAATATATGAATATGAAAATTCAGCTTTTAGAAAGTAGTTGCATATTTTTGCGCTTGCCTCCCGGAATATTACACGATGTACGAGTATATATGATATAATTATATTTAATAGCCTATGATTAACATCGATTGCGTCTGATAGCCGCATCATTATGGTTCATTTTCGCTCGGCGCGCCGTGTGCAACAAACGGTGTGTCAACTAGTTAGGGACCGCAAACACGAGTATGAACGTATCGCAATCAGACGCATTTTGTTTGAGTTGACGCGACGCGTTTGCGAACTGACGTAGTTTGTTGTAGATTTTGGAAGAGAGGACACGAATTCACTAAGAAATTAGCCTCAAAATTCACAAAATATGGGTTCAAAATTCAAAGTGAGTAAATCGTATTATGTAAGGTAGGTATCATATAAAAGAACTTCATTGGCACATGCTAAAACAAGTTTTTAATTATTTTAACGATGTGTAATTTTCGATGTATGACGAGAAAAGTGAAAAAAAAAAAAAACTTTTTGTCGATGGTTATAGTATGGAGATTTTAACAACTTACTTCCCAATTTTGTGAAATTTTCTGGATTTGTACGGAACCCTCGATGTGCGATCCTGACTCACACTTTATGGTTTTTTTATCTTCTATGTCAACTGGACAATAAAATCGAATTCCGTTGATACCTTGATCACAGACCATTACATTTTATTTGGGATCATGAATTTTAAATCTTTTTCGACTTCACGAACTTTCTCCTGTTAATATGATGAATTAATTTTATGATTTAGGAAATAATCAACTTTGATTTTCCATACAGTTTCATCGCAAATAGTTAAACGCAAGTTGGAGTGCTCACCTCAAAGGTTGTCGAGAAATCCTCGACTCGAACTCTGATCCTCAGAACAACTAGACTGCAGAAACCAAACTTCATATAATAAGCGCTCGAGCGACGCATACATAGACATCTCCCATGACACAAAATTTCAAAACACTCGCGCTTTAACTGCTCTATGGCGAATTTGGTTTGGAAGTCGCGTTCTTGAGCGATATTATTTGGGTATGTACCTTGTTTGAGTTAAGACAATTCCAATTCAAGATTTTGGTATGATATCGTGCTACTCCACCTCAGAGTAAGTAGGGCACGAACTGTCAGAAATACACTAATAACCACTTGCTCGATGACGCGCTCTCCATATTGTCAGCGTTTGACACGGGAATCTTATGTTCATTAGTCAAAGTCGTCTGATATAGCGTCGTGGTCGTGGCCTCGAGCGTCTCTTCTCATAAGTTAAGTTAACCAGTTCAGTGCTGAAGCACTTTTAGGCGTTGGTACTTATAGTTGACTGAAAATCAGAAACATTTTTTCTCAGGCAAATTTTTGCGTTTACGTTGTTGCATATTTCAGTACGCATATTGTACGGTAGTTTATTAGTATTCTATACTAACAGGTTTTTTTTTCTAATTATAGGATAGGTTTGGACTTGACCACATCTTGCCTAATGTTGTGTAAAGGTGCAGTCTAGCAACCTTACCAAAAAAACCTATCCTATTCATTCACAGATTTTGTGGTATTATTAACGCCGCTAATAAAAAATAATATTAATTAATGTGTAGGTTCATCATGCCGTTCGTGCGCTTTGTATAAACATTGACTTCTAAGCTCTTTGTGTTTTGTGCTTGAGCTTTAATCGAATTTGCGCATCGAATCCGGATTATAAAGTTCGGCGGAGGTATCCGGAACCCGCTCATATCAAACAATGCCGGTAACTTCTACACATTGCTTCGTTATAGATGCGATTAAAAGTAAGTACTTTTTAAATACCCACTAACATAACATAACAGCTCAGTGGATTGATTACTATCCACCAGGCAGGCAGGGCACGTAGCACGGCATACTGATGACTGATAGATCGAAAAGTTGTAGAGTGGAGACTACGTACCAGCAAGCGTAGCGTGGGACGTCTACTCACAATAAGTACAAATGAAGTATCAGAATTTCGCTGTCAAGCCGCTTGCAATCATTTTTTATTAGAGATCTATGGAAAATGCCTATATCCAGCTGTGGACATCTGACTAGAAGAAAAATATACTTTAAGCAGCAGAAAATGAATTTAACCTGAAAATACTGATACTAAAAACTATGCTTCATTGAACCAAATGGGTACCTTCTTTGGAAGTAAGTAAGTAAATTGAGATGTTGATATACGGGATATGATTGTTATCAGAATTTTAGCTAATAATAAGTTTAACGTTGCAATCACAGTCATTATGTGAAAACCTACCGTGTAGTAACGTGTAGTAGTGTTAATATTCCGACCACGTGCCCCGTAAATAAGGGATGACCCCGAGGTGGGATGACGTAATCACACATGCACATCAGTGGGTAACAATTGATATTAAGAAATGCAATGCACTCTGTAAGTACCTACTCTGTTTTACAAAGGATGGTGCTCGAAAAACATGCGTAGAACTTAAAGAATTAAAACTGCTTAAATAAAATTATGCTGGAGCAGGATCCAAAATATCTTTTTATCCGCCATACCCATAGATGCTAATTAATATAATCGGCACTTGGCAAACATGAAGTCGGGACCCCCTCATCAAAGATAACTGAACATCACCAGAATATCAGCTTTGAGTGTTGTGACCTCTCAGGACTCAACATTTGCCGAGGTGAGTTCCTTTCGACAAAGTTTTTTCTTTTTATCATATATTTCGAATAAAGTTAATTTTTACATAAACTAAATGTAAAATAATAAAGGGTATCATCACCATTCCGTGACAGTCCACTGCTAGTTAGAGACCTCCATTTGTTAATGCCATTCACCTCTGTCCCTTGCTAAGTTTAATCCATCTAATTGCAGCATTTAAAAAACATTTACTCCCGGTAAAATCATAGCTGTGTGACAATATTTCCAGCTGTTGGTTCCAGTTCATTTGCCCAGGTGAGCTGCTTGCCCGCCGACACCTTATGAAAAACTACGCTATCCAACACTTCCATATGAAGTCTGCCCTATGTAGGCCCGTACGTCAAGCCTCACCGAAGGCCGACAAGAAAGAGAAACACAGTCACATCACAGGCTCTTTGCAAAAGAGAGAGATGAATATACGTAACGATGCTTACGTCGTCAATGCACTAGTAAATGCACTCGCTGCATGTATGGATAGCAGCAAAATAGTGCAAAATTAACATTTAGGCGACTCATGTGTAGTTTGCAAAAAAACTATGTAATTAATTGTTTGAAACATTGTAATTTTTACAACGAGGTCACCGCTCTCGATATTTTTTATGTTGTTGATAGTAAACAATTTAACATGATTTTATCAATTCAAGAAATATTTTTTATTATTATTAATGCCAATGGAAAACCATTTTATCAACTAATTAAATGAGGATGTAACAGGCTTTTGAATCCAATATTTAAAACGATTACTAAAACTATGAATGGATCGAAGTGCTGCTTTTTTAAAATTTCACAACCGAAAGATTTATTTGAGAGTCTTGAGTCAATTTGATATTACGCAATTTAGGAAAAAAATAATAGGGAATAATTTACTTAGATCCTGTCTGAACATGTCTCACTGCATGGTACATATTGGATTGCAGTTACAGACTCAATAATATTCGGTTGCTATGAATGCCTATTGACGATAAATAAAATATTCCGTTTTCCAGTCTGTTCAATTTCAATCTGCTGCTATATATATGTTTCAGCATGCTCAGCAAATCCGCTAATAATATAAGAAGATCCGTAAGAAAATAAGCAAGAACTATCGTAATAATATGTAATGATGCATTTTTTCAATTAATACCAGGTCGCTGCTGACGCTACCCCACCACACGTGGCACAAACGAGCCAGCCTTATAATGAATAGCCGTCGCCCGCCGCCATATTTCAACGAATTAACAAATGACCTCCTGTCATTGCTCGCGCGGCACACGATTTTTCTGCGCACCGTACTCGGCTTGATGTAGGTGCGGTCGGTGCCGTTGGTGCCGGTACGTTGGCACAATTAATGTTGCGCTTATGGGAGGTAGGCTTGTTGTGCACTCTCGATAGATCAGCAAACTTAAACGACACCGACGGTTCGGGTTGTAGTGTTTGGTTTGTGACTGACTGACTGACAGACTCTATAAATGGTTCAGTGACGTTTCGGACACTTTCTCCGAACAGACATTTTAATTTTTTTATGAATTATTCTCGCACAAGATACCGTCAGTAATTATAGCTAATCGACTTTCAGAATGTGTAACAACATGTTTTTTTAGTGTCGGACCAAGGCTTGAAATGAATATGTTGATGTGTAATATATACAGATAAATATGATACAATACATTTATCAATGTATTACTAAAATTTTATCAACCAGTATCGAATGAATGCACATGAACATTACACACGCGAATGTTTAGTTGATAATAAATCAATGACAAGTCCCAGTGAGATCTTCGTCCGTTATCCGACAGGTGGCGTCCCGCGGGGCTCAATTAGTCCTCGTGACCATCGGCGACGGTGCCCTCTTTACAACCAGCGATATGGTCAGTAGGTACTTACCTTTATTTTAAGGGACAACATACGTAGCCTATATACGAACAGTTGACCAGGTTAACTGAATCTCCATAAACTTAGGTATATCTCGAGTTGACTTTAACCAATTCCGTTGATATTTTTATATATTATTATTTTACTAGGGTTTTGATAATAATTTTGCCAATTATTATAAATTAATTAGTTGCTACAGTGATTTTTTTGAGGGGCACATCCAATTAACAATCGCCGACAACAAAAAACCAATATACATATGTAATGGGTTCGAGTACCATGTTTTGTCAAGATCCGTTGAAAAATGTGACCTGTAAAGGATAACCTTACATCCGAATAGATGAAGGCAAAATTGTAGTCAAAACTGAGACACTCTCTTCGTTTCATCGGTCAATTAGAAACATACAGTAGGTAGGTAATGAGTTAGTCAAAAATCATCACCAACTATCATAGTATACCATCTGACACCATTGGCAGCTTTATACATAGTTTGGTCCATTGAAGGAAAAACCCGCCTTTTTGTCAATTTTCCCTTGACTTTTATTGTTTTCATGTAGTTAATCGCATCTAAATGTTAACCTAGACTGGCAAATTATTGATTTATGTTCACCACTGCCTTTTCTGCGATGGTTTTTCAAGATCATGATTACCATTAGATTTTCATTATGTTAGAAACACATTTGACCCCCCATCGCTGACTATCTGTCCAAATTGTTTTAACCATTTAGCCTTCTCAGAAGCGTTTGTTCAGGCTGATTGACAACAAAACCTTGACTAAGTCGCAGCTGCAAAGTCTCGAGCATCGACGAAAAGTAGCGTGTTTGTCGGCCTTTTATCGGATACACTTCGGAGAGTGCGCTCAGCAGTTGCACAATCTAGTCCTACCTGTCCCTTTCTTCTATCGTACGGCTAGACAGACGCGACCAAAGCGCCATCTTTTTATGGTGGACATTCCGCGCGTTTCAAATCCTCATTCCTCATACGAACAGCCAGAATGTGCAACGCTTTGCCTGGGTCTGTCTTCCCGCTTAAGTACAACGTGGGTGTCTTCAAATCCCGACTAATAGGTAACTTCTAGGTAAGCATGCTACACCCTAGACCGCATATCTGCTCAACATCAGGCAGTATGTAGTCAAACGCAACCCCATACGGAATAAAAAAAAAAGAAGGCAGATTAAACATTCTGACACGTAAGTAAGTACATGTAAGTACACGCAAGTGTAGCGCTGAGGTTGAAAGGGGATGGCTGCGCATGGTGACAGCTCTACTAAGCCCATGCGCAGCTATCCCCTCGACACTTTGCTCAGCGCTAAACGTATATGCCACGACCTGTATCCGACCTATACAAACTTACTTATCTGACCAAAAAATATTATTTGAATTCACCTATCTGTACATAAGTTTTGAGTGTAGGCGTGTCGTGTCGTCAACACTAAGGACAGCAGATCGGCCGGATTGGCCGGATTTGGTCGGTGGACGGCCACTAGCATTGTGGACCTGACGTCGGGCTGAGTTAGGTTGCTGGAGAGGATTCCGGCTAATTGTTTCAGCCTTTTTCAATGGCGTCTGATCCTCTGCAGCTCAATAGGAATTCGAGCTTAACTTGACGCTGTTTATCTCAATTTTAATTATAGAGTGTAACTTTATCGTGTTATAATTGAAAGATATCTGAGATTTCGATTAACTAGATTTTTTTTTTTTCTGTTTTTCATAATTAATTATTATTTTTATATTACAAATTGTTTTAAACATTCAGTAAAAACACGATTTGTTTTGACATAAAGTTTAAAATTGTTACTACAGAGAAGCCATTGGCTCCTGAAACACAGTCTTAGACTAGTTCAGGAGTCTATGGATCATCTGATACTGTATATTAACATAATTATGTATCAAAAATAAATAAATGATTGATTGATTGATATAGATTTTAGTGCGGTTTCAGATTATTGTATTTTTTGGCGCATATACGGTTGTTTATGCGACAAAAAATACAATAATACATGCGCGCTATATTACGCGCTACAAAAAACTGGACTCGCATAAACGGGCATATTTCGGCGTAGTCGCCCGAACAGATAGTGGTGTCGTATCAGTATACGAACTTAGAAGCGTCAACGCTCATACGAGTTGCGCGTGTGCCATAAGGCGCGTACATGCGCTTCCAGTTGTTCTAGTTGAGTTGTAACGTCTAATATAAAGTTGCTACAATAGTTTTTTCTCATCCGACATACCTCAGTGCCTCAAGTCGAAAGTTTTCGACCAGTGTGTGTTTCCAGTGATCACTTATTGCACATAAACGTATGGTCCTTATTAGTAAGCTCCAAGTAGCTCAACGAGCAGCGGTGCTAGCTATTGGCAAGCTGAGATCGCAGTGGATAGGGCCCATAGCACGAAGGACTGATGACCGATGGGGTCGAAAAGTTATCTAGTGGAGACCACGTACCGGCAAGCGCAGCGTAGAACGTCCACGCGCAAGGTGGACGGATGACCTCATTGGCAGACCTCACGACCGCGGAAGACCGCATGATCGCGCTGGATACAAGCCGCTACCAACCGGTCTGTAGGGGAAGCCTATGTCCAGCAGTGGACGCTCTATGGTAGAAACGACGACGACGATAATAGCTTTTACGGTACAGATTGACAACGATGACATCAATTAACTACGAAATAACTTTATCACAACAACACAATCCAAGACCGTCCCGAACGAACAATGCAATTGATTCAATTTAAACAATTATTTTTCAAAAATTGTCAGCTTGTGAGTGAAATCGCTAATAATAGCTAACTAACTAGACGCGTGTATAGCACGTGTCAGAGAGCAACCCTTTTGTCGGGGTTGTCGGGGCAGTGACAAAGGGGGAATAAAACTGGTTACTCAATTACGCTGCGTCGTTACAGCGAATAGTACATGTAATTGGCCTCATGGATATGTAGTTTGAACACTCTTATATCGATAGACCAGCTACTTTTTTTTTGGATAAGAGGATAGTCACACATTTTTTAGGTTATTTGAAGTAAAGTTTTTTACCTATGTACAAAGTGAGAGCAAAAGAAAGTCAAACATGGAAACAGTTATTATATAAGTATTTTGTAATAAATAGTACAACAAATAATCTTTTAAATTAAGTCAACGTTTCCATTAGGAAATATTTAAATTATTATTGTACTTTTATCCAAATAACAAAAGCGAAATTGAATCAAAGTAGGTAAGCTTTAATTTTTGTTTGCTGGAGACACACAAATAAAAAACACTCAGTAGGTATAGGTACCTCCTTGTTTTACTAATTCGAAGTTGAAAAAATTCACTTATACAAAATTCACACTTCCAAAATACCTTTAATAATATGAAAGCAATTTTAAGTAGTCCAAGTAGCAATGCTTTGCTAACTTTGCTCTACGAGTGCCTTGAGATCAAATAACTAAAACAAAAATATTTTAGTCTAATTTTTTATAGAGCTGTTCTATGACAGTTTTAACGAAGTCCTTTATATATCTACATTATATTTAATTTTAGTGTTAGTTCTACTCCCACATCATCAATTTGCCCAAGTTCTTCGGCCGTTCATCACCAAGTGTGGATGGTACCATAAATATTTGATTTGCATATCTCCATCTGAAGTCCCTTTAGAAACCGCGTATGATTGTTATTTCACTACATTTGAATATAAGTGCTCCCTATGCATACAGAGGGAGGCAAGTGCTCTACGATATAGATTTAGTGGGTAGTTATTTTAATTTATTAGCCTGGTGTTTTGACAAATTTTGGAGTTCAAGAGTTGTCTTCGGTGCGACTTATCTTAGCTTCTATTCTTTATAAAGTAGAAATACCTAGAATATAAATCCATATTTCAATGAAACTACTTTGATTTATTGAAATACGAATATTGAATAATATAGAATGAAAACTTAAATGTAATACCAGTGTAGTGTGTAGTACTACTACTGCGATAAATTTTGGTAGTTTTTTTACTCTAGATAAGTAAGTTCGTATAGGCCCTGGCTAGCCCTTGTGTCAGAGTTTTTAGGCCGCCTGAAGGCCTCTGACATAACAACCGGGACCTACAATTTCACGTGTCATCCGAGCCACGGCACTCTAGATCACAGGTTTAGATATACATTTGTAAAGTAGGTATGTGCTATCTTTGAATAAAGATCGCTGGATCACGCTTCAAATGGTTCCAAATCCAAAAGCATGGTTCATTTCTATTTAAATTTCATCAAATCCGCTGTTGCAGTATACATTTTGTCAATCGTCATAATTAACCATTTTTGCGAAACTGTTCATTTTTTGCGATTTTGATGTAGATTCATATGTAAAAGCTGTTAATCTTGATGTGCCCAAAGGTTGTGCGTAAGATACCAATAGCCATGTATTAGCGAAAATTCAATTAACAATGTAACCTAGTTATAAGCAGGTTTGTACCTAATCATAGATTGAGGTAGTACTAAGTACTTTAATGAAAATCCAGCGAACAATATGATATACTCGTATTTTGACACGCAAGTTTTAATATGATAATTGAATTAAGTGATTCAATGAAATTTACTGAGGCCCGTAATAGACTCCGTGGAAGACGTCGAAGAAGACATCCATTTCCGCTTCGTATTCGAGTTTGAAGTAGAACGGTCGATCTAGAGCCACCTCCGGCATATCGGTCGGTGAGTACCGCGGGTGCCTTCGTTGTAACAGTCCTGTGAAATCAACCAGCGTCAAATTAAATATTATCTATCACCATTATCAGCCGTAGGACGTCGACATATCCCTTCCCTCATACAGTATCCTGCATCCAGCGCGTTCTTGCGGTCTTAATTATATCGTCGGTTCACGTAGTCGGTGGACGTCCTACGCTGCGCTTGTCGGTGCGTGGTTTCTATTCGAGAACTATACTGCCTCATCGGCCATCAGTTCTCCGTACTATGCGCCCTGCCCACTGCCACTCCAACATACTAATCAGCTGGGCAATGTCGGTAACTTTGGTTCGTTTGCAAATCTCCTCATTCCTGATCCGATCTCGCAATCATTCTCTATAACTACAGCAAAATACAATACCACTACACAAAAATAATTTTAATCATCCACAGACCACAATTAAAGGTTTAGAAATACTTAGTAGCAGTCGTTTTTTAGATTCGCTTTGATCTTTAATTGTATTGTATTAGTTTAGGTCATTCTAAGAGTTCCGAAAAAAGGAAAATGGCCTCAAAAGGAAAAACAAGCAAGACTCATATTTTTACAACAATTACTTAACGATATCATATGAAAGAACTTAATTCCCGAAAGTAATTAAAGAAAGCATTTTTTCGAATTGTACGGAAACCTCGGTGGGCGAGCCTGACTCGCACGTGTCCGGTTTTACTATTTACTAGGTATAGGGTTTATTTTATGTATAAGATTTTAAATTTAATTATAAGAATAGTAGCTGACCCGGCGAACTTCATTTCACGCAATATCTTTATAAGCTGTTATAGTCTATCTGTTATTCTGATGTATAAACATTACACTATTGCAAAGTTTCATCTCAATCTGTTCAGTAGTTTTTGCTTGGAACAAACATCCATACATACAAACTTTTGTGTCTGTAATATTAATATAATATGTAGGATTACATACGATCATAGACTCTAGACAAGCCAAATTCATCAATTTCCATGAACAGCTTCTGTGTAACTTTGGTCACAGACATGTTGTTGGACTTGACGCCTTCTCTTAAAATGGCATTCAAATCTGTGGATTTGTTGTTGAATATTTCCTTTATTCCGACCTGTAATGAACACACTTCAAATAAGGTGGGACGACAACCAGCAATAAAGATACTATTTGTAAATGATTTTTGATGCTCTTGATGATAATGCAATTAGAATAATTTATTGACTTAAGGACATCTTGGAGCCATACGGATTTTATTTACTTGTGAATCTTGCCCGCATGCATGATATAATTTTTTTTCACTAAGTACGTGCAGCTCCTGTAACATATTATATGTACCTATTCTATTGTGTAACATATGTATAATGTATAATTATATATGCATGTCATATATAATTATACATAACTGTACTGCTCACACAAAACTGCATGAGGCAATCAAATTGGCCGTTCATTAATAAAATAGAAAACTGCGTAAGCAAATGTTCAGCTTGACAATGTCTCCGACTTATGTTGGAGGAAGTACAAGAAGAACAAAAAAAAAATGTACGTGCTGCTCATGTGATACTTAAAGCCGGGTACACATTGGTGCAATGTAACATGTAATGCAACATGCAATGCAAGAATTTGACGTCCACATTGCTGCAATGTATCATGTAAAGTAACAGAATTCCCATAGTGTAGACGCCTTGCGCGCACGAACCGCGTCTACTACGCGCACGAACAGATTGTTGCAACTCTTGCGCGTAGCGACCCGAAATTTGTCGGTTTTTTCCCCGAACACAAAGAGGCGCGCAGTATGCGCGGAGCGTCAGTGTGGACAGGTTGTGTGGTGTGTACGGCTAGACGCGCGCGAACATGGAACAAGACGACGCTACTGCGGCGGAGGAGGCGGTTACATTTACGTGGAGTGAAGAAAAAGTGCTTCAATTAATTGAAGTGTACAGATCAAAGGAAATTTTGTGGAATCCACAACATGAGAATTTTTATAAAAAACATTTTAAAGAGGATGCATGGATGGAAATTGCTAATTTGATGGAAACAACACAAGAAAAATGTTACAGTAAAATGATTAGTATTTTATCATCCTACCGTCGTGAAAAAGCGAAGGAAAAGAAATCGAAAGGAACAGGAAAAGGTAAATAAATAATAATAATTTACTATTTATTATTTATTCATATACTTTATTCTTAGTACAATCGTAGGTTGGAAACCGCAAAAATGTTTGTGTATTGAAATGTAAATTGGCATAGCCGACTAATATTGAAATTGGCTTTTTTCTCTACAAAATGACAACTTTGACAACAACTACAATATTTTAATGGATTGAAATCACAAATTAATTATTAAATATTATTAATTATTATTAGTCAAGTTTACTTAAAAACAACTATGTTTAAAACTGACTGAATTATGTTTTTTATTTAATTTTTTTCATGATTATTATTTTATTTTTTCAGGTGCCTTGGAGACATACAAAAGTCGATGGTTTGCCTTTGATTCTTTGAAGTTCTTGGACAACCGTAACAAACCGAGAAAGAGAACGAACACGGTAAGTAAAACTGGATTGATTCTTTTACGAACATCTGTCTTGCCAATGAACCTTCCCTTCTTTCATAAAATAATCGGAGAGCTCATCTCTTATCGCATTCAAATGTGCAGGCGATCGTCGAGGAATATTTCTCATAGGTAGTAGTGATCTCATATCTTCATTATTTTGCCTACGTGTGTCTTCATTCGTAACTTCATCTTCAGTGTCATTCATATATGTATTTCTAGAGTGACGTCTTCTTACTCAAATAATTATGTAAAAGGACAATTGCCATAACCACTAGCTCAGCTTTATCAGGCTGTAAAAGCATTGGTTTTCTGAGAACTCTAAAGACAGACGATATGATACCAAATGCATTTTCAACAGTTCTTCTGGCTCTGCTTAGCCTGTAGTTGAATACTCTCTTTGAAGTGCCTTTTGGATGTGCCCCAGCATATGGTTTCATCAGATTTTCACTTAAAGCAAAGGCACTATCACCCACAAAGAAATATGGTATTGGAATATGTCTCCGTGGGAGTGAATCAGGTGATGGAAGGTTTATTGTACGATCTTCTATCATTTCACAGAGTTTTGTATCTTTAAAGATGCCACCATCTGAAATCCTACAAACTACTGCCAATAAGTTGGGAAATTCAGGCGCTCCAGATTTAACTACAACTTTCGCTTCCTATATATCAGCTAAAATGAATACTTATTCCCTTCAAACCAGGAATTCGGTCGAACATGGAATTTTTGAAATTTTGATGAAGGCTGACAGAGGTTATTATGAATCATCATATCGACAGCAGGATAACTACCCCAGTTCATACCAAGAATCCTATTATGCATCACAGAAGAAAGGACAAGATTATGTGGATCTGACCATCCGGTCAGATCCACATAATCTTGCTTAACATAACATAACATAACATAATCTTGCTTAATTAACATATCCATGTTAATCGTCCTGGAACTTCCGGATTTAATCGTCCCTCGCCTTCCGCGCAAACTCCAGATACAAATCAAGCCGGACGCTATGGCTATACCACGGCAAGGAACGAAGAATATATGAACCAACAGCCATCGTCTGTAACGTCACTAGAATCTAACCAATCCTATGACGACTTTAATGATTTGATGTGATAATACTGTTCTTTAATTGACTTATTAAGAATAAAACTTACCTTGATATAATCTTTTAATTCCTCAATTATGGCGGAGCATACTTCTGTAATAATGCCACTTATGGCTTGTTTTGATACTCTGAAGGTATACTGTAAACTTGTGTAAGAGTCACCACTAGCTAAAAAACGAAGTGTTATTGCCAGTCTGTCTTGGATTGAAATTGGAGCCCTTAACTGTGTGCGATTCCGAAAAATTCTTGGTCCGACTAATCTGAGTAGATCTTCAAATGTCGTTGGACTCATCCTTAAGAAATTTTGAAATTGTCCAGTTAATCTCATATCGGCCATTAGTTTTGCACCAGCTCTCTGACTATACAACTCTGTACGCCACCAACGTCGATGTCTTCTGCGTTTTATCACATGATTCACTATTAATAATGAAGCACTGACTATCATCAGAGCCCGCAATTGGTCATCACGATCCATTCCTTTGCGTGTTCTTTTGCAGACTGAGCGATCCGTTCGCGCGCATCTCGGAAACAGATGTGAGTAGGTACATGCGCGGTTCGTGCGCACGTTGTGCGCGCCCCGCGTCTACACTGATGCAATGCTCGTTTCGTGTTGCATTGCATGTTGCGTTGCAGCAGTCTGTACCCGCCTTAAGATGTAAGGACGGCCATTTTTATTTCGTAATGTGAACCAAATCAGAAATTAGCATGATTCCTACTGATTAAAATAGTCATTGTTAATCATTGTTAGAAAGTCAATTATGTTTATTAAGATTTCATAATAAATTTCGTTATCTATACCTATAAATTTCATTATATATACCTATATATATTTAGTATGAGGAACTACTATATTACAATAGACATACTAACTGGTTAAAAAAACATTATTATAATTAGTCCGTTAGTTAGAATTAGATTATCAAAAAATATTGAACACGTATTTAATACTCGGTGGCTCAGTGGTTAGTAATACGTGATCAATATATTTTGATTGTTATTGATTTGACAAAAGATTATTTCTCTTAATTCGTTAATTAAACAACAAAATCACAAAATAACCTTGTCAAAGTTTGGGAGTGGGGGTCGTGACGTAACCTCTCTTATAGAAGTCTATACATTTGTATGGCACTTGTGACGTCACGTGGAACTTTGACGGGCTATATCTTCATCAATTTTTGTACAATGAGGCGTTTTCAAAAAAAAATGTCACAAAACTTACTAGATGGCGTAATAGTCATATAAATTGGTCTGTCATTGTCAACTGAAATAGGGTGAGAAAGAGAGAGAAGCCTATAGTAAAGTCATTAATGCTTTACTTGGATGACTTACATTACTTGTATTACTTGTATGACTTGGATTACTTGTATGACTTGGATTACTTGTATGACTTGGACTACGTTTGGACGTGACCGCGACTTTTTTGGACTCTGACGTGACTATTTTGATAAAATATTATTCCAACTTAATATTTGACACTGGCAAATGCACAACAATGCGACGCCAAAACATAAAAAAGAAGAAGAAGACATCTTGACAATGACAATTATCATTAATATTATAATTAATGAATATTGTCGCCATCTATTGGATACTTTCATTACTAAGATAATTTTTTTTAGTAAACGCCTCATTGACTATATAAAAATATTTTTTGATAGTCTATCTAACGGACTAATTATATTTTTTGATCATCATGCCTATTCTCATTTTGATTTTGAAATACGATATGCTTCTTTGAACTACGCTTACAATAGCAAGAAATCTATTTTAAATCATATCTACTCACATTCTGCAAAAACTCATCCAAATCGATCTGACTTTTGATCTTCATTCTCGGCATCACGAAGTTCATAATGGTCCACTTCATGCGTTTTCGAACACCGTTCATAATATCAGGGTTTGAGGCCAGCAGTGTCAGTACTCGGTCCAGGGGTATAAAGTCTGGCTGCACGAAGGTTAACCTCCATTCACGATTCCAAAGTATTAATGATATCACCTGATAATATAATCAATGAAGAGAAAATTAAAATGTTGAAAGTTCTTGACTTCTTGACAACAGCGCGACATCTTAATTTTTGACCGACGAACCACCGGAGGATTCGACCAAATCGACTGAGCCTTTTTTGATGAATCAAAAATAATGTGAATAATGCTACATCGAGCCGTGCGAAATATTCGTCAATTCTGCAAACGGGTGAAGTAGGTCATGCTTTTTTTGTTTGCAAAAAAATAATTATCATTAGTAAAACGGTCACATCTTGTAAACAGCATGGAGCATGCGCCGCCGTCACCATTGTACCGTAAAATCTGACAAAATAAAATTATCAACTTAACATTCAAAATAAATGAATCAAAAATATTTTAGTCAAAAACAATGGTCTTAACTGCCCTAAAAATAATGAAAGAGAAAATAAATGCCCTAAAGCAGCATTTGTGTTATCAACTATACATTTGACACGATGTCTCATTGACCAAGAAAATATGCCAAGTCGATGCTCATTGACGTATCAGCAATATAGTAGACAAATTTTAAATTCATTGAACGCAGAGCCTACACTTTCAATGGTAATAATACCTGCCACGGTAATGGTAACACTATGCAGTATCCCGAAGGTGTTTAATTCAAAGACAGGACCGAGTTGCAAAACTGCATTAGTATATATTATTATTGTGATAATACCTACCATCTCGGAGAGACGTGGAAGAATGACCATCACCCAGATGAGATATACTTTTTATGAAAAGTTATTTACGTACAAATAGGCCTTGGATAGCTTGCCTATCGAGAAGTGTTCATGACTATATTTGATTAGATGTTTTTTTTGGAAACGATTTTTTACCTTTCCTCTTCTTGATAGCCGGTTATTTTTTTATTCCAATTAATAGTTTTTAAGGTATATAACTACCTTGATAGGTTTGCTTACTTAATTTTTAATACTACCTGGCGAACAACTATTTACAAATATTTCTATGTATAAGCAAGCAAAACTAGTCAAAATTGGCATCATAAGAAAGACAATTTAATTACAAAATTCATCATACAGGCTTGTCTTAAAAAATCGATAACGAAATATTTTAAATATAATAAAAATCTGGGCATGAACACGGCTTTTTCGCTAAGCAAGCTATCATAGGCATGTTAATGAATAAATAATAATTTATAAAAAATACGTCTCATCTGGTTATCTCGTGGGTGAAGATCGATATTCACCGGCTCTATTTATTTACCCGATAGTCTTTTGCATCATAATACTGAAAGTCGCCCACTTTGGACATCATTGGCATGTCCACTCGAGTATGGTTGAGCAGCTGGAACGGCCTGGTTGTAGTCAAGGAAGGATCAAAGTTCTCTCCCTCTGCCCACGAAGGCTGTAAGATAAGATATTTATTTACAGTACTGTACTGTACCAAATTATCATACTATCTTAATGTATATAAATCTCGTGTCACAATGTTTGTCCTCAATGGACTCCTAAACCACTTAACCGATTATAATAAAATTCGCACACCATGTGCAGTTCGATCCAACTTGAGAGATAGGATAGTTTAAATCTCAAATTATAGTCGCAATTTTATTTTATTTAGCCACAGCAACGCGTGGCCGGGTCAGCTAGTAAAATTATAAATCTGAAAAGCTTGTTGGTTTGTTCCTCTTTCACGCAGTGACGGAGCAACGGATCGAGTTGATTTTTGGCATGGATATAGTTTAAAAGCCAGAAAGTGACATAGGCTACTTTATATCCCGAAAAAATAAAAGATTCCTGTGGGATAGCACAAAAGTCAAAATACCACGCGGGCGGAGCCGCGGGCAAAAGCTAGTTATTATATATATTTTCCTTCACCGAAAAGCCAGTGGTGTGATATTTCGTATACAAATTCCATAGAATTCATATGTGACACATTTTCCGAATTAAACCTTTCATAAAACAAAACTTACTTTGAAATGTCCGGCAGTGATCAGCAACAAAGAGCTGAGGTTGTTGATATCGCCTAGTTTAACGACATCTTCTACCCTTCTCAAGGTTATTGAGGCTATCTGGAACCAGAGTAATTCTTTAAAAACTTTGTATTTTGTATGATTCAACATACAAAATATATTGACTTATATGAATGATATGTTTGGCTGTTTTGTACCCGTCCGACTTGCTCTGCCCATTCTATTATTTTTTCCTGGCCACCTATTCATTATACTAACATTTAAGTGTGACGAGCCTACCTGACCAATTAGTTTTATACTTCTGTCCATGTTTATCTGCCACATTAATTTTCTAACTACTGAATAATTAAATATCTGTCCATTAAACCTTTCACCTAATCACAAGACATTTCCACATACAGGAAGCAGCCCAAAAAATTAGATTTAATTCCAATCCACTGTAGGTAACCTTATCCAAAAACGGTGATTGGGCTATGTCCACCACGCAGGCGCAGTGCGGGTTGGTGGCTGCGGTTGCGCATATCTTATTATGGAACCTGTGCCTGAATTTCTTATTATTGAACCTACCCCTTCGTTGATGAAATTGACTGCAGCCTTCGGCATATTGTAACTGACACTATCTACATGTACTCCATATTGTTCAATGGAATCTTTCGCGAAGTTCTTGTTGACGTCATTGCTGTAGTTTACATATATGCGGTTAATGTACGTGAGATCGCCGTTTTGTAGCGCGTCTAGTCCTTCTTTGAAATACGAGTAAAAGTCGTTAACCTGAAATTAAATAAAAATTATAAAAATCCCTACAGACGCCTAAGATCGTGTGACAACGCAGATTACAGTATTTTTGTATTTGTAATTTTTGTAGTAAGTAAACAAAGGATTCCATAAGCCTCATTGCCTATCGACAAAGTGTATGGAATAGCTATATTTTTAGTGATATCGTTGGTGTCATTGTAAAAATTGTTCATCTTGATGTGGTTAATGTGTGTAAGTTACAAAGAAGTTAAATAGATCACAGCATATCGCAAGTTTGTATTATAGGCCTCGTGTCTAGCCCTGGTGTCAAATTTATTTAGCCATCTGAATGCCTTTCTCATGACAAAACGTTTGAAACCACCGGCACCCACTATTTAACGAGACATACGAGCAACGGCACTCGATTATTAATGCCACTCGCGATCACCCAGCTGAACGACTATGCTGAGCGTACCACGCGTTCCTTAACTTTGGTGATCGGTAAGAAACGCTTAGTAATATTTATGAGCGCTGCACATACACATTGCAAAACGACTCGTATGTTGCCCATACCATTGCTTCTTTAGGAAATCCCATCGCTTTCACGAGTTCTTCCTTGGCTTTGCTGCCTGGATTTGCCACAGAAGCAATTTTACAAAACTGGAACTCCAGGGGTAAAGTCGCTATTACCATATTTTTGGTAGAGTTGAGTGTAGAACCCAATACTCTCTAAAAACAAAAAGTAACAATATGATAACATTACATTTAAAATATTTTTCAGGCTGCTAATAAGGCTAATACCGTTCATGTTACCATTAAAATATACTACAGAGAATGAGTTTTCCCTAGTTGGAACTAGATATTACGGAATGCCTTTGTGACAATACGTTTTCCCTAGTTATATCCCGAAACGAGTCAGTTAACATGCTATAAATACATTCCGTATTAACTAATTCTAACTAGAGAAAACGCGTAATTCCTAAAATCGGTAACATAATATACATATATATACTACAAATCCGAAAGTCTGTTTACTGGCCCCCGACCGCTTAAGCAATAGCAATCGTAGTAACAATCGTTTATGACTTCATTTTAGTCATTTGGCACCGCCTATGTGACGTTAGCCATCAATTGCTTTGCGCGGATTGCGAAAGCAATCGATAAATGAACAACTTTGATGGCTAACGTCACATATGCGGTGCCAAATTAATAAAATTAAGTCATAAACGATTGCTATTGCTTAGGCGGTCGGGGGGCTGGTTTGTTTGTTGAGTACTTGAAAGAGTTACAAACGGAGCAATTTTTTTTTGTGTGTATTTGAAGATCGAACTGTGTATCATAGGCTAATATTATTAATAAATAGGTACATCGGGTAATGTACGTTCAATATTTTCTCTCTTTAACAAAATTTAAATTTTATTTAAAATGGAATCGATATTTTTTCACATAACATCTCATATTTATTGTATAATAAATTTAAAAATGCTTTATTAACTACCACTAAAAACAAGATTTAAATTATCTAAAACTATATAAACTACTAGTATATAACAAGTAATGGGATCATCCACAGACCCTTGAAGGTCCAAAGATAAAAATGCTCGCGCCCACTGCCAGTTGGCAGCGTGCCTAGCATGCTGGCAGCATTGCCACGCTGAATGGCAATGCTTATACTTTGAGCCAAATAAACATCAGCATTTTGGTCACGCGTCGCGTCCACTTAACAATGAATATATTTAAGTTCTAATCATAGCTCATATAAAATGTACCTTAGAATAAAATACGGATAATTTCAGTACTTGAGTTAAAAAATAATAAGATATTTACCAGTGCTAAAGTGCTTCGAATAGTGCTTTTTATATCAGGTCTAATTGTAGAGACACCGTAAACATTACTCACAAAAATAAATATTACGATAAATATTATACCGTCGTCCATTGTCACAATTTATGTAATATTCATCTAAATGAACTAAAAAAATTGTTTAAGATTTGGCTCCCCTTGATATGTGATCTCTTTCGTGTGTTTTTTAAAGATAATAGTTACGTCATAATCGGACTTCTACTGCTGTATATAGGCATCCTCCATATTACCTATGTCTTCAATGATACTGTTAGAAATGATTTGCATTTAGCGCAGTATTGCGATCACAATTCAATTTTTAGTGAATATTTTCTTTCTATTATACTAAAACACGTGACAACAAAAAATTACATTTTACATATGTTTTTAACTAACTTTAAATAGATCAGGCCATATTTGTATAAAATTAAATTCTACAGATATTTGAACACAGTTTTTAAATATTTTTTTTATTTTTTATATTAATTCTAGGATTATTAAATGGGTAAGGCCACGAAAAACTGTTCAATAACACACTTGAAAGTGTAACACACAATAACACACTTGAAATAATAATATACGTATACACGTAACATTCGGGAATAAACACACGTGAAAATGTAATCTTTTTCTAAGATTAAAACTTTTAAAAACTGTCTTAAAGCACAGAAAACTAGGCGATTCCCGAAAAAACAACATTCATCACATTAATTTTGACTTTAACGGATTAAATTTCAACACCTACCTTGTCAAATCACATTAAATAACTCGAAAAAACTAGATGACCAAAATTTTCACTTCAACGACCTCACGAATTGCTCCCATACTAAAATGGCTGACAGATTTTTGACATTTCCCTAGACTCGTAGGAAAGTTTGTTGTCATTTAAAAATACTTATAGTGTTGCTGTGGTTTGAAAATTAAATTCTACTGAGCATTTCGTGTTACGTCACACACGGGAATCAAATTAGGTCCATATTTTCAATCGTGTTTTTTTTGGTAACAGTAGGCAGATATTGATTATTTATTTGTTTTAAAACAAGGCCTTAACAATATAAAATAGGTACAATATAGCATACATTTGATAATAACTTTATTTGATCAGAAAAAAAATTGTAGTTTGTTGTCACATAGACGAGGGACATTTTGATTTCGTATGGAATCTGTGATTAACCTAAATTATTAATCGAAAATTTACATAATAAATAAGATATTTTTGAATTATGAATTAAACCATGCTAGGTAAAAATTATCTAACTATTGATAAAACAGTAAATGGTATTAGAAATAATGTACGATATTTATTTATTGTTAATTTTAGTAAGGTCCACGTTTAAATTTTGAAATGAACATTTTTCCGTGGCCTTACCCAAATATTAGGTTTATTAAAAGAATTTAAACTATGTGATGGCCAAATAGAAAATAACTTTTTGGTTGTCGATAACAAAACGTAATTTTCAAGGAGTTTCCTTTTATTTCAAATGAATTTATTCTTGGCACTCGTAAAATATAAGTTTATTGGATGGCATAAGTATTGCATTGTCGTATATTTGATCGGAAAATAAAATTGTTACTTCGATAAGGCGAGCTATAAACCTCCTGACTTTGTATTAGAAAAGGGTTTCCTGTTTACAATTTATTTATATAATTATTGATGAATGATAATGTGTTAAAGTGTCTTAATTAAAACACATATATAATTATATGTTTGATTTCGTCGGTAACTTCAATTTAATATTTTTTTTTATTTATTTGTAAGAACATTGTTCATAGTGTTGCAACAAACGTTTTCTGATTTCTGATTATAGATCTCGCAGAGAGACTCTCCCAGCTTAGTCCTCTCCATAGTTTGTTTGGCTACTTTGAAATTTCTCATAAGGCTCACAATAAAAGAAGAAGAAGCCGTAGATATAACTAATAACACACTCTGGTCGAAAACTGCCGATAGCCTGAGTCGTTACCCGTAGTGCCGTTGGGTTGACCCGTTAACGGGTCCACAGGGAATTTTAATTACCCGTGGTCCCGCGGCACTAGGGATTGATAAAACAAGTGATAAATATTAATTTGAACTAATTTTATGACAGCCAGAATTAGCTCGGAAAAAAATACGCAATTTATGAGTAGTCACAGATCCTTCGCACTGATTTTTCCGTTTTAAAGAACAGTTCTAAAGAGATTTGAAAACTGTAGTATCGATAATATCGATGGTATTGATAGTATCATTGTTTGATACTATCGATATCATCCATAGTATCGATACTACAGTTTACAAAACGTAAGTACTAAAGTTTCCAAAGAGATTCATTTTGTAAACTGTAGTATCGATACTATCGATGGTATTGATAGTATCATTGTTTGATACTATCGATACCATCGATACTACAGTTTACAAAATGAATCTCTTTGGAACTGTTCTTTAAAACGGAAAAATCAGTGCGAAGGATCTGATATCAAACAATGATACTATCAATACCATCGATAATATAGCCAATATTAACTATTGCATGATTTTTACTATAGATAGTATTATAAAATGTCAATAGTTTCGATAGCATTATCGATAGTATAACTGAATTTTGACAGTGACTATTGGCTATTGAACTATTGCCTATTGCAACAGCGCTATTCTAAAGACCCTTTTCGATTTTAATCTCCATATCTTCCCGAATCCGCCAAAATGAAAAGTGTCGAAAATCCATCGGATGACGTCACTGAGTCACGGGGCCAATCACTGAGGCAGCCAATCAATCGTCTCACCTGCAAAAAGTAAAGGAAGCCGTCCACTGCTAATAAGTTTGCGCACTCTTGCATGGCGGAACGGAATTGGTGCAATTCCGCCTTAAAATTTGCAATCGGAACGTAAACGAGATTTTTCGCAGCTCCATTTTCGCGAGGATGTTGTGAATGTGTATGTGTGTGTGTTTGAGAGGTCAGCTTGTTGGGTCGACGAGAAAAATGTGGAAGAATTTATGCTATACACTTTAAGTCCTCTTCATGAAACAATTTTTATTTAAGAGCACGATATAGACGATTGTTTGATACCCATTCGAATACCGCTCTTGATCGATATGATTTACTCAGGTTACATAAAATGTTCATCATTTTTCGTTTCAATGGCTAAGTTGTGTAGGTAGATAAGGTAAGGCACCAAATATTATATGGTAAATAATCGTCACATAAATGTAGTCCCCGCGATACAGGCTTTGCTTAGTGTAGGGACTACAAGCATAACATTTTGAAATTTATTTTGTATAGTGCACTTGTTAATGTACCTTTAAGTTCAATGTAAATGTTTTATGATAATAAATTATTTTGTATTTCGTATTAAAAAAAAGATACTTTTACCGACTTCCAAAAATGAGGGGGTACTATGTTCGTCTGGATGTATTTTTTTGTGCATGTTCATCGACATTTTCGTTAATTATGACCGATTTAAAAAATATTTTATGTCTAAAGAATATACTTTAGAGAGATCGATAGGCCCACCACCACCCATTTAAATTTTATCGAAATTGGCTGAGACGTTTTTGATAAATTAAGACAAAAATGTACATGAATGTCACATCGATTCGTGCAAATTATTCGAATTCTATATACGATGGAAGACGGTTTCGCAATTTTTTTGCGAAAAGTAATTAAATTTGCGAATAAATAAAAGTAATTAATCGCAGGGGCGACTTTGTGGCGAGTCGTCGGTGAGTGGCGACACCGCGAACCCTGATTCCCTGGGGCTAAATGAGACCCCTGACTCCTCTCTTGCCTTAACCGGCCGGTTTGGAGTGGAAACCGCAAGAGCTAAGAACCTAAGCTCCAGGGTGGAAGTGTTAAAGGGCATAACGCCGCGAGTAGCGTCTAGTGAAAGCGCAGCACACCTCTCGACACCCTAAGCCGTCCACACCAATGTTGCCCTCCGGTGCCAACTTACGGTAGCCTTTATGGGGGGCCCATTTAGTGGACGGCAAGTCACCACCCGCTACGAAATTTTGAAATGGGGCATATTTAGCGGGTGCCGTACCTCATTCCATAGTCTAATTTTACAAAACATTTAAAATTTCACCAAAATAGCCCAGTTACAATATTTCAAGTCATTTTATATGCCATAGTTTCCATTTCACGCTGTCTTTTTTATACCTACCACTGTTTTTTTATTTCATAATAAAATTGTAAAAGGGGCCTCTCAATGTTGGCTTAGGCTCCATTGATGCCTAATAAAGGACCAGGCTAAGCCTGTGATTTCAGTTGAATAAAGAGGAATTATAATAATTATTATGTTTAACTTCAGTCTGAAACTTATCTTTTTGAAATAGTGGCGCACCCTGTAGGTACGCGTACGCATTTTTGATTTTCTAGCATTTCGTTTAGACTACTATTGTGCTGTTTTAGAAGTCCGTTTTCATATAAAATCACCCTGTCGATCAGACCTAATCACAATTGCAACGTCAAGAGTTTATCTATTTTTGTTGTAAAAAAGCGTAACATTTTTCAGAATTTATTTATCTCTTAGATTTTACCTGTGACACACATCTTACCTAGCTTGTAACTTTGTAACTACATATCTCACGCACACAACCAAACGTCCCTCTTTTCCCGGGTAAAAATCCGGGAACACCGCATACGTCTCAGCCAACAATATTAGAATAATTGATTAACTAAACGCAAAGAGAAATAATCGCGATTCAGCGTTTTGCGAATAAGGCTGGGTGTAAAACTGCGACTTAGTGCGACTTATCGTTTACCCACCGTAAACTTTACGTCGCACAACGTCGCAACTTTTGATAAAATTTCTCTACTTTCTTTAATTATATTTATAAAACTATCATTATATTTTTAGCAAAAATAGGTTTGATTTCAGTAATTACTGAAGAAGTAAAAATGTAAACCACGTCTGTAAATCTACTTCATGTGCAATGCAAATGCATGTGTAATTTGTAAAATAATTTGCTCAACATTGCACTATGTATATTTGTATCATATATCATACACATACCTACTTATGGTTTATCTCATTGAAAAATGATTAACACTATAAAACAACTATTTAATCCCACAAACAAGCCAACACAAAAACTAAAACAACCTATATAAATAAACATTCTATACGCACAGAGCGTATTGTAATAAAAATACAACGTATTTCTAAGAAAATAACGCGAAAACTCCAGGCCACATGTACAAACAACGTCTAGACTTGCGCCATACATCACCCTATAAACTTGCGATGATTCCTAATATATCTTCCTTGTGCGCCGGGCCTAAATCTCCTCCGTGCCAGGAAAAATGATTTATAAAACCTCGCTTCCATCTTTACGTCCCTGTTTCACTCACACGTTTTATATATAGCCGTCTTTGTCTGTTCTAGTCCAATTTCACAGCCTGGTGGACGCTTCCATAGGTCCCAAGTAATGCCTCTATTGATTAAGAAGCTTGAATATTCATTCAATTATATGGAAGCGCGGTTTTCTGATGAAACTCGTGGTTTGCCGTTTTAAAGGGTTTGTGTTTACATTTTGGTTGGTGGGTTTATTGTTTAAGTGACTTGATTTATTCGTGTTCTGTTTGCAAATCATTAGGTTTGAATGGAATTGCGGTGGACGTCTTTATTAATATTTCGTGGGATTATGTTTCTTGACTGTTTTTTGGTGTACTTAACGGATTGAGAACAGGTATATTGTAGTAAAACTGGTATGTATACTGCAGCTGCAACTGCTTTGTTTCCACGATTTCAGAGTTGATTGCGCGGTAAAAATTGGCCGTAGTGACGATACAATTATATCCTAGCACTTTGTAAAAGATAAGGGATTCTCTTTTATCTTTTGAACAGTGGATTGTGGAGTCCTAAAATTGAAATAAGAACAAGATGACTAGAACAACGCGGGTGAAACTGATGACTTGAGCTGACTTGACATCAGTCATGTTACACAGTAATGTGTTTAATTTAACTAAACTTTTCCTTGACAAATGCTACTATACAATTGACAAATTCCTGAAAGACAAAAATCTAGACATTTCACAAAGTAATAATTTTGAATTAATGACATGACATTTCATAATAATAATAATCGACTTTTTTTAGCAATATCTAATTAGAAATTGCATGATAATTGCATTAACCAAGCATGTTATTGTATGCCCAAGTGAGTACATGAAGTGAGTGACAATGAACGTTGATAAAATGAATTTCTTGATTTCAGGACAGACCATTTCCATACAAATTGCAATTCGGGATGTCAAAGTAAATTTTATTTTTATTTTTCGGGTTTGCCTCATCGTAAAAGTTGTTCATAGTGATATTTTAAGTCACTTCCATTAAAAAAGTTATTTTTGGGATAAACAATCCAGAAATTCGTCGCGATCGCAAGAATTGAACCTGCATTAACTGATCGAATTTTCGTCTTGGTGCTTTTCAAATTAAGCTAGATCGCATACTAACACTAACACCGCAATACAGTATTGAATTATAGTAATATGATTTTTGTCTAAGGCCGCCATCACGTACCTCTATTTTACAAGCAATTTCAAAATATAGTATTATCTAAAAATACGAAATTCCTTTAAATTGATGAAATTAATAGGAAAATCATTTTTCAAAAAAAATTTAGAGCATGAATATGATGTTCCTATTATTTTCATCAATAACTACCACGACAAAAATTACATTAGAAAAAAAATTAATACCAAAATAATAATGCGTTAAATACCGTTATTTTTTTTTAGTGAATTTGTTTTATGTAATTATTTATTTATTTTATTTTTAGGTTTTTTCGGGCTACTGTACAAAGTCTGCCCCATCAAAGAAAAAATGCCAAGTCGATGGTCTGTGCCCACTTAGCAAGATCTTCAGTGTCGTTAACCAAATTACAGCGTTGGTGGCAGCAGGTTAGCGCTAGTGTGGGAATTACTACATAATAAAATAGATTCACCTCCATTCGGTTTAGATGCCTTTATGTCATCTACATATTTAACGCGAATAAATCCAAGTTTTCATAGTTATTAGAACAAATAAAACCAGACAAGTGCGAGTCAGGCTCGCACACCGAGGGTTCCGTACAAATCCAGACGATTTACTCACTTTGAATTTCGAACCCATATTTTGTGAATTTAGGTCCAACTTAGACTGTGATTTAAAAAAAATATGTACAATTTTTAGATTTATTCCTATATGTGTACTCTGAGACAATGTTTTTCGCCAATTTTCATAGTTCTATGTCAACGGAAAGTACCTCGTAGGTTTTGATTTTTGTGAGTGACGAAATATGCTGTTTTTTACGACATAAGTGACTCTAACTTGTTTATACTATGATTGAGAAGTCTTTCTTTTACACAACTGCAAGAGATCATAGATATACGTATACAGTTTAAATTTCAGCTCGATATCTTTACGCGTTCCCGCGATAAAGAGTTGACATACACACCGACGGACAGATGGACAGACGGACAGACGGACAACAAAGTGATCCTATAAGGGTTCTGTTTTTTTCATTTGAGGTACAGAACCCTAAAAAGACTGCAAATTCACGTCGTGATCCTCAATATCCCAAAGAAGCACTCATACAAGGTTTAATAACGTATTCGCTGACAATACACGCCGTTAGCACACAAGCCCCAATCGGCTGACAATATCGGTGTTCGCAAACAAAATATTCATACGCGGGTGGATTTTTCGCGAGAGAGACAGGAGGCTTCCTTGCAATCTATCGTCGGTATAATGGAGCTGTTAAAGACAATATAGAGGAAAACATATTGGATGCAGCGAGAGGAATGTGTAAGCGAGCGACGACTACCGTACGCGATAGGTGGAGGCACACTGAGATAATCATATTGAAATCTTATTTTAAATTTATGTACAGACCATCAGAGCCATCGTTTTATCCTGAATGATATTAGTGGAATATCACACTTTCTTAGGTTCCAGGTACCGCTGGGTTGATGTCGTGGAATAAGATCTACTACATTCCGTAGCCGAACTGGCAGAGCAGAGTAGGTATAAAAGTCGACTTATAATAATAATAAAAAAGCAACTGTCACCCGACAGTTGTTTTTTTTAATTGCAGTTATTATTTTTAGGGTTCCGTACCTCAAACGGCAAAAACGGAACCCTTATAGGATCTCTTTGTTGTCCGTCTGTGTGTATGTCAAGACTCTTTATCTCGGGAACGCGTAAAAATATCGAGTTGAAATTTAAACTGTATACGTATATCTATGGTATCTTGCTGTTGTGTAAAAGAAAAACTTTTCAGTTATCGTTTTAAAAAGTTAGAGCCGTTTATGTCGTAAAAAATGGCATATTTCGCACTCACAAAAATCAAAACCTAGAGAGTACTTCCCGTTGACATAGAACTATGAAATTTGGCGAGAAGCATTGTCTCAGAGTACACATATAGGAATAAATCTGAAAACTGTACATTTTTATTTAAATCACAAAAAAATAGGGCTTTACTAAATTCACAAAATGTGGGTTCAAAATTCAAAGTGAGTAAATCGTATCATGTAATGTATCATATAAAAGAACTTCATTAGCACATGCTAAAACAGATTTTTAATTATTTTAATGACGTGTTTGTACGGAACCCTGGATGTGCGAGCCTGACTAGCACTTGTCTGGTTTTTTATTTTAATTTAATTAGGGTTATTTTTAAATCGCAGTAAGTTAAACCCTAATTATATTAAAGGGGAAACGGCTAACACTAGCACCATGCTACAACGCAAATAATGTCAGGATTTTTTTTCCGAGATTTTATTAAACAGACCAGGGTCCGTGCCTTTTGTTAGTAAAGTTTACATTTGATTGAATATAGTATTCTACAAGGAAAGGTGTTAATTTAAATCTTAGCGTAACTATAGTTTTGGTGGACTGCGTGAATGCAAAAAAATATGCTATTTATTTGGATTTGTAGTGTGTATGATAGAAATCGTATTCTCTCAGTGCACCTCGGGACAGGCGAAGCGATAAATCCGCCGCTACATCTGGGCAGGCGCTCGGTTCAATTTTATTACTATTCTCTCCGACTTATTTGATCCAGCCGTCAAAGCGAGCGGGCTACATTATCGCCTATCTTTAGACTATCTCTAAGCCTTTGTGGGCAAAAAAGTGATCCAATTCTGTTGCTTTCGGGCTTTATTGTACGGTAGGCAATTATTTTTGCTGGGGTTTGTGTCCTGAGTGTTGTTTATACTGGATGGATTTGTTGAGTTTTTGAGCATTGAGATTGTTTTTAGTTTAAATCAGCATGTAAGATAATTATTTAAAATATTAACGTGAACTCTTATCTTGTTCAACAGCAGGTTCGTACAAAATGGTGATGAAATTTTAATCTACTCTTTATTTCCAAAAAATGATTGTGCTTAGGTCGGGAATGGGTCATTTTGGTATGTGATCTTGTGTTTTTACGCTTAGTGAATATTGCTCCATACTCCAAGAGTCTGGTGCACGCGGCTTCAATGTTCGCGGTCCTCACCATGCTGCTGCGCCTCTTTGGTGGACTGACTTTGTGGTGGTTGACGATGTCGGTTACGATATATGCGGCTTTGGCGATGGCATCGACGGCCTTATCGACGATAACCGCTTCTTGTTCCCTCTCATCGCCGTTGACAACTTGTTCTTACTCCTTGATGTCATCGTCAACAGCGTCGGCCTGCTGATCGGGGTTGCTGTTGTCGATCACACCGACGTCGACGGTCTCTGTCTCTTTGTAAGTGTCGTCAGCGGGGTCGGTGGCGGACTGTTCGAGTTTTGCTTTAGTGCGGCACGGAACGGGCGGCGCGGTGGACAGATTGGGCGACTCTTTCGCAGGAGGAACTGATACCTCGATGAGTTGATCAGTCCAACTACGCGAATATTTTGCATGCCTGAGGTCTGCTCTGTCGGACTTTATCAGCTGGCATACAACGCCTTTGCTTTCTCTCCTGATAATAAGTCATTATTTGTCCCATGAGCGACCGATTCTTCATCTAGAGGGAAACGAGCTTATTTACAGTTTTAAATAGGGCGAGACGGCTCCTTTTGGTGGCGGCCGAGGTATCCTTGTCAGTGTCCATATGGTGCGCCATTGTAGACGGGACGCCATGAACTGACAGTTTTGTTTTCAGGCAGGACACGTTGAATATAGACCCTCAAGCCATGGGACGTAACCCCACGAACGGAATTATTTGTGTTGCAGCGTGTGCTGAAGCTCGCGAAACCGCAGCCACAGATGTCGTGGCGATGCTGGTACAGCGCCTTTCACCTGATATGCGCAATGCACATCCTCCGTAACAGCTTGTTTGGTACCGACAAGGCAGAGCTGTCCTTATTCCGACGTGGTGTGATGCTGCTCGCGCCCGCGGAGGATCGCACCTGCGACTGCGCAACTTCCCCTGAATTTGGTTGTTGGTTCGCACCGGTGGCGGTGGTATTGCACACTCTGCAAGTCCTGCGATTATTCAAACCCGTTCGATTCATTTAATTCAAGTCTACGTTCAGATTTTGGTACTTTGAACTGACAGTTAAAATGTTCAGCAAATACATTTGATCTCGAGCGAGCGTTTCACTCTCAGACCCTGTATCTTTCTGTCTTGCTATCCTATACTTTGAGTAATTATGTGGGCCCCTAAATAGTATTATCCCAGGGCCCCATATACTCACGGTCCGGCCCTGATTGTACAGTTACTACATTATCAGAATTTCGACATATTGAAATAGAACTTTCAGATGCAAAACTTTAGTTTTGTAGACCTGTAGCACATTCGGTAACTTAATATGAAAAACCTTGAACTAAATCAGATACAAAAGCGCAGGATACATTTTACATTTAATACGGTTTCTAAAGCTGTATCTACCTGCGTGAATGGCCCAGCAGAGGCCTGAACGGCTTCTAATGGTATTGCCACGATTTACCAAATGGTTCCATTAACTAGTGGGACGCGAATACACCTAACCTAACAAATCTCCTATTTTTAGCCTATTTGATACCTACGAGTATGTTGTTTGTAAACTTTCGCGATTTGGACACATTATTTTTATACAGGGCTATTTGCTTACTAACCTAAAAGAGCATGATTTATACCATCACTACGAACAAATAGCTGATTTTTTTTTTGTTGGCCCCATAGTAAAAATTATTCGTAATGATGGTCTAAATTACCCCTTTTCGGCTTAAAACTGGGTAAATAAATAACCCTGTATACTACTGGACTAAACTTGCACTAAAATCACGAATATTTTTGCATGTACCAACTAATTAATCGTGCCTTTTTGAGAACAGATTAACTAATTCGAAAATGCTACAAGTTTATAAGTGAAAGTTAGGTATAATGTTCGGAGACCTACTAGTAGGTATTATGAGATTAATCTCAAGATTCTTTTTTCAATATCAAGCTTTTTTTCGACCCAAAATATAGCTTCTACCACAAGAAATGAAACAAAAGGTCAGTACTGCAAGCTAAACAGCCGCACGGGACAGCGTAAGTCGTCCATACATCGCCCATCGAGCTGATAAGGGCCGCGGCCGAGCGTGAAGATACGACGGATTGAGCCGCCCGGGGTCAGGGCGACGGGTAAGCTCTTTGATGCGGTGGAAGACGGCACAGTACTTTAACTGTAGTGTTTCGTTTATACGTGACTAATAAAATAAAATAGGTGGACGATATCGTCAAATCGCGGAAAGAACCTGCCAGGCTCGAATGCGTATCACGCAATATTTCTTTCGACGCGTCAGAACGAGACAGCGTTATGGCAAAGTATCTGTTACTTTTTCGCTCGTCGAAAAGAGTTCTTTCGTGGCTTTTCATGGTTGGATCCTGGGAAATCTGGACACGATTGGCACAGGACCGAGACAAATGGCACTGTAATAACGAGACCTATGCCCTTCAGTAGGATAAAAAAGACTACGGACGATGATGAATAATATTGCTCGCTCAATGTTTAGTAGTCATCCATCGTCAAATGCTACTCGCCTGGACAGGGTTCGGAAAAGTTTGTAACGTTTTTTCGTCCGACGTATTTCAGGGCTTCAAGTCGACCTTGTTTGACAGGTGTATATTGATGACCAGTGATGACTTGATGACACTGAAACTTGGTTTTTTCTATAAGTTTTATGGGTAAACTCAAAGAAACTCGATGAGCTCTGAAGATGGCTATGCTCCAAGTCTTTCCGAGAATTCAAATCAGAATGAGTAGAACCATAGTTCCAAATTGATTGCCCTGGTAGCTCAGTGGTTAGTGAACCTGACTTCTGGGTCAAAGAGGCTTGGGTTTGATCCCCACCCAGGGCAAGCATTTTTGTGATGAATATAAGTGTTTGCTCTGTGTCTTAGTGTTACTCGTATTTAGGTACTATCTATATAAGTATGTTTTTAAAATATGTAAGGTATATGTAGTATATCAGTCTCTGGCAGCCATATCACAAGCTTTGCTTAGTTTGGGGTCAGAGACCGTGTGTATCTTACACACGGTATCTGACCCCAAACTCCCCCAATATTTATATTTATATAGTAAGGTTTTCTCAGTCACTCCATATTTCATTTTGATCTATACTTCTACTATGCTAGTAAACAATACTGCGACAATACAACCGTCACATTGACTTAAGGCTAATTTTTAGCCACATTTTTACCATCACAAATTTGTTAAAAATGAAGAATTGAATCCGAAGAAAGCTCCAGTTATTTAGTGTAGATAAACACAAGGTACTTTGTATTATATATTGCATGTTTGCGAACAGGTATGTGTGTATTGATTTATCTTGCAAATATCAACCAAATCACTGTCTTTTCGGTGCATGGTTCCGTAGCACAACGGATTTATTGTTTGAGACCCGCGACTGGACAGCCACGTATTTCGTACACGGGACTCGATATGTGACGGGGGTTTACTTCAATTCAGGGAAAACCAATATACCGTAAAAATATAGCAAAACCGATACAGATGTTTATCTTCAAAGCATTTCTAGGTTTCAAATGCCTGGATCAACAATTGGTCTTATTCAATTTGTCTCACAACAAATGTGTAGCTGTATTTTCTATCTTAATTATGATGTATGGAATAAACATTTATTTATTCCTACTTCAGATTTTAAGGAAATTTGCATAAAAGTATAATATTTCTAGCGTTTTCTTACAGAAGTTTCTTAATTAAATTATTGTTTATTTATAAAAAAATGTCTTTTATTTATACATTATTTAACACTGTCTTCTGCTTCTCCATAAGATGATAATGAAGGTAAATAAGTGACACGATTCGTGTTTTAGTTACAGATTGTCAACTTCAACGCTTGCACGACATTTCATTTCTATGAAATTTCCCGCAATAAACAAACCAAAATCTTTAAAACAACGACATATTATATTAGGTCAGTTTTTCTAAATACATGATTTAAACAACAGCTTCCTCTGAAGCTCAGTCGTCACAAAGACTAAACTAAAGCTTTCGAAGTCAGCAATTGAACAAAATTGCAGTCAAAATGGGCAGCGCTGCGTTCGGACAAATTTATAGAGTGGCACAGACCGTCCGACGGACAAAAGATGCATTTACATAACAAATTGAAGGGCTACGGATGTGCTACGGCGTAGCAATGGTGCTACGCCACGAGCTACGAAGCTCCGTTTGTTTGCCTTTGATGTCATAGACTGGACTTTGCGATTATTATGCAATTCAATCAAGTGGTCGGTCGTGCATCGAGGAATGTTTTGTTTGACATACCTACTGAATTAAGTTTCATATTCATCTTAGATTGTTATGGATCCAATTAAGTTTGAAGACACGTAGGTACATACACATCAGAACAACAAAAACATCATAACTTAATTAACACCGAAATATAATATATCACAAAAAGTCATGTTTTGAACAGTCAACCGAGTAAGGCAAATTGGACAATGTCTGTTTTGGGTCTAACCAAGCAATCTATATCTGTGTGCCTTGCCGCTCAAGGTGTTAACATCTAGGGTTAACTAAACATTTAATTGATAATTTTCGGATAAAAAAATGAAAAGATAGAAGCGAGAAACATTATGATATTTAGGTAGTGTTTGGGTCTGTTTTTTTTGCTATTTAAAAAAATATATTTTTATTTAGCATAAAATCGTCCTAAGTACCTCATTATTTACGGAAAAACCAATTTGTTAGTTATAACAAAAACCGTAGAGCCAAATTAAATTTGTATGCAAACGCAAAATACCCACTAAAAGCTTTTTTAGCGTTAAACACAAAATGGAAACTTATTCAAAGAAATACCGAAGAGTTTTAAAAGCGTTCTCCGGTTTATTTGCGGATAGCCATTAATTTATTATTCAGCATGTAAATTGTTGGCCAACTTCTCAAATCGGAATGTAACTCAAATCGGAATCTTGAAAAACTTTGACTTTTTTACATCTCTCCTAAGGTTGGTTCACACGAGGATGGTTTGAGCCGCACCTGTTTTGATCTCTTTTGTATATTATTTTGTGTATTTCAACATAAAATTATACAATGCTATACAAAAACACTAATATGTCTTATCAAGAGAGTTATTGACCAGAGTCAACAACTCCCTAGTCAAACAAGCCCCACAAAGTGCATTCCGTCCAAATGTCCCCATTATGCTCGCGGCGTTGCCTCTCTGAATAGCAAGAGAGATGTGCTGCACTAAGCACGCCCCCGACCGCGGATCCTGTCCCCTCTCTCTGCGCCGCTGACCAAGATTCCGCACATTTTTTTTGCCTCGGAGCACCACAAACCCGCCGTCTCAACGGCAAACGGAACGAAGTCGTATGTCGGTTCCATGCAGGAGTATTTGAGGCGTTTCCCTCGGGCCGCCGCCTCTGCACCCGCGCCTGCCAACACCTGGGTAGGGTTTGTGTATTTTGTGTAGTATAACAGTTATCTAGTTAGTTTTAACTTTTAAGCCAATAATAAATAAGTTGTCAAGTGCGTGTCAAGACACGCGTATAGGTTTCCGTAGATAGTGACGATGATTATCATGATGATAAAAAATATTTTATGATGTCATTATATGGTTGAGTGCTCTCAGAAACTAGAAGCTTCTGAGTTAGTAGACCATATAAAAAACTTTATCTGAAAATTATTTTGAGCATTGTGGAATTTCTGAATTATAGGAATATTTTGAACTTTCTATTTTTTATACTTTAGAAATTAGGAGTGGAATGGGGGAGGGTGATACTCTTATTTCAACTTTGGCAACATATACTTCATATATGTTGCCAAATAGTACACGCGACAAAGATAGTATCTAAATAAATAAATGTATGAGAGCTACCCCTTATATGCATTATTTTGATGTCACATCTCAAATTTTTTTTGTTTTTCAAATTTAGTTCATAATTAAAGAAAGTTACAAGCCTTTGTAATATCAAGATGGATAGACGAACGAACATATCGAAGTTATAAGGGTTCCTCGTACGTACTACGGAACCCTAAAAAGTGAAAACAAATATTTTATATTTTTAACCAATTATTAAATATAAATTTCCAATTTTAACTTTGAAATTAACGTTAATACACTCTCGATAGATTATACAGGTTACTTTCGTTGAAATCACTGAGGCATAGACAATTGTTACTAAAATAAATAAAAAATTAAAGATTTTTTTGAGAAATTGCGTAAAATAACGTTAACATGACACAAAGCGCCATTGATATTCTTCAATTTGACCCGATCCTTATTACTTCATAAACTTCTCGATTAAGAATTTTCCCGAACGTTCCGAATTAACATGGAAATGTACTTTTTCCGTTTATCTTTGGGATTAATTTTTACATAATCATGAGGATTTTTTTCGTAATGAGCGTTTTAATATTCATCATTCGGAGTTGGCTGTTTCTTTCGTTTACATTATAATTTGAATGATGAATTATGTAATGGTATAAGTATTATTCTAATGAGTTTTAGATAGAAATACATCGTCAAAGAAGGATTTTAAGTACTTATTTGGTTACTATTAAGAGTCTAGTTTTGTTTTTCTTCAATCGGAATATTGAAATTTACTGGATACAGTAATAAAATATTTTATCAATCTTTACTGGAGAGTAAAAATTGATAGTGATAATTAAATAATATTTTTTATTGTACACCAGAAATTACAATAATATACAACAATAATTACAAAAAAAAGATGTACAATGGCGTCCTTATCGCCTTTGGCGATTTCTACCAGGCAACCTTTGGATGGATTGGATACGAAAAATAGAAATACGCTCGGTGGTGTATAAAGACAGTGAAATAAGTAATGAGAGAGAAAAAAATACTTAAATACAATAATTAAAATAAACAAATAAAGGTATATTTTATAAACATACATAATATACTAAACATATATAATAAGAGTTTAAGTGATCTGCTGTGCAAACTTAGAAAATAATTACGTACCTAACATATTTATTAAAACTTACGCAAAAAGCACGCAGTTAATAAATAATAAATAAATATCATGGGACATCTTAGGCACGGATTCTGACCCCAAACTAAGCAACATTCTTCAAATAAAAATTTGCCTTGGTTGAGAATCAAACATACGCATCTTTAACCCAGGAATCAGGGTCACTAACCACTGAACCACCGAAGCAGTTGGTTGAATTGAAAACCACCTCTCGGAAGTTCAAAGATTGAAAATATGTCAAAACTGTAATAATAGCTATTATTTACACTATGTTGATGCTGAAACTTTAAATGAAATCTTATATGTATACGAATATTATTTTATATTAGTAACGGAAGTTATAAATAAATAATTGGTATCGGTACTTGTATTTGACGGCTTAACCATTTCATCAATTATTGTTAATACATAGACATACAATAATTTTGTAATAATCATAATATTTTAAACACAAGTTAATCATTGATAATGTTTGTGGTGCGTTTTAGCCAGTTTATGGCCATAGCAATTATATTATGATGCTAAAATACCAAATTGTAGTTTGAAAGTTAGAGTTGAACATATGGACAGTTGGTGATAACATCTTTGTGAAAGATGTTATCATGACCTTTTATTTAAAAAAGTTCATGATCAACTCAGAGATGACTGTAAAAATTGGGGCGAGTTAGCCTGGGAAACTGGCACAATAGAACCCATAATGCAAGACGCAAATATCAATCAACCAGCAATTATAGGCGATTTGTTACTAGACAGTGTGTGGGAACGTGCAAGGAAAGCGTTCTTCGACGTTCGCATTGTAAATGACGCTTCCTCTTACAGCTACCTCACCTGGCAAAAAAAGAACAGAGACATAGCCAAGAGAAACACTCAAAATACGACCGAGCAGCTGAAGACCTAAGAGCCTCATTCCCCATTAGTCATTTCATGCGATGGAGCCATAGGAACTGAATATAACAGTTTTAAAAAAAAACTGCTTCGAAGCTTAATGAGAAATGGGGAAACGCATCGTCTTTCCATTCTATACAACGCCAGAACGCAGCCATAGGAAACTGCTCGCGTATATATTGTAATGTTGTTTTAAAATATGTTACTACAAACCATACAAGAATTTTGCGTACTGATCGTGTATAGTTTGTAACTTTGATGCTCGCGTCGAGTCTTTCCATTCTGTACAACGCCAGAACGCAGCCATAGGAAACTGCTCGCGTACGAGTACAATAATTATATTGTTATGTTGTTTTAAAATCTGTTATTACAATGCATACAATAATTTTCCGTACTGATCGTGTATACCTAGTTTGGATCGTGGATGCTCGCATCTTTGTTGCTGACTATACTCAATTACTTATACTCATTTAATTTATAACAATAAGTTAAATGTAAAAAACCTAGTATCTTAAATTTTAGGTAAATCTAACAACTTGAGCCGTGGTGGTCAAGAGGTAGTGACACCCGCCTTACAATCGTGAGGTCATGGGTTCGAATCCCCGGTCCCGTACCAATGAGTTCTTTGGAATTTATGTACGGAATTTCACACCACAGGCTTTTTTGGTGAAGGAAAACATCGTGAGGCAATCTGCATACGTTCGTAGAAGAAATTCGATGGCGTATGTGAATCCACCAACCCGCACTAGGCATGCGTGGTGGATATGGCCCAATCACCCTTCGTGGGTAGGCCTGCGTCCTGCTGTGGACTACTAAAAAGGCTGGTACATACATACAATAACTAATAAAACTGATTTTATAAGATAAAAATTGATTCATTGAAATAATAATAAATAACAATCAACTTACACTTGACAAGAGTGTAAAAAAATCGAAGTAGTTTTTTGATTCAGTAAAATATGAAATTATGTTTATTTATAGGATAAAATAGCTAGGATTGAATAAAAAAAAAACTTTTCAACGAGCATTATTAATATTATGTGAGACGTTAAATGCTAGGGGTTGAATATGAAATTTTGTAAATTTGAATTACTATAAAATAGAAAGAGAGGTCAATAAATCAAAATGGCGAGCATGCAACTGCTTACGTACAAATTATAATGTAGAGTTTAGCGCGCTTATTCCGAAACATACACAATTAGTCCGTATACGTACTGACGCTGTATATTATGGAACAACATAATACTTCTACGTTACAACAAAGTATATGCGAGTATTTGCGTACTACTCTTGTATGGTTTGGAAGAACTTAGTAAAAAACTTATTTCCAATCTATTCGTGATTAGTTTCATACCCTTGCGTTCTGGCCTTGTATAGAATGGAAATACGCGGTAACGCATATTCTCAAACAGTATACTGGCTGACAGTGAAAATACAAATCTCAGTTATAACAGCAGTTGCATGACTGAATGAGTAAGAGGCACGCGAAAACATATCAGGACGTTGTTTTTAAACTTTCGCGATTTGAACACTTTATTACTATATACTACGGGACTAATCGCGCACTAAAATTACGAGATAAATAAATACCTCCTTATCCCGGTGTTACGGCCGAGTTGCATCGACCGTGGACAACGGGTAGACTAAACGCCGGGATGAGGATGTATTTATTTATCTCGTAATTTTAGTGCGCGATTAGTCTCATGGTATATAATAATAAAATATATCAGGACCTTTCAATGTGAAGATGGAGCAGGAATACTCTAGTGACGCGAAACAGAAATACCTACATGTGCTTTTTTTATAATTTTACTAGTTTTTACCCGCGGCTTCGCCCGCATGATATTTTGATTTTTGACGCAATATCATTATAATTTATAACCTATGTGTTATTCCGATATATAAGCTATATTATTGCAAAGTTTCATCTCAATCCGTTCAGTAGTTTTTGCGTGAAAGAATAACAAACATCCATCCATCCTCACAAATTATCGCGTTCTTAATATTAGTAGGATATATGTATGTGTGCAATAATATCAAGCTATCGTTGATATCTAAGGAAGTAAGTATGGTGTAAAATAATAAAATATCTTAAGGTTTACTCTTTGTGAAATAATACTCTCATTATATCTTACATTACAGCAATATTTCAGTTTAACACATTCAAAATAAGTTTTACGTCATTTAAAATGTTTTGCGCTAAAACTTTACCAACACTTTAAAAATAGCTTTTTGAGAAATTACAATCTATCTATTATATAAAAGGCTTCCCTGAGTGACTGACTGACAGACAGCCTACAGCCCAAACCGCTTAAGATATGAGCTTGAAATTTGGAATATAGGTACATTGAACGACGTAATGGAGCACTAAGGACGAAAATTTTGAACTTTCGACCTCTAAAGGGGTAAAACGGGCCCTTTTCGTTTGTATGTAACTTTTTATTCCCTGTACCGATTGACTTAAAACTTTGTATACATGCTTTTCAAACAAAATAAAAGTTACGTTTTTTCCTGTTTTTCCGAATTTTCCTCATCTAAGGGGTCAAATAAGGTCCCAAAGTTGGTGAAAAAAGCGTCAATTACATCAAACCAGCTGAACGGTTATGGTTGAAAATTGGTATGAAGGAAGCACTCAGCATGTTTTAATACAGGAACTAATAAAATCCAGGAAAATTTATAAGGTTCCTTAGGGATACGCAAAATTAATAAGTTTAGGCTACAGCCCAAACCGCTGAAGATATGAGCTTGAAATTTGGGATATAGATACATTGAACGACGTCATGGAGCACTAAGGATGAAAATTTTGAACTTTCGACCTCTAAGGGGGTAAAATGGGTCCTTTTCGTTTGTATGTAACTTTTTATTCCCTGTACCGATTGACTTGAAACTTTGTATACATGCTTTCCAAACAAAATAAAAGTCACGTTTTTTCCTGTTTTTCCGAATTTTCCTCATCTAAGGGGTCAAATAAGGTCCCAAAGTTGGTGAAAAAAGCGTCAATTACATCGAACCAGCTGAACGGTTATAGTTGAAAATTGGTATGAAGGAAGCACTCAGCATATTTTAATAGAGTAACTAATAAAATCCAGGAAAATCTATAAGGTTCCTTAGGGATACGCAAAATTAATAAGTTTAGGCTACAGCCCAAACCGCTGTAGATACGAGTTTGAAATTTGGAATATACGTACATCGTACGACATAATGAAGCACTTAGGATGAAAAACGTACCCAACTCTAACTTACGGGGTAAAACGGGCCCTTTTCGTTTGTATGTAACTTCTTATTCCCTGTACCGATTGAGATGAAACTTTGTATACATGCTTTCCAAACAAAATAAAAGTCACGTTTTTTCCTGTTTTTTCGAATTTTCTTCATCTAAGGGGTCAAATAAGGTCCCAAAGTTGGTGAAAAAAGCGTCAATTACATCGAACCAGCTGAACGGTTATGGTTGAAAATTGGTATGAAGGAAGCACACAGCATGTTTTAATACAGAAACTAATAAAATCCAGGAAAATCTATAAGGTTCCTTAGGGATACGCAAAATTAATAAGTTTAGGCTACAACCCAAACCGCTGTAGATACGAGCTTGAAATTTGGAATATACGTACATCGTACGATATAATGAAGCACTAAGGATGTAAAACGTACCCAACTCTAACTTACGGGGTAAAACGGGCCCTTTTTGTTTGCATGTAACTTCTTATTCCCTGTACCGATTGACATGAAACTTTGTATAGATGCTTTTGAGACTAAATAAAAAATATGGCTGTACCTGTTTTCTAAATTTTCCTTAAAAAAATCGTTAGGGGTCAGATACGTCCCAAAACTTCAATGCGCTTTTTTAAATAATGTAGTATCTAGGATTATGATAATGATAGTTTATCTTTAAATGGGGCAAAATGGGTCCCCAAAAGTTTACGATTTTTTTTATTTTGGGAGCCAATAGTCTTAAGCTTAGCGCACATATGGATCAATATAGGTATTTTACTATAGGATCAACCCTGACAAGCGAAAATTAACTACATTTTCCATACATTTTGTCGCGGGTCGATGAACTTTTTGTGTTAAACAGCTGATTTTATTCACGTGCTTTTGGGGTTGGTACCATTGTAAAAGTTAATCAAATTATGAGTATAATAGCATCCTAGAATATGCCTGACTAGAATTACGACTTGTGTGCCATTTTTTCATTTGTCTGGAAAATTAAATTTCTAATGACTTAATGAAACATGTCGAATACCTGTACCGGCCTTAATTAATAGTGCACTACTGAAAATAGGTACTACGGATAGCACTACGGATAATAGAAACAGGTGGGTCTTAAGATGAACATGGACAAGACGAAAGTCATGTATAATTCCCATGTTTTACCTACCCCGATTTCTGTTGGAAACTCGGTTCTTGAAGTCGTTGACTCGTACGTCTACCTAGGACAAGTAGTCCAGTTAGGTAGGTCCGACTTCAACAAAGAGGCCAATCGACGAATTCAACTCGGCTGGGCAGCGTTCGGAAAAGTGCGTAGTGTCTTCTCGTCCGACATACCTCAGTGCCTCAAGTCGAAAGTTTTCGACCAGTGTGTGTTGCCAGTGATGACTTATGGCACAGAAACGTGGTCTCTCACTATGGGCCTTATTAGTAAGCTCCAAGTAGCCCAACGAGCTATGGAGAGGGCTATGCTTGGAGTCTCTCTGCGAGACCGAATCATTAATGAGGAGATCCGTAGAAGAACCAAAGTTACCGACATAGCCCAACGAATTGGCAAGTTGAAATGGCAATGGGCAGGGCACATAGCGCGGAGGGCTGATGACCGTTGGGGTCGAAAAGTTCTCGAGTGGAGACCATGTACCGGCAAGCGCAGCGTAGGACGTCTACCCACAAGGTGGACGGATGACCTCATTAAGACCGCAGGATCGCGCTGGATACAAGCCGCTTCCAACCGGTCTTATTGGAGATCCATAGGGAAGGCCTATGTCCAGCAGTGGACGTCCTGCGGCTGATGGATGACTGAAAATAGGCCTATCCGCGAAGGGTAATTGGGCCATATCCATCACGCCGGCCAAGCATGGGTTGCTGAATTCACATACGACATTGATTTTTTCTACGTACGTACAGGTTGCCTCAATGTTTTCCAGCAAAGAAAAGTGAAATTTCTTACATAGTTACTCATACAATTATTATTATTGGCTCCCTCGGTGGCTCAGTAGTTGACCCTGACTCCTGGGTCAAAGAGGCGTGGGTTTGATTCCCAGGGCAAATATTTATTTGATGTTCATATGTGTTTGCTTTGTGTCTGAGTGTTATTAATGTATTTTTATTTATTTATTTAACACTTTATTGCACACTATTTGTACAAAAGGAGGACTTAACGCTAAACAGCATTATCTGCCAGTCAACCTACATGTATAAATAAATAAATAAATATATCTTTATTGTACACAGAAACACAGTACAGAAACTATACAATGGCGGCCTTATCGCCTTTGACGATTTCTACCAGGCAGACTTTGGATGGACTGGAATTATTCTAAAAATAGGAGTATGGTCGGTGGTGTATACAATACAGTACATACATTGAAATACATGTATATGTAGTATATCAGTCTCTGCCAGCCAAATCACAAACTTTGCTTAGTTTGGGATCAGAGACCGTGTGTGAGATGTCCTCCAATATTTATTTTATATATTTATTTATTATTGAGTTAATTTCAGAAATTCGGCAATTTATCATCCAAAAATTCACGTATGTACTCTGTAATAAGCTTTAGATACAAGTAAATTAAATAACCAAATACTGAGACAATTCAGGCTAAACCGTAGGCATTATTTTGCAAGTAATACAATAATAGGCTCAGTTATGAAGACGCCATAGTAAATATAATAACAACATAAAAAGTGTTATCTCTATCGAATGCTTAAAGTGAAAATGAAACAGATATAATTATGATAATTAGCTATTATAATTACGATGGCGCCTTCATAATCGAGCCTAATGCGGGCTTAACCACGAGCTACTATTATTTTAAGTAAGTGCCAAGAAAACGCGGGCCTAACTGTGGGTTTTTATCATTTTAAGCAGTTACGAAAATAACGCGGGCCAGACCGTGGGCTTTTATCATTACAAGCAATACAAAAACGCAGGCTACCGGCATGCTATTATAATTTTAAGGATTTGTTAAGACAACACGGGCCAGACCGCGAACTATTAGATATTATTATAAGCAAATGCCAAGATAACGCGGGTTGAACCGCGGGCTGTTATTTTAATTAAGTAAGTATTAAAACAACGTGGGCCAAACTGTGGGTTATTATGTTTGTAAGTACCTAATTATTAACACAACGCGAGCTAAACCGCGGGCTTTTATCATTTTGAGCAAGTACTAAGACAATACGGGCCAGACCATGGGCTATTATCATTGTAAGTAATACGACAATGCAGGCCAAACGGCGAGCTTTTATAATTTTAAGCAAGTATTAAGACATCGCAGTCCATGCTGCGTGCTATAAATAACCATCTTAAGCAAGTACTAACAATACGCGGGCCAAACCGTGATCTATTATTATTTCACTTTATTTGATATACATCTCTCGGGCCAAGCCCGGTCATTTGATGGGCATCAGAGGAGCCGAAGCCAACACTGAGAGGCCCTTTTTAAACATCATTTAGCTACGAGTGTGTTGTAGGGGTGAAGGTACAAGGAGCCTATTGTGAGTAATGACTTGAAAAAATAATGGGTTATTGTGGTGAACTTCTGGGTGTTATACAAAACCGGTCTATGGAATGAGGTGCGGCACCCGCCAAGTAAAGCCTCATTTCAAAATATTAAGGCGGGTGGTGACTTGCCATCCATCTATTATTATTATTATTATAGGCAAATACTGTTACAATTTTGACCAAACCGTGGGCATTATCCTTGCAAGTAATTTTAAGCAAGTATTAAGACAACGCGGGCCAAATTGCGGACTATTAGATATTATTATAAGCATGTACAAAGAGAACGTAGATCAAACCGCGGGCTCTTTTCATTTTAAGTAAGTACCTATGTACTAAGACAACGCGGGCGAAGCCGCGGGTTTTAAGCTAGTTTAAATATATTTTTGTTCAAAGTATCTAATCATCTTTTCCAGGCTTGCATACTCGTATGACAAATTAAAACTCATTTAAAGATTGATAATCATAATATTCTGAGAGCGCAATTTTATCACGTATATTCGTAAGGAACATTACACGGGAATAACTTGAGGTGTGAGTAATCGGTTCTATTACGAAGGTGATCACGACTCAGATTGGTGTCACGCGTCGGTGGCCATCTTGATTTTAAGATTTGGGAGGTGTTATTGATGATTCCTGTCCTGGGTCATTCATTTTTGGGGTTATTAAACCTGTGATTTTATTCAGTTACAAGCGATTTTCTCATAATGGTATAGGTCGTACAAAATGTTATAGCTTGTGCACACACGAGGCAAGTCAATTTATTTTATTAGTCAGGAGTAATTCATATATCAGCGAGCGTGAGGAGTAGAGTTTCGGTTGTGTGTGTGCTTTAAAAAGTCTGTTATTTTTTTAACTACTGTGAAATCGTGATAATTGAAGAAATTTATCATCGAACATCAAAAGGGCGAAGAATTCATGAGGAATGATACTAGTGCTATATGAGTTATTGTCATAAAGTTGCAACGTTACTATGTACTGTAATAGATCAAATTGTTGTACCACTACAACAACTATTGTTTTTGTTTTCTTCTATATAAATATATCGGGGTATTGACTATAGCGCCATCTAGTGCATTGAGAGTGATGAACCACTCTAGCGGAACGCCCAGCCAGCAGTGTTACGAGAACCACGGGCGGACTTGTATCCACGTACAGTGGAGCGGGTCCCGAAAAGGGCATCTCGTGCTCGGCGGATCGCTTACGCATTACAGTTTCGGATTGTTATAATGTGATAGTGTTATTACTAAGGACTTGAACAGGAAAGTGATTTGAGACTAAAACAGGCCGTGACATAGTGTTACAAGCAGTTATATGTCCTCGCCCACAAAATAACCCACGCGCGTATGCGCATTAAGCTAATGATGATGATGATGGACCCCAAGTCCCGTTATCAGAAGTGGGATCGCAAGGGCAAATCCTTGAGGACGAAATTTAATCATTAAAACGCAAGGATAAAGTACCGCAACCGTTCTACACTAATTTTAAATCTACCCGCATTTCAATAAGATGAAATCAATTTGCCTCTCATCGCAAAGATATCGTGAAACAACTTCTGCTATAATTTATCAGATTTCAAGTTCGGAGCATGAGCATTGAACAGATGCTCTCACCAAAAGGAGGTTGTAAATTAATGTGTTGAAGAATGGATTGTTAATAAAGCAAGCGTATCCAAAGAAAAGAGGGTATTGTTAGCTTTGGAGTGTGTGAAGTTGTTATTATTCTGCTGTGACTTAGGCAGATTGAGGAGAAATAAAATCGTACTTTATTTTGATCAATTTGAACAGCAGGGATGTAATACCAGTGAAGTGTTTTGGTTCAATGTGCGTGGAATTCTAAGTAGTTCTACAATGACAGCACGGATGTAATATCAGTGAAGTGTTTCGGTTCAATATGCGTGGAATTCTAGTTCTACAATGAGCTACTAGACGAGTAGCACTCAAATTGTTGCTGCAGCGCGTCGGCCGGAGACGCTGCAGCATGTCGTCGCATCGTCACCGAGCTGCTGCGGCGCAATCCGGTGCGCGAACTGAGCTATGCTATAATTTGAGAAACGAAAACATCGAGAAGTACTGACAGACCCGGGTGAGCTTGTTCCATTTTATTTTGACTTTTGGTGTTCCTTGATTAATTTGATAGAGCGATTGTTGTACCTAATAAGGCTATAATTAGGTAGGTATTGAAAAAAAAATCTGTGCTTCTGTGCTATTGTGCATCCAGAGAATGTGAGTGTCTGTTTTCACAGGTACAACAATGTTAAATGACATAGTGATATTCAAAGCGATAAAGCAAACCGTAAACAAGAAAACAAGATAATTGCTTCTAGGGTGCGTTTACGCACTCTGGATAGATCGGGATTGTTCTGGGAGTGCGTGAACTGGACAGGTTAAATTTTGGCCAACGTATGTTTTTTTTCGTCTGATGAATGTCGGAAGGGGGTGACTTACTTTTTTAAAACCAATTTCTAGTTGCAAACTAATTTGTTAGTGTAATTAATGGCTCATTCATATAGGCCGAATCATGCAGGTCGCCGGTCGGCGGGTGTGGGGTTGGCCGCGAGCTGGGCAGTGTCCAATCAATGCGTAGCCCTTATAGCTAATCAGATTAAATTTTATCTCTGACGGAAATGCATAAACGACCTCGTAAGCATTAACACGTTAGCTGCGTGGCCATTTTCAAAAGGCGTACAGCCTGTGCTTTTGATAAGTATTAGAACTCGTAACGTTGTTTAACCACTCAGTGCGTAAGGGACTTCGTTGACCTCCAATGTTTTTATTTTATTTTTACTACTGAAATTAACTTGAAGCGGGAAGTAATTTTAAACATTTATCTCTCTCATACGGCACTGAGAGAAAGAATACGATTTTTGGTGCCGCAGTGGCTGAAAATCCTGTAAGAAATTATTTTGATACCTTATCGATAGTCGACGTACGCTTTTACTGATTCGCAGTGAGTAGTGGTGTATAGGTGTTTCGTCTCGTATACTTTTTATATTATAATTTTCTTATTTTTTTATACAGGAATCAGTCTGATTACATGTACGATCTGAGATTTTCTAGGAACCAATTAAAATTTATGTTAATCGGTATATATCATCATGAATTGGTCACCTACATCTATTTAAGCCAATATTTTAACACCTGACAAGTGGGTAGCGACAAATAGCCAATGAGTATCCCGATCTGTACGACACCGGAGAGAAGGTATTCTAATAATAATGTACCTACTTGCTAAAACACGCAAACACCGGACACACCCGACGACAAAGCTTCGAAATCCGGTAAACTCGTGTTGGTTCTACGAATGATATCGCAATGAACGGAAGATAATTTGAGGATAAGTGCGCATTTTACGTGTTTTTGAGGGGAATAAAATAAAAATAAACATTTCATATTTTTAGTTCTGTTTCGGGCAAAACGGGTGCGCGAATCGTCGGCCGACGAGAGTTTGTGAAGGACGGTGGATAAGCTCTGGGGTTGTGGGGTGTAGGGTTGTGACACAAGATGGCAGCGGGATGAAGTCGGGAGCGTGTAGGGGCTGTTGTGTGGCCAGCGCATGGCCAGCGTCATAGCTTAGCATGGGTGACGCTCGTGATAGGATGACGTACCGATATCGCAGCGGTGTTGCAAGCAGATTTCGAAGGCCTTGGTGTATGTGGCATATATTTTGAACCTTATGATTATGGCAATGATGCCTCTTATTTCAGTCTGACGCCGGGTCCGCTCCATAGTAGTTACGTTAATGCTGCAAGGAGGGTACGAAGTTATCGTTGATTACTATTAATGTGAAACCTGTTTTTAAAATTATTTCTTACCGTATTTTTACAAAATAGTTCATGCAATTCAGCAGCTTTTGTTTAATGAGAATTTTCATGGCATTAATAATTATTTAACAGAAAAGATAAGGTATAGGAAAAATTAATAATTTTATTATTTTCATTTCTTCGATTAGACAGTGAGAAAGTGTAACAAGTATTGTGTGTGTACTTACAATAAAAGGTTTTCTAAAATTGAGAGTAAATTAAATCATTTTCGATGTTATTACCATTTTCTTTTGCTACTGGATAACAAACCATTGAAGAACACTATTTATTTGCTGTTAATCGGGGTTTGTTAATTATCGCTTGTTGGTAAGTGTTTGCTCATTTTGTTATCACGTCATAAATTCGTAAAAGGCATTGTCATTTTTGCTACTATGAAGCGACGCATCTTTCTTATTGGCGATTGAAGTAGTAAATGAAGATTTCTGCCATCGGCGGGTGCGCTACGAGTAGTTACTGTATTATTCTTAGGTAAACGGAAAGTTGCGGAAGGGGATTGCTGTAAGCATCGAAAAACATTGTGGGCAGCTATAGTAGGCACCAGTACGTACCTACGTAGCGCATGCTGTTGGGAATTCACTGGACCTGGGAGTTGGAGATTTTTACTAGATTCTTAACAAAAGATTACTAGATTTGCGCGAATAAGTCTTTTGGCTAATCATTAAAAAAAAGCTGTACAGTCGTGGAAGAACTGGCGCTTATAAGCGCCGAACTCATGTGTTTAGGCGAGTGGCATCACGACGGCGTGTGATGATTTGAACGTGAATCATATGATCTCTGACAAAAATAAGAACCATTTATGTTTCTCTTTTACAGTGATTTTTATCAAAGAAATGACTGTTAATTTTGATTATTTATTGGTGACGTATTACTACAGCGCTGACCAAATTGCAGCTGCGTACTTTGGGCACTTATTTTATTTAATTATTTTTTTAGGGACGACAGCAGAAGAGATGTTGCCTCCACGCTGAGGCAGCCGTTAAAATGAGATGTTGCCTCCACGCTGAGGCAGCCGTTAATATGAAATGTTGCCTCCACGCCGAGGCAGCCGTTAATATGAGAAGTTGCCTCCACGCTGAGGCAGCCGTTAATATGAGATGTTGCCTCCACCCTGAGGCAGCCGTACCGATCTAACTGTGGAAACGTGGTTCCTGTAGATCGAGGGAGATACCTGATCCAACTGTGGAAATGTGGTCCTGTGGATCAAGAGATAGATGTCGTCTTCGTGGAGATGTATTCGTTCCTTCCATCTAACTGTGGAAACGTGGTTCCTGTAGATCGAGGGAAAGGTATCGTCTTCATAGAATGACATTTGTTCTTATCCAACTGTGGAGATGTGGTCCTGTGGATCGAGAGATAGATGTCGTCTTCGTGGAGAGATATTTGTTTCCTCCATCCAATTGTGGAAATGTGGTTCCTGTGGATCGAGGGAGAGGTATCGTCTTCATAGAGAGTCATTTGTTCCCATCCAACTGTGGAAATGTGGTTCCTGTGGATCGAGGGAGAGGTATCATCTTCGTAGAGTGAGATTTGTTCCCATCCAACTGTGGAAATGTGGTTCCTGTGGATCGAGGGAGTGTGTTCCCATCCAACTGTGGAAATGTAGTTCCTGTGGATCGAGGGAGAGGTATCGTCTTCGTAGAGTGAGATTTGTTCCCATCCAACTGTGGTAATGTGGTTCCTGTGGATCTAGGGAGAGTGTTCCCATCCAACTGTGGAAATGTGGTTCCTGTGGATCGAGGGAGAGTGTTCCCATCCAACTGTGGAAATGTAGTTCCTGTGGATCTAGGGAGAGTGTTCCCATCCAACTGTGGAAATGTGGTTCCTGTGGATCTAGGGAGAGTGTTCCCATCCAACTGTGGAAATGTGGTTCCTGTGGATCGAGGGAGAGTGTTCCCATCCAACTGTGGAAATGTAGTTCCTGTGGATCGAGGGAGAGGTATCGTCTTCGTAGAGTGACATTTGTTCCCATCCAACATTGTCAACTGTCAAAATGTGTCATACAGGATCGCGTAGAAAGAGATATTGTCTTCATTTATGACGTTTGACCCGGTAAGGCTGTTGAAGTGTGATAACTCTTACACGAAGAGTTCTTGTTAACGTAACGTTTAAACGTTGGCAACGTAAACGTAAAAAATTAATGTTACACGTTAGCACGTTGCGCTAAGTTTTTGCTCATCTGTCGATTTTGCAGTACATACTTAGATTAAATCAGTATGGCCGAGCAGTTTAAGATGATCGATTCTTCTTATCTGACTTGATAGATTGCTTTGCAGTGTATTGCTAAGACGTGGCACATGATGCGATATTGATCTATTAGATGCTGGTTACACTTGCAAGTTGTATCGCAATTATGTGACGAAGTCATCCTGTTGACAGTAGATGTTTGGTTGAAGCAAAAGATTGTGTGATTGTTAAAGGTATGGTTGCTAGAATACTATACATTTCAGTGCAGTGAATGAAATGATGAGTTTAAATGATGTGTGAAACTATAGAATTAAAGCTTTAACTATTGAAGCGGATAACCGACGATACTCAGAGAAAGTATATTATTATGTGTGTGTGTGTGTGTGGATATGTGTGTAAAGTAAGTATAAGTTATGCATGTGTGGCGTGACGTCAAATAATTCGGATGTTAAGACTGACAAAGATGTGATTGATAATGAATAGCTGCAGAAACTCACATAAATGGATACAAATCGCTCGAGGTCGAGCGAATGTCAGTATGGCCGTATCGGGGTATTGACTATAGCGCCATCTAGTGCATTGAGAGTGATGAACCACTCTAGCGGAACGCCCAGCCAGCAGTGTTACGAGAACCACGGGCGGACTTGTATCCACGTACAGTGGAGCGGGTCCCGAAAAGGGCATCTCGTGCTCGGCGGATCGCTTACGCATTACAGTTTCGGATTGTTATAATGTGATAGTGTTATTACTAAGGACTTGAACAGGAAAGTGATTTGAGACTAAAACAGGCCGTGACATAGTGTTACAAGCAGTTATATGTCCTCGCCCACAAAATAACCCACGCGCGTATGCGCATTAAGCTAATGATGATGATGATGGACCCCAAGTCCCGTTAAATATTATGATTGTGTTCAATTTTTTTTTGTTAATTTATTTCTTTCACTTTTTAAGTATATAACCATTATCATTTTGTTTTTGTGTGTCTATTGTATTTTGCCTGTGTATTTTGATAAGGTTTATGCTTCATGTTATTTGTACGCATACTGTGCGACAAACGCGTTCGCGACGTCACCTGTCAGTCCCATCGGAAGACCAGCGTCGGCTGTCACGGTCGGCATTATGCTGAGGTGGGACCGATTTATAACAGAGACAAAACATTATGCATAACATAATTTTCATGTGTACGTTACTTGTTTATGTATTTATTTTTATGCGGTTGTTTTGTATGTGTATGTGTTTGGTTTCTGTAGCAAACAAAATTATGTCTATTGTCTAAATCAATAATATTAGAAAGTTGTATAAGAAATTTAAATACTATTGTTTAAAATTATGTGAGGCTTCTGCTCATAGGGGCGCCCGAGCGCTCAAAAAACGAGTCTTAGCTACGTCATAGCAAATCTCGGAAACATGGCATCGATTTTGCCCCGCCCCCTTGAAGCGTTGTGCTAAAGTTCGTAAATCGATTCGAAATTCGAATCGATAAAATTTCGATTATTCCAAGAAATACTTGACTGCCGATGTACTAAAAGATTTTTAAGCCTATACTAGGTCCAATTATGAAAGTGCTGTCATAAATTTAATAGCAATGTCAAAAATGTTATCTCTATCGATATTTTAAATAAAACTATAGCCTAAAGTGAAAAAAAAAATAGAAATATGCTAGGTAATTAGCTATTATAATTACGACGGCGGCGCCTTCATAATTGACACAACACTTTTAAATTTACTGTCATAAATTTTATTTATAACTTTCCTCATTATTTCGCTCTTTCTAAACCACTATCTAAAAGACATCATTCATTTTGGGCTAACTGAAAAAGTGCCGGCAAAAAAAATATTTAGGAAATAATATTAGTAGGTAATATTATTATTATCCTGTACATTTTATCCCACATGACACCTCCTGTGTAGTTACCGAGTTTTGAAAACAATTATTATCAAAAAGATTCTAAGCAACCAGATATGTATGAAACTAAGACACTGTTAAATGTATCGTACACTTAGACCAGCGAACAAATTTAGTTTTTTTTTTCAATAAAAAGCGTAACAGAATATCCATATATCATTGCTCAATGAATTTTAGTTACCAAATCTGAAAATGGTAAAAAACTAGTTACAATTTGACGTGCTGATCGGTCAAACTCGTTAATAACAAATGTTATTAGGAAATGTGTATAGAAATAATAAAAAATAACATATTTTAAATAATTGCATTTAATTTGAAATAATAAATTAGTTTACATGTTTTGGTGGCATGAAATATCAATGGTCCAATCATAGTTACTTTATTTCCTTTCTTAAATTATTATAGGTACTTCTTACCTAAACTTAATTCTACTTCAGGATTCATTGTTCCTTTACAACTTGTCCGCATTATACTTCCACATTTATGAACCGAATTGCATAAAATTTGATTTTATAGTACCTAGTTCAAGTATAGATCTCAATTGTAATTACTTAAAAAAATCAACGGCATTTTGATATGTTTTTTGATAAGATTGTGACTTGCAAAAAGATATTAAAATAGGCGAAAAGATAGAGAATAGAAAATAGGCGATGCATTACTCGTCAACTCAAAGATGAGCAGAAAAATATTTTTGTTAGTAAATGAAAATAATTAATTTTAAAATTCGATAGCTACGCAGGGAGTGATGATCATAGAGGGTTAGTCCCATAGTATAACATGTTGATAATTATATGCATCAATACTATCTCCCAATTAATTGTTTTGGTCGGAACTATCAGCATTAGCCCAATATGAATGTTGTCTTTTACAAACTCAATAGTTAACCAAGATTCCACTTAAAAACATAGGTAGTCGTTAATTGGTAGTCGGGTTAAAAGGAAGTTTGGCAAAAAAGAGTACTGTACAACCATAGATTTATTTTGACTTCTACCGATTGTGTACCGATAGAAGTATCGAATAACATAATGTAATGCAATAAAATCGTAACTTGACCACATCACTATTTGAAGTAATGTAAACATTCAATATATTTGCTTTTCTCAAAATTATCGTTTAATGCTGTGTTGTGAATAAAAATAGATAGTTTTAAACTTCATTTATAGTTCCTGCACTGAAGACTTATTCATATTTCAAAAAAATAGACGTGAAAATACAAAACTACGACTAACCTGAAAATTGATAAACTTTCGCTTTTGTTCTTAGAACACGATTCGCAGCCCCGAACGCAGCAGGTAACCATGGTTGTTATTGTTTGTGCCTTTACAATGTTATACTTAATTCTATTTATTTACACGTTCAATACAATATATTTTGTAGAAATTACAATCAGCTTTGCTGTAACCAAAACACAAATCTGGAGATCATTTCTTATTGGTTGAATGGTCTCAGAATAATGACGGCAACAACTGTCAAAAGCCTTTTGAGGTATAGTCGATGGCGGGGGGCGAAGAATTTCATTACATATTTTTAATGCCTTAATCTTAAGATATAGGAAAGCAAACAATATAATTAAAGTGATGAGGTGGTGTAATGAGAGTTGGAGGCCAACAATCAGAATATAAACCACGCCCTTCGTTCCTACAGGACCCCAAATTAGCTGACCACTATAAGGTCTGAATTTTTGCAGGGGGTCATAAGAATTTACTTCGTGTCTATTCCCTCTATAATCTAAGCTTCTGCTGCACATTTTGACAAGTTTGCATTTGTCATCTTTCTGCGCCCCTAATTGGGTCGCAAATTATTTTATTCACAACTAGCGGACCCGGCAAACTTCGTACCGCGAAAGTTACTGAATGTAGCTATACTACATTTTTATTTGTCTATTTGATGACGAATTGTAAATCATTAATTTAACAATATTTATAATATCATAATTTTTCCCGCAATGTAAGTATCTTTCACTTCTCTCTCTCTCTCTCTCACTTTTAAAAATACAGCTATGGTCTAAAGCACACAGAGCTACAGAGATACTACAACTGAAGCAATTCTCAATCAGAAAAATGTATGGAAAATCTGGTTCAGCGCTGTCAAAACTGTCAAATATGTATTGGAATTTGACACTACTGAGAGAAACACGGAAAATAGCCACTGAATCGAGATATTTTATGTCTCTTTCTAACTCATGGAAATAAATCATATCATGGATATAAATCAACCATATTAAATTATTGGATCTCTTTCTTTCTTTTCTCGATCGACCACGTTATCCCTCTGGTTTCTCTGTGAAAGCAGGTCTAAAGGCAACATTTACGGAGATCACAAATATTTATTAACGGATATAATAAGTACAAGTAAAAAATATTATAAAAGGAACTGGAAAAATGTATCTTATATCCTTTTCCTAGTTCTAAGCTATCTCTCCACGAATTTTCAGCCAAATCGGTTCAGCTGTTCTTAAGATGTAAATAGTGTAACTAACACGACTTTTTTTTTATAAATATAGATTTTAAACATGCTTACTCTCTCTATCCTTACAGCTACTTACAAACTTGTGATTTAACGCAAAACTAGCAGCACAGGAGCTACAAGGACCATGCAGGTAGGAGTGTAAGCAGAGATAGCTCGCACAGCACTAGACTATCGTCATCTTAACTATAGTAGTATAGTTAGTTAGTTAAAGGCCGGATACTATTTACATATTGAAGGCTCAGTGGTGTTCCTGGTCTACCTTATCGATAGATGCCCTGTGGTGCGCATGGCGATACGTAGTCTTAATTCGAAAATGTTATATTCCCATCGGCCAACCGCTTTCCAAACCACCGATCCTAGCTAGCTTAGCATGCGACTAAGAAAAGAACTGTTTTCAACTTGTAAAAAAGTGATAGACACTTCGCCATAACTCTGTCTCGTTCTGACACCTGAAAATAAATATTTCGAGGTGCGCATCCTAGTCCGGCAGGATTGCATTCAGCATGATTTTGCATTCTTAGTAATGTAAGGTTGTTTGTCAATTTTGAACACAGTTTAAATACACTTAAGTCTATTAGTTACGTTGCTTACAAAATATGATAATTTAATTCTATAGCCATCAGAAAAACCTCAACTTGTATAACATATCATGCAAGTAAGGGCCTAGGTAAAGATAGATCTCACAGCAGACTAGCTAGACTATAGTCATCCTAACAATAGCCAGTTAGAGGCCGGATACAATTTACATATTGAGGGGCTCAGTGGCGCCCCCGGTCGGCAATTGGCGTCTGATTCGATGACGCGATCATTTGATGATCGCCGATTCAATGCGGCGCTGTAAGTGAATACATCGATTGATTGCAATATAGAACGCTGGCGTAGCTGTGTTGAGGGTGATGACTTCTGGATTCTGAGGTACATTTCTAGCTAAAATAGATGTAGATTTGAGTACGAAAATTAACGTGGTTTTTTCTATTTTCTAATCAAAATATAGTACATATATTACTTATGTATTCTTGAGTGATATCAATTCGAGCTTCGACCGTAGTAAGCGATATTTTTCAAGACTTGAGTATTAGCAGAAACCTGTGCTATATTTTTATTTTATTTTTCAATTAGATATGAATTTATTTACTGTGGAAAATAATTATTCATCTTTGGTAGTACCTGGTATACTAGAAAGAAATAGGGAGAAAGACCGTGCAAAGAATCCTCATTCCTCATACGAACAGCCAGAATGTGGAACGCTTTGCCTGGGTCTGTCTTCCCGCTTAAGTATAACGTGGGTGTCTTCAAATCCCGAGTAAAGGTCGATTCACACATATCAGTGAACCCACAGTTCCGGCACAGTACCGCATCAGTGATAATTATTCTTTCAAATATTCTCTATGGATGTATTCACACTTGTCAGTGTCAGTGTCGTCTCAGTACCGTCAGTGTCAGTGCCGGCACCGGCCATCACGGACGTGATCGGCGACGACGATATTTTATCACGGATCACTGACGCCGCTGCATCAAAAACAAAATGGAGGACGAGATGTTGATTGAATTAGTTCGTGAGAATACTGTTTTGTATGATTTATTATGTGTTATTGAAGAGTGCCATCAAAACAATCGATATTAACGCTAGTCTGAAGGGAACGTCGTGCACGAAGAGCCGCAGAGAACTGTACTGTGCCTGATATGTGTGAATTGAAGCACTGATGCACCACTGTAGCACGGATACGGAACTGTAACGGTACTGTGCCGGAACTGTGGGTTCACTGATATGTGTGAATCGACCTTTAATAGGTGTCTTCTAGGTAACCGTGCTACATCCTAAACCGCATATCTGCTCGACATCAGGCAGTATGTAGTCAAACGCAAACCTACAAGGAATAAAAAAAAAAGATTATGAGGCGCATTACTTTTGGTCCTACTTACTTAAGATACTACAAGACCATGACCGCTCTGTCTGAAACGAAACAAAATAAATAATCTGTCTGTTTTAAGCCTAAACTCGTTTAGGAGATATTACAGACAGATAATTATAAAACACACACGTTGAATGTAAGTAAATGAAAATTTTCATTGTTGTTTAGTTTTGTATAGTTGTACATGAAACCCAAATAAAAACAATTGACCTTGTATCCACATCCAAAAGTATAAGCACATTACAAAGAAACAACCTGTATTTGACACTCTTGTGGAAGTATGAGAAAACGCATTCAAGGAAAAATCACTCAGGTTATACGGAACGAATTATTGCAAAATTACTTTTTACTGCAATTTATTTAAAAACATACAAGAGCATTAAAATTGTTTCGTAGAGGCTGCTACGCGTTGCTACGCGGTGCTACGGCGGCGGATATTGACGTAGCCGCCATTTCCGCCCGCCGTTACTGGCGTATGAACTTAAATAGTAGGGGAGGAGAGGGCAAAGTTGGGTTGCAAAAATATCATTAAAGCCAATCATGTAAAAAAATGCCGAGTCGATGGAAAATATTGATATTATAATGTTATATTGATTTTAAAATGTATTGGAGTGTATTTGATATAATATTTATGTCAATGATAATGATATCAATAATCAATTATATCAGATAAAAATCCACTGCTAGACAGGCTACTCCATTATGTTTCTATTAAGGTTGATAGAAAGCTTGCATCCAGTGTAAAATTGCCGGCTTAATCAGGTCATTAGTCTATCTTGGTACTAGGTGTGGTGCGTAATTTTAATTTCAAAATTTATAAGTAATATTTTTTTAAATAAATACTTGGAAGTTTCCGCTCTACCTCACTTTCCCTAACGTGTTGAAGCGGTAAGTATGTTGCTGACGTACGAGAAATATTTTAACGTTATTCCCAATTGGAAATTATGGAATGAGGTTGAGAATTCGCATGGAAATGATTGCATTGATGGAATTAAAAATATGAAATAGTAATAATATGTTGTTAAATTATTATACATAGTATTAAACATAGTCGCTTCCCTATCTGTCTGTACCTATGTATGCTTATATCTTTACAAATACGCATCAGATTTTGATTTGTTTTTTTTAATAGATAGAGTGATTCAAGAGGAAGGTTTATATGTATAATACACCTGCGTGAAGCCGGGCGGGTCGCTAATTTATAATATAATTAAAATACGATATTAAATTTCTTGCGCAAACGTAGAGTATACAGATAACAGTATAGTTATTTGTATTCACCGAAAAACTAAGGACGTGAAAAATTGTACATATATATGTACGGTACGGTACGGTATGTACATACATAACACATAAACTGATTGGTATAAAAAAATATTTATTTCAGGCATGTATGGCCCATATAAACAGAAATACAATAACATAAGTCAATACATCATAATCATTAATCCACAATCTAGTTGATAATGACGGGCATAACTACCCTGTTGTACTCCTACACTAGCCTATTTACAATACGCCGTTAAGTATAGGCCTACCCACGAAATATGAATATCCACCACTCTGGCCCAGTGCCGTTTAGTAAATCTCAGTAACCAACTACATCTTAGCATGTTGTTAGCGTTCATTTGGACAACCTAGACAGCGCAGACAGCGTATTGATGCAATCTCATTTTAAATATATAGCAGTATACCTACCCCACGTGTGTACACAGGGTGTCGCATTAACGTAGGCCCGCGTAGTTTCATTAGTACAATAGCATCGTAGTTTCCGCGCTATAGACTTTTATTTTTGCTATTACGAATATTCATGACGTTCAGGTGGTGTGGAGAGGGATCGGATTCGAGAAGTTGTTTGGAATCATTTTATATGGAATATACGCTTTGTAAACACCTGTGTAAATTATATTATTTGGAAAAATTGAAAAGAATTAATTTCGTAAAAAAGAATATAAGTTGTGCTTAGTAAAATAATAGTCGTCATCCACCGATTTTAAGTCTATGGTGCTAAAAATGTAATTAAATAATACCTACCTAACAGTTTGTTATTTAAACAGTCAACCTTTTAACCAACTTATTTCATAAGTACTCACAAATCTCGGTAAGATCAAATATCAAAAAATATTGTCTAATGTAATAAAAATCGGCAAAGAAATGCCATAAAAAGATAAAGGACTTCTAGCCTAATGAAAATAATAACTTACAACGCCGTGGTTTTAATAGTGGCATGATAGACGTAGTTATGGGCAGACTATATTATAATACAATTATTACGATCAAATCGCATAAGTTAATAATAACCTTAATGGAAAATGAATATAATAGGAGAACAGGTTTTTTTAACTGTTACGGAGATATGAGTAAAGATTTAATGGGCCTAAAGCTGAAGTTTTATAACCAAGATACCAATAGAGTCTTATTTTATAAATGTTAGGTACACTAGTGTTTAAGTGTTATCTAAATTAATATGTATGTTTGGCATATTCCTCTGTACCAGACAAAATACAGCGTATAAAACCAGAACCAAAACTTGTAATTATAATTATGTTTTATACGTGGAATTGTGTACTATGTAGCATAATACTATGTATGGTCATCTAAAAATAAGATTAAGTAAGTAATTTTTAAAATATTTACTAACTTAACATTATATTTACTTTGTTTGCTATGCCCTACTAGGCAGGGTATATACTTAGCTTTTAAGAATACTTTGTATATTATGCAAATAAATAAATTCAATTCAATACCAATCACACAAACTCAAAATATTATTAATATTTGCATTATACTTACTTTCAATCTTATAAATTTACATAAATATGAATTCTCCGTTTCTTTTTTACCTTCTAAGAATTTAATAGCCGACTTCAGCTACTTTAAAATTCATCAGCTCTCTAACAGATATGCATTACGAAATTTGAAATGCAAACTCGTGATTGCAAACAATAAAAGCTATCATCTCGACCAATTGTCTCAAAATATGCACCCTCCATCTCATGTACATTAGAATGGAAAAACTTTACGTCATTTATAATAATCCCCTTATGAAAAATGTTACTTTTGTATGTTCACGTCGTGTAGATATAATGTGTTCAATGAATGTTTTGAGTTAATGTTATTTTGTATTACTTCCGAAAGTATTTTAAATTAGTTTTGTAGTCGAAAGAGCAATTATGATATGTAGTTGACATGACACATTAATAAAATATGTGTGATCCTTAACTCAATTAATTTACGTAACTAGTTCAATCAATAGATTAAAAAAACATTTCTGATAACATACTTGGGTAGTTAAGTACATTATCAGACAAAGAGATGGAAGACACGGAAGACTGATGGTCGATGGGGTCGAAACTACTACTGGCAAGCGGAACGTAGGACGTCCATCCTTAAGATGTAATGACGACCTCAATAAGATGATTTTATTGGAGATCGATACAAGATGCATATATAGTCAGCAGTGGATGTCCTACAAATGATGGATGGTTAGATGAAAGATTTACAATAATATTGACTCATGAGTTATACTTTAATTCTTACAATTTTTACATACGTTGCAAAACACAAAAAAATCTTTAAAATACTATTTTTAACAATTTGCCTAGATGAAAATCCGCTTTACAAAATAGTTTTGAAATGCCTAAATCTAACGCTACAGGCATTTAAAACCATATCAACCAAACGAGAAAAACCGCGCCTCTATTTAATAACAAAAACTGACACCCTACAGTTTACCATTTTGCGGTGAAACAGATAGGGGAATCAGAAATAAGTGCCTACTGCGCGATGTGTCGTTTTAATCTATAAATTATGTATGTAAAGTGGAAATAGCCCTTCGGGACTAAAGCTTAATAACTCTATTTGTGTTTGAGTTTGCAGAAAATGTGGAGGCGTTACCTAAAAATAACCCGCTTATTGATGCTACTTTCTATTATAAACTAGTTCTGAAATGACCAGCTGTTAGAAAGGATATTTAGTTATTTATAACTCTTTGAATGTAATTATTTTGGAACCCTGATAAATAAGTTCTATTATTAAATTTATAAAATACTAATATATTTAATTGTGTACTTAAAATGAATTGTGTACGAAAAAGGAATGACTAAAAAAGAAATAACCGATAGTGTAACTGGCAGGATATATAAATTTGTAATAATGTTTTAAAGGGAATTTTATCGTTTAACCACAAATGGAACTTGCCAGAAACAAAAAAAAGAATTGCATGGATTCACATGTACTGTACGTCAAAATTAACTTATTCTTATTCATGGGTCATCAACAACTGAATCAAATGAATTCTGAAAATTAATTGATTGTGATACTGTCAACTTTAGTCGGATGCTTTTATCATCTTGACTTTTATTTTCCAGATTTAGGCTGTGAACACGAGACAAATGATTGCATAGTAGCAATATATTCATATGCTAGCGGCACAAGAAAGGGAATTTGCGCAGCTTGTAGTTAACTTCACAGCTGCAAATATTTTTAACCGACTTCCTAAAAGGAGGAGGTTCTACATATGTTCGTCTGTATGTTTTTTTTGAGAATGTTCATCGATATTTCCGTCAATTGTGAACCAATTCAAAAAAATCTACCTACCGAACCGTATCCGACACTAAGACTTGCCATTCGTCCTCCAGAGACAGATAAGCATCTATACCTGCAAACCGACACGGTCTAAGCCAGAACAGTAATATCAGTTGTAAAATTTTACTGCTATATCCTAGCTTATAGATAAGCTCTGCAGTGCAAGTTAGGCGCAAGTATCCTCTGATATTGCACTGTGGCACTGCTCTCTTATCAAGTGGTGCTACTGTTTCTTGTTAGCTTGATACTGTGGCTTGTACGTGGATAACAGAACATCTTATATAGGTAGTTAGTGAGTTTCGTGTAACATTAAGCCTGATAAAATATTTTTCCAACGCACTTGCTCAAAAAGTGGCTTTAATTTCACCGCAACTAGATAACGACACTTGTAATCAAACTGTGACTTTTTTAGTGCTATAATTCACAAGTGTGTTATAGTTTTATTTTATTTTATTGGTTGAGTTGCTTTGTTCTTAAAAAAGCTCCGAATACAAAAAAGATCGTGTTCAATAGTAGATACAAATAAATTAATGTACCTATTGCTTGCTCATTTCATGCAACTTCGTATTTAAATAGATGATTTCAACTTGTACGTGCTTAATAAATAAAATGCACTTTCACTGAAATATAACTTTTGTTTTCTCTGTAATCAATAAAGCAGAACTTGAAATTGAAAAAAAAAATTGAAAAAGACAAATACTTCATTCTTTTAGTCTATGGCCAATTGCCATTGCGCGCGCATAGGAATACTGATTAATTTTTTCCCGCCATTTTGAAACATTTTTCACAACTCGTTTTCACTGTTGAAAATATATTTTTAGTATTATTTTATTAGAAATTGTGTTGAAAAACGTCTTACGCTACACGTGTGTATTGATGATTACCGTCCTCGGCTCTCTTGAGATGGCGCCTCAGCGGTAATCACCAACATTATAGACTTGTACCATAACATAACTATATTATTTCGTTCTTTATTTTATCAGTGAAGAAGACCGTAGGAACGTCTTGTATGGAAGCTGCTTTTAACTATTCTTATTAAGAATAGTATCAAGCAAAGGGCCTTTTAGTAGTACAAAGTATAAACAGCGAACTTCACTCATGTCTGCTCAACAGCGGACGTTATATTGCTGACGTGATAATGGTGGTTACTAAGCCAGATTTGAGTAGGTAGTAGATTCATGTGCAATTATTTCTCTCAAAATTTAAAAAAAAATGCAACAGTAACACTAACTTTTTTGATGTTCTAATTACAACTCTAGATACCGAGTTCCGTATTCTTTGTTTGTTAAGTTTTATTTTACAATATTTTAACATTGAGTTATTAGGCCCAATTATAAAGACGCCACCGTAATTATAATAGCAATTTAGAAAAATCTACTATTATTTTTGTACTCATTTTATCAGAAGTTTTTTATACCATGACGTAATACCTACAGCAGATTTTAGTGGTAGGTACTATCGTTTATGTGTTGTCTTAAAAGTTTCACTATAATCCTTAAAACACAAGCTCAAAACATCGCATTTGATACAGAAAAGAACTTCAACCTTATCCACTGACATTACAGTACACTTTGCGTCACTGGTAACGAAATCCAGACACCTTTTTGATTTCCCGAATTTAACCTTTCAATAAAACAGTCATTTCAATCGGCATCAATCGAAGCTCATTACCGTTACAGCCCACCGCTGGGAATGGAGCCGTTACGGTAATGAGCCACTATCGATATCAAGTGCACCCATTCGATTCCATTCGATAATCGATATAAAACTTTATGGGCACATCACTAGCGAATTGGTTGTTATTGGCCAGGTGAGTAAAGGTTAATAGTCGGTTTCCGGCTGAATTTGGGTTGATGACTCGGCTGGCATAACTAAAAGTTTAGTATTGTAGGTATTGTTGAAGGAAGTAGGCATCTACCTACTTAGTATAAAAAAAGTGTTTTGAAGTCGAGTGTGTAGTCGGGTTATTTGTTTATTTAATTTTGTAATATTTATTGCTTTTTCACCAATTTTTGGTTGTTTACATTTATGTACTGAGTGTGTCGACGATATTTTAAAATGTTAATTAAGTTATTTTTATCATGTAAGCCACAGAAATGTCTCGAATGATAAATAAAATTATTTAAACCTAAATTTACGATTCAAAAAAAATAAATATGTATGTAATGTAATACTGCAATTTTTAAGTTAGGTAACTTAGTATATATCTTTAACTGGCCTTAAGTTTAGTTTATAAGTGAATTTATTGTTTTTTAAGGGCTGTAGATTTAATAAAGAAATAAAATAAAAAATAAAAATAAAGGCGTCTGACCACTATAATTTTATGCTATGTTAGGTCTTGGGTACTAGTAACGTATCAGGCACGGAAAAAATAGTAGATTGTATCATATGGGAGCAAATTAATATTTTTACGGCGAGGGCGCCTTTTTGAATCCAGAGCGAAGCGAGGGATTCTAGAGTAGAATCCCGAGCGTAGCGAGGTATTCTTTAGTAGAATCCTGAACGTAGCGAGGGATTCAAAGTACGTCGCCCGAGCCAAAAATATATTTTGCGCCCGAGTGGTACACTTTACTTTTCATCATCTCTATGAGAAAACAAAAGGCGCCTCATATTTTACTATAATATTATTATTTAATAAAATGTACAGTAACAACCAAATTGAAATTATATGGTATCTAATAATAACACAAATGAAAACTTATATTTACATTTGTTTCATTTATTTTCTTGGCGCTGAACATTAACATTACAAATACTTCCAAATTCAAAAAGTGCTCGGCAAAGATAATTCCGTCGCACTTATAAAGTTCCTTATAGGAAACATCTCCTTTGGGCGCACTTAAAGGCGAACCAAGTAGTCCTTTTCGAATAGATGTGATGAAAAACACAATGCCTACTACAACGTACCATCAACTTAAGTCAACAACGGTAGCATGCATGTATGGTAATGATATCTAACAGTATTCCGTCTCCATACAAATTGTCGAAACGCGAATCATACTAACACATTTTGGAGTTCGGTATACACTCGGTACACCAACAGTCGCAGATGCGCCGTTAATGACGAACGATCGTGTGAGTTTGTAATTAGTAGGTAAGCGTGCGACTTACCTACCAGACGTGCAGCCCTAGCGCGTGTTACGTACGTTGAAATCGGTTGAAAAATGCGACGTGTAGACGAAAACCAACATCTAAACTGACGAAAGCAAAATCGCCGTCTTAATACGAAAATCTTCACTTAAGCTTCGATTCGATCAACTATGTACCTATACAGGGTTATCTAGAACTGGTGTACTGAGCCGAAAGGGGGTAATTAGGACAAAATTCGAGAAAAAAAGCTGTTTCATACATATTGTCAATTCAAAAATGCTATTTTGTGTAGATCAGCTGGTATTTTTCTCGAATTTCAGATTGGACCCATGGTAAAACTTCTTCATTATAAACATCTGAATGACATTCTTTAGGTTTAGTAGGTACAACCTAAGTAGAAAACCCTGAATGAAAATGTAAGCTACGTATGTGTGCTATATACAGGGTTATTATTGGTATTCAATTAACATCCTTTTAAGGGCATAATTTTTATTCTGTACATCAAAACTGACAACTTTTTTTTATATTCCAATTTTTTTTGAACTTTTATTTACTTATATTACATGGCAGTCTCACTAACTCTAGAAAAACATTTATTTTTTGCGTTTGATATACAGAATAAGCCCCTAAAAGGATGCTAATTGTTTACCAATAACCCTGTATATAAACTAAATCGTATAGGTTAAAAGGTAGGATGTAAAATACGTATATGTAAACTACGTGTATGTATATGAACGGATTTCTCCAGCAGCAGTACATTAAAGAAGCGACCTGCCTCCCGACCGCACCTGCCCAAGAGATTAGGTTATTATATCATCAGTCCACATAGTGTACCTACATCCTACGCTGCGCTTGCTGTTTCGTGTTCTCCACTATAGTACCATATATATGTCGAATCAAACATTTTGGCGGCTGTGAAGTTAGCTACAAGCTGCGCAAAACCCAATCCTCGCACAGATGCTATGTGAGCTTCATGCACGATTGGGTTTAGCACTTTTTTTCACGCTCTTTATTGCGTTTTTTTAGGGTTCCGTACCTCAAACGGAAAAAACGGAACCCTTGTAGGATCACTTTGTTGTCCGTCTGTCCGTCTGTGTGTATGTCAATACTCTTTATCTCGGGAACGCGTAAAGATATCGAGTTGAAATTTAAACTGTATACGTATATTTATGGTTTTTTGCAATTGTGTAAATGAAAAACTTTTCAGTTGTCGTTTAAAAAAGTTAGAGCCGTTTATGTCGTAAAAACCGCATATTTCGCTCTCACAAAAATCAAAACCTACAGGGTACTTCCCGTTGACATAGAACTATGAAATTTGGCGAGAAGCATTGAAGCCTCAAAATTCACAAAATATGGGTTCAAAATTCAAAGTGAGTAAATCGTATCATGTAAGGTATTATATAAAAGAACTTCATTGGCACATGCTAAAACAGGTTTTTAATTATTTTAACAACGTGTTGGTACGGAACCCTCGATGTGCGAGCCTGACTCGCACTTGTCCGGTTTTTTTTCAACACCAGTTAAACTACGTATATGTAAACTACGAGTATGTATACGAACGGATTTCCCAGCAGCAGTATATTAAAGAAGCGACCTGCTCCCGACCGCACCTGCCCAAGAGCCGGACAAACTAACAACTCCGAAAACAATTTACATGGCGGCGGGTCCATTTCCATAACTAATTAAATTGTGGACCAACTCGGCGCAGGTGCGACCGCGCCCGTAATTTGTGCTGTTTGTAAAGATAATGTGGTCGGAAAACGATGTCGCTTGAAAAATACCTGCGATAGTACCATAAGCCTTGGTGGTCTAGTGGTAATGACACTGACCTTACAATCGTGAGATCGCGAGTTCAAATCCCGGTCCCGTACCAATGAGTTCATAGACATAGACATAACTTTATTTGCAACGAAAACAACACATAATACAAGACAAACATCAAAAATATGGTACATGAATAAATATAAACAGTAATTATATGTTAAATTTTCGCCACAAAAACCGGTCCCATCTCAGCATAATGCCGACCGTGACAGCCGGCGCTGATCTTCCGATGGAACCGACGTGACGTCACGCACGCGACTGTCGCTCGGTATGCGTACAAGTAATACATAACACAAAAAATAAACACATTAAAATAACCTTACATGAAACAACAATATTATAAATACACATTATAAGTCAGTTACATATTTACTATAAACATGTATACGCGAAAATAAAATAGATGGCGTTAGCTGCACCTTAAAACACACACAATCGTCTCACATAGGCCTCAAGTAGCGGAACAAATATCGATGTTAGTGTTTTCCAAAAATAGAACTAGATGACGTTACTAGTGTCTTAAAACGCACAAATGTTATAATGTCCATCGCTTGAACAAGAAATATTAAGAAGTCTTGTAAGTTTCAAATTGTCAATCAAACTTTGCGGAAAACTTTACCGTACAGTAGAGGCTTATATTTGAAAAACTGCAAAAACCAAGGCGCATAATCCTAGCGATTGAACTGTTCAACATAGTTCCTCGGAATTTATGTACGGAATTTAACACCACTGGCTTTTCGGTGAAGGAAAACATCGTGAGGCAACCTGCATAACGTCCGTAGAAGAAATTCGATGGCGTATGTTAATCCCACAAAACTGCACTGGTTCAGCGTGGATATGGCCCAATCACCCTTCGTCGGTAGGCCTACGTCCTGCAGTGGACTATTAAAAAGGCTGGTACAGTTCAGTACCAAATAGGCCGAATCAAACATCTTGGCGGTTGTTAAGTTAGCTCCAAGCTGCGCAAACCCCAATTCTCGCACAGACTCTATGTAAGTCTTTGGATTGGGTTTTTTCTTAAGGAAGATGCAGCAGCATTCATCGTACGCTGATATTAGTGGGGAGAAATGAATCGAATAGCCATTTTGTAGGTATAACTAGTACTGATCTAAATCTTATGGTATAACTTAAGACTGGCCTATCTCCTGTAAACACGTGTCCCAGAAGTGCTCCAGCATTACCTTACGTAAATAAAACTAAACGAGTTCAAGCCAGCTGGTTTGTTCTTAGGGTGGGGAAAAAAGATATTTTGATTCTAAAAAACTTGAAAACTTCATGACCTAACTTTGGAGGCCTTTGGGCTAGCATAATCGTCATGACATTATTTTATCGATATGTCCCCTTCCGACGTAACGTGACGTAATTTGGCCAGTATTTTTGTTAATTTTTATGAATTCCGTTTTTAATATCATGTTTTGTATGAAAATTTATATTTTTAAGTAAATTTTTTTACAGATAATAATGTTACATAAATTATATCTCGTAACACGCATGTTTTTATACAAAATCACCCTGCTTACTCAAAAGTGTGTTGTAAAATATTTTTTTTTTACTTAAATAACTAAGTAATAACTACAAATCGAGTGGAGACCACGTACCGGCAAACGCAGCGTAGGAGATCCACGTACAGACCGCAAGATCACTCTGGATGCAAGCCGCTATCAACTAGTCTTATTGGAGATCCATGGGGGAGGCTTATGTTCAGCAGTGGACGTCCTATTGATGATGGATGGTATAACTGCAAATTAATCAATTTTGGACTATCTGACTATATTGTAGGAGTTATGAAGTGACACAGATATACATGTACATACGCAGGCATCTACGTCAAGCTTGTAACCTCCCTTTTTTAGGTTTTAGGCTAAAAATAAAGTGACCCATCTCCATAGCTCGACAAAGATCGCCAGGGAGCCCCGACCTCATACAATTTGCTATGTAAATTCCGCTGTCCACGCGCAAGTGGGCTACACGACGCGAGACAACAGTTTGTTTGCGCTCCTCGTTATACTGTTTACGGCTTTTATAGCAGTTTTTAACGGGTAGATAAAATATAGAGAGATTAAAATGTAGTTATAGTTATATTTATTTATTATTGTTATATTTCCACAAGTTGAACTGGGCAACACGATATTATAGTCCTTCGAGATTCTGCCACTGCTGAAATTCATATTATTACTTAAGTGAAAATTAGGTAAGTTCAATTATGTTTCACTTTGATGTACTCTTAGTCTCCGACCAAGAAAAAAGAAAAGTCAGATGTTATGTCAAATAGGTAAATAGAAAAATAGCAAGGGACGGCAAGATGTAGAATTTTTTCTGCATCCAAATGCTTTGCGCTTAAGCTTTAAATTAATTAATTTATACGATACTATTTGTGCCCTGAGGTTTCACACGCGTTAGTTTTCCTTCCTCAAAAATAAGTTATTTATGAAGAAAAAACCGGACAAGTGCGAGTCAGGCTCGCTCACCAAGGCTTCCGTACCCGTTCCCTAACTACATGTATGTTTCATGATTAATTCATTCATTCAAACTATATCGTAAAAACCTTAGAGCGAAGGCCAGTAGATTATGCACCTAGATATAGCAGACCATCGAGGACGAGTAGTCGAGCGAGAGTAACTCGCTCTCGCTGGGGAGCCGGGTGCGTCGCATGATGTGTGCGTTGTCGGCAGCGGGTGGTGTACTTTGCTTATTTTTTTGCATTTCTTGTCATGAATCGAAAATTGCACATCATAAAAATAAGAAGAAACCTGTTTTACTCGTAACATGTTCTAATAAACAGCACCAAATATTTTCCCGAGTTTTTTTTATTCGCGCCATTTGCGCTTAGTATTGTCATGCGACCACACATAGACAAACATATTTTTCCGAGTATGGTGTTGGTAGTATGGCCACAAACCTAGAGGAGTTCGTTGTGTTGTGTTGGCGTCTGACACCGCGAAGGACAGTCGCGTGCCTAATATGAGCCTGAGTCTCTACCTACGAGAGCAGAGGCATCTTTCCCGCATGCGCGTACGCGCTGTTTTAGTGTCAGTGGAGTGTATAGTTGCTGCAGGAAAGGCCACCCACGATCTATGGAATAATAACGAGGCGATCAAGAACACTACACACCACCACGCAGACCCCGAGAAACGCTGGAACAGCTACCTCAGCACGAGGAGCCTCAAGGTGAGTTGCTGTCTCCACATCAAAAGCTATTTCATTTGATATACCACATGATACGACTAACTCACGTTAAAATTTAGACCCGCGTTTCTAGAATTTAAGCCCTATTTTTTGAGTTTTAATTAAAATGTGCAGTTTTCAGATTTATTCCTATATGTGTACTCTAAGACAATGCTGCTCGCCAAATTTCATAGTTCTAGGTCAACGGAAATTACCCTGTAGGTTTTGATTCTTGTGAGTGTCGAAATGTGCGGTTTTTTTTACGACATAAACGGATGTAACTTTTTATTACGATAACTGAGAAGTATGATTTTTTCACAACCGCAAGAATTGTAAATATACGTATAAGGTTTCAATTTCAACTGGTTAACTTCACACGTTCTCGAGATAAAAGGTCTTAACATTCGGACAGACGGACAACAAAGTGATCCTGTAAGGGTTCCGTTTTTTCCTTGTGAGGTACGGAACCCTAAAAATGGCAAGGAAAAGTAAAAGTAAAAGTAAAAGTAAAATTTATTGCTCAAACTGTGTAGAATGATGGTAGGTACAATTTTCTTAGTATCAACAGTCTGTCCTAGCGGACATGCAATTTTTGGCTTCATATAGCCTAGCCTAGAGAAAATTATTAACTAATTATTACTACATATTAAATATTTACACTCAATAAACAATTACTCAATAACACTCTATAAACACTATATACGAAAATAATATATAGAACTAGGAAGACATTTGAAACAATCTATGTGTTGTGTACATTACAAAACTAAAATGAGATCACATTTTCTAGATTTATTTTTTATAATATAGATATGGGCCAGACCCATGAGAACATGCATAAAATTCTTTCATGCTATAAAAGGTTTTCTCGACAAGCCATTTTTTTAAACATTTTTTTAAATTACTTCTAGACAATGATTTAATATGATGAGGTAAATCATTAAACGTGTTTATAGCCATCATGTACGTACTCCTGTGAAACATTTCATTATTTGCTTGTGGAATGACTACATTGAATTTATATTTGGGACGTAGGGATTCTAAGCGTACTGATTTGTTTTCAACAAAAATGCTCGGGTTGCTTTTGACGAATAAACAAATCTCGAGTATATATATTCCTGTAAGAGTTAAAAGAGCGTTATCTCTAAAAATGTTTCTCACTGAGTCTGTACTACGAAGATTAAATATAGACCTTAAGCAGCTCTTTTGTATCTTGAATTTAACAAAAAAAATATTAATTACGTCCATTTTGAAATACCAAAAACAAAATTGCTTCAAAATTACATTACACATACATAACATAAAGAAATACTCACGTCCAAGGTATTCTTTTTAAGACTGAGGTCAAAAATCATTTTCTTGATCAAAAGTGTACTAATTGTCACCGTTTCACAACAACACCCCGAGTCATAAATCGAAACGCTTTGGCTCCTACAATAAAACGAGTCAAGTTACAATAGTTGGACGCTCAGTTTTAGTCAACGCAGGCTACGCGGTTCTTATTATCGATCATAGGTGGCGCTGTACCAACACGTATCTAAACGCATTAGCCTTTATGTGCACATTAAAACACTTAAAAATACACTTCTATCATAGCAAATGAATAATTTGTCCTTGTACCAATTAACATCTATGAATTATATTATTATTGTGTTAATTTTTAATCTTTTGACAATGTATTGATGTACACAATGTTGGTGAACTGAAATAAATAAACAAAAAAATAAACAACTGACAAACATTGATTGAAATAATTAAATATTAGCATCGATGTTCCTATTTATGGACTCGTCCAACATGATATTATAATAAAACAAAATATAACAATTAATAATTGTAAGGTAATTACATCAATTAAAAATAATAATTAAATAAAAACTACATAAAACTATGCTCAAAAACTATTTTGTGTCTCCGTCAGAAAGCAACACATATTTTAAATGTAGGAGTTTTTATAATCTACCCGCAAATTTTCTACTGCACTAAATTAAAACGTAGCGTCGATCAGCGGAGCTGTCAAGTCATACCTAAACAACTAAGCACGCGACAATGTTTTCAAAGTAATATATATTTGTAATTTTTAATCCGCTGTATAGGGGCTTCGTTATTTAACAATATTACTCATCATCATCACTCATATCATAAAATACATTAATTAAAAATTAAATAATCAAATTAAAAATCGAATGAATAAAATGTTTTCAGCTGTATAGGGGCCTCGTCAAAAAGAATTATTTCTATGTCATAACTAATTAAACATTAAAATCGTAAATATGTATGTAATTTATCTTTTAACACCCCACTTTTTTGGTTGGTGGTCAAAACTAATTTTCTGTCTGAAAACTGTGTCTACTATCACAGTTTCACAACATAACACCCCGAGTCATAAATCGAAACGTTCGACTCCTACAACAAAACGAGTCAAGTCACAATCGCTTGACGCCCAGTTTCAATCAACGCGGGCTAAGCGGTTCCTATTTCCGATCATAGGTGGCGCTGTACCAACACGTATCTAAACGCAATCGCCTTTGTGCGCCCATTGTGCTGAAAATACGAAGCGTCCGTCTTTCCGGCCTTTACTTGGAATCAGGCGCTTTGTACCGTCCTCGTGATTTTGAATTATTTTGTGCTATTTCAAATTGGAGAGAGTTTAAAGAAATGTAGAGGTTTTGTCCGGTATTTTCTATTAAGTAAGCTTCAAGGAAAAGGTTCGAGTTTTAGTCATGTTATACAGGGTGGGGAGCTAACGCTGACAATAAGTGAAGTCGCATATTTGGCCTCTGTTTTATAGCAATGCAATATAACATAGTAATATTTAAAATTTTATATCATAAATAAAGCTATGGGTATGATTAGATCTGAAAAAAATATTTTATAACAATATCGACCTGTATCTAAACAGCATTTCGAGCTGTCAAAATAGTAATCTCACATTAGTCAAAATAACGAGAATAATTATTTTGATTTGTCTAATTTCAAAATGGCATGAAAGAACTTTAACTTTATTTTAGTTTGATTTTTTTTTCTATTTATGTATAGTTTTTTTCCCTATTACTTGTATGATTACTGGTTTCTAGTCACTGGTTATTTGTGGGTCAAATTAATGGTGACGTCAGTTATCCACCCTGTATACAGGGTTATTCAGAAAGGGTGTCATAAGCTGGAAGAGGGTGATTTAAACCTTAATAAAGAACCAATTTTACTGTGGGGCTAACCCGGAATTCGAGAAAAAACTGTATTTTACATATTTTCGACTTTGAGTTGGAATTATTTTATTTTGGATAGGTAATTATTTTTGTTTCATTCTGGGTGAGTCCCATTACAAAATTAACCACAATGATGTTTTGATACACCCTCTTTTGGATTAGGTACACATTTCACTCCTAGTTCTTGAAAAAAGGTAAAATATTTTCTCCTATTACTAAAGAACGCACTGCATTTTTGTAATAAATGCCTCGCAAGTCAAGGATTACATTATTCTCACCAATAAATAATTAATTATAGACACCTAGGTAAGATACTATGGGCCTCACTAGTAAGCTCCAAGTAGCCCAACGAACTATGGAAAGGGCTATGCTCGGAGTCTCTCTGCGAGATCGAATCAGGAATGAGGGGATCCATAGAAAAACCAAAGTTACAGTCATAGTCCAGCGGATTGGCAAGCTTAAATAGCAATGTGCGGGGCACAGAGCACGAAGGACTGATGACCGATGGAGTCAAAAAGTCCTCGAGTGGAGACCACGTACCGGCAAACGCAGCGTAGGACGTCCACCCACAAGGTGGCCTAATTAAGACCGCAGGGTCGCGTTGGATGCAAGCCGCTACCAACCGGTCTTGTAGATCTTTAGGTGAGGCCTATGTCCAGCAGTGGTCATCCTATGGCTGATAAATAGATAGATAGACCTAGGTAAGTACTTCCAAAAATTGGATTGAATTGATTTTAATTCCGTATTCCGGTTTTTATTAGTAGATAAGTTTTACTGTCTTACAAATATTTATTTTACCAAATTACTTTTATGCATGTTCTTTTAAAGTAATATGCTACAGTTAGAACGTACTTTAGAACAATGAATTCAAATAGTAAAGATTGGTATATTCTATTTATACTTGTTCGCGGTACAGAAGCCAATACCAGTCAAAAGTTTTATTCGTAGAAACTAGCCGGTTTGGGGGTTTAGGTACAAATCGTACACAACATTCTATGACTGGTGGTAGTCAGAGACAGTGATCTACGTTTAGATTAACATTTGTTCTAATTACGACATTTTTTTAGAAAAGTTTTCTTTTAGATTGTGTACATATTATGATATTTTATTTACATAATTATGTATTTGCTCATCTATCTAGCTTAATAAATAAATAAATATTAGGGGACATCTTACACACGATCTCTGACCCCAAACTAAGCAAAGCTTGTGTTATTGTTGCCAGGGACTGATATACTACATATATTATACTTATTTTTAAATACATACTTATATAGATAATATCTAAATAACAATTAGACACAGAGCAAATACCTATGTTCATCACATAAATATTTGCCCTGGGTGGGGATCGAACCCACGCCTCTGTGATCCAGAAGTCAGGGTCAATATCGCGATTTAGTCTTAAAGCGATCTAGTCATATCTGCTGCCTAGTCAAATAGAGATGTAGTCGTAAAGCTCCTAACCCCACTTAACCACTGAGCCACCAAGGTAGTCGATTTAATAAACCAATTTTTAGTACTGTATAAATGCATATTTAACTTGGCTATGGACAAGAAGCACATATGCATTGAAGATAGGATGATACTATTAGTGCCGTCTTGACTTCCTGAGCCCTTGAGAAGACCAAGGTTACCTTTGTGGGAAACGCGGCCTCGCTAAAGAAAAATTGATAATGATTACTGGTGTTTTATTATAATGGCATTAAAATAGTGGTATTTTTTACAGTAGTATAGTCACAGTGTAGAGAATGAAACACAACAAGAAATGAAAGATATGGAAAATTAAGGTCACGAATTTCTGATGTTGGTTCGTAAAAGTACCTACACTACTACTACACAGAAAGCAATTGGATTATTTACAGACCCTTGAAGGTCTAAAGATAATCCAAGTGTTCAAGCCCACTGCCAGTTGGCAGCGTGCCCAGCATGCTGGCAGCATTGCCACGCTGACTGGCAATGCTTATACGTTGAGCCATATAAACACCAGCATTTTGGTCACGCGTCGCGTCCATCAGACGCTCAGAAAGACTTTTGAAGTATTTTAAAAACGACTATATAAATAGTTGATGATGTTTCGGGGTGTTTTTAGGTAATTCCCTAAGTCCGTATAGACCGACTGGTTCTTATAGTCTACACCGGGCCACTTGAAAGTTTTTGAAATGCCTAAACGATTAAAACAACCCAAATACCGTGTCGTCCAGGCCACAGCAGCGCTCAGTGGTAAACGTCACCCCTCTGAAGACGTATCAAATTTTTAATATCTATAGTACATATATTAAAAATTTGATAGGTCTCGTCTTCTTTGCGGCTGACGTTTACCACTGAGTGCTTACATAGAAAATTTATAAATATACTTGTAACTTTTGTAATGTTTAAACTTTCGAGATTCGAACACATTATTCTTATATATTCGTACTATGGGACTAAACGCGCACTGAAAACACCAGATAAATAATTGCCTCATTATCTCGACGTTTTGATCGAGTTGCATCCATCGTGATTACGGTCTTCTAGCATTATATCATCTAGCTATCACGAGTCGTCATTTCTGACATCAACCTCTATCTCTGATTGAAGCCTACAGAACAATACTCCACGTTAGGCATTCGGCTGCTTTTTCTTGATCAAAGAGATTGAATTAAATTGCCTTTATTGCGGTTGGTAGTTACGGCAGAATGTCGTCGGATGAAAGAAAGGAATTCTTTTGACGTGTGTGATTGGTTTGCCGGTTTAGCAGTACCTTTGTTTACGTCCTTTTATTATTGACGCTTAAGATTGAAATTGGGTAGCGTATTTTTTTTTCTTTTCTTTGTTTTATCTTACGAGAAAATAGAGAAAAAGTACAGCAATAAAGTACAAGAAACAACAAAAGGCAAGTTGAAGTGGAAGTAGCATGGAATCATAGCTTTGTTCTCTATCTGTGCCGTGTATATTATCTTTCTGTAAATAAGTAACATATAAACAGATATAAAATAAAAAGTAGTACTGTGTGCACAGCATACGAATATAGTGTAAGAGTATTGTAGTAATTGTGTAATAATTAAGTATATATATATTGTGATTATAGAGTCTAGAATATTAATAATTAAGATAAGATAAGATAATTTATTCATAAATACCTAACCTAAGAACACCAAACAATAGAGATTCAATTTTAAGTACTTATTAACTAAACGAAAAAAATTTACAATTCAGATAGGTACACGGACAAGAAGTAAAAGCACTAACTGAAATTTACAAATTTACCGGAGTTGGAAGGTAGGTAGGTACTTAATAGCCATTAACATCATCTTGTATTGCTAGTGGGCCCCAAACTAGGCTAAGCCTGTGTCTTGGGTGACCCAAACCGTGAGGTAACGAATAGAATTTCGCGCGATTACGTAGACATGTTAGTTGGTATATAAATACAGTATGCCTATTCTGTACATTTGTTATGTGTAGCGTGCCTGTATGTAATGCATGTTTTTGTTTGTCAGTATGTTGATGTATGAGAGGGTGTGCATGTGCGTGCGTGTGTTTGTGTGAGTGTGTGTCTGACTGAACACTGCAATACGCAAGATCTCATGAGAGTCAGGGTTTGCAGTGTGCATGAGTGTGTGTCTATGTGTGCGTGTGACGTAGGTATGCATTTGAGATTTATTTGCGCATGTTTTGCAATTTCCTAATCAATTTCTTAAGCCAGGCACTTTGAGTGAAGTAGAAATAAATCAACTTTCGATTATTTGTAAAATGAGGGCCATGATTCAATATAGTAAAATAAAAAAAAAATATGGAAATTTATTTTATTCCCTACTTCAATTCAGATGACTTGATCCTTAATATACAATTATACATGTAGCTAGTAGGTTAAGTCTTAGGTAGATTAAGTAAGACTTAAACAAGATACATGGTTAATAAAAAATTACTGAGAAAACTTCGGGAGGATCAAAATATCTGACACCAGAGCTTCTCATTAACTTAGGAACTTTCATCAGTGAGTCCTGTTATTTTTTAATTGCAATATTCATGGCAGCCTGTTGAACTATACCAACTACAAATTTGGTTATTATTCTTACTACATATTATAAAAGTTTGTCACATCTTAACTTATATGACGTATTATATTCCTAGGACGCGGGGATTTATAAGGCTTTACAAAACTAAAGTAAACACTTGCTTGGCCTTACGTGTAAAAATAAAAATAAAATATTAAACAATATTTAAACACTACAATCTTAAGCAAAATCACTTCAAGCGTTCCGAATGCCAGCTACAATTGAAACAATTCCCTCCCAGTCTCACATGCAGTCTGTACCTAGGTACATCTAGACCTGCCCTATCACAGTCGCAGAACCTGATAGTCAGTGCCAGACTGCCGGCGAGCCCTGAAGCACGCATCGCAGAGCACAAGCCAGAACTCCCGCGAAACTTTTATAAAAGTTTCCTAACTCTATGATTCAATCAAAACGTAATCTCTGAAATCAAATTTAGAATCTTTGATCTGATATAGTCGTATATAACCCGCGGTAATTTCGTATAAATCTTATAAGTCATTTTAAATTTGGAATAAACTATTTTTTGCTATAATAGTATTTAGTACTCTTCGTGTTTTAGAAGTTTTAGTGTAGTTGAAAGCTAACTCAGTCGGTTGTGAATAGTAGTTGCTGTAGTGTAGTAGTGTGCTAGGTTTTGTATACGATCGTTTTAGGAACTTTTGAACTATTTGTGAACTTGTTTCTGCTGCTGTTCGAGGTTTTGGGTAAGTTTAGTTTATATGTATTAAATTGGTTAATTTAATAGTTTAGTCGATTAATATTAATGCACTAATTTTCATGCCAAAAAAGTTTTTTAAGGCGTCAATCAAAATTAAGTTCATTATGTTTAAAAAACGTATTTAAAGTTATTGAAACAAAAATGAACGTTGTTGAAATGAAGAGAATGTGCAATAAAAGTTATTTCGTAGCGCCGTAGCTCACAAGCGCGTAGAGTCGAGCTACGACGTAGGCCGTTATATACCGCTCGTTTCGCCGTTAAGAATTACGTAGCCGGTATTCTGAGTTCTCTCGAACAAACACATAAAACACAATACATATTATATTTTCTTCTACGAATCCAAATTATTCAGTAGCCTTTTCAAGAAATTTATTTCAAATGTAAAGTATTCAAAAAATAAAAATGTTCACCACGCATTTTTTGTGTAAGTAATGAAAAAAACAAACTCATATTATTTTGTACGCGATTTTGTGCATTTAACACTTCAAGTAGTATCATAAAGGTTTCGATTACGATTTTTTATATATTTTCATGAATAAAGTGGTTTCGTTGTTTTTTATTACCTACACTTTTCTAACAGTTTTTTAACGTGTGCGAAAAGTTATAATAACTTAAGAATACTACTATATTTTTTACTATAAATTTCTGTAAATAATCTAACTTTTCAAGGTCTATTAGTCAATAATCTAACTTTTCAAGGATATTTAGCTTGAAAGGCTCTACACCCGAGGTAGACTGATTTAAATTTTACAGAAATTAAATAAAATCAACAATAATGTAAACAATTCGAGCGAAATATTCGAACCTTGTCTACGACAGAAGGCGGTTTACCATTTTATTAAGGATAATATTTTTAATTTATATTTATTATCAAATAAATCTGTATAAATATGTTACAAACAATTTTTTTGCTTTTTACCATTAAAACATTTATTTACCATCAAAACTTTGACACGAATTATTTAAAGCATGTGGACTTTTTTCCATCAAGGCACAACATGTTTAAAGCCTTAATTAATAGTCAGTTTTTCAAAGGTACTACACATACATGCACGGCAATGAAATAATTGGGATGATTTATTGTATTTTAATGTGGGTTAATTTATACGTATCGATTGTTACTGTTAAATTATTTATTAAAAATGTAGCAAATCGCATGCTTCTTGTTGAATTTCTAATGTATAAAACTATTAACTTTTTATTCCATCTCTTCCTATTCTCTGTTATAACAATCATTCTAAACTTGCGAGTGTCTGTTTGTAATCTTTGCTATTATATTGTATAATTTTCTTCTATATTCCACTTTCTAATCAACAATATTATTATTCTATAAGCGGTAGCCTTCGTCGGGCTAATTGTTTATAGACTTTTTTATATGAAGGCCGTTTGGCAATCCAAAGATAATAAAAGTAAAATTATGTACATAAATATAGCGCAAAAATGTGTATTAATAAAAAAAAAATTGAAACAAAGCATAATTACAAAGATCAGATTAATGGAGAAAATTAAATACAAAATATAAATAATTTATTAATGTACTTTATTTTAAAAATCAATGTTTAGTGTGTAATTTTGTAACTATGAAATAGTAAATGTTAAAAGTTATTACATACTAACAATTAAATTGTAAAGCCTAAGGTTATAACAGATATAGTTAAAACGTACCTAAGTAGTTTACTATTTAGTTATTTTTAAAAGAATAGTCACATTGTTCTATTTCGTTAACTAATAGTACCTTTGAAAAGTCCACTAACCTCATGTAAAATAGTTTTAATTAAGTCACAACTTCAACTATAATATTATTTAAAATCGGCTTTTTTAGTAGTATTATTTATGTCCAAAGTAATATAATATTATTCTTTTCACTCGAAGTTAAAATGAAAAAATCATAGCTTTCTTTGAGCAGAGATTACGTTTTTCCTTTTTAAATAACATCTCTCTTAGTTTGCGAAAAAAAAATATTGATAGAAATCTTAATACCTTACTAATGCTTTTATTATATTAAACATATGACTAGAACCAAGATAATTATTTTCAGCCAAAAATATCCGACTTCAATAGTGTTGAGGATTCGATAGTTCGCACTGATAAATGTGTCATCGACGTAATAATTTTAACAATTATAATTAATTGTTTTTCAAAAACGAATGAACCGATTTCAATAACATTTTAATGAAACCTAATTTCAAAATTGTGATTTATCAAACAATCAAAAAATTATCAAAATCGGTTCGTAATTGGCGGAATAACCGCGTAACATACCTACACACGAAAAAAAACATATGACGAATTGAGAACCTCATTTTAGAAGTCAAAGTTATTAAGAAATTATTAAGGATTGTCAATAGCCTCTCAAGACGTCCAAAACAAATTGAAAAACCTCTCAGGGCCGGTTGAAACAATACATTAACTAATGGATTTGTTTAAACTATTACCCGCCGTTAATACAGCGCAGACGGTTATTCGCTGGAAAAATATTTGCCCAGCTTTTAAAGTAATTACATCATTTCCCGGAGCCGCCGGAAGCTGCGCCGCTGAGCCGAATATTGAGAGCTAGTTTAGACGGGATTTTTAGAACAGACTGAAAGTTATTTTTGGTAAAATTATATTTTTCTTTCAATAGGTACATGGAAATCTGTCCATCCGTCCGCACGTTCATATGCCTTCATAGACCTTCCCTGTACATTTCCAATAAACTCGGTTGAAAGCAGCTTGCATCCAGCGCAATTCTGCGAAATACCAAAATCACTAAAAGACAAAAAAAAAAAAAACTACGCAACATTTTGCCATTCTTGAAACACGGTCGAGAAATATCGTCGACTTGGCATTATTTCTGAAACTTATTTAGGTTTCAACATTATGGGAAATTATACGTTTTGAGAATACAACATTATGAGAATTCAACTTTTTGCGAATCCTAAATATTTCAACATTATGGGAAATTATACTTTTTAGGAATTGAACATTATGAGAATTCAACTTTTTGTACCTAAAGGGAAATATTATCCACCATGATGAAACAAGCCGTAGGTTAATGATAAATACCTTGTAAGAATTTAGAAAAAAATAAAAATGTTGGCTATTGAGTTGTTTTGCCTTTTAATAGTCTACTCCAGAGCATAGGCCAACCCACGAGGAATAATTAAGTAATAGTCACCGCGGCCAAGACAATTGTAGGTCGGTGTATTCTTAAACACAATCGAATTTTGTGTACAGATGTATGCAGGTTGCGTCACGATGTTTTCGTCACCGATCGTCCGATATGTCAGTGGTGTGTAATCACTACATAATACAAAACAAAGACGCTTTCCGCTGTCTGTCCCTATGCTAAATTGAAATTGAAATGCTTATATCTTTAAAACTCGCAACTAATTTCGATGTGCTTTTTAATAGATAGAGTAATTCAAGAGGAATATTTATATGTATAATATACCTGTGTGAAGCCATGGCAGGTCGCTAGTTTCGTAATAATACATTTCAAATAACTTAGTTTTTGACTACAACAATAATATTTTGGTCATAATATAGTTAACTACTCACTTACGTTAAAAACTAGACTTTCCATCTTTAATTGAGTCACGATAGTCACGGCACCAAAACTATGAGTTAAAAATGAAAGAGTGACATCAAAAAAGTTTCACTTACTCGTATGCTAAAAATTAGCCGTCTTACCACAAATATTTTACGCACGCTTTAGGCAATGTTTAACAGCACAAATTGCACCGTTAAACAGTGAATATAGCGTGTTTAAATCTTTTGTGGTAAGGCCGTAGACGTTTTATCTTTAACCAAGTCACAATAGTATGCCACCGAACCCGTCACGATGCGACATAAGTGAAAGAGTGACTTGAAATATATTTTGGTTACTATGTATACAGTTCCCTTATTTTAAAAAACCAGACGTTTTATCATTAACTGAGTTATGGTAGTCACGCCACTAAGCCCGTTTACCCGTTAATCCGGGGTAAAAGTAATAAAGTAACAACACGAATATTTTGGTTAATTAATTTACCACTTAAGTTAAAAACCAGACATTCCATCTTTAACTGAATTACGATAGTCACTCCATCCGAACCGATGCGCCAATATTGCAAGATTGGCGCAATTTTTGGGTAAACATTTTGGGTACTTAGTTACCTAAGTTTAAAAACTAGTCGCCCCATCTTTAACTGAGTCACGGTAGTCACGCCACCGAACCCGTCCCGCCGCGCCACAAGTGAAAGAGTGACAAGAAAAACTTGCTTAACTAGAAAATTATACGAGTAATCCGCAAGAGAATCTAAGTTTGCTCGAGAAAAAGTGTCGACTCTTTAATAACTTTAAGAGATTTATATAAGTGGTTCCGGGATTCCGGCGAGTGGAGATGTTATGAGACTTAAAAGTTAATTTCGCATTGTAGGGATTAACTCTACGCGCTATTTTAAAGTTTTATTACTTGCAGTTAATGTTCTTGGCGAGTAGTTATTTAAGTTGGTTCTTTTTTTAATCCCTGAAGAATAAAGATGGATCTTCTGATCTTCTCGTACCTCCGTGTTTGTTAATACGTGTGAGTAGTTTCCAAATAATTGGATCGGTCTTGATGCCTTTTTTAACCTTTTAGTTGATATTTATTAATGAATAAAATAAAATTTCATTTTTCAGATTCACTTAATTTAGTAATATAATACTTATAGACCTTAAATAATAAACAGTAATCTTAAAACTTCATCCGTTAATTATTCGTTCTGTTAACCCCGTATATCAATCAGCAAAAGCCTCCTGATTTTTTCCATTCTGATCTTTTCTGAGATTTTGTAATAAGATTAGCTATAATGCCAATTATTTAGCTCGACGTATAAGCATTGCCATTCAGCGTGGCAATGATGCCAGCATGCTGGCCACGCCGCCAACTGGCACTGGGCTGGAGCAGTTGGATTGTCTTTAGACCTTCAAGTGTCTGTGGATAATCTAATTGCTTTCTATGTAGTAGTAGTGTAGGTAGTTTTAGCATATAAAGTAGTAGTGTATATTATTTTAGTTAATAAAGGCACTTTTGCCAGTTAAAAAGAAATATTATAAGATATGTTTATTACTTAGCGCTGCGACGAAATTGTATAAAAATATCTTTGTCACAAAACATGCGATGCAGATCATTGTGTTTAACAAAAGATCTCGAACTTAAACACAAAATGAACAAGAGTAAAATTATGCATGTATACATTTTGTGTACAATGTACACTAACTTTGAACAAACACTTCAACACCAATAACGTAAAGCTAGAGTCACATTGAAACTATTCGTACTCGTACCTTCCCACGCATTCATTTATCAAGGCCTATTACAATGAATTTAGCGAAATAATAAACAGAGTAGTGTCGCATTTGGACCGTTGAATTTATGGGGGTCTCGGCGGAATTAGTTTTTGCTATAGACGCTAACTGGGGGCCTGGGGCTGGTGTCTTCTGGGCGGATACCGCAGACGGACAGGCAGACGCCAGGCCAGGGAGTAAGCGGTTTAATCACTTCCTGGTTTGGAAATTTTAGATATTCATTGATTGCTGATTAGTGTTAGGAAAACCGAGGACTTCGATGCAGTAGAAACACCAATATTATTACAATTAAACTTTGCAGATTTATTTCTTCCATCACAGTGTTCTTCGAACTGTAGTTTTCGTCCAAAAACCACACATTTAGAATATGCAATTTTTGAACAAAACTCAACATTAGGATGGAGTATTTTAAGGCTTAAAATAATATTACACATATTTCCCGCCCACAACATATACTGTTTTTAATTTAATGAAAACAATTTTTTTATGCCTTTATGTCTTTTTTTCCTTTGGCAAATAATATGATTATTTTAAAGTTGTCTCTCATTTTTAAGCTTTTTTGTGTAATTAGCTATAAACTAACAAATTGACTTTAAATATGATAATTGGTAAAACATTAACTTTTGTGTGTTATCTTTAAAAAATATTGCTATATTTGACTGAACTCAGTAAAAACAAACTCTAAGACTCTCATATAGAAAAAGTTAAGACTCAATTTTTGCCAAAATAAAAAAGAAAATTACTGTGTGTATTGTATGTCGTAGTACGCTGCTACGACACGCTATGTACTTTGAACTCTAGTTTGTGTAAAACTATGTCTTAACTAATTAGAAAAATGAAACTAAATCGTCGCTTCTTAAATGACAACATCAGTAATGTTTTCATAATATTACTGTACATTGATGGATTACAATGGTTTTGTTGCTTTATATCCGATAACTACTATTTTTTCATAGTTAGGACCACTTGATAGCAAAACAAACAAGCAGTATAGCTCAGAAACCTGTCCAATTGCTCCCGTCTCCTTTCTCGTAGCCCCACGGAAACGACAAAATTCCCAACAGTTTACATTCAACCTCCGGAATAGTTCGGGTCCCTATCCTGACATATTCATTGCTCACCATTCGGCCAGGGTGTTAAATTTATTGTTTTAATTAACTGCTCGCGGGACACTTCGGTTTCGCAATATACCGTCTGTTTATGACGTATTTTTGAACTATGGTACGTCGCGACTCGCCTAAAATATTGCGAAAGTTGAAACTGGTCGGCCAATTTGGATACATGCATAAATGTAAGGTCATTTCACCCTTTGTTAATACAACGTTCGGTATATTTGTTGTGGAATCGGTCTAAACTTTATATTAACAAAATTTGTGATTAGTTGTCAATAATTTATTTTAAGTAATAAACGCTGTTGACTAGTAGGTAAAGAGTAGCGTTAGGCGGCGAAATCACTGAAATGGTATGAGTATCTTTTAGGCGTAATATACCTACTGTTCATAACGAACAAAATACGCTTATTGTGAAGCTTGTGGCAAGGGCCTTGTAGATTAAACCTTGGAGTGTAATGGTTGCACGAATGTTCGCTAAGTAAAATTAAGACCTTTATAAAATTACCAAATCAATTAAATACCTATTTGTTATTTATTCCTACAATGGATTTAAAAAATTGATAATATATTTCTAGCTTTAAAGCTCTATATTATTTTGTTTTGTCGATTGATTTTTTTTAACATCTAAATACAAAAAATATACCTAGAATACCTTCTATTGTACTACTAAAAAATGCAGTGCAATCAAATTAAGCAACTTAATAATTACTAACAGCCCATTTATATTGGTTCAACTGAAGCATATTTAAGTAACACAGAGCCAGTGGTAACATAAACAGCCCGTGAGAACAGGTATGACAATATCACACCGGCACTCTCACAAAACGAAATCCTCTCACATTTCTCAATCGCGCGATAACAAAAGAAATACACAAACAACTTTGGCCCATCTTATCGGTTCCATCGCCTCTGAAATAGTGTTTTTTCTATCCGCATATATCTCTTGGGCCGTTCAATTTAACTGTTTTCTTACTGGAATTTATAGAGGTCGCTCCGGTAGCGAAATACGGCGGCAGGTGCGGGTTATAGTCGATTCAGATGATAGTTTTGTTTTTTTTTGTTTATTGTGAAAATGATAACTGTTTTGCTTATTGGACTTTTTATGTTGCGGGTTTGATAGATGGGCTTCTAAGAAAAATCTAATAAAAGTAAGGCCTAGGCATATGTAAATAATAAATAAATGTTTTGTAGCAATATATACACATCTGTGTATATATTGCTACAAAACATTTATTATAATTGAAACATAAACTCAAATCTCACGGAATGCATTATGTAATATACTATGCAAAATATCATATACGTAAGGAGATATAGTAAAGTTGGCATCGTACGAAAAATATATATAATTGTTTCTATAAAACTCAAGATTTCATTTTCATACCGTACATACGAAACTATAAAATAAATAACATGAGAAACAAATAGTACTAACTGTTTATTCAAAACTACCCAAAAAACTACACTAACATCCCAAAGTGTTTGGACAGTCGTAAAATCTATATTTACTTAATTTATATTGATAAATATGTACCTCTATTGTTTAACAGCAATAGCAATCATAAGACAAACTCGAGTTTTTTTAGGAGCATGTAGCGCTCGTAGCGTAGTTTGACTAGGTGATTGTCAGCGATCACCGAAATTAAGTTAACGTTCCGCACGGTCAGTATTTGGATGGGTGACCGCGGGTGGCATTTTCCAACTGAGCGCTACCGTGGCTCGGATGACACGTTAAATTGTAGGTCCCGGTTGTTTTAACCGTTTAGCCATGTCAGAGGCCTTCAGGCGGCCTAAAAACTCTGACACCAGGGCTAGCCACCCGGCCTATACGAACTTACTACTTACTTTAGGAGCATCGGTACCCGAATACTTATTTCGAATACGAATTTTGGAGGGTAAATAAATGTGCTTTTCACCGCGAATGTTACACATGCAACCTATCACATACAAGCACTTATCACGAACTAGCGACCCATCCCGGCTTTGCACAGGTGTATTATACATATATAAACCTTTTCCTTGAATCACGCTAACTATTAAAAAAAACGCATCAAAATCCGTTGCGTAGTTTTAAGTTTATAAGCATACCTGGGGACAGACAGCGGGAAGTGACTTTGATATATACTATGTAGTGATTACCAAGTAGTACCAAGTTAGCACCATTTTGCACCAAACAGTGCCTACCTAAAGTTGGCGGTACCTAACATCCGAAGACATCCTATCAGTTGAAACTTCGTAAGCAAAAGTTCTCGCATACCGCCGAGTAATATATCACCAAGACATGAAAATTCTATCAGAATTCCTCGCCCTCCCCGCCGGCCTCACTTCACCCCCTCTTTTACTTGGGTAGGTAATGAGTCAACTGTGCAGTTTAATAACTGATGAACTTGATAAATTAGTGGAAAAAAATGATTGTTGTTAGTTAAATAACAATTTAAATAGTAATATATGTGGAATGTGTAGCACTTGTCCAGAACAAATACATTGTAAGTTTTAACTCTTTTTTTATTTTTAACTTGCAATATTTAGCCAGATCGTCGTAAACATCGTATCATGATCGTATCAATCAACAATTTTCAACTGACAGTTCGGACTTCAGATCGTTTTGACATTGACATAAGACAAGCATTAGGTGATACCAGGACTAAACTAAAATTAAATCTAAATTAATATTTGACATATAAACATAGTTAAATAGTAGTACTTTAAACAGTGGATTTCTGCGGGAGAAAAAAATGGCAATGCAAAAGCTTAAAACAAATAAAAAGTCTAAATTGAATAGTATTGAATAATATTTTGATGCAACCAGAATGCACAGTTTAGAGTACTTTCTAATAAATGTACTTTTTAAACGAATTTTCTTTCACGTTTTTTAAAGTAAAAGCTTGGGAATTTTTTGGAAACACTTAACAGATCAATGTTGATATCGAAGTACCAGTCTATAATATAGTAGTTCACTACTGAAGTGTCCAATCTTACCCTCAAAAAGTAATAGGGTACCGGACATAACTATGAAACTTTTTCCACAATATTCCAACCAACAACCAAGATCCAAGATCCAACGACTTCGTGGTTGTAGGGGAACTTCGACTAGACTACGCACCCATTACTCGACAACGACAATATGAACAATAACGTCACGTAAATAACTTTGAAACTAATTTGATACATACACTTAAAATAATAATATTTAAAATAATATTCTCCTATCAGTAAATAAATTATCCCGCATTACCCAACCTATTCATGGCGAAACACGCGTTATCAACGCATATTAATGGCCTCTATGCAAATGATTCGTTGTACAACAGTGATTATATTCAAATGCTGTTAATTTTATTCATGCTTAGGACCGTGCACCTATTTCGGTAGTCGTGCTAAGGCTCTCTCTTAAGCTTAGCGTAGCTTAGGATGGGCTGTGGTGCTGTCCTAATTGAAACCGGAGGTGGAATATTATAATGTTGAGAGGAATAGTCAAGATATGTCCGCAGACGGATTAATTCTTCTCATTTGCAATGATTCCGTGCATTTTCAGCTTCTGACCCAAGAAATGAATTTCTTATTTTGTTTTTCATCAGATGTTTAGACTTAAAAAAAAACATAGGTACCACAGAAATACACACATAGAGTATATTATTATGTACCTCTACCTATGCATGTGGCGTTATATCTCCCAATGAGCAATTTTGATGGAATACCTATATACTTTACTGCACACCAAAGTAAGAGGTAAATACAAAGATATGTGTACCTATTAGGGTTCTGTACCAACTCAAAGGGTAAAACGGGACCCTACTACTAAGACTTCGCTGTCCGTCTGTGGTCCGTCACCAGTCTGTATCTCATGAACCGTGATAGCTAGAACGTTTAAATTTTCACAGAAGACATATTTTTGTTGCCGCTATAGGTAACAACAAATACTAAAAACAGAAAAAATATTTAATTACCATACAACAAACTTGAATTTTTTGCCGTTTTCCACTCGATATTAACAAAGGTGACAAGCAGATGATTGAAATATTCTCAGAAGATTTAGTTAAATATACTTTAAAAATAAATACAAAAAGTTAAAGTAAAATAAATATTTGAGAGGAGCTCCCATACAAGAAATCTATTTTTTTTTGCTTAATATTTATAACGGCAACAGAATATAAAGTTGTATATTCCCTTCAAAAATAAATAGTTAATATGAAATAAAACAAATTAAGGGAGGCTTCTATATGGTACGGAACCCTGAATGCGCGAGTCCGACTTGCGCTTCGCCGATTATTTTGCACGAAATTTTGATGGTTTATAATTATATTTTGATAAATTTGTTATTTTATTTGTGGTCTAATTATGACGTTATTCACCAGATTTATTGTCGATCCTTTAATGTGTCTGCGCGTTTTTAGATTCCGACTAGAGGGAGTGAAATGACATGCCTTGCTTTACACTGAATACATGTTTTTACACTTTTGAAAAACGTGTTAAATGGTGCGGCTTGGAAACAACTGTTTTTTCAAGCGACATGCACATATACTCTATAAAATTTAACTTGATCTCTGCGACAGTAGAAGATTGACATTTTTAGAGTTGGGATAGTGGTGGAAAAAATCGATTTTCAAACAATGTTGTAATGAAATCGAATGACTAGTTGAAGGTGAGAATTTGGATTTCATTTACTTACTATTATTTAAGATCAAGTATGTACACATGTAAATAATGCTATAATATTAATTATTTATATACTCATAATAATGTAACGATAGTATTTATCGACATTTTTCACTATTATCGATGCTAATGTAACATATAATTGTGTTTAATTTAATTACACATGTATAAAATGTTATGATATTAAAATATACAATAAAATTAATGAAAAATCAAGTTTTATTTAAAATATCGTCACTATAAACTATCGATATTTTAATTAAAACTCTATCTAAAACTCTGTGGTCACGATCATTCGTCGCCCATCACTAATCGGCATCCCCATAAAGTATGACATTGACAGGTACTGTCTGTACTATTAAAAATCAGGACTTCATAGGTGTGATTTTTCTGACAGCTGTCGCAGAGATCAAGTTCAATTTTATAGAGTATAAGTTATTACATTTTGTCAACATTCTGAGGCGTGCATGATAGTAAACATCACATTAATTAAAATAACGAGAGTTGTATGTAAATACGATAATTATTATTTTACACTACCTACATCGAAATCTAAGCCTAGATCCGATATCACGTAAGACCCTTAGACAAAAAATATAAATATGTAGTACGAAAAGGTCAAAAGATATTTTCTACAAAATTGAACTGCGATCTTTATCCATCGACGGGCGAGTTACTCGCTCCAGTAGAGCTCCGATATTCTGGCTTCACTCGAATCTTTGATACTAGTTCAGAACTAGGGTCGATTGATAGTGGATTATTTATTACCGATTTCCAAAAAGAATGTATGTTTTTTATGTATGTTCATCGAATTATCGATATTTTTCTGTTTAAATTTTATCGAAATAAACTGATCTTAAAAGAAACAATAATATACATAGATGATTCGTGCAAGCTATTCGATTTCTGTACAAGGTGAAAATCGGTGGTGCTATTTTTTGCGAGAAACAATATTTCTGTACACTTTTAAGTTATTTAGATAGTTTAAACTGGTATCACAAACTTTTACGTTATTTTAAATTTAAATTGCATTACCTGTCTTCTTAGGTACATTATTGATTCTGCTCGCTTTATATATTTATTTATTTAACTAAGTATAAGTAATAATGGAATGTAATTATATATGTCTGTCAAGCTATATTTATTGTAAATAATGAATATGTATTTTCGCCGCTTGGCGTCGAAACTTTTGATCCGTGGGGTCCAGCCCTAAAAAAATTCTTCAAGACAATTTCGCCAAAGCTTGTTAACGCTGCTGGTAACAAGAGAGCTGGCTCATTCCTCGCACAGAGAATCTCTTTAACCATTCAGCGTGGGAATGCAGCCAGCGTTCTTGGCACCCTACCACACGGACACAGTATTTGTTTCGATTTTTAGCCTTTTTTTTGCATATAGGTAGGATATATTTATATAGGTAGTTAAGAATTGAATTTCTATGTTTTTTAAGTTATGTAAATAAATTTCCCTAGATTAGTACCGCTTATGAATTACACTTTTAAATGTAAAATAATTATTTAAATTTGAATTATAAGTAAGTTTATTTTTTTAACATGTAACATATATATTTAGTATGTTTATGTGACTAGGTAGGTTTATATTTATTTCCATAAATATTATTTATTTATGTTAGGTTAGGTTAGTATTGCTTATTTTTGTTTGTTATAAGAGTTCATTGTTTATTTTTAAATATTTTTTGTTAAGGCCGCTGTTTTGTTGATCTGCTATTTTCTGTCAGTTCATGCTTGCCTGGAAGAAATCGCTTAAAGCGATAAGGCCGACATTTAGTATAACAAATTTTTTATGTGTGTATTTTTCATGTGCTTGTATTGTGTTTGGTTAAGCTTATAAAGAATTATCTATCTATCTATCACTTATCCTTCTTTTAAATTACTTTATTGGTAGATCAAGTATAGTTAGTTATACCTGAATAACAAATACCTGATGCGAAGTTCGATCTTAATTTTCTTTGTTTTTATCGAAGGGGAAATCTTGGTTGTCTATTATTTAGTATTAGCTTCGAGCAAATATTTACAGAGACACAGTCCATAAGTGAAAGTAGTAAAAAAATGTCAGAGCGCCGTCATACATACCGATTTTCTTTAAATAATTCATTCTGCAATAAATTATTCACGATCATCCGTTTTTTCGAATGTCGATGTTATATCACCTAACTAGTGCTTGAAACAGAGCACTTTGGCATCGCGCGGCGTTATAGTCGGCTTGCAATCACCTTAAGACTAACTAAAAAGCCTGCCCACTACTTAGCTTGGGCAGAGTTTTGCCTCAGACACTTTTTTGCACGATTGTGACTCTATAGATATTTGCTCGAAGGGAGATAGTGAAAAAATGCAGCAAACAAAATTCATCACAAATTGTTAAAAAAATTATCTACATAATTTTCGGAATAAGTATTTCTGTTCTTACCATTACAGTCTCATGATAAGTAAATTAAGTGATAATGTTACAGCTTTACTACAAGATCATTACCATGCCATCTGATATCATACAAAATCAAAATCTATTATATAAAAGGCTTCCCTGAGTGACTGACTGACAGACAGCCTACAGCCCAAACCGCTTAAGATATGAGCTTGAAATTTGGAATATAGGTACATTGAACCACGTAATGGAGCACTAAGGACGAAAATTTTGAACTTTCGACATCTAAGGGGGTAAAACGGGCCCTTTTCGTTTGTATGTAACTTTTTATTCCCTGTACCGATTGACTTGAAACTTTGTATACATGCTTCTCAAACAAAATAAAAGTTACGTTTTTTCCTGTTTTTCCGAATTTTCCTCATCTAAGGGGTCAAATAAGGTCCCAAAGTTGGTGAAAAAAGCGACAATTACATCGAACCAGCTGAACGGTTATGGTTGAAAATTGGTATGGAGGAAGCACACAGCATGTTTTACTACAGAAACTAATAAAATCCAGGAAAATCTATAAGGTTCCTTAGGGATACGCAAAATTAATAAGTTTAGGCTACAGCCCAAACCGCTAAAGATATGAGCTTGAAATTTGGAATATACGTACATCGTACGACATAATGAAGAAATGAAAAACGTAGCCAACTCTAACTTACGGGGTAAAACGGGCCCTTTTTGTTTGCATGTAACTTCTTATTCCCTGTACCGATTGACATGAAACTTTGTATAGATGCTTTTCTAGACTAAATAAAAATACCTGTTTTCTGAATTTTCCTTAAAAAAATCCTTAGGGGTCAGATACGTCCCAAAACTTCAATGCTCTTTTTTAAATAATGTAGTATCTAGAATAGGATTATGATAATGATAGTTTATCTTTAAATAGGGCAAAATGGGTCCCCAAAAGTTTACAACTTTTTTTATTTTGTGAGCCAATAGTCTTAAGCTTAGCGCACATATGGATCAATATAGGTATTTTACTATGGGATCAACCCTGACAAGCGAAAATTACTTACATTTTCCATACATTTTGTCGCGGGTCGATGAACTTTTTGTGTTGAACAGCTGATTTTATTCACGTGCTATTGGGGTTAGTACCATTGTAAAAGTTAATCAAATTATGACTATAATAGTATCCTAGAACATGCCTGACTAGAATTACGACTTGTGTGCCATTTTTTCGTTTGCCTGGAAAATTAAAGGACATGTCCACAAAATGTATGGAGGCTGGTATAATGATAATCAAAAATTCGAACCACAACACTCGTTACATTTCGAGAAAGTTCATATTTTTTTGAGTCTATTACAATAGTTAAAAACAAAAAAGACCCCTCCGATTTTTTTTTAAATTAATTTTGAATTTATGAGAAAAATAAAATATATTTCACTTAATAGGTGGTTTCTCTCTAGCAGCCCTGATTAAGTAACCTCCAAATTGTTAAATATAAGCATTTTTGCCAATTAGACACACTTTTTATGTGTTTTTTGTCACATTGTACCTACTAACTGGTCACACTGGTAGGTTATAATCTTTAATTTTAGCAAATTAAGTGATGAATGTGGAAGAATCAGCTACGAATGCAAGTAAAATAACGATAGAAGCACTTTATTATTGCTAAACTAGAAAAAATAATAAGCTGTATTGTTATTTTTCATACAATATATTTCTCGCATTTAAAAATAATTGGAGGGGTGAAAATATCTAAGTAAAATATTTTTGGGAAGCCCATATAACAAGCTTTCAAATGATGTATATATCATCTTGGTTCGATTTTTCTCTGAATAATATACCACTTGTGGACGTCACCTTTCTAATGACTTAATGAAACATGCCGAATACCTGTACCGGCCTTAATTAATAGTGCACTACCGAAAATAGGTACTACGGATAGCACTACGGATAAAAGAAACAGGTGGGTCTTAAGATGAACATGGACAAGACGAAAGTCATGTGTAATTCCCATATTTTACCCACCCCGTTTTCTGTTGGAAACTCGGTTCTTGAAGTCGTTGACTCGTACGTCTACCTAGGACAAGTAGTCCAATTAGGTAGGTCCGACTTCAACAAAGAGGCCAATCGACGAATTCAACTTGGCTGGGCAGCGTTCGGAAAAGTGCGTAGTGTCTTCTCGTCCGACATACCTCAGTGCCTCAAGTCGAAAGTTTTCGACCAGTGTGTGTTGCCGGTGATGACTTATGGCACAGAAACGTGGTCTCTCACTATGGGCCTTATTAGTAAGCTCCAAGTAGCCCAACGAGTTATGGAGAGGGCTATGCTTGGAGTCTCTCTGCGAGATCGAATCATTAATGAGGAGATCCGTAGAAGAACCAAACTTACCGACATAGCCCAACGGATTGGCAAGTTGAAATGGCAATGGTCAGGGCACATAGCGCGGAGGAGGATAGCTGATAACCGTTAGGGTCGAAAAGTTCTCGAGTGGAGACCATGTACCGGCAAGCGCAGCGTAGGACGTCCACCCACAAGGTAGACGGATGACTTCATTAAGACCGCAGGATCGCGCTGGATGCATGCCGCTTCCAACTGGTCTTATTGGAGATCCATAGGGAAGGCCTATGTCCAGCAGTGGACGTCCTGCGGCTGATGGATGACGGAATAGGCCTATCCGCTAAGGGTAATTGGGCCATATCCATCACGCCGGCCGAGCACGGGTTGCTGAATTCACATACGACATTGATTTTTACTCATACAATTATTATTATTGGCTCCCTCGGTGGCTCAGTGGTTGACCCTGACTCCTGGGTCAAAGAGGCGTGGGTTCGATTCCCAGAGCAAATATTTAGGTGATGTTCATATGTGTTTGCTCTGTGTCTGAGTGTTATTAACGTAGGTATTTTTATTTATTTATTTAACACTTTCTTGCACACTAATTGTACAAAAAGAGGACTTAACGCTATACAGCATTATCTGCCAGTCAACCTATATGTAAAAAAATAAAATAAATAAATAATAAAAAAGTTAGGGTTTAGTTTGGGGTCAGAGACCGTGTGTGAGATGTCCCCCAATATTTATTTTTTATATTTTTTTATTATTGAGTTAATTTCAGAAATTCGGCAATTTATCATCCAAAAATTCACGTATGTACTCCGTAATAAGCTTTAGATACAAGTAAAAAAACGTAATGAAAATGAGTAAACGTCCCAAAACTTCAATGCGCTTTTTTAAATAATGTAGTATCTAGAATAGGATTAAGATTAAGAATAGGATTAAGATTTATCCTTAAATGGGGCAAAATGTGTCCCCAACAGCTTACTTTTTATTTTATTTTGTGCGCCAATAGTCTTAAATTTAGCGCACATACGGATCAATATACGTAATTTTTACTATGGGATCAACCCTGACAAGCAAAAATTACCTACATTTTCCATACATTTTGTCGCGGGTCGATGAACTTTTTGTGTTGAACAGCTCATTTTATTCACGTGATTTTGGGGTTGGTACCATTGTAAAAGTTAATCAAATTATGAGTATAATAGCATCCTAGCACATGCCTGACGAGTGACGTCTAGATACATTGTGTGTTTCTCAAATAAAATAAGATATAGGTGTACTTGTATGTCATTGTAGGAATACTTGTATGTCATTTTTTCATTTGCCTGAAAAATTAAATTTCTAATGACTTAATGAAACATGTCGAATACCTGTACCGGCCTTAATTAATAGTGCACTACTGAACATACGCCTACCCGCGAAGGGTGATTGGGCCATATATATCACGCCGACCGAGCGCGGGTTGCTGAATCCACAAATTTTTTCTCTATGGACGAACCTATACAGGTTGACTCAATGTTTTCTATCAATGAAAAGCCAGTAGTGTGAAATTCCTCACATAGTTACTTATACAATTATTATTATTGGCTCCCTCAGTAGCTCAGTGGTTTGTGACCCTGACTCCTGGGTCAAATAGGCGTGGGTTCGATTCCCACCCAGGGCAAATATTTGTGTGAAGATCATATGTGCTTGCTCTGTGTCTGGGTGTTAGTAATGTATTTTTATTTATTTAACACTTTCTTGCACACTGCCAGTCAACCTACAGATACATGTATATGTAGTATATCAGTCTCTGTTAGCCAAATCACAAGCTTTGCTTAGTTTGGGGTCAGAGACCGTGTGTGAGATGTCCCTCAATATTTATTTCATATATTTATTTATTTTTGACTTAATTTCAGAAATTCGGCAATTTATCATCCAAAAATTCAAGTACTCATTCCGTAATAAGCTTTAGATACACGTAACCAAATTAAAAAACCAAATACTGAGACAATGCAGGTCAATCCGTGGGTTATTATCATTTTAAGCAAATACTGATACAATTCAGGCTAAACCGTAGGCATTATGCTTTCGAGTAATACGATAATAGGCTTAATTATGAAGGCGCCATGGTAAATATAATAGCAACATAAAAAGTGTTCTCTATGGAATGTTTAAAGTGAAAAAGAAACAGAAATAATTATGCTAATTAGCTATTATAATTACGATAGCGCCTTCATAATCGAGCCTAATGCGGGCTTAACCACAAGCTCTTATCATTTTAAGTAAGTGCCAAGAAAACGCGGGCCAAACTGTGGGTTTTTATCATTTTAAGCAATTACAAAAATAACGCGGGCCTGACCGTGGGCATTATCATTGCAAGTAATACAAAAATGCAGGCTAACGGCATGCTATTATAATTCAAGGATTTATTAAAACAACGCGGGCCAGACCGCGAACTATTAGATAATTATTATTATAAGCAAATGCCAAGATAACGCGGGTTGAACCGCGGCTGTTATTTTAATCAAGTAAGTACTAAAACAACGTGGGTCGAACTTCGAGTTATTATTATTTTAAGTACCTAATTATTAACACAACGCGGGCCTAACCGGGCATTATCCTTGCAAGTAATTTTAAGCAAGGATTAAGACAACGCGAGCCAAATCGCAGACTATTAGATATTATTATAAGCAAGTACAAAGACAACGTAGATCAAACCGCGGGCTATTTTCATTTTAAGTAAGTACCTATGTACTAAGACAACGCGGGCGAAGCCGCGGGTTTTAAGCTAGTCCATTTATAAATAGAAAAAGGTCAAAAGATATTTTCTACAAAATTAAACTGCGATCTTTATCCATCGACTGGTGAGTTACTCGCTCCAGTTGAGCTCCGATATTCCGGCTTCACTCGACTCTTTGATACCAGTTCAGGAGATGGGCCATTTGATAGAGGATTATGTATTCTATACTTGTTTGAAATAAGTACGCATTTTAAGTCTTGGAAATAATTTCTCAAAGGCATACGGTTCGTTTTATAAGAACAATAACAATATCTTTATTGTACACCATATAGCATAAATACATTAGAGTAGCTATTTACAAGGGCGGCCTTATGGCCTTTGGCGATTTCTACCAGGCGACCTTTGGATGGACTGGACATGTATTTGCTTATATTTAGGCAATTATTTAACTATGCATTCTTTTCGCTTCCTTTATAACGCAGAACTACTTTAAAGTAATTAGTTTGTGTTTTGTATTGACAGACAGACAGACAAAACTCTTTATTTACAATCACAATATCAAAAATAAACACTATTTACAATATACGCCAAAAAAATATGATTATAAAGTGGCGGCCTTATCACCCATGGCTGGTATTGTTATAGAATGAAACACAAGTGCGAGTCAGGCTCGCACATCGATGGTTCCGTACAAACACATTGTTAAAATAATTAAAAACCTGTTTTAGCATGTGCTAATGAAGTTCTTTTATATGACGCCTTGTACTGTACTGTACTGTACCAGCCTTTTTTTAGTAGTCCACTGCAGGACGAAGGCCTACCCACGAAGGGTGATTGGGCCATATCCACCACGCGGGCCCAGTGCGGGTTGGTGGATTCACATACGCCATCGAATTTCTTCTACGGACGTGTGCAGGTTGCCTCACGATGTTTTCCTTCACCGAAAAGCCTGTGGTGTGAAACCATGACACCTTACATGATACGATTTACTCACTTTGAATTTTGAGCCCATATTTTGTGAATTTCGAGGCTCTATTTTTTGTGATGTAAATAAAAATGTACAATTTTCAGATTTATTCCTATATGTGTACTCTAAGACAATGCTTCTCGCCAAATTTCATAGTTCTATGTCAACGGGAAGTACCCTGTAGGGTTTGATTTTTGTGAGTGTCGAAATATGTGGTTTTTTACGACAAAACGACTCTAACTTTTTTAAACGACAACTGAGAAGTGTTTTTTTTACACAACTGCAAGTATTCATCAATATACGTATACAGTTTAAATTTCAACTTGATATCTTTACGCGTTCTCGAGATAAAGAGTCTTGACAGACACACAGACGGACAGACGGACAACAAAGTGATCCTATAAAGGTTCCGTTTTTTCCTTTTGAGGTACGGAACCCTAAAAAAAAGACGGTCGTTTACGAAGTAAAACTTCACGTTTATAAATTAAATAAACTAAGGGATAAATTTGTGGTGCAATAACAACGATTGAATATTAACTCAGCGTTCATTACAAAGTAATTTGTGTTTGGTTGTTTCTTCATTATAAGATTGAACACAATATGTACCCACGCCTACATTGATTCATCAACATCGGAACATTTTATCAATCAAATCCTTCTCAAAGCAAACAAAGCATAGCATTAACAAAAAAAAAACTCAGACTCAAAAATTAATTAATCCAAATAAATTCAGACACTACAAGAAAATGGAAAACAAGGCACCTACAAATAATAAACGGTCTGCTAGTTAACTCCCTAAAATTCGGGTAAACGTTAGTCGTTTGTCACGGCTGGCAATTATAACGTTATTTATACACCGGGGTGGCGATGTAGAGAGATTTATTTACCCGAAACTGATATTAATAATTTACCGGGACAATGGGTGGAAAACATGGTATTGAATTGTGATTGCCGGTAGAGTTGCATGATTTGGGCAATTGATTTTTACTAGGAAATTGAGAGGTGGGGTAGGTCTCCCTATAAAGAACGAGAGATTGGAGAAACTTTACTAGCTGCGTCATTATAAAATCCTGCTCTATATAAGAGAAAGTTTAATTATCTTTCACGAAGGTGAATAAAATCAAAGCTATCAGTTTAATATATATTTCAATATTTGCTCGATACGGGTTTATAACAGCCAGTTTGGCAGCTACAGCCACCAAAACATGTATTTTTTCATGAATAAATATGACAATATATTACAAAAAAAATTATTGCTGCTCCTTTTTTGAATACTATTCAATTCAAAGAAATTGATGTTGTCGATACATACAATTCAAGGAAATTTCTTAATACATAGAAAGCAATAGGATCATCCACAGACCATTGAAGGTCTAAAGATAATCCAAGTGCTCAAGCCCACTGCCAGTTGGCAGCGTGCCCAGCATGCTGGCAGCATTGCTACGCTGGATGGCAATGCTTATATTATGTTGAGCCAAATAAACACCAGCATTTTGGTCACGCGTAATAGTGTAGGTAGTTTTAGCATCTAAAGTAGTATTGTATCATATTGTAGTTAATAAAAAAAGAAATTTCTTTAGGTTCTTCTTTTAGGAAAAGATGCAAATATTTAGTTTAATTTCAGCTAATAAGAAATAACGCTGCGAGAGTTACTTTTCCAAAAATAAAAAACTACAAAGTCCAGGTAAGTCCCCAGCAAACCTCCCAAACCAACTCTTAAACAAGGTAATAAGCATTTACTTTGTTAAAAAAACTTTTGCGAACTTTGAAATTGCAGCGCAAAACCCGCGGCATCGTAAAATTGGTGCGGGCCCGAACTCCGCGCGCTTGGCCCGCACTGCAACTTTACCAACTTTCACGGGACTGCGCCGCCGTTATATTGTTCAAAGCAAACTGTTTCGGTAACATTCAAAATAGTGTTAAATGAACAATGTAACAAAGTGACAAAAATTGAGCTGTAAGCTTAAAAGCAAGTAAACTGAATATTGTTCTTTTAACTGATAACCACTTGACATAAACATAAGAACATTTGTTTAAAATGACATTATTGTACATTTCATGATGAGTTTAGGAGACCCAGGGTTGACTAAAACGACTGATGAAAGAAGATTAAGTTTATTAACCACAATATTATGATACAAGATGGCTAAAGGCACATACTATTTAATTAACTCGCTATTAATATATTATAACTCAATACGAGCACGGTCACAGGTCACAGGAGAAAGAGAACGAAACGTCAAAACGTCAGAGCTTTTATAATAAGACCACAGAGTATACAATCATAGAGTTATAAAGGCTCGGACTCAAGGTACAAATGTAAAGAGGGACATTCACAATCCACAACATTTCACATGCCAAGGAATGGCAATATAGATTAGACATACATATTCTACAAATATCACCTCGATTGTAATTATTTTTTGTGGAATAAACATCATTTCATTAAGAGCACAGTATTTAGGATTTAAACTAGCAGCATTATAGTTTCAAGCATTTACTTATAGACTTCTACAAACAGATAGGGTTAAATAATGAAAGTGATTGTCAAGTGTAATTACTCTAATCTTTTATTTGATTCGTTTATACATTTTCGGTGAAACTTACCACATAGAAAATGTATTATTATTTTATATATTTACTCCTGGCGTAATAGGGTACGGGTTTCCTTTGATTTAAGAGATACTGTATTCGATTTTCGGCCAAACATAGTTCGTTGCCTTGGTTTTTGTGTGCTCCTGCTTCAAAGAACGCTATTTTTGCATCTCTGATACAAAGAGTGCCATGCCAAGGGACTTTACGTAATTGTGTGAATAGGTAACTAATTTTGATTATTACTTATCTATTAACCGACACTAAACATTGTTTTCTATTCCAATTAGAGCTCAGCGTTACTCATAACTACAAACCTATAAAAAGCTAAGAGAAAACGTACGGAACCCTCGAGGGTTAATTTTCCTGTTCCCGACGACGGAACCCTCATTAAGCGCTGAATATACAGGCTGACCCAGTTTTCATGTCGTTTTGTGAAGAATTGCTAGTAATGAAGTAGGTATTATGAGTTTCATTTCAGTTTTATAGATTTTCAAGTGTTTTGAGTATAGGTAGGTACTTAAAATGTTTTGTAAGTTATTATCCTCTTTTTTTTTGTAAAGAACGCAAGGTTTTGCATTACTATTAAGCTTCAGCTAGCAAATTGGACGTCTATAACATAGGATCATGCGTAGTGTAGTAAAGTAGGTAGTGTTCTTCATTTTGGGAGTCAATCAACTACTATTTACTGATGATTTTGTACTCATGCCAAGGCTAAAACAACCCACATTCTCACCACCCATAATAGCTAAATAGCAAATACAGTGGTTTATTTATTTGAGTACAGTTAATTTTGAAATCAAATTGGAATGTCCTGTCAAATACAATGAATATCAAACGAAACGGGCATTGAAACATAAACTCATAAAAACAAACCCAGACCGAAACATTCATTACAAATCACAGTTCGCTGAACTAATACTTGTATATCATAGTTTAGAGCATAGATCAAACCATTTACAATAGGTTTTAATTGCCACATGAACCACCCGCCTTCCAAGATTTTGATAGCTCCCGAGTTACAAACTCCAAGTTACTACACTCAGAAGGGTACTCGCAGGGTCCATAAAATCTCCCTTACAAATGCTGCGGGGTCATTAACCTTTATTTTATGAGAGCTCTTACTAAAACACTACTTTGGTGCGTAACTTACCTGAGTTTCACTTAGTCTTAAATTACTTTGTTGGTTGCATTCCGCCGAACTGTACCGAACTCCGAACTGTGGTGGACTATTTTTTAATGTATTATATAGGTATGTACGCCGTATCCCCAACATAATTAGGGAAGTTTATTGAATGGGGAATGTGGCCAATTATGAAGTCACCATCCTTAATTCAATAGCAATTTAAAATATTGTTCTCTCTTTTAAATACACATCGTGTAAAAGGAACAACAATATTTTAAATTTATGATGGTGCTTTTATAATTGGCCACAATGTTTGATTACATACCATAAGTCCTATCTTGTAAACTTGATGTTGAGGATCTTTAGTGGAGGCCTATGTCCAGCAGTGGACGTCCTATGGCTGAAACGAACGAATTCCATAAGTATGATCGAATTTGAAGAGAACCAATTAAGAAAAAATACCACAATAAACTTCAGTTATATTAAAACTTCGAACAATGTTTGGAACAAGCATATTGAAATGGACTGTTAGGAGAAGCCACTGCACTTCGAGGCACGGTTAATAGTTCGAAACCGGTGGATTCAAACAAAACGCATGGAAAATCTTATTTCCTAATAAAGATATTGGAATTTTGAATTTTAAAAAGGCTGCTTTAGTACAGTAGTGCTGCCACTACTGAACATAGGCCTATGTTCAGCAGTGGACGGCACTCAAGATGGGTGATTGGACTATATCCACCATACTGGCCCAGTGTGGGTCAGTACCCATACGCCATAAAATTTGTTCTACAGACCTATATTTAAATAGATTGCCTCGCGATGTTTCTCTTCACAGAAAAGCCAGTGGTGTGAAAATCCGTACATAAATAAATTCCAAAGAACTCATTGTACAGGACTGGAATTCGAGCCTACAACCTCACAATTGTAAGGCGGGTGTCACTACCTCTAGACCGCTACGGCTTACTCACTACGTATAGATATAAATACTTTCTTGATTTTGCACATAATTCAGCGTTACAATAAAATCTAGAGTACTACTTTGGCTCCGGTAACACGTCAAATTGTAAGTCTCGGTTGTTTCAAACGTTTAGTCTTTTCAGAAACCTCCTGGCGCCTTTAACAACTCTAAAACTAGAGCTTACAACACTCGGATTATGCGCATTTTCTTTATAAAAAAATTGAAGATCCAACTCATTTTAAATCATTTTTAACACGATTTTGTTAGTTTCACCTGTATGTTTGCTTACTTGTAACCAACGATGAGCGATCAGATTCAGATCAGACCGATGACAATGCATTTATTAAATAAAACGCTAAGCGTGTTATTTAGTTGTTTATTTAAATATATTAATATTATTTTATATTACACAATTTATTACACATTGACACTTAAATGCCTCAAGCTATTGAGGGTTAGCAATAGTAAATTTTAACAATTGTGAGTTCGAGAGTTCGATTTCCGACCCCGTTTCCAGTTATTTGGGTATTACAATGTATGGATTTTTACACCACTCGACTTTAGGTGAAAAAAAACATTGCAAAGCAACAACCCTACATGTCTTACATGTGTTCGTAGAAGGAGTTCAATGAAAGATGTGAATTCACGAATTGACAGCGGGGCAGCGTGGAAGAAACACAAGGCGTGAGTAGGCCTATGTTCAGAACCAAAGTGTCTATACAACTAAATATAAATTCTCAAACATATATTCTAAATCACAAATAAACCACGCGCAATAGCAAACAAACAAAGTGAAAATTGCTATACCCAAAAGAGCACGAATGAATTTGGGACTTTTACCCGACGTTCAAGACGTTTTCCCTAGACTCGGGGACTTTTCTCCAGCAGCTTGGGATATCGCAGCCCCTGTAGTTGTCGCCGTAATAATATAAAAAAACTCGAGATAAAAAAGGGAGGAAAATTGTTATCATAAGACGGCGCCCGGTGAAGGTGCGCTGGCCGGAGTTGTGCGGATTGGACACATTCTTACTAAATTGTTTCAAGAATTTTAAAGTTTCTTACGAACAGATTTTTAATATGATTTAATAATTAACTTTAGTGTAATTGGTTTTTGTTACTGTGCTAATTTGATAGAAATAAATAAATAAATAATTTGGAAGCAATGTAGTTCATTGCTTCCAAATTATTTATTTCTTTGTAAATTGACGAACATTAATTACTACGTTGTTAAGTTATCAGAATCGAAATGCATGATATTGTAGGTATAATTATGTTTTCCCTGATGCCGGGGCACGAGAATAAGGCATCGGTATCCCCTGCCTGTAGTAAGAGCCTACTAAAAAGGAACCCCTAGGCTCGTGGGTGGTCAGAGTTAGGTCTCTGGCCACCCACTCAAACGGGCCCGAGGAGGACGACAGCGTATGTGGCAACGCTGTCGTAGAGGACCGCGCAAGCCTGATCCTATTGCCAGATGAGTAAGCACACAAAGTGCTGGGAGCACCGGTGCGTTCCTTTCGGAGAGCCCGGAGCTCCCAAGAAGGCACAAAGGCTGGCCTCCGAGGGGGGGAACACCGAAGGGGTTTTAATGGGTACAATCTCACATTACCCTACTGCACCCCAATGCAGCTTAGGGCATCTTCCGAAGATTTCCCCCTTGTAAAAAAAAGGTACAGTTATGGGTTTTCTCTTTAAATAAAAAACGAATTTTCATCGTTGACAAATTTGATTACATAAATCTTTTGGTTTTTCTTTTATTCGGTAAACATTAAACTTTTCTAAAACAAAAAGAATCGACGTAATAATATTTTATACCTTAAATAATTTTAAGTGTATGCTCCTCCTAACATTCAGTAATTTGAATCACTATTTCGTGACATTTTGCGCTAAAAAAAGTGCGTCACTTTTGCGCTATTTGGCATCTACGCCCTAACAAAGCAAATTTGTAGATTTATCAATAAATGTAGATTATATAAAAATTATAAATATATGTAGTTAAACGTATTGTTAAGTACTTATTACAATAATCTGGCAAAAAATTGAAATAAAAAATATCTCAAAAAGTTTTTACTTCTACAAAATCTCGTGCAATATGACTCAGACAAATATAAGACGAAACCAAATATTTTCCATAAAAACAATATGAGCTAACTCACTGGGCCGAAATAAATCACAAAACTTCTTGCCTCCATCTTAGTTGAACCCGTTTCAAGTAAGTTGTGTTCTTGAACTGATAAAATGCAAATTTGCGAAGATTCTTCTCAAGTTTTCTTATTACTTGCGCTAATAAACGATTCTGGGGCTGCGGGTTTTTCTAAGTGCTGGTGAGCGTAGGTAGGCGCAGAGGGACAGTAATTGTTCTTCGTTCTAACTTGATGGTACTTATTACTATTTATTGGCTGGCAGATGAATTGGAGAATTACACTGTATTTTATTTATAACTATCATCCTGTGTTCAGCTGTAGATGTTCTACGGTCGACATGATAGTGATACATTTTTACTTGAGTTTGTAAGCAAACCAAACTGACATAGCCCACTGGATTAGCAAATTGAAATGATAACACGTAGGATTGATGATGGATGAGGTCTTAAAGTGTTTGAATAGAGACCACTTAACGACACGTGTACAGATCTTGTCCGTGTTCTTGCGAGATGTACAGAATAAAATATTAGGAACGCAGGATTGCCCTAGTTGCAAGCCGCTTACTTACAATCGATTGAAAGGCTTTTCTTATAAATTTTCAAATGGACCAAATCATCATTATTATCCTGTATCGACCCAGTGCTGGGTATAGGTCTCTCTCTTGTGCCAGTTTTCTCTGTCTTGGGCTGATCTCATCCACGCGTGTCCCGCGATGGGTCTGATGTCGTCGACCCATCGGGCTGGTGGTCTGCCGAAGGAACGCCTGTATGGGACCAAATGTGCGTGCGATCTTTGTCAGAATTCTAATAAGCGGACATAAGTATTATGTTATGTTCGAGGATTGCACAATTTTTAGCTCTAATTCTTACAGTACTCAAATAACAATAAAATATTCCAACAATACAAATACATCTGTCCGAAAGCCATAAAATTTAACAACCAATTAAGCGGCCTATTCTGAAATCGCTCGACAAACCGTCACTCCGTACAGTTGCATCAAAAACCGAAATTATTTAACAGTTTAAATTTTAATGAGCATCATAAACCACCCTCGTTAGGCTTACAGGGGTGGAGGGGAGCGTGGGGTGTGGTGGGGATGTGGAAGGGTTTCCGCTCCAGTTATCGTGTGAAAACTTTCACCCAATCCGATTTACCTGAGTTAATTACGTTTTCTACTATTAAGGCTTAGTGTGAAGACGGCGGAGATTGGTCCTTGGTAGCAAAATATTTTAATGTAGTTTTTCACACAGAGTGGGTTCAATTTCAGAGTTCTGACTAACAACTTAGTCTTTCACTGTACTGTACTGTATCAGCCTTTTTAATAGTCCACTGCAGGACGTAGGCTTACCCATGAAGGGCCATATCCACCACGCTGGCCCAGTGCGGGTTGGTGGATTCACATACCTACGTCATCGAATTTCTTCTACTGACATATGCAGGTTGCCTCAGGATGTTTCCCTTCAACCGAAAAGCCAGCGGTGTTAAATTCCGTACATAAATTCTAAAGAACTCATTGGTACGGGGCCTGGATTTGAACCCACGACCTCACGTTGGTAAGGCGGGTGTCACTACCATTGGACCACCACAGCTTATACAAAAAAAAAATATCTTGGCTTGTATAAAATATTTATCTTTTCATAGGTATTTTTATGATCTTATAAAAGTACTGAAGAACCACTGCACTTCCAACTCTCTATTCTAATGCTCAAACATTTACGACAAAAACATAATAATTACTCGTATATGTATTTACTATAATCAGTAACTAATTTCGTTATTTTGGTTTTTAATCAAACAATTAATTCAAATCAAAAATTAAAAAAACAACAAAGCCTGCCAAATGAATTAGAAAACAATTTTTGAACGTCATTTTAGCAGGCAAATTGACATCAATTTTCGCCTAACAAATTGGCTTGTCACAAAAAACATTCGACGGAGTTATCGCCCCAATCTTCACAAAACAATGTTATATCAAAACAAAATGCGACAGACAATTTCGTGACTGGCACATTTTGCAAAACTCGCGCTGTAATATTTCGGAATTACGAGACCAATTTCCGTTTTCCCGACTAATCTCCGAGTCGTGCGTGAAATATCAGAAGTGGATCGTGAAGTTGTCGCGATCTTGCCCGATCCGGATTACACCGGTTGAGACGTGTCAATTATCGAGCGCTACGAATTCATTACGGGGCTTGGAGTTTGCGAGCGCCTTGAGAATAGGCTCCTTGTTTTATAGTGCTTTGGTTTATTTTTGGAATTGCTACATTAATATCGGCTGGTTTTGGATATAGTTCGTTGGTGATATCGTGGAAACGTTAATTTTTATTTGTATGCTATTTGTTGATTGACGAACTACTCGACGAGGTACTCAATTCGACGCATTACTTTTTACATAGTAATCCGATTTCAAATTTGATCCCATTTAAATTTTATTGTAATCGGTTAACCAATTTTTGATAAATCCACAATAATGTGAAAAATACTACATTGATCTGTGCAAAATATTCGCAAATTCTGTAAGTACACGGTTGAAGTCAGCCATGCCATTTTTTTGCAAAAAATAATTATGTAGGTAAAAAAGTTTAATGATCACCGGTTTAAAAACACCAAATTCAGGCCAACGTGAGAGATATTACAAAATTACTCATAAAACGTAAGCAATGTAGATTTGTACAGCAATTTAGCATTTAGAGTAAGACTTTTATACAATTCTTTTTTTGCAAAAAATCACAACACTGTCAGCCACCGTGTACAAAATTTGAATAGTTTGCACGAATCTATGTGACATACTGTACCAGCCTTTTTAATAGTCCACTGCAAGACGTAGGCCTACCCACGAAGGGTAATTGGGCCATATCCACCACGCTGGCCCAGTGCGGGTTGGTGGATTCACATACGCCATCGAATTTCTTCTACGGACGTATGCAGGTTGCCTCACGATGTTTTCCTTCACCGAAGAGCCAGTGGTGTGAAATTCCGTACATTAATTCCAAAGAACTCATTGGTACGGGACCGAGGATTCGAACCCACGACCTCACGATTGTAAGGCGGGTGTCACTACCTCATGACCACCACGGCTCTATGTGACATACATGTACATTAATACTGATTTATCAAATAAATAATCGAAAAACATTTTTTTTTATATCTGTTCATAATTGGCGAAGATATCGATGTACATACACAAAATAATATACGAGTACATCTACTGAGGAACATTTCTGATTCGTACCGCCAGGGAATGGAACAGTCTTCTTGCTTTCCTGTTTCCAAAGATATATAATCTATTATAAAGCTTTTCAAGATCAGATTGAATAGGTATCTTCTAAGTCTGCGTGCTTCATCTTAGACCACAACGTCGTTTACTATTATTATGAGGTACCTACATACGGTATCAAATCAGGCTGTCACTCTAAGGCATGGTACATACAAATGAATAGCCTCCAGAATGTAATTCCCCAGGCCATATTTTAAAAGCCTAAGACGTCGTGTTGCGGTTCCCTAATGTGGCGATTGTTTTATAGCCCTCATTATGCGCCTAGTGCGAATTAATTTAGCAGGAATCTTAGCATATTGTACGCGAAATATATTGCAGGGTCTTAATTGAAAGTCGAAACGATAAAATTTTCATTACAATGTTGGAGGGGAGTTATGCGTGCTTTGAAAGTACGCGTAGTGGGGTGTAGGGGTCTTATCTGTACCTTGTACCTGTATATATCTATTATGTACTTATGTACAGGGATAGCTGTGTATTTGAACCTTAGCAACTAACACGCATTTCTAAGAATTTGTTTTTTCTATTTTCAATCTTGTTTTTTGACTGTGAATTTATTATACTTTTATTAAAACCAGTGTCACGATTGGTTCATTTCAAGTAGTTGTAAAAAATTCAATTATGAAAGAAAACTGCTTTATTCTACAGCTTTTAAATATGCTGTTTTCCATATTTTAATCGGTTACTTCTAATAATTATGATAAATAATTAAAAAAGCATGTATCAAGTCATCCTTAATATTCTTATCTACACTTCTACACTAATAATATTATAAAGAGGAAAGATTTGTATTTTTTTATGTAACAAATAAACTCAAAAAGTACTGGACCGATTTTAATAATTCTTTTTTCATTAGAAAGCTACATTATCACTGAGTAACATAGGCTATATTTAGTACTAGATTACTATAGTACCTATTTATGTCTACGTGCGAAGCCGGGACGGGCCGCTAGTCCTTAATACTAAGATTATGAATCCAAAAGTGTGTTTGTTGGTTTGTTACTCTTTTACGCAGCAACGGAGCAACGGATTGACTTGATTTTTGGCACGGACATAGTTTGGAAGATGGAAAGTGACATAGGCTACTTTTTATCCCAGCTTTTTATTTTTATTGTATTAATTAACATACCACGCGGGCTGAGCCGCGGCCGAAAGCTAGTACAGTAGAGCCTTGATAATCCGAACTAGCAAAAACTAACCCCTGTTCGGACTCACGAAGCGTTCGGATTATAGTATGTAAGGAGAAAAAAAAAATTTTTATTCTTAAAATAGTGTTTAATTATATACATAGTTTAAGAGGTACAGTAAGCAACGAGCTGGGCTTTACATATTGACCTTGGGAACGCTCTTATTACAAGCAGCGTAAGGACTACAGTCGTAATGCAAATAAAAAGCCCGGCTCGTTGCTTACCGTACATTTACATAATAATTAGGTACCATAAAATACGTAAGGTGTAAATTGTCTATTTAGTCATAAACTGATCTATTTTAGTTTGGCGAGTCCTGTTGATGAACCAGAAAAAAGCTTTGTCCCTCAAGTTACGTAGCATCATCTTTTCCGATAAGGACAGGTCATTTTCTTCAGCCCACTCCAAGCAAGTGTTCAAAGATGATATGGCTTGTGAATGAGTAATTTTCTTGACATTTGAAGCAAAATAATCTTCAGCTAAAGACTCGTCATTCTCTTGCGTTATTTGGGTTATGATCTCATCATCAGTTATAGGATCTGTGAAATTCTCCTCTTCACTCATGGACAAGAAAGTGGAAATGGTTTCTTCTGTATAACCACGATTACGTAAAAGACTGAGCGGGAGATCGTCTTCTACGTCGAAGTCATCATTTTCTTCTGATCTATCTTCTGTTGAATTTATTTTTTCAGGCCAAAGAGGCTTCCAAGATTTTTTCGATAAGAGACGATGATACATGATCCCAACATTGCGCTAGCGAAAAAATGGCGTCTTTAATTGTGACGCTTTTTATAACATCATGCAAGGTTAAAGCCTCATCGGTTTCTTGCTGCACGAACATTTGAATCAGGAGTTTCTTTTTGTAATTTATCTTGACATTTTGGATTACGTTTTGATCCATAGGTTGGATCAAAGGCGTACAATTTGGAGGCATGTACAGTACAGAGAAGTTGCCGTCTTCTGTTGTCAAATCTTCAGCATTTGGATGTCCAGGGGCATTGTCTAAGAGTAGCAATGCTTTTTGTGGCAGTCCCATTTTTTTTAAATGGCGTTTGACTTCAGGAACAAAATGGCCTCTAAACCACTCGAGAAAAATATCTCTGGTTACCCAAGCACGCCTCTGCCCTTCATAATGCACTGGTAATTTTACAGATCCAAAAGATCTTGGCTTTTTTGCCTTCCCCACAACTAGCAATGGTAATTTGTGATTCCCTGTAGAGTTTGCGCAAGGCATAAAAGTTATTCGCTCTTTAGACACTTTCGACTCAGGAGCGCTAGTTTCAGCAGAAGAGGCTAAAGTTTTGTCCGGCAGACCCTTCCAAAACAATCCTGATTCGTAATTTTGTTCAGGGCAAAGGTTCTTTTCTTTTATCTCGTTTAGGAATTTTTGTTGGAATGGTTGAACAGCTTCCGTATTGCTAGAGACTTTCTCACCTGACACTTTCAGCTGACGTATGCCATGACGTTTTTTAAAATTATTAAGCCATCCTCTACTTGCAGACAAATCCGAACCTGTTAGTTTTTTATGGAAGAATTTCGCTTTTTCCATTACGACCTCACCAGACAATGGAATGTGGCGTCGTCTTTGTTCTAAAAACCATGTGAACAGTGCTTCTTCTAGCACTGGATTCTCTGGTAATTTTAGAGTTTTTCTGAACCCTGGTCCTTTCTCAGTTTTAGCTATAAAAGATCTCAATTTTTGCTCATTTTTCTTGAGGTCTGTAATTGTTGATTTTCCAACGCCATACTTACAAGCAAGAGAAGTTGCCGACACTCCGTCCTTTAAACTGTCTAGTATGGTGCACTATTCGGCTATAGTCAAAGTTTTATGTTTGCGTTTTGGTGTTGGAACCATCTTTATAACCTCAAAAAACACGCCGCGCACGAGTACAGAGCAGAAAAACGTGGAATGGACGCGCAACGTGGCAGTCGTAACTGCAGACTAATTAATAAACAACATAGCAGCGAGGCGAAGGCGAGGAAGTGGGGTGGGGTATGCAGTTCGGATTATAGCGACGTTCGGATTAGCCTGAGTACGGATTATCGAGGCTCTACTGTATATATTATTAAATTATCATTAAAAACTTTATAAACATTAATACAAACTTGAAGTAGGTTAAATGTATTTCAGACTCTGAAGTTAAAAAAAAAAAATTGTTAAAATTCACGATAACTTTCAAACAGCGACCTTCAAGAAGACACCTAATCGTACAAAATGAAATGTCGCCGACCAATATCAACCAATCATATAGAAATACACCAATCCAATAACGAGTAATCTTGCCGAAATTACTCGGTTTCAAAAGAAATAACGAAAGGCATTGTCACATACCACGGGTAAGTAATAAATATCTTTCTATGTGATTTACAAGCAAAAGCAAAATATTGAAAATGAAATCATTTGACAATGTAAACAGAGTGGAAAATTTATCTATGGTCAGTTAGGATTGTTGGATAATGTATGAGATCGAATATTGACTCGTCAAATCGAATAACTTTAAGGTAAAAATTGATTTTATATGGAGCAGCATTACGTGATGTGTTCACATTTTTAACCGATTTAAAAAAAGGAAGAGGTTCTATGTTCGTCTGTATGTATTTTTTTTTTTGGGTTTACGAATCAAATTTTTTTTTTTTATTTCTTGAAGAGAACAGATCGAATTTAGCGGTAGGCTTAGTAGGTTAGGGTGCCAGCTGTTATTTAATAGTGTTATTGACTTTTGTTTATAACTTCTGGAATGAACGATAAAAACGTATTTATAATTACATGAATCCACCTATTAAAATAGTCAAGATGTGAAAAGATTAATCGAAATTTCAGCCAGCCGGACTTATCATGTGATAAGACATGACGTCATCCTAGACTCGAATCAATTTAGGAATCGATTCTTTTCATCATGTATTTTGAAATCCCTATTTCAAGTGGCAAGTTCACTCAAAAGTTACAAAGTTACAAAGTTGGTACAAATTGTATTTTTCACATTTTTAAGTCTAGGTTTGTATGAAGAAGCTCCTTCTGTGCCCTGTGTAATAGGGCCTATTCTGAGCTTTCAAAGTCCGTAAAATCATAATTGCAATTTAAACGTCAAAATCGAACGCACCAAAGAAGAAAGTCGCAAAAGCGGCGCCCACTCCAAGCGCACATTTATTACCTACGAGCACCATTCGCATTCAAAGAGTTCGTGAAATAAATCGCGATTGTCTTCGTGAATAGGCAAGGAATAGTGAAGGAACGATAAATTGGATAAAGCAGCAATATTGCCGTGCTCCGCCCGCGTAATAGGCAATTTTCGACATCCAATCTGGTACAATGGTGTTCTTTGCCTATTTAAATATTTCGGTTGGGAAGATGGACCGCTACGGTGGCTAACTGATTTCTGAATTTGGTCTTTATTCTTTGACATTTAGATACAAATTTTGTGCAAATGTAGTTGTAGGTAAGTAGGTACATGATTTAGATAAAAAGAAGATCTTATAAAGTGGGACCAGACTGTGTTACAATAAAATCCATTAAAATATGGTAAATAAAAGCGCAGAGTAAAACAACCGCATTGAATGCTTAATTTGAATAGAATTTCATATTTTCTAATTTCTGGTTTAAAATATTTATTTTCTCATAAGAATTACAATAAAATTCACTTAAAAGAGAAAATGCATTTTAATCTTACATAAGAATAAGTAAGGATAAGTTGCAAGTGTTTCAACGGACAAAATACATAATGTACTAATTTTTGAATAGATTAGGTAAGTGGGTAAATAAACAACTATGACCACTTTTCCAAACAACTGATTTGAGCATGTAGGTAGGTTACTTCAATAAAACTAGCGTGAGGATTAATTATTAAAATTTATATAAACACCGGATACAACTCACGATTATTTGAACGGTCGAGCCGCTATGCGTCCGACCGGTTTCAGAGTAGTTAGTACTCCTTCTTCAGGGAATACGCGCGCCCCCGACAACGGACGCCCGCGCACTGCACTGAAACCGGTCGGACGCATAGCGGCTCGACCGTTCAAATAATCGTGAGTTGTATCCGGTGTTCATATAAATTTTAGTGTAGGTAGGTACCTAGAATTTGTAATTAGATCTTATATCCGAGGTATTTATGAAAACTTTTACGTGTATTATAATTAAGTACAATGTAATAATTGCTGTAGGTAATATAGTTTCGATCGAGTCTTGGATACCAATAAATAGTGCGTGTAAATATAAGTATTTTCCGGTGGGATTGTAAACTTAGATGATTTTTTTAATGAATGTAATTTTGTGTGACTGTAGGTGCAACTATGTATTCTAAATGATTGGTAATTAATAAAATAATTTAAGTTTTGTTTAAGGCCGCCATCACGCCGCCATATTTTACAAGCAATGTCTAAAGATACTAAGATCCGAAAATATCAAATTCCAATAAATTAAGTAAAAATAATAGGAAAATCATTATTCAAAAACAAATAAAGCAAACTATTGAATACTGTACAAGGTAATGGCCTAAGTTCGATATTATTATATACAGGGAACCGTAATAGTAATAGGGTTTATTAGTGTAACACGATATTTCATTATCTCTGCCAGCCGGGCTAGAATGCGCACCACGATATGTCAGAGCGTTATGGCAAAGTCTGTCACCCTGTCACACGTCAAAAGAGTTCTTTTCGTGTCTTTACGTGGTCGCATGCTGGACTAGCAGAAAACTTTATGACAGTAAGACATTATTTTAGTTTTATCCTTTAAACTTTGACATTTTAAAATCAAAATATTTAATATCTAACCCGTATCCCCAGGAACGGAACACCGACTTGCACTATTCCCACTTTTTCTCATTTCTCATTACACGGCCGACGGAGTATTCCCGTGCCTCGTTGTAAATACATAAAACTGGTCCAGCGCTAAACCATTCCAGTGCTAAAATCCTTTCTCGCCTCGCGCCAGGCCCTCATTGTCTGAAATTAATTTTCCTGTTCCGGCGAGTGCGTCTTTTATGAGATAGTGAGACAAAAGTGGGGAGAGGAGAAAAACCGAAAGTGGGGCTGCCTACCGGTTATTAGAGCTGATTTCATTTGTCGAGTTTGTCACCGATTGTACGATTTGGGTAATTGCTTGCTCTGGACTAAGGTAAATGAAAGTATTTGAGGCTTGCTATGGTTTAGCTTTTTGTTTTTGGAATAGGAAGAAGGGGATGAGAAGTGAAAGAGATTTTTGCTAGTTGTGCTGACAATAGTTGCCTTGGACTCATTTAATTGTGTCTCGTTAGTTGATAAGGTATTAACGTATTTCTAGAATAAAAGTCAAAGTGAAAATATAGAGAAACTAACCTTTTTGTTAGCTTCTCTACATTCTAACTCTTTCAACGATAACACTGCCAACTAACAATTCTATGTATGAAAACTTAAAATTATTTTTGACAGGATCAGCGATCCTTGTTTTAAAAATTCTGGCAGCCTTGTGAGGGAAGTCATCAAGTAGACACGAAAGATGGTGCATGTCTTGTGGTATTTTTAAGAAAGTATGTGGTGTTAGTACATGTTAACGTGTGATCTTTGAACGTGGTGACGGGTCCTGCAGAGAAGACAGCATGAGCGTCTGGTAATTTTTCTTCGCGAGGCTTCGGTCTCTTTGACCTTGTTACAGGAGGACCTCACCTTTTGGGGCCACTGACCTTGCCACTTACCTTGGAATACCGAGCTAGCGCTACAGGCGCCTCCACCTCAAGCGCCAGAACAACACCACGGGCGTCTTCACGCTAGTGCCCAGCTAGCGCACAAGTGCCCCCACCTCAAGCGCCACAACACCACGGGCGTATTTACGCTAACGCCCAGCTGGCGCTACAGGCGCCTCTATCTCCAGCGCCCTGCTGGCGCTACGACTATCGGCGGGTCCAGCTTGTCTACGCTCCAACCTCGGCCGGCCTCCAGTGTGTTTTCTTTGTGTGCTACCCCTCCCCTGTTAGGCTAACATTCCACGGACTCTTTTCAAAATTCTCTCTCTATTCGCTTCAAGAAAAACATATAGACTATAAGTGCAGTGCTATTTATATGGTGAAATGAATAAATGTGTAAACAGTATGGTTAGTTTTCTATATTAATCTCCTTTCTCCGAACCGTTAGGAATCCTAATCACTAGGCAGGACTCTTGGGGTAGGTTCTCTGAAGTCTCGTAACTTGTGGTGTTGCAACCGGCTCCCCCGCTTGTCACATTACAGGTTCCTCTCTAATCCTCTCTTAACTTGTGGTGCTGCAAACGGCTACCCCGTTTGTAACATTACTGTTTATCCTGATACGCTTTACCTGTGGTGTTGCAACCGGCTCCCCCGCTTGCCACATTACAGGTTCTCTCTAATTCTCTCTTAACTAGTGGTGCTGCAAACGGCTACCCCGTATGCAACATTACAAAAGAAGAAAATGACGAAGTCATCGTGGGAAAGACGAGATTCCGAGCTACTAAATGTATCTGCAAGATTTATTTATTTAAAAAAAATGAAAAACAAATACAAATATCACTTATTTTTCTACAAGTTTCGTACTCATACTCATATATTTGGTAAAAGACAATTTACAAGTCAAAAAAATAATATAAATCATTAACGATTAAAAACAATAAATGAAACTGATTTCATTCATCACATTAAATAAATTAATTAATCAATAATTTTATCATCGAAGAATTCACTTAAATCGTAAAAGGAGTGCTCAATAAGCCAGCGCTGGAGACGGAATTTGAAGTTGTTCGGCGTTGGTGCTGAAATTATTGAGCCTGGATTTTTTTTTGTACACAAGTGGACCCATGACATGTGTGAGTTTTTCAGACTTCACCAAGAATATTTATTTATATAGGTCGTGGGTTATTGGTCTCATTATTCATATGAGTTCGTGTGTACATAGCTACTTGCAATAAGACTGTCGAAGGCAGTGTGAGTATTCTTAGGCTTTTAAAGTAAGGTCTTACGGAAGTGTCCCGTGGTACTTGCACGATTGCTCTTATGGCGCGTTTCTGGAGGCGGAAGACTCTCTTCCATTCAGAAAACTGGCTTCATTTCGTATAATAGAATCTTCAACATAATTTGAAACCGGTAAAATTATAATGTACCCAATATTTTGAGACCATAGAAAAATACATTTCAATACACTTTCAATATCTACACAGTCACATTTCAAAGTACATTTTCTCCAAAAAAGTCCTAAGAACCTTTTGCCATCCTAAAAACATTGCTAGCCGCAATAATCTTAAAAACTCGTTGACACAAATACATTTTACTCTAAAAAAATGCCTATGTAGCACCCAAAACTTGTCTTATCAACTTATCATCTGTGACATTGATGCATTAGTGAATTGAAAGAAAATTTCCAGTTTTATCGGTAGCAATCCTCAAATGCCTCTCTTATGATATTGGAGTCGAATTGTGAAAAATAGTTCAAAGGTTCCCAAACTGTCCGCCGCAGCTCTCTGCTAGAAAGAAAAACAGGGGGGCCCTCAGTTGTCAGTCAGTCTCAGATTCTAATTGGCGTTTTTGTTAATCTAACCTACGTAATCGCGAGTAAAAAGCAAACAATATCTATCACAGTGTATGAGAAATGAATAATAATATGTTGAAATCGCTAACTCACGTCATGTTGTTTAAGCTATTACCTATTGTATTTTATTTGTCCAATCTACTTTGCATGAACAGGTATATCCAATTATTTGTGTACATCAATAATTGAGATAATCATTTCAGCTCAACTTTACCTAGTGGTGATTTAATTTTTGTACTATAGTATTGCTGATGCACTTGTCAATTGGCGACGATCACTTGATACCGTCAACTTATTTACTTTCTTAAAAAAAATCTTAGTGAGTACTTTGTACCTACGATATTTCAATTACACAAACTGAGGTGTCAAAACAAAATATTACGCCTGTAAGTACATCGTGGATTATAATAGTTTGGGAGCCTCAGATTCAGTCGATATCTTTCACTCGCCTCTCTGGCCGCCTAGAACTAATCGTCTCAGATTTCTCTCGCATTCCGAATGTTATTTGAAAACCGTTTTAAAATATGCAGCGAATTATTCTTATGTGACATATTTTAAGTCGCATGCAGGCGCTGGACTGTTTGAATTGATGTTTACAACACTGTTGGAATTTAGTTTAATATCGGTAGATACAGTTTAATGATGATGATTAAATGGATGGTGTGTTATAAATATGTCACAGAAAGCCTAAGCGAATAGCGCTACTCATTTAATGTGTGGTGATCGGCATTGAATGAATGTATAAACTCTACCATATCTTGCCATGCTCTGTCAAATTATACATTTCAGTTTTTTTTACGTTTTATGTATTGGACTTAAACTTAGGCTTGTTCTTTTTCTTCTCAGCCATATGAAGTCCACAGTTGGACAATGCCTTCTCCTAGATCACCAATAAAACCGTTTGGAAGCGGCATGCTACCAGCGCAATACAAATTATAATGAATATCATAATAATCATCTATTTCTTAGGCCGACGTCTTACGCTGCGCTTGTTGGTACGTGGTCCACTCACCTTTCCTCGTACTTAGATTACTGATTATTTATTTATAATTTTACTTTTATTAAAATACGAAATAGTCACTGCAGAATTAATTTTGATTTCAAGCAAATGCTGAATATGTAGCTTTTTATTACATTTTTACACCCAATTGTGATAATAACACTAATTAATTGTTTTTATTATTTTTGATTTCCTTAGCAAAAGTTTATGTCGATTGATACATACAATAGAGCTTGTAATAATTAATGTACCTTGTAGAATAATATAGAATAATATGTATAATAATTGCTTATTAGAACTTGTCGGCGATGATTTTAAATGTTTCAATTTTTGAGCTTTGTTGGACTTCAATTTTAAATTACGTTTTTTTTTGCACGCCTCATTATGGTTGGTAGTGGATGGATATGTATATTTGTATAATTTTAAGACCTTATGTACCTACTATCATGCAAATAAATACTTTGACTTTAGTTGTTTCGAAAACTTATTTTTACTCTTAGTTTATATATTTTATTATGAGTGTGAGACAACTAACAACATTTTAAAAATAATCTGTTTACGTACAACCGCAATACGTACATCCGACTCTAATGGTAAGAAAAAGCTGATATGAACTGAGATCCGTACATCGTAGCAGGCAGCCACAAGATCCATTAGTTGAAATGAAAATCGTTTAAACTCCGCGCCGCCCGCGGGCCCAGCACCAAATGTAATTGGTTTGATCTTCTGTTATTGGATGAAATTCATCCAATCCACATTACTTTCTTTGAAACAAGACTAGCGAAAATGTTTTAGAATGTGTTAAACATCAAATTGAGCAAGACGTCATCAGTGCGACGGCTGCGTCACCTTAGACTATAATTTAAAGATTTATTAAGGATCGGAACGCGGCGGTGATGGAGGCCCTGAGCGGTATTAGTAGTTATTTGGAAAATGATAAATAAATAATTTGAGATGTGTGTATGCCTGGAGAACTTATGCTCGCCAAGAAGTTCTTGCGTGCGGCGGCGTCGTGTGGCGGGTCGTCCTCTTCCCTCAAACATGGTCGAGGAAGGCGACGGCCGGCGCGCGCGTCACACTCGTGAACGGGTGCTGCTCGTGGGAATCAGACTGCTCCTAGTATACACGCAACATGATTCGTATTTTAAAAGCATTGTAGTTTAAAATCGTATTTTTAATAGATTGTAAAAATTAACTAGATTTATTTTAGTGTAGAGTCCTCTTGTAAAGCCTTTAGTTCTATGATATATTGTTCAAATCTTATTTTAAAAAATATATATCCTAAAAAGCACAGACCCCGGAGTCTGTGGAGTGTAATAATTCAGTAAAAATAAAAAAAGACATATTTTTGTGGACTTATTTTAAAAAACAAGTGTAACGGACAACAAAAGCTATTTTTCGATTTAAGCTGTTTACCTACTTTATATTATAGCTCAATAGATAATTTGACTCCATGTTTCTTAGCAATCACCGAAGTGAAGCAAGGTTTGGCACGGTTGGTGTTTGAATGAGTAGCACACAGGTAACCACAGGTAGCATTTACAACTCAGCGCTACCGTGACTCGGATGACACGTCAAATTTTGGGTACTGGTTGTCTTAACCGTTCAACTACGAGTATGTCCGAGGCTTTAAGGCGGTTCAAAAGCTCTAACACCAGGGCCACCCTACCTGTGTGCCTAGCCACCCCTATTCTTACGAACATACTTAATCAAATTTTCTGTAAACCATTCTAAATACAATATCAGTTAATTCTTGCTCGTCTTTACATAATAAATGAGTGAATGAGAAGCTCTACGTACCGTTTTTTACTGTGGTAGAGCTGGTACAGGGGAAAACACTTAGACGCTCTGCACTGAGGTGTTGAGGTTATGAATCCGAGTTGTCTTGGATTTCCAACATCGTGTTTTAAATGATTAATTTCAATTACTTTTTCAATTCAGCTCAAAAAGATTTATTAACATGAAAATATATACATCGTGGTTCGTGGCATACAGAGGTGTGGTAAATAATATAACAATAAAACGATTTGCTAATATATTTACATTATTTTCCGTATACGAAACCGACGACTTTTTTACATTATTTATTACATTACGTGCGATAGAATAAAAACGGTAGTTAGTTTGTCGCTCATGGCACTACTAATACTGCCTGATGTTGAGCAGATATACGATCTAGGGTGTAGAGTGTAATATACTAGCTGCGCTCCGCGGTGTTACCTGGTATTACCCGAAATAGAAAGTAGCCTATCCAAAATCTAACCTACCTTCATACCAAATTTCATATAAATCGGTTCATTCGCTTGTGCGTGAAAGAGTAACCAACATCCATACTCACAAACTTTCGCGTTTATAATTTTAGTAGGAAGTAGGATATGGAGTTTTAGATTATGTATAAGACTTGTATTTAGCGTTAGTTAATATAAAGGCCTATTAAAAAAAAAGAATAAGCCCTTTTACAATTTCCTCAAGTTATACCGATAAATTATTTTTACTATTCAAACAGACGGAAGCCGGATGATTTGATTAATTAATTTAATTGTTTAGTTTTGCGATCGAGCAAAGTTAAATTGAATAGTTCTTAAGTCGCTCGGCTCTTGGTAAATATTGGTTTGCTGGAGTCTTATTAGAGTTTTCAGTATTTCTGCTGAAACTGGGTCTTTTCTATCATCATCATCATCGTTTCAGTTGTAGTCTACCGCTAGTCATTTTCTTTACCAGCTTCCAAAAATGAAGTACTATGTTCATTTGTAGGTATTTTTTTGTGTATATTCATCGATATTTTCGGCAATCGGGAATTGATTTTAAAAAAAAAATCTAGTTCTAAAGACTATATTATTATACTTTGGAGGTGGTCTTTGGTGGCAATTTAAATTTGATTTAAATTGGCTGAGCTGTTTTTGATAAATTATTAATAATGTACGTGGATGTCACTTCGATTCGTGCAAACTATTCGAATTTTGTACACAGTGGAAGTCGGTGTTGAGATTTTTTGGGAAAAATAATGACTGAGCCAGAATATTTGAAAATATATTAAATTTAAAAATTTAAAGACTTATTACTTCTTGGATAATTACTGATCCAGAATATTTGATAATATATTAAATTTCAAAATTTTAAGTATCATACTTCTTGGCGCCTGAGCAGTTAGCTATAAATTGCTCAAAACCTATCTTGACCGAAAGTCACATAAAGCTTCTAATCCAATACTAATCATCTACACGATGATTGGTATTGGCGCAGTTTACAGCTAATTTCACAAATGCCAAAAAGTTACTGAGCTAACTTTTGAGAGGACAAGTTGAAAGACAAGCTGCAAAAAACCCAATCCTTTTAAGAAGTTTGATTCGTGTGCTTTGAAATAAAATAAAACTGTGACGACTTTTGATTAGGTATTAAATACAAAACCATAGACGATATATTTTGAGGTCATTAATCCAAATTAACATGATTTTATTTTCTATCTCAAACCCACAGCCTACACAGTGGTCTAACCATTGCTGTTGAAAGCAATAAATCCAGTAACTGAATAATAAACAGCCAGCAGTTGGGCCAGCGGTTGGTCGAGTTTCTCGACAGGTGGGTCTTAAAATGAACATGGATAAAACGAAGGTCATGTGTAATGCCCATGTTGTACCCACCCTAATATCTGTTGAGAGCTCGATTCTTGAAGTTGTTGACTTGTACGTCTACCTCGGACAAGTAGTCCAGCTAGGTAAGTTCAACTTTAAGAAAGAGGTCGATCGCCGAATCCTACTCGGCTGGGCAGCGTTCGGAAAATTGCGTGACATCTTTTCATCCGATATACTATATCCTGTAATTTGTTTTTTATGTAATGTGGTTGTCTAATAAAGTGATATTGATTGATTATACCTCAGTGCCTCAAGACGAAAGTTTTCGATAATTGTGTGTTGCCAATGATGACATATGGAACGGAAACGTGGTCTTTTAATGTGCGCCTCATGAATAAGCTCAAGATAGCCCAACGTGCTATGGAGAGGGCTATGCTCGGTGTCTCTCTGCGGGATCGAATCAGAAATGAGGAGATCCGCAGACTCAAATTAAAGTGGCAATGGGCAGGACACATTGTTCAAAGAACGGATGGCCGATAGGCCGGAAAGTTCTCGAATGGAGACCACGGACCAGCAAGCGCAGCGTAGGACGTCCACCGACTAGGTGGACTGACGATATAATAAAAATCGCAGGAACGCGCTGGATGCAGGCCGCTTCCAACCGGCCTTATTGGAAAACCATAGGGGACACCTATGTCCAGTAGTTGGGTCTAACACCTTTTCTCCTCGGGGACTTGCATACCTACTATAGGTATGTTTATTTTACTATTGCTAGATAGATAAAATTAAATTTCCGTTAATAATTAAGGCATCGTCGTCGTCTTTCAGCCATTGGATGTCTACTGCTAGACATAGGCCTCCCTTATAGATTAGGTTCGAAGCGGCTCGCATCCAGCGCAATCCTGTGATTTTGATAAGATCATCTGTCCACCTTGTACGACGATGACTTGTACTTGAGGTCCTGCCGGGCTAGGATGCGTACCACGTAATGTTTCTTTGAACGTGTCAGAACAAGACAGAGTTATAGCGAATTATAAATGACAGATATTTACTTTTAACACGTCGAAAAGAGTTCTTTTCGTTGCTTTTCGTGGTCGCATACTAAAATAGCTGCTCTGCACTTTGCGCTTGCCGGTACGTGGTCTCCACTCGAGGAACTTTTCGACTCCATTAGTCATCAGTCCTTCGAGCTGTGTACTCTGGACACTGCCATTTAAACTTGCTTGCCAATCTACTGGGCTAAAACTAAGTAATTAGTATACTCGTATATGACGGTAACCGACCGACTATTATTGTTGCATTATACTAGACCTATACTATATCATTATGATTTGCCTGTAAAAAAAAGTAATTTTGAATTTATTTGGTAGGTACAACTGTAGAAAACTTTTATAACTAATCATGACCTTTCCCTTCTGTTTGGAGGTACTACCTATTTTCTTAGAAACCGGAATTACAAAATTAGACTAATAAATTAATTAAACTTAAAAACACCGCCTGATTACAACACCGGTCTGGCAAATAATATCCAAAATTACTCGTAATTCCTCGGCAGCCGAATAGAATTCCAATTAACACTTGGACTCAAATCTATTGTTCCAATCAATTATCGTTTCAAATCGAAATTTCGCCAATTAAATTCAACGGAGCACGTCGCGAAAACACAAGCTGGGGGGAGGACTTATTTTGATAAAGGCGAGGAACCATTTACTACCTACCATACAGAGTACAAATTCAATACATTAAAAGTATTATATATAACAAAAGCTTGTATTTAATCGCTCTAAAAAGAAGAAAATGCAATTTTCCTTTGAAATTTTACCTATCAACTTATAACCTAATTATACACAATTTATATGCATTTAATTTAAAAGCTTGTCGCCCGATTTACTTGTGTAAATAATATTGCAGGTCTTTCTTCTCATTTAGTCATATCACAGGCCTTGAAGAGGCTTAAAAACTCTGCTAGCCACCCGGCCTATACTAACTAACATTATGGAAATTTTACACACGTAGAGCTGAATAAACCCTAGCCTAGAATGTCCATTATTGTCCACCTTGAATGGTTGATATAAATAAATAAATAAATATTGGGGGACATCTTACACACGGTCTCTGACCCCAAACTAAGCAAAGCTTGTGATATGGCCGTCAGAGACTGATATACTACATATACATATTTGTATTTTACATATAGATATTTTACCTGATTAAAACCATGAGAACATACTGGTTGCATGCAGCTTCCAATCAAATTAGTGGCCATTATAAGGAAGGCCCATATTAGCGGATGATCTATGGCTGAAATGATGATGATAATACTTAGTGACGCGAACAAAGGGTACCTTGGTATCTAAAGGTGACCTTCATAAGTTAAACTTTAATGGGCATTATAATATCTAGTCTAAAGAAAGTATACGCCGACTAAAATGGAACTGGGCAGGTCATATCTGTAGACTTGAGAACTCAATTTGGACTAAAAGAGTAACGGAATGGACCCCACGGGACGGAAAAAAGCAAGGAAGACAGAGGAAAAGATGGAGAGATGTTTTCACAGATACAGCTAGACCTAACTCGATGACAAAGGCAAGAGATAGAGAAGAGTGGAGGGGACTAGGGGAGGCGTTACCGAAGAGGCAACTTCTACGGATAGATTATGGTTGTAGTTGTACATTTATACCATCAGTTATTTTTAAGCGAAACTGTAGTAGAATAAATGGCTTTTTTATTTTATTTTATTTCATAATATCCAGTCAGGACCAGCGAGTTTGATATGGCTCAATCGCTATTTGTGGATAGGCTTATTGTTTAGTACCTAGTGAAATATTGAAAATGCCAGTTTTGATACATTGACAGGCACAGAGATACCAGAGGGATAATGTGGTCGATCGAGAAAATCTGAATAAATAAAGGCTTATAAATAAGGCTTAATATGGCATGAGTGAGCAAAAGACATAAAAAATAAATAAATATTTAGGGACATCTTACACACGGTCTCTGACCCCAAACCAAGCAAAGCTTGAAAAATATCTGAAATCAGTGGATTATTCCTGATTTTTAGACAAGAAACGTCAAATCACAATACATTTTTGATAGCAGCTTGAAAGATTTTTGACCAACAAAACAGAGGAGGTACTCAATTCGACGAGTAACTATATTTGATTTTTTTTATCTGTAACCTATGCATAACTTTTTACATATAGTTCGATTTCTATAGTTCTTTTTTTGTTGGAAAGAATATACTTTGAAATTGATTCCATTTAAATTGTATTGAAACCGGCTGAGCTAGTTTTGATAAATCAACAATAATGTGAAAAATGCTACATCGATCCGTACGAAATATTCGCGAATTCTGTACAGTGTACACTGTGTGCAAAATGATGTTACATAAAATTAGAAAGTTCAAAAAGTCTGCCCATTTCGAGCGTACAATAGTACACTTATTTTTATAAATAGTATTAAGCTACAGTTACATAATAAAATTTATAAATTGGGTAAACCAAAGGAAATTAATTTGTGGTTTTCAAAATATTCTTTTAAATAGAAGCCTTTTGCAACTAGCCAGGACTTTAGAGTTTTTTAAAGCTATTTCCTTCTAATATACGTATGAGTAACATGGCATTGTTAAATTGAGGTATACAGATGTCATATTTATTTGTCATATGTGTTTCGGTTGAAGTCGGTCATGCCATTTTTGCAAAAAATAATAAAATTATTCCATGCGTTTTTGTGGTTGAGAATTGCTTATAGTGACAACATAATTATAATTCTGATATATTAATATTTACATTATCTATCTGGGTTTGCAGGGCACTATAATTCAGCAAAGTTTCAATACTTCCATAGCTATAGCGTATAGATGATATAAGATTCTCCTTGCTGTAAAAGCTCCTTCATTACAAAGGGCAATATTAATTCTGCTCTCGACGGCACGGGGCGCTGAAGAGTTCAATTGTCGGCTTTCGCTTCTATATTGCTCTCGTCTGTGGTAATTAATGGAATCGGGCTAATACAGACTATAGATTTGAAAGATTTTTCGAATCCGAGAATGTAAGTGAGTTTTTTCGGTTTAACTTTATGTCAGACCGCTTTTCTTTATAATTTTTTTTTTAGCCGCCTGTGTGACCATTGATGGCTAGCTTCCTTGTCAGTCTTTTTAGAGCAATTATCTACAGAGCCACAGTTCCTAAGTAAAAGTAGTAAACAAAGGTCTGAGCGCCGTCATACATACCGACTTAGATATTCACATTAAATAATTCACTATGACCCGTTTTCTCGAATCTCGACGTTATGTCACCTAACTAGTAAACGAACACTTTGGCATCGCGTGGCGTTGTAGTCGGCTTGCAATCGCCTTACAATTAACTAAAAAGCCTGCCTACTAGGTACATAGTTTCGGGCAGAGTTTTGGCTCGGACACTTTTTTTGCACAATTGTGTCTCTATAGATATTTGCTCGAAGTCTGATGAAGACTTTTTTGGATCTGTGGTTGCAAGATTCTGCTTTTGTTCAATTTTCTTTCCATTTTGGTTTAGTATCACATCGGGCCGCCTACCGTTATACTGTACTGTACTGTGCCAGCCTTTTTAGTAGTCCACTGCAGGACGTAGGCCTACCCACGAAGGGTGATTGGGCCATGTCCACCACGCGGGCCCAGTGCGGGTTGGTGGATTCTCATACGCCATCGAATTTCTTCTACGGACGTATGCAGGTTGCCTCACGATATTTTCCTTCACCGAAAAGCCAGTGGTGTGAAAATGTATATAAATCCTTCCGTTATATTAGAAAAGAATTAAGAATGCATAATATAAGTAGAAAAAAAACTATAAAAGGCAAATACGTTTGTATATACCACGTGGTTAGCTTTCTTGTCAAAGTCTTTATATCAACTGAACAACTTAAGTGGTTAATCACCTAGGAGCCATTACTTTACACGTCATCCGAGACACTATAGTTCTTAGTTGTAAACAGCAACCACGGCGGTCTGAACACTGGCCATGCCGACTGTCGACTGTACGAGTAGCTTAACTTTGGTGATTGTTAAGGAACACCCAGTCAAACTATGCTATGAGGTCTACTTTAAAAAATGTTTGTACTTGTAGAGTCACTTACGTGTTACCATATACGAGTACCTTGAGGAAATTATAGGGTAACAATCTGACATTTAAATTTACGTTGTACAGAAACAACTGCATTATAATGGGAGCAAATATCAACACTATTTTGAACCAATAACATCTTTGTTTCACAGTAAATTTTTTACCAAATCACAACATTGGCTGCCTCAACTCCCCAAAACGTAGGAAGTTGCGAACAGTCTCGAAATTTCGACGAAATTGGTGCCGCAGCCCCTTTGTGCCAGAATTAATACGCCACGGTTGGGTGCTTGCATTTTACTCCCAAACTATTACTGGAGCACAAAAGTGAACCATTAGCTCTTCAACTATTATTGTCGTAGTTTTGAATGTAATAAAGGTCTTGGAAGATGGGGTTGAGGAGCCATTGTTAGAGTTATGAAAATAAACGAAGCGCCCCTTGTTACACTGCTATTGTTTCCACATATTTTTTACTTTAGATTTTACATCTCTTTTCCATTCACATTTTCAGGATCTACGGACAATAATATAAATGTTGTAATTGTGATCCTTCATTTTTGTATTGGGTAATTATGTGTAATATCTATATTCCCACTAGACTGCTCCGCAACCGACCAAGACTATCACGTGCCATTAGGGCCGGACCGTAATGTTAGTGGGCCCTGGGCTAGTTCTACTTAAGGGCCCGCGCCTACCTAATTACTCAAAGTATAGGAAAAAAAATAAGATATGAAATATCCTATATTTCAATATATTATGACTCAATGTTTGTAGTCTGTGTAATTTAATAAAAGTGTTCATTTTGTTGCATTATCGTCTATATTTGACCGACGAAAAAACGGACGTGGTACTTAATTAGTCGACGCGTATATTTTTTTATGTATTACCACGCACAACTTTTTACAGAGCGGTACGATTTCGACAATCATTTTTTTTTTGGAAAGGGTATATTTTGAAGTTGTTCCATTTCGATTTATCGAAATCGGCTGAGAAATTTCCGATGAATCAACAATAATGAGAAAAAGCTACTCTTACTTGACTTTTTAAATAAGTGGTGTAAAGATACCGAACATAAATATTCATATTAAGAAAATACTATTGCAATGGAAAGAATCTATAGTAGCAGAGTAATTGCGTAGAATTTTGGAAAATAATATGGTTACCATAGAAAAAAATGGAACTCGCATCATAAAAAAAAACTTTATTTTTCAAATGCTCGAAATTATCAGCGACAATACCACATTATTTTTGACAAATTACGTAGCCAGACTAATGTTCTAGTAGAGTAATCGATTAGTTTTTTGAATATATGCTTAAATTTTGAATAAATAAATAAAATGTCACCTAAAAATGTAAGCTGGCGCTCGAAGCCAAAATCATCGTGAACTGTGTCATGCGATTTTCGACTCTAAACAAAGCAGCATAGATGATGCAATAAAAAAAATATGAAAAAAACATATTTCACCCGCGCTTCGGGTTTTTCATGGCATTAGGCGCACTCTTCACTTAGCTAGGGTCTAGCTCCCCCATGTAATTCACGGGGTCCTGGGCTGAATCCAAAAAAGCCATATGATACCGGCAAAAATTCTCGACGACTATTGTTGATAAACTTTGATAGTAAAGTGGATATCCCGTGTTAGTCACTGCGTGACTAAAGTCTTGACAATTAATAAGGACTAAAAAAATAAACATACACGAGTAATAATACGAGTATGTATTGTACAATTCTATATCACAAAATATGTTCGTCGTCTAGGTACACCCGGTATATCTCCTTTATTATTTGAAACCATTCTTCAAGGCGCAGTGATACCATCACCAGTATTACCCACACAATGAGAAAAGCTTAATTAATTGTTATTGTTGAAAGCTTTTGCCGCGAATGAGGAAAAGATTGTGATAATGATAGTGGGCTTATTCCCCCGTGGAATATTAGGTGGAATGTGACGCACGACTTCCAACAGATAGCTAGTAGGAGTCTAAGTCTAATCTTTTCTAAAAAATTGTATAATAAAAACCTAAAATGTCTATTTTATTTTCATTTTATGTATTAGGCTTCACATTGATAACTGCACTAAAACAAACATCAATTACTTGTACATATACTAACTAACTTAGACTAAATGCGCCTTCTTTCTAACGAAGCACCACATGCAATATTTTTTACAAAGTAGCAAAAATGTTACTGAACTAAATTAAAAATTACAGTTATACCAAATACTGAATATTATTAGTTAAATTATTATTATTATATCATTGAGACTATTATCATTGAGACTGGCACAGGACAGGGATAGTTGGCGTAAGGGGGAGGAGGCTTATGCCCTGCAGTGGGCCGAAATAAGCTGATGATGATGATGATGATGGTGAAATTATTATTGTTTTATAGCCGATATATCGCAAAATGTTGTTTAAAAATGTTCGAAATGGCACTACTATAGGTACATAGTTTTTTTTTTAACACGTTTTTATTAGTTTCACCTGTAACTGTATGTTTGTTTGCTTGCTTGCTTGTAACCAACCTTCGATTTTGACCTACTTTGAGCGAGATTTTCTCAGATTTTCTTTAAACTTTGCACACCTATCAAAGACCGATGACAATGCATTTATTAAGTTATTCTAAGTTTGTCTTTTTATTTTACTATGGAAATTAACGTGGTTTTCACACATTTTATACTATATACAACGGGAACAAACTCACGTGTAGGGATAGTCGTAACGACTATAGTTTCGGTCGCATTCGGCGACTTTTCTCAAGTTGGCGAGTGCTAGCACGCGGAGCCGTCTCGCAATGCACTGCACTCAGTCACTCACGTGAGTTCATTCCCGTTATATACCTATAGTATAAAATGTGTCTTTTTAGTTTTTTTTAAACGATTTTTTTATTTAAATGTCCGTCCCCTCAATGAACAACATGTCATACAATTTTCTTTCTTTGCCCGCTCAATAATATCAGAACCTTGTAAAACACCAATCGGTTCTCTACATAAGGTGCAAGTTGAGTAAAAAGATGGAACGCGAGATAGCGGGAATCGAACCCCGAACCCGATTGACTCATTCCGCTAGATACCGAATCGTGTCGCAGCTGAGTATATCTTTATAGACGGGTTTATGGGGAAAGTATGGGATTTTCCTTACAGGAAAACCTATGAAATGGTTTATGTGTATATTTGTATGGAAATTGCAGTGAGAGTTTAGTATTGGCCTTAGATTAGTTTCGTGTCTGGCATATTTTTTACCAAATATTTAAAACAACACGACAAGATTTCTGATGATAGGCGGTAAGTCCTGCTGCATATTTATAGATATGCAACTTAAAACATTCTTTACATATGCATATGCAGCTTTACCTAGTTACTACTCTTTAAAGTGAGGATTCTGTTCATATTTCCAGAATGTAACGGAAGATATTTTAAAACACATATCAAACATGTATAAACTCCAGAGTATGCGTTTTCCATCAAGTGCCAGTACAATTGGTCAATACAGTTCAAAACTAGAGCTAAAATAATCTAATAATTTAAAAAAATGCTAAGAAAAAAGGCAGCATGGGATAGAAAATGTTGCTACTGAAAATGTTGATATATTTGGTCGAGGTTCTAGTACACATGTAATGTTAAACGACAGGCTTCAATAAATTTATAAACTTTAATTTTACATACAAAGTTTCGCAAACTTCACTTCTTTTCCTTGTATAATCTGGACGCAATCTATCCTTTCATTAGCCGTAGAACGTCCACTGCTGGACATAGCCCTTCCTTATCAGTCATCAGTCCAGCTATTCGGTGAACCACCACCACATATAGACGAAGTAAGAACTTCAAACTGCGCAAGGTTTTGTTTATAAATAAATAAATATTTTGGGACATCTTACACACGGCCTCTGACCCCAAACTAAGCAAAGCTTGTGATATGGCTGCCATAGACTGATATACTACATATACTTATTTTTAAATACATACTTAAATAGATAGTAACTAAATAACACCTAGATACAGAGCAAACACTTAATGTTCATCACATAAATATTTGCCTTGGGTGGTGATCGAACCCACGCCTCTTTCCAGAAGTTAAGGTCACAAACCACTGAGCCACCGAGGCATTTATAGTCGCATATCTGTTATTTAGCGATTTAGTCCGTTCCATAACCGCTGAGATTGAACCAGTTAAATCTATTGAAGAATTCGGCACAAGTCGTGGAAATAATACTTAAATATTACCTATATTAAGCACGCATTTATTGTATTTTAAAAACTACCAATATATAGTAGTATTTTAAAGCAAATCTATTAGATAATTATATTCGTCAAAGTTCGTCGCGACTAGGTCTCAGTGGTTATGGAACGGACTATAGTCTATAACTGTTCCTGAGCCAAGACCATCTACCATAGATCCTCTACGCGTGGAGACGTTGCCTGCACTCGCCACAGCCCATCAGGCGCACAATAAGTCTCCATAATCCACCTGCAGATTTATCCTCCACGCTTCACTGGGAGGGGAGCTACTCATGTATGTCTTTTTTATTATTTTCCCTTTATTCTTTGTCACTTGCCGTTCCAATTTGATGTATGATTTGGGGATGATTTTGGAGATATTGGATTTTATTTGTTTTATTTCGGGATTGTTTTGCTATTGTTTTTATGTTTTGACAATTGACATCAAGCTTGACGGGAACATAATGATGGTAATGCCAATAACTTTATACTAATTTTATTTAATTTTTCTTTTTTTTTTTAATTCACAGAACAAAAATATTTGTTTTTCTATGTAAATGAAATAAAATCGAAGTATAGATTTTTCGCGAAGGCAACCGCGCCGTTATAAGTAGGCACTTTATTCTATTAATTAAGTTAATTATATTTTTCCGATTTTGGCGAAATTGGAATTGTTTTATTTACATGAAACCGTCAAAAATATTTGTATTGATTCTTCCAATATTGCGAAAATATGGTATGAAAACTAACAATAGTAGATTAGTAGCCAAGGGCTGTAAGGCATCAGTTGCAGCCCGAGATATTTTGAGCCCTCGCTGCGCTCGCGCGCCTATAGTTCGAGGATGCAATTGGTGCTTACACCCGAGCTAACTATTCTGTTTTACATTTCGATTGTGATTTAAGTAGAAAAAAACCGGCATTACAAGAATAATAGTAGATTACTTACCGCCCTAGAGTTTTTCTAGCTACATTTTTACCCAAGAGCGCTAATTAGTCTCCTACAAGCACCATTTGGAGGTAATAAGAACCTGCTTACTGAACATGATATATGTAATATTAGATTACTTACCGCCCTAGGGCTTTTCTAGCTACATTATTACCCAAGAGCGCTAATTAGTCACCTACAAGCCTCATTTGGAGGTAATAAGAACCAAACCGAACATGGGAGATGTTAAAATATGTATTGTTTTTATTTTACGACAAGGTATCAGGCTAGTGGAAATAAAATTTACTAAGCCTTAAAAAACCAAACTGAGATCCACATTACTAAAAACAAAAATCACTATCCTAGCTAAAGTGATTGGGTACGTAGCATTTTGTGCGTTCAATAATTCATATCACAAAACCATAAAAAGCGTCACAACTTCGTTAAATAACTCCGATACTAAAATTCCCCTAAAAATAGAGCTCAAGGCGCAATTCACATTTAATACGATTTTTATATCGGAGGTGGGCATCCACATTTGGCAATCTAACGTCGAATCTATCTACTGCTGAAGAGTAGAAAACCAACAGAAATCAAAGTTTTATTAGATTTTGTGTACAAAGGTAATAAGTAAGAGTAAAGATTAATTTTGACATCACAATATCTCAACAACTACCCGCAATACTTGAAGAATTGCTGTAGCTGTAGCTACCTAGAAAAGTTATTTTTAACACGTTTGCACTCCTGATATTGAAGCTACGGCGTAATCTGCGTATTTTTCTACATTTTGTCAAAAATGTATCTACAAAATTGTAGAAAGCTCTTGTATTTTTTACTACATGATTAGTCCCATATCAAATGCTAACCAAAACTCCGTAAGTTTGTGCATTTTGTAAAGTGAAAGTAAAAAGTGAGTAAAAAAGAATGAAGAGTAAAATTATGTTCATCAGTTTCTGCTCCATTTTCAATACCAATAAAATATATCAATGCTTTGTAATAAAACTTTAAAAAATCGTAACTTAAATTGAACCTAGAGAGCGCGCAAGATAACTCTGCGCGCTAGTGGTGGTGCCACGTACGTTATGTTGCTAATAATTTGAATTCCCTGCCAGCATTGAATTAGTTCCTGATTTTGGTCGTACGCAGAGTTATCTTCCCCGTATGCTATTAGGTATATTATTATTTTCGGAGTTTATTCTCTGCAGCTGTAATATTCCGTGTCACGGCGCCCACTTCGACCATAAGACTGTTAAATGAAGCGAAAAATTAGGAGTTTGGCGCTCACTCGGACCGGACGATGGACTTGTTGTTTGAGGAAACTACTATCAATTGACGTTTCGCCCGATTTATATTGAGGAACGCGATTTATAGGGATGGGGCCGCAAAGTTCTTAAATGAAGAAAGAGATCGGCAAGCGCAGCGTTCGACAACCACTCAACTCAAAAATTTAATCCACTTAAATATTTATGAAACATAGGTCTATGTAAACTGTAACTTTTTACTGTCAGAATAAAAGTTTTTTTATTTGTTTCATAATATTCTCATAAACATACACATTCGTAGAGAAAAATTATGTACTAGTGTAGTAGTAGTTAACTTAATTATGGGTATGAGTAAATCAATATGTAGCAGTCAAAACTCGTAGCGAGTTAGAACAGGTGTGTTTTAATGATCACTGAAGTCAAGCAACGCGTAATATCTTGCATCTTCGGAAGGATGACTAATGGCGGCATTTTTTTTTTTATTTGAGCGCTGTCGTGGCGGGATGATACATTAACTTGTAGGTCTCGTTTGTTTTAACCATTTATCCAACCCACAGAATATGCCATATTACATAATGACCTAACCATATCAAAAGTGTTCAGGCGGCTTAGAACATTTGACACTAGGGGTAGCCATCTATCCTATACGAACTTAATTAATATATCAATATTGAGTGTTTCTCAAACAATAGCGCCTATAAACTGATTAACTGAAGAAGTGCAATCAGTGTTGGCAGCGCGCGCTATTACACGCAACACGCGGGAGCGGGGTAATCCCCGTCTTATCTTCGCGCCCAATACGGCAGTTACGGCAAATACCTATCGGCTTATAGTTTGTAATTAATTGATAGGTGCGACTATGAGAATAAATTTATTGCAGATTCAGATTCAGATTCAGATCATTTATTGGCCATTTATAACATGTCAGTCATACAAGGCAATTCAGTTTACAAAATTAAAATATAGAAACTATGTAATTTAAAAATTCTTAATCATAAACATTAATAATCAATAGTAAATAAAATAATAACAAAAGTCAAATTATACATCAGCGATACGTCATAGGAAATCACAAAAATAAAATTACATTGCAGTTTACTTTGATATACAGGGCGACTCAGGTAACTGGGTGCTTAAGATATTTTACTATGCCTGCTTATCATTCTGAAAATCTTTGAGATAAATACTAAAATCATGAAAAAAAAAGCAATGAAAATTATTTTGTAAGTTTTCGCATGTAAAATATTTTTAACCGCTGACCAAAGAAACACAAATTTTAGTTCAGCCCAAAAATCCTGCCATCGAAATTGATATCGCTATATTTCATAGCAGATATAAATTACAATTTTCTCATTATTATCATCTCAGATTTTATTAAAGCCTGTCGGTAAGTAGTTTCATGTCTCTCTATGCTGAATTTTACTTCGATGTTGCGTCCATCTAATCAAGTCAAGTTTCGACCGATCTTATTACAAGTTAACTTTCAATGGATGTACATAATATGTATGTAGGTTAGGGTAGAATCTTGCAAGTTAAATTTGACCAACGTACCGGTTTCAGATTAGGTGAAATTTTGTACGCCTATGTATATCGCGCGACAATGCAATAAAATGTACAATAAATAAATATTTTGGGACATCTAACTAACTATACTACATATACTTATTTTTTTTTTTTATTTAATTGTTACACTCCACAGACTCCAGGGTCTGTGCTTTTTAGGATATACATTAAGAAAAAAAAGATTGAACAATATTGCTTGGAAAGGCTTAACAAAAGGACCCTAAATCTAATAAAATTAAATTTTACTTACACTTATTTTTAAACACATACTTATAAAGATAGTAACCAAATAACACCCAGACACAGAGCAAACACTTAAATTATGTTTATCACATAAATATTTGCCTTGGGTGGGGATCGAACCCACGCCTCTTTAATCCAGAAGTTAGGGTCACTAAACCACTGAGCCACCGAGGCAGTCACCATAGAGCTGATCTGATGATGGAGTCGGAAGGTGGACAAACTCCTGCACTAAACATGATATACCGTCTTGGCTAGCACTGTGCAGCCACATGATATCCAGGATCTCAAAAGCTTGTATTTTTTTAAAAGTTGTATTTTATAATAATTTATTTTTATTCATTGGCTTTCAACAAATGAATGAACTTAAAGTTTTAATAAAGTAATCTAATTCGCTAAATGTGCCGTATTCTGAGGTCGATCGATACAGGTGCCTAGTACTCGAGATCGCTACCGTGCAACCGAACCCCGCATCCCCTCACAGAATCACTAGACTATAATAATTAACGGCGCGATCGCTTTCGCGCGAAATTCGCCATACAGCTCGAAATTCGCCGTACTAGGGCGATATTCGCCATATCGAGGCGGCTGTTTTGAGAGCGGTTTGAGAATAAGTGGTTTTGGAAGTTTGCCGTGTAACGTTCGTTGAATTTCCACGTGATTAAATTTTGATTTTTGACCTACTGCAGCGGAATAATGAGGGATGTTTTGTGAATATTTGTATCTGTTATGAAATCCTTACTAATTATTAACTATTACTAAATTAATTATTTTGACTGCCTCGGTGGCTCAGTGGTTAGTAACCCTGACTCCTGGGTCAATGAGGCGTGGGTTCAATCCCCACTCAGGGCAACCATTTATGTGATGAACATTGGTGTTTGCTCTGTGTCCCGTAATAGGACCGGTTGGTAGCGACTTGCATCCAGCGCGATCCTGAAGTTATCCGTCTGCTTTACTGGAGGTCTTCGATCAAATATCTATAGAGTCACAATCGTGCCTAAAAAGTCCGAGCCAAAACTCTGCGCAAGCTACGTAGTGGGCAGGCTTTTTAGTTAGTCGTAAGGCAATTGCAAGCCGACCACAACGCCGCGCGATGCCAAAGTGCTCGATTACAAGCACTAATTAGGTGACAAAACGTCGAGATTCGAGAAAACGGGTTATTGTGAATTATTTAATGTAAATATTTAAGTAGGTATGTATGACGACGCTTGGATATTTTTTTACTACTATCAATTAGGGGATTATTTCAATTACTTCTCTGTAGATATTTGCTCGAAGGTGGAGGTCTTACTTATTCACACCCATGTATGTTTGTAATACAAAAGTAAACAACGCTTAAAAACTAGTACGACAATTCTGCCGTCCACAAGCTACAACACCGTTAAGCCACAGGGGGTCATTTTTTACTTTTAAACACATTCTTATAGAGTTTAAAATTATCTATCGGTCACTGTAAGAATTATTTTTATATCGTTTATAGTTTAGAAGATAGAAATTGTGAAAACACCGCTATTGACATTCTTGTTTCTACTTTACAAGTCAATAAAATCGTCATCCAATAAAACATAACTTAAATACCGCTATGATCCCATAATTATTTGAAAACATTATTTTACAAATAATAGCTTTCCTTTAAAGCCGTTTTTGCAAATAATTGTCTAAATTATAGTTAAAGTACTTTATCTGTCTAGTCCCGCGTTTTTCGCTGATACCCAAAATTTTGGTTTTGTGGTTTAACGGCTTTTAGGTTATAAACGGCAGAATTATATTGGTGACTTTATCACTTAGAGCGATTTTTCCTAGGAAAACTTGTGTAGTAAACTTAAAACGTGGATGTTTTTACATTGTGATGTGAAACTTTTTGTGGTAAAAAGGTAGTATTTATGTGTTGTTTTGTATTTATGCGATAGTTGACGTCCTCAAGTCAGCGTTATATAGTGTAGAATATTTTTAGACAAAACATAATGTAACAAAAAGATTTTTGTAGAACAATTCATAATAGTGCAAAGTATACCGTCATCACTACGGTGTCATCATTTCAAACTCATTTATTTTGATTCACAATAAATTGGAATAGATTCACGTTCAAAAATTTATGTTCTTATTAAAAAGCAATTCCAAGCAAACAAAATCCAAACTCTCAGCAACATAATTCACTTTTTAGCTTCTATTTATCATTTTCTATTACTTATTTTCTTAGGTCTTATTTATCATTTTCTATTACCTATTTACTTTCCTCTCCCCGCTGTTTTAATCTGAAACTCAAATAACAAACATTAATCTTAGAAGTACTAGATGCCTAGATAAACGCAGGTCATAGGTCATCCAGCCTGCAGCTTGTGACCTACCGACCTAGCCTAACTCAGGTCTAGATCGAGATAGTGTTACGTCTTAATATTGCTAGTATAATGAGAATGGAATGTGTATAGTTTAGACTAAAAATACATTGGTAAGTTAGTAAAGTAAATATATAACTATGCTGGCAATATAAATTACAAGAAATGAAGAGAAATTTAATTCATCGTCATCATTTAAGCCCTTGAAAGCCCTCCGTCCTCTACTACAACACATTGTTGATTTTATGAATGTAATGTAACTAAAATTAAAGAGGGTATATTCTATTACTATTGTAGAGTCACCATTATTCATGTTCATCTATTTCAGAATTATCATGATTATTAATGTATGATCCTACTAATATTATAAACGCAAATGTTTGTATGTAAGTATGGAAGTTTTTTTCTCTCTTTCACGTAAAAACTACTGAACGTATTGCGATGAAACTTTGCAATGCTTTTACATCAGAATAACACATAGGCTATAATTTATAAACTCATAATTATAATTTTAAGTTTTGTTTGTTTATTCTACGAAAGAATTAGATTTTTGAAGCGACCTCTATTTTTTATTATTAGACTTACGACATTATTCTTAAACGCAATCATAAATTAGTTAAAAATTATGGATAGTGATGACAAATATCCACAAAATATTTCTATTTAAATATGAGCTAAAACGCAAATGAGAAGACATTCCGAAAGAGAACTCGACCGATCACGCGGAATCGTCCCAAATATCGCCGAAAAAAATCAAATAATACCTAATCTCATTCACCTCACACCTGCCTAAAGAATTTCAATCTACCCTCCCTCCAGAAATCAATTACGAATGGTAAAAAGTGCGCGTCACCACGCGCGGTGCATGAGAATCGAGCCGAGATCATTAAATCACTTCTACCCGCAAAACCTATTTAAAAAAGCGATTTTTTATCCCGCCCCATTCATGGCTGTAAAAATGCGCATTACTTCAGTAGTAGGGTGACTATCATACGAGAATTTAAATAAGTAAGACAAACAAACAGACTACATAGAGCTGGTGAAAACGCCCTATTTGTCTTCATCGAATATATTTTAGTCAAAATTATTCATATTCAATTATTATTATAAGTGAACTATGAAATGGAATTGAAATAAATTATTATGTATTGATGATTTTAGGTAGGTGGGTAATTTATTTTGTGTAGTATTTTATTTTAGGGAAGTATAGAATGACAATTCAATGTTTAATAAGTTATGTAAATATAATATTTTATAGCCATTACTTTAATCCTGTGACATTTTGAAATATTTAGTACCTAATTATCAATAATGTTTTAAGTACATGTATTTGTTGCGTTTGATATTTGTAATTCAACACTTATGGATATACACATTATTATGTAATACTTGTATTTATGGTGCCACTACAATTTCTGCGTTTTTTAAAACATTTTACAATGAAATTATTTTTATCGTGCTTCACACACTAGGTGTATAGAAACTTTCTTTTTGTGATAAACATTTCAAAAATTGACGCGTTCGCAGGATTTGAACCTGCATCCTCTGGGACACCGGCTCAGATGCTTTGTCCAATTAAGCTAAATCGCGCCCTGCGAATGTGCCAAATTAGTGAGTGTTTATCATTTTTACCAACTACTACATTGTTGGAAGCGCCATTTGTGAGAACTGCTTTAAACCAGTCATTCACTTAATGTGAAATTATTAGAACTTCTTACCATTAACGAGAAATGACGCATTGCTTAATCAATGAAATTATTTTTATCGTGCTTCACACACTAGGTGTATAGAAACTTTCTTTTTGTGATAAACATTTCAAAAATTGACGCGTTCGCAGGATTTGAACCTGCATCCTCTGGGACACCGGCCCAGATGCATTTTACAATATAGAGAAAATAAGTTTAACCCCGCAAATTCACACTAAAGTCGCCTATTCGATTATATTCGATTGTATCATTGTTTTAAATAAAACAATTCATGGAAAGGTCTAGTTTTCAATGGAACAAAGCTCAGAACCAAAATATTATGCTTTTGTCATTTTATCACCATTTAAAACTTAAATAGTAATCATTAAAATTATCCATTGATTAGACTGAAAATGTGTCCACCCTAGTATCTCGATGTAAGGTGCTTACTTTGCGCGCCTGTTCATTTTAATTTATTTCAGAAGAATGTTAATTCTGCCCTTATTTGTGAAGGTGCGTAAATACTCTACCTACCTATTTTCCTTAAATATTTGTACCTGTTCAGTATTCTAGTTCGTTATTTTATCTGAATCGTTGTCTTGTATAATGTTCATACGTTTAATATTTTACTTTCGTTCATTATAAACGGTGAATATTAAATACATAGTTTTAATTAATACTGACGCTGGTTTTATTTTTATTGTTTTGGTCATTGAATAAAGTTGACACAATTGGTCGAGTATTCAGGAAAATTCAGCATGTTCACGAGCTTTTTTTATAAAATAACAAATAATGGTTATTTCATAAAAAAGCTCGTGGACATGTGGCATTATAAGCATATTATCCTGTCGTTTTTTTTAATCTGTATTTTCTACAAAACACATCAATTTTCGTCTTAAATTAATTAAGTTGGGTCATGATTGCTTTATATGCTATTTAAAGGTTTTCTGATTATCGAGTAAGTAAATATAAGTAGATATTTTGTCTCCACTATAAAATAAAGTAAAATGATGTACCTACTTAAGTTTTATCTATACTAGTACTTGGAAATAATAAAAGTATTTCCTAAAAACTTTAAAGTATCATCTACGTAATATCGAACACCTATCCAGTGTTTCACAAACTTTTAAATAAAAGTCCCCCGGGAGCGGCGTCGCGAAGTTTTGTTACTTCCCACGGCTCGATGGCACATCCGGTTCATAAAGCACAAAGAAAAAATATCGCCAAGACCGTGTCTACCGCGAATACTGTTCTGGTCCAGTAGATTTTTTCAACATTTGAGAACAATTCTTGTGAGTAATAAATCAGACGCTTCTAATAATAATATTACAAACTTAATTGCGGCTTAGTAAATCTTTTTTAACGCCTACCATTTCCCATATAGAACAAATGATTATTTTGTGAAATAAAGCAAAAAAGGTACTAACACCACACGGTATTTTTCATAGTCTTCAGCATGAAACTATTCCATTTTGTTTTTCAAATTAAATTGTCTTATTTCATTTTAAAGTTGTCAGGTAGTGAAAATGCGTATGAAAGGAATTTATGTCTTAAAAAATGTATTACGAAATGTGTTATGTGCATCTTATTTTCATACAAATCCTTTTTGCTCTGAACTTCCCAAATCTTGAGGTGAATGGATTAATAAATTTAGAGTTACTTTATTTTGTCGTGAAGCGAAACCCTGACAATAATTTACAGAGGAACACTTTCTAACGGATAAAAGGAAACGTGGAAGTGGCAAAGTTTGAAGTATTGGAATAGTCAGCCCAAGGTGCCTCCGGAAACTACGATAGTGACGACCTCTTTTGTTTCACTTGCTGTTTCAACTTCTGACATAGTAAGTTTGCCACCAATTTATATAATATCAGCCGAGTGATGGTGCCCCCATCGTATTTTCAATAGAATCTCAATAGTTACCTCTTAGGAATATTTAGTTCTACAATTTAATTATTGCACTAATAAGTTGGTAGTTTTGTACTGTTAGAAAAGCTTAAACTAAGTACTACTATTTGTAATCAAAAATGGGATACTACCTATAACTAACATGGCAGCAGACACACTTTTTAATAAAGGACCAACCCCAAAATCGAGAAAAAGATCATGTATTATACAGTTTTTCGTTTTTTTTGTCCGGAGCAAAACAGCTGTTTTTATCGCCATTTATGGTCGAACCTAATGATAAATAAATACCTAATAATATAATTTTTTTCGGCTCACAATTTTGTACATTTAAAGTATATTGGGGATTCATTTTAAGCACAAAATTAAATATGCCTGTATCAGGAAATCCGCTTTTAATTAAATGAAAGTTATACAATGCAATATAAGCTGTGTGTGTGTGTCTGTGCGTGTGGATTATGATTAGTACTGTACTGTACTGTATCAGCCTTTTTTTTTAATAGTCCACTGCAGGACGTAGGCCTACCCACGAAGGGTGATTAGTATATACCTTTAAAAGTCCTTGAACTTTGCAAAACAACAGCCCGTAAGCATGAAACATACTTTGCCAAAGGTATGTCATCATTTACACTCTACAGGGTTATAGGTATTTAAGCGCAAAACCTTTTAAAGGCGGGTCTAGTACATCTAGACAAAAAAATTTTGTACTACGACTTTTGAAACTCGCAAAAAAAATTCGCTTCTCCATACATTGTGCCGTACGTTGACGAACTTTTTGTATGAAAAAGCAGAATTTTTCTTCGTGATTTTTTTCCAAAAGTCCTAGAACAAAATCTGTTTGTCTAGATGTACTGATTTGATTTGATTTTAAGAAACCTTTATTAACATAATAAAATTACAATGTTTTGTAAAGCTTAGCGTTAACTAACTAAGTTACAATTTACCACAATATTACAGTGTTTTGTAGGCTAATGTCACCTTTTAAAACTTGTATCTAAACAATAAGTTATGAATTTACCAAAGTTCTCATTAAGTCATAAGTAGTGGGTAGATAGGAAATAAATTATAATTTTTGGTACGTATTACTTTGCAATTTCGTACGTTTACAACATGACCAAGATTACGGGTTACATAGCATAATTAAAATTATAAAATGAAATTTTAATAATTAGGAAAATTATAATTAGGAAAGACAAATAAAATTATGACAATAAATATTGCTGACTACCTTACAGCGAAATATTCTATACTAAATCAATATAGATTGGGATAAATTACATCATAAAAATATAGAAGCAATTAACTTATTAATTAACGGCTTATAATTGTACTTAAATATTCAAAAAAGTAAGCTATCCAATATTTTAAAATAGTTTGTAGGCAGTGTCAGGCGAGTAGTGTTAAACCATAATGTAATTGAGGGTCTGTTAACCAGCTGTTATATCTAGATGTACTAGACCCGCCTTTAAAAGGTTTTGCGTTTAAGATCTATGACCCTGTATAAGAATCAATTATATAATTTTAGGTCAAAGTTCAGAGAATAATGCAACTTATATCTATCAATCTCTATAATTAGTTTTAGTTATTACTTTAAAGTTCCATTGTAACTACCGAAGTACTGGAAGGCGGAGGCAGCTGCGTGGTTCAAAGGAGTTCAGATATTGACATTGTGGAAGAACTCCGATCGGTTACTCTATCTAAATTAAAATTGTTTTGTTGCGCGGTGGAAGGCATTTCGGTCGTCTGGACTTATTTTATTTGTAGTAAAAATTAAACTGAAGTCAGTTTTATAAGTTTTTTGTAGCTAATTGAATTATTGCTTTGGGACTGGTGACGTACGGTTGAGGTAAAAGTTTTAATCACATTGACTTTACCTATTACTTAGAAGTTAAGTGCTTTGTGAAATCTATTAATTTAATGTTTAATTCATGGAATGGGAATATTTTTTCAAAAATGTTCATTAATCTATATAACTTTCTATGACAACACGTAACAAAATAATTTATAATGCACACCGCGTTGGTAGATAATTTTTTTTTCATCATTTTGTAGTGTATACAGTTGTTTTGGTAGTATAGTATAATCATATTTTTATTAAAAAAAAAACACTTTATAAAAGTACAAATAATTAAGTGTTCACTATAAACAACAAACTGGCAATAAAAACCAATAAAATCGCCTAAAACTTAAAATCAAACCATTTCTACCCAACACATACCTGTATCCACAAAAACTAAACCAATAACACTGAGACTCCAACAAAGATCCAAAGCACAAATAAATCAAAAGCGTCTTTGACACAAAGATTGCTAAGTCGAAGAGCGGGCCAAGTCTGAACGAGTTTCGCGAATTTAAATGCGCGCGTAAGTAAGAGTTTGAAAAACAAATGGCGTTACGGTATGCAGCGGGATGCGGTGGCATGCAACCGGCATGCAGCAGGCATGCAGCCGGCATGCGCTGGCATGCGACAAAGCTTTGAGAATCCAGGTTTCTGGGAGCACGGCAATGCGCGGTACTTGCCAAGCGTGCCCTAATTTGATTATTGGATATTTTCAAAAAGGAGGTTCTTGATTTGTACCTTTACATTATGTAGTATGCTGTTGATAAAGATTTATAGTCCGTCTGGTTAGGTTAGGTTAGGTTGTTAAGGTTGTCATACTGCTTGATCAATTAACTAAGTTTGTATAACTCTAGTATAGTTTTATGCCGCTTACAGCTAGTCCAGCATGCGACCATGAATAGCCACGAAAAGAACTCTTTTTGACGTGTGAGAAAGTGACAGATAAACTTTGCCATAACACTGTCTCTTTCTGTCACGTCGAAAGAATTATTTCGCGCATCCTAGCCCGGCAAGCCTGAACGGTTATTCAAACAACTGAGTCATGCAGTTTAAAAATGTCATATGAGCTAAGGTAGCGTTCAGTAAGGAAGGTCATCTATAAACGATCATATAGGTATTGGAAAACTAAGTGTGCTGACAAAGAGTACAACGCTGACAATAAAATTACTTCACCTTAACTACTAGCGTGTGCAAGCCGAATCATTCAAGTCGGCGGATGTGAAGTTAGCTACAAGTTGTTTTTCACTCTTTACATTATCCTATCTCTGTTGAAGCTCATATACCTGAAGGTGCGCGTTGATAGGGTTCCGCGCAACTTCACATCCGTCGACTTGTACGATTCAGCATATACATGATGTGAATTTCTATAATATCAATATGGGATTCGTTTTTTTTAATCCACGCTGCTTGTAACCCTCTTGGGTGTTTACATACAGCGTGGATTTAAAAAAAAAACAATACAATACACTCGACTGCCTCGGTGGCTCAACGGTTAGTGAACCTAACTTCTGGACCAAAGAGGCGTGGGTTTGATCCCCATCCAGGGCAAGCATTTATGTGGTGAACATAGGTGTTTGCTCTGTGTCTGGGTGTTATTTAGGTACTATCTATATAAGTATGTATTTAAAAAATGTATTTGTAGTATATCAGTCTCTGGCAGCCATATCACAAGTTTTGCTTAGTTTGGGGTCAGAGACCGTGTGTAAGATGTCCCCCAATATTTATTTATTTAATAAAAGAAATTCGTTAAAGCCAACCTACACATTATATACTCCACTTCTTAACAGCTCGTGTTGTTTAAAGATCACTTTTTACTCATTTTACAAGGAAAATATTGATGTTTCAATCAAGTTTTTCTATTTTTCAGGCGCTGGAAGCCTGCAGCAAAGGTAAGTCAAACAATCAACCGAAACGGCTCAATCCGATCGCAGATTTCAATAAAATTTCACTTTTAAAGTCAAGTGTGGCGCCATGTCAATATTTAGATTCCTTTGCAAACACAATTTAACAGTAAATCAACTCTCCACTTATGATTAAATCATTAAAGCCTCACAGAAAAAAATTGCGCGATATATTTAAAAATCATTTTAATTGAGATTTTCGTCACCGTCCGCAACTTTGACTGTCTGGCTAGATATTAGAATCACTATACAAATGTATGTCATCTGCTCATATTGTATCAGTCCTCTTTTCTTTCAATTTATAAATGAAATAAGAAATTACTTAGGGGTAACAAAATTTCTAAAATAAGATGCACTTTTACACGTTATAATAAATTGTACTGTATTATGTGTATAATTAGATGTTTTCGTTGCATATGTACCCATTGGTTAAAATAAGATAAAATGAAAAATGTTCATAGCACAACACGAACCAATTTTGAGAATTACGGTTTCGGAAAAAAAATCTTAAATGAAATCGCTCTGTACTGTACCAGCCTTCATAATAGTCCTTTGCACGATGTAGGCCACCCATCACCCACGAAGGGTGATTAGGCCATATCCACCACGCTAGCCGGGTTGGTAAATTGACATAGACGCTATCGAATATATTATACGGACGTATGCCGCATGATGTTTTCTATCACCAAAAATCCAGTGGCGTGAAATCCTGTACATAAATTCTAAAGAACTCAGTGGTACGGGACCAGTATTTGATCCCATGACCTTATGCTTGTAAGGTGGACGTTATTATCACCAGACCACTACGGATTCAACAACAAAAACGCGACAGTTTAATTTCTCGCCAAGCAAATATTGCACTATTGAACTCATCATACTTACAACGTTCTACCTAGCTTAGTTCCAACTTGAGTAGAGTTTGAGCCTAATTCAAACCTTTCGTTACAATGCAACATCCCTACTGCCTGTACGTCGCACCGAGAGCGTAGCAATTAGCCCTCTAACTATAGAATTAACATTTATTACCCTCCGTGAGAGCTGCTCTAATATTAGTCCTTTATATTTAAGCGAAATCGACTCTCGAAATTCATTACATTTCTTGTTTATTCTGCCATTAGAGCGTATTTATTTATGCGGCTTTCACTGCGATATGGGGTTAGAGAAATGTTTATTTGCTTTAGGTAGATAATTACATATATTATATGTATGAAACTAGTTATGAAAACTATTATTTAAAGTTGAGAAACAGAAACTAGACAATACAATGCAGTACAATATAACTTTATTGTACTCCAAAAGACATCATAAGTGACAAAGTATTGACAATATTCTTAAAATTTGGTGGTAAAAAGGCGGCCATATCACTTTGAGTGATTTCTTCCAGGCTACCTTTAGATGGACAGAAATCAGAGTACAAACATGTGGTTGGTGGTGTATCATAAATTAATGTAGGAAAAAAAATAAGATTCATAATATATTATACTAAAGAAAATACCAGTTTTTATTCACGTATAATATCACGGACGGGCTGCTGGGAACCCAACCGGTTTTGAGAGTGCGCGTGCGCCAGTCGACGGGAGCGCGCGTATTCCCTGACGAAGAAGTACTAATTACTCCGAAACCGGTCGGGTGCCCAGCGGCCCGGCCGCGATATATACGTGAGTAATAACCGGTGTTTTCTTTAGCACGCGAGTTTTAATAAAGATTTATATAATTTACTTTGACTACCACGTCTTCTGCCTATAACAAAATAAGATATAAGTAGAAACTTGAAACCTATACAAGAAGCTTTTTTTGTTTGATTTTATTCGACGACTTTAGCAATCAAATTATAGGTATTTTAATTAAAATATAGAAATTAGCATATGTCCTGATTAAGACCGCAAGTACTCGTTTATTGGATGCATGTTGCTTCCAGCCGGTTCTATTGGGAATAGTCTAGTTATAGACATTCTAGTGTTTACATTATAGTAATGAAAATGAGAACAAAATGTATAATTTAGAGTACCTAATCAGAATTCAATATGTTTTAACCTGTTCGAACCCGTGAAAGCAGATAAAAATTAGCACTCAAAAAGTGAATTTCCGAAAACTATTTTAAAATAGAGTACTGTGCTTAATCAGCTTTTAAAATCTGTCTTTCAAATCGAAGTGAAAGGTTGTCGCTGTTAATTTCGAACCAAACGCATTTTATTCAAATGCAGCGAGCGCAGAGATGGATAATTGTCGGCAATCGAGAAAATCTGAAAAAATGCATATATTCAAAATGGTACGAGTTATACAGAGAAAAATATCTCGATTCAGTGGCTGTTGTCGGATTTTTAGATAAGGAACGTCAAGTTAAACCGAGTATTGCGGCGTTATCCTAATACTTATTTGACATTTTTTTTTACTATATAAATTAATGGCCCACAGACTCCAGGGTCTGTGCCTTTTCTTAAGTAACTTACAATTGAATGAATGCGACTGTACAATAGAGATGGGTTAGTTTAAATCTTAGTCTAAGTTAGTGGTTTCATTGCATTGCGTGAATGCCACGAGCAAACCGGCGACCCGCATGCTGCACCCTATTTGACAGTTTAGACAGCAACTTGGAAGATTTTCTTTGCATTTTGTGGTTGAGAATTGCCTTATTATAAATCTGTTATTTAAAGATATCTGTGGCTGCTAGCGAGTCCTTATAGTTTCTTCTATGTTCGATTTTTGAACGATGCTGAGCTTAAAAAAATACTCGTACCTCCACAAAAACCTCTTCCATAATTTTATTCAGTTCTGTAAGTAGAGCTAAGCCGCCTGAGCCCCGCACGATTGTCGAAATCTTCCCTTATTGGACAGACAAACAACAAGACGTACACAAATCAATTGTCTACGTTTGAGACAAAGCAAAAACTGATTGCGAGGGGGGAAACTTACGGTGGGGTCCCGTATTAAGCGTTTGGCAAATTGAACCGTACTTTTTATTATTTGGTTTAAAAATAGAATAGGATGAGGAATTCATTTAAACTTCAATACCTATACTCTTTAAAATTTAACTTGATCTATGCGACAGTAGAAGATTGACATTTTTAGAGTTGGGATAGTGGTGGAAAAAATCGATTTTCAAACAATGTTGTAATGAAGTCGAATGAGTAGTTGAAGGTGTGAAATTGGATTTCATTTACTTACTATTATTTAAGATCAAGTATGTACGCATGTAAAAAATGTTGTGATATTAATTATATACTCATAATAATGTAATGATAGTATTTATCGACGTTTTTCACTATTATCGATGCTAATGTAACATATAATTGGGTTTAATTTAATTACACATGTAAAAATGTTATGATATTAAAATATACAATAAAATTAATGATAAATTAAGTTTTATTTAAAATATCGTCAGTATAAACTATCGATATTTTAATTAAAATTCTATCTAAAACTCTGTGGTCACGATCATTCGTCGCCCATCACTAATCGGCATGCCCATAAAGTATGACATTGACAGGTACTGTCTGTACTATTAAGAAATTCAGGACTTCATAGTCGTGATTTTTCTGACAGCTGTCGCAGAGATCAAGTTAAATTTTATAGAGTATACAAGCTTCACACTTGTAGCCTTTATTTAAAATTTCTGGTATCATGGAAACATACAACGACAATGACAAATAACATTATGTACTGTACCTTTTTAAGTCTTTTTAATAGTCCACTGCAGGAAGTAGGCCTACCCACGACGGGTAATGGGAACATATCGCCAACGCTGGCCCAGTGCGGGTTGGTGGATTCACATACATCATTGAATTTCTTCTACGGATGTATGCAGGTTGCCTCACGATGTTTTCCTCCACCGAAAAGCCAGTGGTGTGAAAATCCGTACGTATATTCCAACAAACTCATTGGCACTGGAACGGGATTTGATCCCACAATCTCACGACTGTAAGGCAACTAGACCACCACGGCTTTACTTTACAAAAGAACATTCATTAACAGATATTTATTAAATTAATCACTAAAATATTTGCCTGATCGGGAATTAAACCTTAGACCGACTCACTACATCTACATGAAAGACAGTAGTACTACCAACTGCGCCTCTGAGATGCAAGAAATATGGACAAGTAGAACGTGAAAGTCTGTGTCCAAGTCTTTTCGTTTGTCCAACAAAGATTTAGATCAGACGTTTTGAAATCAAAACATTAAATATCGCTTACTTGAAGACAATTCGAGCCTCAAGCTTGAAGGCTTGCGAGGATCGCGCTTGACTATATCCTATGACAAAAATACAAATTTATGACCAAAGTTTTTCCAATAAAATGTCGCCACAGTCAGCTTAGTAATCCCCCTAATTCGCCGTTGCCGCACGTATGGACAAGTGTACATCATTATGATCATCGCGTTTTCTATTCTACCCCTATGACTTATACGTCGGGGTACCAAGCCGCTGCTTGTGATTTTGATTGGTATCTATTGATTTTTTCTTAAACTTTGTTTTATTTTTTGTTGAACGTAAGTCTAGACGCAGAGTCGACAGGTTAATGAGTATTATCAATAGATCGTTACAGATGCTTTAAAAATATTCAACAAGAATTGTTTGAAGCGGCTAGCATCCAGTTGCGAGAATAATATACTTTAGTATTATACTGGTGTTTTAGTTTGGATTGCCAAAATCGAGACCCACCAAGAATAATGTGCATTGTCGTCATAAAATGACCATAACAGTGGACGTCCTCCGCTGCGCTTGCCTGTGCGTAGTCTCCATTTGAGAAATTAACAGGCCCATCGGTCATCCGTTTTATATAGGTACTATACGTCCTACCCATTACCCCTCCTGTACTTGCTAATTTGCAATAAAAATAACATCACAGGAAAAACAAGTAAAAGAATCCCTGATCCGACATGTTTACCCTGGCTATTAGGAGTGTCCGTCCGTTTGTCGTCCGTCACTATATCCGGTTAATTTTTGTTTGATTTGCTTGATTGCGACGCGATACGGTATTCGCGTGATACGTAGCAATCGGATTATCAATCAGTGATTTATTTTGTTTCGGAGCACATATAGTAGACGGAATTATTATTTATTACTTGACGATAAGTGACAAAATTTCATATCTAATATAAAAAAATACTCTATTATTGGCGAAGTAAGCAAAACGTCTCTGCAACGACTCATAATTTCCTTTCATATCTTCGGATTTCAGCTTATTGTTTTCTTGTTTTTGTTTTTTTTTTACTTGTTGACTTGAAATTTTAATGCTGGTGATCATAGATCTTATGCTGAGTTTTGGTACGTGATTTTCACTCGTGATCTTTACGATCTTTTCGGTTATTAGTCGTGCGTACTATGTGCCTTGGCAACTGCTATTCGAACTTGTACCAATCCGCTTGGCTATGTTAGTAACTTTGTTTCTCCTACGGGTATCATAATTTCTGATGCGTTAGTGAGTACTTCTACTCTTAATTGACTGAAGCGAAGCGAAGGTCTTTGCTTCAAGTCAACGATTTTGCTTTTGTCTTCAATTTCAATTGTCTGAGTGTTAATTTTTGTCTACAGGTCGCATTTTTTCAACACAATTTTACACGGGATTATTGTTTTTTGTCGTCGATTTCGATAATATATGGCAAAATAGTATTAGTATCTGACCCTAAAAAGATTTCCGAGTCTAATCTAATCGGTCAAAAGCGAGTCGAGATATAGGCTTTTGAAGATTCAGGTAAATAGATGAGTCGCGATTACTACTATTTGGAGTACTACTAGTTAACCTTTAAACAAAAGGGAGCCCCTGGTCATGGTTATTAAAAAATACCGGACAACTGCGAGTCAGGCTCGCACACCGAGGGTTCCGTACAAATCCAGAAAATTTCACAAAATTGGGAAGTAAGTTGTTAAAATCTCTATACCTACTATAATCATCGACAAAAAAGTTTTTGTTTTCAATTCTCTCGTCAAACATCAAAAATTACACATTGTTAAATAATTAAAAACCTGATTTAGCATGTGCTAATGAAGCTCTTTTATAGATACCTGACATGATACGATTTCCCCACTTTGAATTTTCAACCCATATTTTGTAAATCTGGGCCCTATTTTTTTAATATTTAAACTAAAATGCTCAGTTTTCATAATTATTCCTAAATGTGTACTCTGAGACAATGCTTCTCCCCAAATTTCATAGTTCTATGTCAACGGGAAGTACCCTGTAGGTTTTGATTTTTGTGAGTGTCGAAGTGTGCGGTTTTTTACGACATAAACGGCTCTAACTGTGTTATACGGTAACGGAGAAGTTTTTTTTTTGCACAACTGCAAGAAACCTTACATATACGTATACAGTTTAAATTTCAACTTGATATCTTTACGCGTTCTCGAAATAAAGAGTCTTGACATACAAACAGACGGACAACAAAGTGATCCTATAAGGGTTCCGTTTTTCCTTTTGTGGTACGGAACCCTAAAAATGATGTGATTCCTGGGTTATTTGTGGTCTCTGATTTATTAATTTTTTTGGAAATAATCAATTATTGGGAGCATAAGGGGATGACTTTTCATAGTGGTGGTGTGTAAATTGTCATTGTGGTATGTGTATTACCTTGTCATAACCTATTCGGAGAGCTACTAGTTTAATGTGTCATTTGACTTATACTATAAGCACTATATTCGAACCTCAGCTATTTGCAGACCATCTCATTAAAAGCCCTAGCTTGCTTCACAGACAGCTAATTTTTCAAAATCACCTCCGTAAGACAGCAGAGGAAGGTAAATCTAGCAAATCGGCGTCGACGTATTAACTGACGTGCGTGGGAAGTGCGACGTGGCCCGAGTTACAATGAACCGAGTAATGGGTACAGAGGTATAGGTAATGATTGTAGTTGTACCTACATAATGGTTACTTCTTAGAGGCTTGATTCATAATATCAGATAGAGTATGTACGCTACAGCCATAGAATTTAGGGATTTCTAATAAGACCTTCTTCCTATTCTAATAAGGACTGATGAATCGCGTATACAGGTTTCCTTACAGTGTTTTCCTCCACCGAAAAGCCAGTAGTGTGAAATTCCGTACATAAATTCCTAGGAATTCATTGGTACTGATTACAGCCTTTTAATAGTCCATTGCAGGACGTAGGCCTACCCACGAACGGTGATTGAGCCATATCCACCACGCTGGCCTAGTGCGGGTTGGTGGATTCACATACGCCATCGGATTTCTTCGATGGACGTATGCAGGTTTCCTCACGATGTTTTCCTTCACCAAAAAGCCAATGGTGTTAAATTCCGATAAATTCCGAAGCACTCATTGGTACGGGACCAGGATTTGAACCCATGACCTTACGATTGTAAGGCGGGTATCACTACCACTAGACCACCACGGCTATTCATTGGTACGTGACCGTAATTTGGACCCATTGTAAGGCAGGTGTCAGATACAGATACAGACACAGATCTCTTTTGGTGCTAAAATACATAAAACATAAGAGTAATAATTAATTTCTGTACGATACATTGTACATTTAATATACTTAACTTAATATATGTTGTGGGTACTACCATACTCTTTCAAAGAATAGTAAGTTTTACCGATCAGAAATCTTTTGACGCTGATTTTGAAAATCGAGCTAGAAGCCGCACTTCTGATGTCGTCGTCGTCGGGTAGTTTGTTAAAAATATCGGGACCCTTCACGTACACCGACTTTCCTGCTTTGGTGAGCTTATGTTCTGTTTGTTTAAATTTATCTTGGTACATACTATAACGAACCATCGCGATTTACTCCTATGTTTTGGAACTTGTGTTGGTACGTGTGAACGATTACACCAACCTGGTAGATGAGCAATTGAGCATAGACGGTACCGTTAGTATACCCAATTCTGTGAAATGCGGTTTCGCCGAAACATCCCATGTCATTGCCACATACCACCACGGCTAACTGAATTGATATGCAAGTAGTAAATGTTCGTACACTGAATGGCCATAATTCCAAACTTGCCTATAGCCGCAACATCGCATCTATCCCGCTCCCAGCTCTTTGCCGCGGCTCAGGTGGTAAATCTCCAAGTTAATAGGCGTGCAAACGACGCCGTCGATGCAGTCCCGAGCAATTTGCCACGAATGGCGACAGCCCGATGTAGGCTGCTGCAGCGTTATGGCCCCTCTATCTCTTTAGTATTCCGGGGTTTTGTTTCTGTTAAATATGGCGTCGGTGCAAACTGCAGAGGTACAGTTTAGGCATGATACTTTGGGAAGTACTGAAATCGAAACAATACGAGTATCTGGTGAATCTCATCGTGTTATACAGGGTCATTGGTAATCAATTAGTATCCTTTTAGGGGCTTATTCTGTACATAAAAACTAACAACTTTTGTTCTGCGACTTTTGTTTAAACTAAAAAAAAAAACTGCTGTTCCATACATTTTGTCGAGGTTAACGATATTTTACTACGGAAAAGTTTTTTTTTTTGAGTGTTGATAAAAGTTGTTGAACAAAAGATGTTAGTTTTTATGTACAGAATAAACCCCTTAATAGTAATCGATCACCTAACCTTGTTTACTTTTACATGAAATATGAAGAGGTCCTTTAACAAAACAAATTTTATAAATACCTACATTAATGAGTCAAAGTCGTAGACAAGTAGATTTTTATGCTGAATGAATGCTATGGCTTTGAGAATGTCACATAACACACAACTGGATGGACAGTCAATGACGATTAATTTTTTTTATGAACACAGAACAAATTGTTTACATATGTAGTATCGGGCAACTACTTAATAAGCATTTTCCCCCCTTATGAGAGAAATACTTGTCAATCAAAAATTGCCGACGAAAAAAAAAAACAACGGGTTGCACTCCGGGAGTACCGGCAGAAATGAAAACTTGAACATTAACGTTGTGCATTTTGCAATGGTTAGTGAATAATTTCACTCGAATTGCTTTATTTAGCAGTATAAAAGTACTATCATTTATGTGGTGAAAAAAAATATTACACACGCACATCCGCGCAAGCGCCTTGTCCCGCGTTAACGAATCAGCAGAATCAGCGGTCTAGTTTTCCTCAGTCTTACGAATTTTCGATCAGATCACGTGTCCAGACGCATGTTTAACATATTTTACCCATCCCAAAATGAGAACCTGCCTGCGCATCAAATTTCGTCGAGATTCGATGAAAATGTAACTCGTCGAAAAAAATCAACATCCAGACAGAAGAAAGCAAAATCTTCTTGTGGAAGCATAGACCTTCGCTTCGGTCAAACAGTAAACATAGACGCTAAGCAAAATATTCAACGTTCCTAATAAACGGGTAAGGTGTTGGTAAAAGACGGACATATTCATATTCTCAATAAAAATAATACAAAATGATTTATTTATTTGCACAATAACATTCTATTTATTGTCATCATCAATTCGCTCACAGACAAAGGTCGCAGCGAATCGCCCATGAAAGCCGGCTAGGACGGACGTGCCAGAAAATCAATTTGTTGTATTATTATAAACAATTCCATGAATAATTGAATCTGGAGGCGGTGGACAGCGGAACTAATGTTACTTGTGGGCCGCTATTGTTGAGATTATAGAGATGCGATAGACTTTCAGAATAGTATCGATAACGTGGAGTTTAACAATGGACCTTTATTACAAGAATAATTAATGACTTGTCTATTTAATGAACATTATTTTTGAACTCTCATCAACATTATTACAATTCGGGATTATTCATGGCATTTATTCATGGTTTTGGTATTCATTGTGAAGTAGAAAACTTTATTCAGTATTAAAGACATTTCAGCATTGCAGATATTTCTCATAAAAATTGACATGTCAGTTACTTAATGTTTTGCTCACACACCGCACCTATACTAGTATTTTTTTAAAATTTTAACTCTCAAGCTTAGAAGTTTTGAGAGTTCAAATGACGTATGATTCCATAAAATCGACAAAAGTAATTGTCCCAGTTGCAATTACGAAAATTACCCTGAATTTTGTGTCACAACTCTAATTTTGAACTGAACATCAAAATATTTAAATCCTGAAACTTGTTAAGTAATCCCACCATTTTATCGATAAAACTTTCCTAAGCTTATCCCTAGCTATAGCTATAATATATAGTTCTAAAGATCCTAGCTAAGTTTCTCAGCTGATAGTGTTTCTAAGTAATCTAGGCTATTTGATATTTCTTTCATCTCACAATATTTATTATTATCGATAAGTTTCCGAGGCTCATCCCTAGCCCCGATTATAGTGCTAAAGATCCCAGCTAAGTTTCTCAGCTGATGGTGTTTCTATGTAATCTACACTATTTAGCTGGCTCACCATGGCCGTGTCATATGGGATTTGAATAAGTTACTGCGCGCACTTTCGACAGAGTACAGGGGATTTGCGTCGACTGGATTTACATTACCATTCCAATGTCGAAGACTTGCAATTTGTTTTGGAGGCTTTACAAGTAAATATGTCTTGTTTTCGGCGGTTATAACGTTAAAACATTAGATTTCATTACCATTTTTTTGAATGTACAATCATCAAATATATTCTTTCAAAGGTGTCATTTTTGTAATAGAGTTTATCTCTATAGAGTATAGCTATTATTTTCCGTCTCTAGTAGATTTTTTCTTTTTGTGTGATTTTTTATTCGTGTGGAGCTTCAGCTTACATAGACAATTTGGTTTTATGTTTACCAAATATGTGTCGTAGATCAGTTTTTTTTTTACTATTCTAGATTAGTTTGTTTTTGACCATCCATCCATCTATCCATCCATCAGCCATAGGACGTCCACTGCTGGACATAGGCCTGCCCTATTGATCTCCAATAAGATCGGTTGGTAGCGACTTGCATCCAGCGCGATCCTTCGGTCTTAATGAGGTTATCTCTCCACCTTGTGGGTAGACGTCTTACACTGCGATTGCCGGTACGTGGTCTCCACTCGAGAACTTTGTTTGTTTCTTCAGTCCTCTGCGCCATGTGCCCTGCCCATTGCCACTTCAACTTGCCAATCCGTTGGGCTATGTCGGTAACTTTGGGAGATACGTAGAAACGTATATCCTCATTCCTGATCTGATCTCGCAGAGAGACTCCGAGCATAGCCGACTCGATAGCTTGTTGTGCTACTTGGAGCTTATTGATAAGGCCCATAGTTAGAAACCACGTTTCAGTGCCATAAGTCATCACTGGCAACACACACTGGTTGAACACTTTCGACTTGCGTTTGACCATCCAGACTGAACTTAAGTAGATATGCGTTTTTTGTGTTTTAACATGTAGCCTGTGTTCACGCACTTTTAAAGCCAAAATATGCTACTACAGCCATATGAATGCACACGAACGAAGCCTATCTAACTGTATTTAGAGCAGAATCGAAGTTCGCCATCGCCGAAATCGGCAAGGAACTATATATGTAGCACGCATACCTAGAAGGCACTGTTTACTTTTGATTTGAAGACTCATAGATTATACTTGAACTAAATTGAGTTGAATTGTACTGGAATCCTTGTATGGGATCCTTGTATGTGAGATACATAGAACTACATCACATTCTCGTATCTTCGTGTAACGTGTCGCATTATGTCGCAGCACTCTGCGCCGGGTCGCAACTTTACGCCAGGGCTGCTGCGTTGCGTCGGATTTGAATAAGCCCCGGCGCACACCGCAACCGCCGGGTAATGGGATATTAACACAGAGTTTGCACTGAATGGATTCCTATCGCAGTCTGGATTTACGGATCGTATCTTTCCTCTGAAATCCATTTTTGTATGCACCTTTAGCGCTTCAATGCGGATGAAGAAAAAATATAATGTTTCGATACGGATTTTTAAATATGAATTTTATTTATTGTTTGCGCGTTGTTGCAGATTTTTTTAAAGTCCAATTACGGTCTGTTTTTAACAAATATGAGTAAATTATTTTACGAAATCGCGTAAATGCGTTCGTATTCAATCATAGATCTACTAAGATGGAGCATGTCATTTCGATCTAGCGGGGACTTAATTTTGTGCAATTTGTGGTACGTATATGTTTTTAGGGTTCCGTACCTCAAACGAAAAAAACGGAACCCTTATAGGATCACTTTGTTGTCCGTCTATCCGTCTGTCCGTCTTTGTGTATGTCAAGACTCTTTATCTCAGGAACGCGTAAAGATATCGAGTTAAAATTTAACTGTATACGTATTTCTATGGTTTCTTGCAGTTGTGTAAAAGAAAAACTTCTCAGTTATCGTTTAAAAAAGTTAAAGCCGTTTATGTCGTAAAACCGCATATTTCGACACTCACAAAAATCAAAACCTACAGGGTACCTACTTCCCGTTGACATAGAACTATGTTTGACGAAAAGCATTGTCTCAGAGTACACATATAGGAATAAATCTAAAAACTGTACATTTTTATTTAAATCACAAAAAAATAGGCCCTCAAATATCACAAGCTATGGGTTTAACATTCAGAGTGAGTAAATCGTATCATGTGAGGTATCATACAAAAGAATTTCACTAGCACATGCTAAAACAGGTTTTTAATTATTTTATCAATGTGTTTGCACGGAACCCTCGGTGTGCGAGCCTGACTCGCACTTGTCCGGTATTTTTGTTACAAAATTAAAGTCTCAGGTAAGTAGTAGAAGAAGATTTATTTCTAGACTTGTTTAGTTCTAAACCTGTTTGTTAAAATATGTCCATAAGCGATATATATTGTAGGACTGGATTGTAAAAAATCTTATTAGGAAAATTTCTAGCAAAAATCTGTAAGAGAGGCATATGTTCAGCAGTAGATATTTGACGGCTGATATGACGATGATGAGGAACCGCTACAGTAGTATGACAAAGCAGTATTTTAAAGTTACGTCGTCACACATAACATAATCCATTCACAAAAGTACAATTGCGTCAACAATTCGATCACCAAAACCGGCTGATGACAACTAAACATTGCTACGATATCAGCACCGATAGATCGTCACGCCGCGCTACACGTGACGCGCGTGACACGTTAGAAAAATGACGTGTCAACTCGGAAGATAAATCTGAGGGCGCAGTTAGATGCACTTGGAAATTGTTTCGATATATCAACCCTTGCCGATAGAGCGTGACGGCAATCATAGAGTACAGTCGGGTGGTAAAGTTTTGTCCATAAAAACACAGCCTGAATATTTACAACAAAACACGACTTAACAAACTATTTTATTGGACTTGTAGTTCCATTTGGTTACCTAATATACTTAGGTATGTTACTATAAATAGTATAATATTAAATCATCACATAAGTGGTACAATATGTTTCTTTTGATATAACATTAAAGATGTTTGAACTTTTTTTTTGTAGATTAGGGCTAAATTTGGCCGCCACCACGCCTGATGAAAGGAAAGGAAAGAAGAAGGAAGAAGCGAATCGCTTAGTACGAGCAGGTGGTACGTCGACTATGTATTGTAGGAATGGTATTTATGCGACTTCCGGCTTGTTCTGCTGTGAAAAGGACTTTATAACGTAATTATTCTATAACCAATAAAAACTCCCGCTTCTTAATGTTTCCTTATAAAATAAATAATTTACACTTAGGTAGCCTTTAGAGCTGGAAAACGTACTAGCTGAAAATTATTAAATGCTGATCTTTTACATAAAAACGTTCGACAGTTTTTTTTCATTGTATTATTTCTTAATTTTTCTCGAATTTTTCCGATAACTCCCCGAAATACGGGTCAGTATACTAGTAATATTATTAATATTTTTATTTATATTTACACGCTTTATTACATAGGCTCAACAAACGTAACAACAAAATGTGTTAACTTTGGCCATATTTTAATGATATCGTGCACGACTGTACCTTTTTGTCCCACCGTACTGGGCAACGAATGAGAGGCGCAAAAAAATATTATAAACGATATCTTTCCTGAAATCTGAATTCCATCAATAACGGCCGATCTTTACTTGTGAATAGATGGAGTGGACTTTTAGTTTAAGAGAGGGAAGGGTGGTGTGCATTGAAGTTGTATTGTGATAAAAGAGTCCGTACCTATAAGATAAGTCATAAGTTACATAGCCCTGCTAGCATAATTTGTACCTACAATTTGACCAATCATGCATAATTTTAAGTGTCTTACGGAACACGTCGTGCAACGATAGTGAATCAAACTAGTTAAAATTTCAAAACAACCTCATGCATTTTATTTTATTTATTAAATGTTAACGGAGTACGTAAAAAGTGTAAGGTATACTGGTGTGTCTTAAGGGTCACCGAAGCATCGTCGATAGGGTCAATCTGTAGATGCGCGGGAGACAGACTGGAATAATTCGACTGCGGGTGTCATTTACAACTGAGCATTGCTGTAACTAGGATGTCATGTTGAATTCCAGATCCCGGTTGCTTTGTTCGGTTTCAGGCCGGATGTTCATTCTCCTCTACAGATCACAATTTTAAAGAATCCTGACCAAACTTAGTACACGGTTTCTATCTATTTAATAATGTTCATGTAATATAATTATTGTTAGGTAGTATTAGTAGAGTAAGATGAGAAACATCGACACTTTTATTGTCATCTTTATGTAAAGGACCAAGTATCACAATCAGAAAAAAATTTCACCTCGAGTTTTATATAAAAAGTTATCACCTAAGTTTTGTGTTTCCGAATAAGTATTTGTGTAACCGCGGGGGCGTCTCTATTGTTCGCATGATCGATAGTGTTGTCCGTCGACCATTAGTTTGGACCCCGGCCAGATTCGGTAGTCCCCTCTACCACGGAGCATCTTAAACACAGTTTACTTTGACGGCGGTACTTGTTCTTGATCTAAAAAAGTTTATCGCTAGCAGCGAACGTCACATACATTATGATTGTAAGTAGTATTTATTTTCATATTAGTAAGTCCCTGTTTGCTCACTAATTCCTCTAAATCGTTCGTAATGATCAATAGTGTTGTTCGTCGACCAATAGTTTGGTCTTCGGCCAGATTCGGTGGTCCCCTCTACCAGAGAGGAGCATCTTAAACAGTTTACTTTGACACCTGTACTCTTTCTGGTTCTAAAAATCTTAGAAAAGGTTTATCACTAGCAGCAGGCGTCACATACAAAAGTAGTGTTTATTTTCAGTCTCCGTTTGATCACTAATTAGTTTTTATTTTTCTTTTAATCGATAGTGTTGTCCGTCGACCATTAGTTTGGACCCCGGCCAGATTCGGTGGTCCCCTCTACCAGGAAGCATTTTAAACACAGTTTACTTTGACGCCAGTACACGTTCTTGATTTAAATAATCTTAGGAAAGGTATCACTAGTAGCGAATGTCACATACATGGGTAAGTAATATTTCTTTTCATATCGCGAATAAATCCCCGTTTGCTAACCAATTCCTCTAAATTGTTCCTATGATTGATAGTGTTGTCCGCCAACCATTGGTTTTAACCCAGATTCGTTGGTCTCCTATACCGAAAAAGAGTATCTTAAACATTAATTTGATGACAGTATTTTAGTCTTGATCTAAACTTTAACGGGGCCTATTTTAGTTGTGGGGGTCTTAAAGGCAGTAAAATGAACAAATAGCCATAGACGGATACAATCTGATAAAAGTTTATTAAATAGATGAAACTCCTATAGTTCATGTCCCATTTTAGGAGGCAAAGGCAAAACCTTCGAAAAATGTTCGGTTACAATTAGGTACAATCAAGCTGTATGGATTTTTTTTGTGGTATTTTTTTACTCAGTGGCATAAAGTCTGGTAAGATGCCATTGAGACCAGTGGAAAATATAATATTCTGATATTATATTGGGCAACTGGGACGTGATTCTCGTTTCAGACTCACGATTTATCCTATAGGCTGAATTAGACGGTTAATCGCTTAAATTTGACTCTTTGACTTACTATACCTATTTTAAAACGTAGATCTTGATATTTTAGGTAGGTATAACTCCTGCATGATAGTTCATTATACTATTTTTATACATTTTCGTATTCTTGCAGTTAAATTGCAAATGTTTGTCACTGCCAGTATTGTACATTGTGACAAAGGCTCGGCAAATGTGTCTTTTAAAAGCGATCGTGTGCGACGAATCGCGCTTCGCATCGCGTGGATGGCTCGCGATGGAGTTTGGGAACTATAGCGCATCTATGGTTTTGATTACGTCGTTTTTAGTTTTGTTGTTATTCAATGACTACTCCAAATTATTATTTATTTAGTTTTATCTTCGAACAGAGTTTTTGAAAGTCAACATTAGTATTATAAGAGTACATTATAGTATGTAAGAGTGCCTACCTTAAATACTAACACAAGACATGAGTGTCTTTGAAGAGTCATTTTGAGATTCAGGAGTAATTCAGTCAAAAGACATCATCATCTTTTAATTTTGCCTTTATATTTATGTACTCATCTTGCTCTGACGGACTCAGTATTACAAAGTTTAGTTTATCATTTGAAACAAATATTAGTTTGACGGCAATTAAATTAGATACTACCGCTTTTTTACTTTGGATTGAGTTAGAATCTCGAAGAGAAAATGGCCCATGAAGTAGTGCTAAACTAGTGAGTTCTGTATTTACCTATGTAGTACCACCCCCATTTTCCCCTCCAATCACCAGGATTAGGGGCAGGTTTAGCCAACACTCGTGCGTAAGTGGTGCATTAACATCCACAATTAATCTGCCTAATGAATGTTTGCTCTCCATTTGGCCGACAATGGCCAAACACCGGCCAATATTTGCCGTGCACTCGCCGATGCTGGCCCACGCTGGGCCTCTAATGAGGTCGTGGTTCCGTGTTATTATAATGGATTAGTCGTGTCCCGAGATGTCATAAGCAGACTTGCTGATATATTTGGGATAGAAGAAGGTATAGCCAATAGATACCAAGATTCTATAAGAGCCAGTCCATTGAGTGTGTGGAATTCTACAAAGATTCAAGGAAAAGTTCATAAATCGTACCCATGTGAGTAACGTGTTCAATGATTTAAATACTTCGTGCATTAAACAAAAAGATTTTTAAAAATGGTCTTAATTATTATTATAATACTAATTATATGCATCTGCCTAATGTGAGTGGAAATATAAATAAGAGAAAATAAACACCAATATAAACACATTCAAGTCAAGTTGTACTTCATCATCATCATCGTCCACAGCCTTCTTTATCCCACTGCTGGGTATAGGCCTCTTTCTTACAGTGCCATCTGTCTCGGTTCTGTGCCAATCGTGTCCAGGTTCGACCCGCGATTTCGACTATATCGTCGACCCATCTTGCAGCCGGACGACCAACGCTCCGCTTATCTGTACATTACCTTACGTTGTACTTACACAGCTTTAATATAGTAAATCATTGTAACATATCAAAGAACGATTAATTATTTATTACCAACTATATTTTTGTTGGAGTCAGGTAGAACAAATTTCGCCTTAATCGGTAATCCATAGGAAAGTTCCAAGTCTAGCAGAGTACATCTTGATAATGGTGATGAGAGCAATATTACAATTATGTTTACTTAATACATTTATTTCATATACATATAGAAACATCTCACACATGATCTCTAACCCCAAACTAAGCAATACTTTTTAAGCTTCTATAGCTGCCAAACCAGACTATTTTTAAATACATACTTATACTTATAGTGACCATCAGGCGTGCGCAGAGCGTTGAATCTTTCAAGACTCAAGTCAAGGAACACTATCTTGCTAAGCAGTTTTAAAAACTGATATTACTTATCGCTTACGTTTTAACTATCTGTATTTATTTATATATGTAAGTAGGTTTATTTTTATTGCATGTATTATAAGAAGTATTTGTGTATGCCTATTATTATGTAGTGTATTTTATTGTTTTTGGATATTTATAGCTTTACTTTATTCATTTATGTTTACACCACCGTCCACGTCAATCACATGTTTCCACACAGTAGAGGTTGTCTGGAAGAAATCGCTTTTAGCGATAAGACCGCCTTTTGTACCATTCTTCTGTCGTTATTTCATTATCTGTTATGTTTTACTACTTGTGGTGTCAATAAAGTGTTTTTGTATTGTATTGTATTGTTATACAGAGAAAAACAACACCCAGATCTAGAGCAAATATGTATCTGTGTTCATCACAAAAATGCTTCCCCTGGATGGGAATCGAATTCACGTCTCTTTGGTCCAGGAGTCAGGATCACTAACAACTGCACCACGGAGGCAGTCCACATACAGTACCACCATCATCATGTGCTATGATGACGTAATGCTGAACATAGACCTTCTTTTCTTTATGCTATTCACTTCTATCTAATGCCAACTGCAGCTTATTTTACAGCATAACATTAAACTAATTTAAACTAATTGAACAATATTGATCCTATGATTTACTCACACCACAGAATAGGCCCTATTACACAGGGACTCACACATATATTATGACTTACTTGCAATTTTGAGTGTTGCGTAAGACTCACCCACAGTAATTACAGTTATTAATCCATTAATTAAAAACCAAGCTCTCTCTAAATGCTCCGCCAAGCTTCACCCACCAATTAATAAGAGAACTTCCTCTCATCCACGATCTATTGACCTGTGACTTCGCAGACCAAAAAACAAGAACATATCGATCCCGAGACCACCCGAGAGTAATGACAAGCATCCTTATCAAGCCGTCTAATGAGATAATTCCTGCCACACGGACAGGATCCAGATCAAGAAAATAAATAAAGAAATAGCTTTGAAGATCTTGAATGGATGATATTCTCGATGAGACAGATCATTTTAATCATCATTTCATTTCGATTTAATTATTAAAATAATTGCAATATACGTAATTTTGCTGAACAAAACCACCCGTCATGTGGTGTGATATATCGGCTACATCTAGAACTAAACATTCCACCACAAATTGAAAATATGTTTCTTATATCACTGATAAGTCTGATAACAGACACTGGTTGAAAATTTATTATTTTTAGGCCACTTAGCGTATATGTTCATCACCAAGTAGTATACCGACTAAAATACTTCCAAAAAGACCTCTTTGCTAAGCAAAACAGCCCGTTAAGCGCCGCAATTTTTTTTTCCTTTAGTTAAAATGCTTATTTAAGAGGTAAAATTAATCTCAAAAACATAACAAACGGTGTTAACAAACTGTGTTTAGCAAATGTTAGTCACTTAAAAAACATAATTTACAAAAAAGCAATCACTTTTATTGTCAAACATTCTACGGAAAACTTCTAATAACAGTTATAAAAAAGCTATCAGGAAGTTTTTATGCCTTTAGAATATTAGAAATATTGTTTAGAAATTTAAATTGCACTAGATTCAACCCAAAAACCAAAGTCGAAAATCATCTCTGCTTCGGTGGCTCAGTGTTAGTAGTTAACCACTAAGCCACCAAGGCACAAGGTCGAAGAGGCGTGGGTTCGATCCTCAGCCAGGATAGGTATTTATGTGATGAACATAGGTGTTTGCTCTGTGTCTGGGTGTTATTTAGTTACTATCTATATTATAAGTATGTATTTAAAAATAGTGTATAAGTAGTTTATCAGTCTCTGGCAGCCAAAAACAGCGATAACCCGAATAATAAATAAGCAAGAAGTATAAACTTTGGTTTTTTATGTAAATAATAACTATATTTTCACAACTAATTAGCTTACGAAATTAATTAATAAAATTAAAAAAATCTTCCCTTACGACGCGACGCGTGACCAAAATGCTGGTTTTTATTTGGCTCAACGTATAAGCATTGCCATTCAGCGTGGCAATGCTGCCAGCATGCTGGGCACGCTGCCAACTGGCAGTGGGCTTGAGCACTTGGATTATCTTTAGACCTTCAAGGGTCTGTAGATGATCCAATTGCTTTCTATGTAGTAGTAGTGTAGTATTGTCATTATAAAAATTAAAAAAAAAAATTGCTTACTAGGTCCTTAAATAATCTTTTATTTTTACTTTAGTAACTTAACTACTAATTTAGTCGCTTTTGTTGTATAAATACACATATAATTATACTTTTAATAGTTAGCTAATAATAATTAATTTTCTAGTATTGTATTGTAATTATAGATAACATAATAATAAGGAAGAGCCTAGGTCCCACGACACAGGTCACCCTAGTGCGGGAACTAGTGCACAATTTGTTTTTGTTAACTTTTATGGAACAATAAACGTATTATTTATTTATTTAAATCACAAGCTTTGCTTTATTTGGGGTCAAAAGTCGTGTATAAGATGTCCCCTAGTATTTATTATTTATTATATTATTTAATATCTCCAGCAGCTTACGCAAACGCGTTACGTGGTAAAGCATGTTAAGAGGAAATTCAAATCAAAACATTACGTTGGTACACCAACAAGCAATTGCGTGTTCCTCTGTAACATTTCTACTCAGTGGCTAAATTATTGCGTGTTTACTTCATGTATGTCTGTGTGCTATTGTTACCTGATTTATTACTTATTGAGTCCCTTAGTCTTGGTGTTATCGCGACTTCATCAGCCGGCGTACGTCATGTGTGTTTGGCAACGGCTAGACGCAGGACTGAGTATAGTTTACCTAAGATCGAAGCTAAGAGCTAAGACAGTACTACCTATTGGTGTTTGGTGGCCTTCAAATGTTAAGTTTGTGGCAAACCTGTTACTGCTCCAACCAAAAAGGGGGTGAAATTCCATTGGACATTATAAAAAACCTTCATATAAGTTTAACTTAAAATTTGCATATAGATTTTGCTTGATATAAAAAGTCCAATGATTTTCGATGAAATGTGAATGATGTGATTTTTTGCATTTTTAGAGTTCGTTTCATTTTGAAAGTTGTTCGTGATGACGAATTTAAATCTATCTAGGTATGTGAATTTGACTATAAACAATAATTTGCGTGACTAGATTTACATATCACATTTTTGTTTTACGCTATGGAACAAACAGGTCAAATAGTAATCAATCAAATATTGAATACGAGTACATTAAATTTATCTGAAAACCTCCCAGACTCAGAGCAAATAAAAAAATCAAGAGAGAATGTCGTGAACAAACAAGTGAAGCCAACCAAAACTACGCCTCGCACACACATCCAGGTAACTATGAAACTACGCCTTGGCTTGTCAGTCAAACTATGGCGGCGCAACACCGACGCACTCACACTTGTATAAAAATCCGGCTTCACTTGACTGTTCAACGTCGATCCCGCTGGATTTTTTTATCTGCTCTGAGCTCCCAAATCACTAACATAGATCTACAAAACATTTTAAAACTAGCTTTAAATGGTACCCAATTGTAACAACGAGTTGCCCAAAGAGACTGCAATCGACCTCCATATATGCATCAGGCTTTCAGGCTGCACATGCACCAGGACGGTAACTCTAAGATACTAAATCTAAAACACAAATGAAGAAGTTTAAGTACAAATGAAGATAGTCTGTCTAATTTTCCATCTCTGGTAAAAGATCCTGTTCAAAAAGGTGTACTTGACGTCTTCTTTAACTTGAGCCTCAGAGGCAACATGGTATCCAATCTCAACACGGAGTGATTTTACAATCAAAAAGATTTCCAAACGAGATATTTGACCTACATACAGCTTGCTCAGCAAAGTTACTCGTTAAGCAGCGCGATATATCAGCTACATCTGGAACTAAACATTCTGTTACAATTTAAAAGTATTTTTATTATATCACTGACATCACACATTGGTTGAAAATTTTATCTAACATTTTTAGGCCACTGAGCGTAAATTTTCAACATCAAGTGGTATAACTACCGACAGTACCGACCTAGGATACTTCCAAAAAAGACGTTTGACCTCCTTGCTGAGCAAAACAGTCTGTCTAGCGCCGCAATTCATCAAGACAGTCGGTATATCACCTCTGTATCTTTGCTTTATCTAGAAGCAAAAATTCCACTACAGAAAAAGAATATTTTTTGAAATATCACTGATTACAGACACTGGTTGAAAATAAGTGGTGTACCAAAGAGGCTTTCAAAAGAGACGTCTGACCTCCTTGCTGAGCAAAACAACCCGTCAAGCGGCGCAATTCATCAGGACGGTATATCGGCTACATCTAGAACTAAACATTCATTCCGCGCGTCCTGCTATTAATCAGCCGGAGTCAGGCAGCTGTTTTGTTTGACTGTACCTAGTAAGCGAGTTAGGATGGGGAGAGAGGAAGTGGGAGATGCGGTAATTTGTGGGCATCCTTGAATTATTATAAATTTCATTGGTGGGCATTATTTTAATGGACTTTTTAGGTCTCCGTGCATAAAGGACAAAAACGGGACCCTATTACTCAGACTCTTTTGGTCGTCCGTCTGTCTGTCACTAGGCTGTATGTCAAGAACCGTGATAAATATGCAGTTGCAATTTACACAGATGATGTATTTATGTTGTCGCTTATTAACATTTAATATTAAAAACAGAATTAAACAAATATAGGAGGACTCCATAGTAATTTTGTATTGGAACCCTAAACAACTCGCCTTTCTATCATAATTTGTCTTCGTAGATAAGCAGTTCATTTATTCCTTCAACATCAGCAAAATTTAAACTTGAACAGCTGCCTACGCATTGCTCGTCATCTCGCATCATTTCTGATAGGATCTCGCAGAGAGACTCTGAGCATAGCCCTCTCCATAGCTCGTTGAGCTACTTGGAGTTTACTAATAAGGTCCATAGTGAGAGACCACGTTTCTGTGCCATAAGTCATCACTGGCAACACACACTGGTCGAAAACTTCCGGCTTGAGGCACTGAGGTAAGTTTTACAACAACAGTAAGAAACTTGCCATATCCAAAGTTATTGGTCCGTCCTTCCGGTCAGCGCGCGTGTTTGCGCTGGCCGTGATAAGAGCAGCGCAAACAAAGCGCCGAGCTGCCGCCGCGATACGGCGAGTGATTGCCGATCGACAGCCCACGTAATGCTGTTTGTCTTGCATTCCTGCCTCTAATGTAATACTATACTTATACTTAGTGTGCTACCTCTACTGAAGTTGGGCGATAAAGAGAGTAATTCTGTGAATGAAAATTACTTTTTCATTATTATGATTGCTTTATTTACATATGTCCCTAATCCTAAACTCCAAATAGCCTTATGTCTTGCAGATAAGCTGCAAAACATGAAATGTGATGTAATGGACATGACATGTTTCCAGCAATGGAAGCCGGACTCCAGCGTATACTTGCGATTTTAGTCTTTGTACTTTTTTAATAAAAGTCACTTGATTTACGCTGCGCTTGCCAAGACGTGGTCTTTTTTTCAAAAACATTGCGTCCCCATCAACCATTCTAAATAGTTTCAAAACCAACTTCAATGTGAAACATGCAACAGATGGCTGTCAGAGATTGGAACGAGGCGGTGATGGAGGTTTTGGGCTGGGAGAAGGCAACTAAATTGGCATAGGACGTGAAAAATGTGTATTTGTAATTCATAAGAAATAAGCATTGTGTGCACGCCCCAAGCATTCATGCTCGCCATTGAAGGCTCCTTCTTGCGGCGGCATCATGTGTCGGGTCGTACTCCTCCCTCAAATATGGTCGAGGAGAGCGATGGCTGGTACATGTGTCATACTCGTGATCGGGTGCTGCTTGCGGGTCGCCGGTCTGCTCGTGGCATTCACGCAGTGCATTGACTAACTTAGGCTAATATTTCTAGTAACTACTTTTTGTACAGTAACTATAATAAAATAATTGTAAATCTTAGTTAAAAAAGGGCACAGAACCTGGAGTCTGTGGTTAGTAAATTTTAATTTAACATGCAACAGGGTATATCATACTCATTGTTAAGTAATAAATAACAACACGTAACAAATATGGCAGTTTAAATGTTAAGCGCTAAGGTTGCGCGTGCTGTTGTGATTTACCTTAGCGCTACACTGACCTGTAAAAAGTCTACCTATGGTGCTAAGTAATCCACCAGCAAAAGAATAAGCTCGTTCGAAATTATAAAATATCTGCTCGAAACAACAAACAAAAGAGTAGCCTTAACTATCTTCCGCCTCCCATCCCCTCCCATCCAAGGGTCTAGCACATAAACATCGACTCGAAGGCGTAATAAAAGCGGGCCAATAAGCAATCTTGCAACGAAACAGCCGTCCAGGCACCTTGGCCATATCTCCCGATCAGCGCTCATGAAGACACATAGCCAGATATAATGACCCATCGTCTCGCAGACGTTATTTCATATTAGACGATATCCTGCAAGCACATTAGGTAGACAAATGGCTTTCATTACAACAGTAACGGTTAACTGGACGCGAGCTGTTTGTTTGTTGGCTGAGATGGAGCTGGAGATTTGCGTAGCTTGCCTTTGGGATGTGCTTGTACTCATGATTTAAAGGGGTCTGGGTAATCAAGCTGTGTTAAGCTGTAAGCCATTAATGTGATATGATAGATGCTTTGTAAAGAATTACAGTAGGTGAGTAACTTGTGTTTGTCACTGTAAAATAGAATCCATTTATCCTCATATTCAAAGTGCACTTTCCCACGGTAATGACTATTATCTATCTATGTGGTGTTGCGACTTGGCCCTGTCCTTGAAATATACAGCCTTGGCCAAAAGTATTAGGCACCCTATATATTCACTCTATCTTCCAAACTAATTTCACTCCTTTTTGGCATTTTCAACAAAATTAGGCGTCAATTTAATCACAGAATTTAATCACATCAACAGAAATGAAAGCTTGTTTACTTGTTAAAGTCCAGAACACAAGTGACCAAACATTGACTGATATGACCGAAAGAAAACCGAATCCTTTGTTTTCGGTCACTAGAGCCGCTTGATATTCTAAGAAGTTATTTATGACCCCGGTAAGTAATTAAAGATAAAAACGATACTCATTTTTTTAGTTAAAGCGGTTTTTTGTAATTTATAGTTAAGTTTATGAAATGTTACTTAAGTTTTGTGTAGATAAAAACTCAGTTATTGGTTAAGTAGTAAACATGCATTTTGATTTTTTAAAGGTGCCTAATATTTTTGGCCAAGGCTGTATACATAGTCCTGCGTGGCCATGCAATACGTAACGCGTGCTAGGGCTGCCCCCTAAATCGCACGCTTACTGATAACAAGCCGTTAGTTCGTCGCTACGGCGCGTCCCTGCGACTGTTGTGTACTGAACTCCGAGACACGAAGGTATGACGACCGTTTGTAAGAAAACAGAATGCTGTATAAATACCATGCCTTCACCTAATAGATGATTGTGGTGATGCCGAGAGTTCTATGTACATAGGTAAACAACAAATGAGAACTGAGCAGATAATTCATAATTCATTTATTTCTTGCGAAGTAGGTCGAACAATTTATTAACTACCTTTTGGCCGCGGCTCCACCCGCGTGATATTTTGACTTTTATGCTATCCCACAGGAACCTTTTATTTTTGCGTGATAAAAAGTAGCCTATGTCACTTTCCGGCCTTTGAACTATATCCATGCCAAAAATCAAGTCAATCCCTCCAAGTCAAGTTCCTCTTTCAAAGAAAGTCTTTGAAAGAGGAACAAACCAACAAACTTTTCGGACTTATAATATTAGTATGATGTATATAACTAAGTCCTCTACATCAGCTATTAGTCAGCATGCAAGTTAGTGTATAATCCACCATAATTATTAAATATATTTCAGTATCATACATTTTCGTTCTTACAGATTTCAAATTTAGATAAATATGTACAGCTAATTTACAAATAGAATGAAACTAAAATAATAAGTCAAAATTAAAATGTCAAATGAATACAATTAGTTTTGAATTATAGTTAGATGTCAACTCTTTATTAGGATAAAGATATTTATGATTCAATCTTAAAATTAAATATCTTTGTCATTTAAAAATTCATCAATTGAGTAGTATGCTTTTTCCAATAATAATTTTCTAAGGGATTTTTTAAAGAGGTTAATGTCATTCTCAACTAATACATTAATTAAACAAATAAATTAATTTCTGTTTGTATTTTATGGATCAAAATCAAAATAATTTTATTGAGCTGTACTTATCAATATTAGAAACATTGATAAATAGATAACCATTTTAGTACCTCAAAAATATGCCAGGCTTGGGATATAATTGTTCGATAGGAAATAGACAAAATTCATACATTTTCAAAACAAACAGTTAGAAATGACTTATACTTGATTTAATTGCTTTGAATTTTGATGTAAACACGAATATATTCTACATAACAGTTGGTTGGTCGAAAGTCCAAATATCAACATTTGAAAAAAAATATTTCCGAGTCAAACGATAACCAGCAACAGTGACTTGTAATTTTACTGCTATCATGTAGATCCATCTTTCGCAACATTTTTAGTGTCAACGATATTATAAAAATATGGATTAATGGGACGTACTATAATATGTCCCATATCGTTAAATAAAAATAATGTGTATACATTATTTTTTAAATTTGGTTAAAGTTTATACAGTTTTCTATGCTTTTAGAAAATCAACCACTCAGCTCCATAACTATACTTCTTTCATAAACAAAAATCAGCGTAAAATGCGAAACGGTTGTTTCCCGTGTGCCCCATGACATGCCCATAAAGCCTTCAATAGCCAAACACATAAAGGCGAGTGCACACTGCACCACTCGCCACAAATTGAGTTACAAAACGTTTCTTTCCAAAGCGAGAGACTCTCAAACTTTTACAAAGGAATCCCGCTTTTTGCGGGTCGACGTAATAATGGAGTCTTGCGGGCTAAGTGGATCTGAGATTGGGATGTTACGCTCGGCTGGTTTGATCTAGAGTGGGGCTTGTTTGTTTTTGGAACATACTGTTGTTGGATGCGTAGATAACAAATTTGTGTTCCGAAATTTTTATAGTTTAATGCGATGTCTCTATGGATAACACGGTCAGCCTAAAAGTTCCTAGAAAAGGTACCACTGGATCCATTTTTTATCTTTAAAATAGGTTCATGCCTTTTAGGTAATTGCAAGCATCTATTTCTAGTAGCGTCAATTAGTGGCTGAACCAACAAACCTATAAGTTTGTCAGATTACAGTTACACATAATTGTATTGTTAAATTATAATTAATTGGGTCAATATTGTTTAAATACATAAAAACATAAAAAAACAGATGAGGTGCAAAGTATAAATACACATTTTTTGAGAAATTTCGGACATAGCAGTGAGTTCCAAACAAGGCTAGGCCGGTTTTTGGCGTTCTTAAATCAATCTCTCAATGAAATCTTAAAAACTCATCTTAACATTGTGTAACAATCGATCATTCAGGATTTTATCTGCTAATAAAAGCTACTATGACAAACGGTGCGGCGTTACCTTTGAGCGCCGTTGTCCTAACGGAAGCAGGTGACGTCAGCGCGCGTTCGTTACGCCGCTTCATTACGGCGCGAGGGGGCGCTCGTCGCCACTGCATAGAAAGAAGGCACGAACTTTTCTACTCACTATTCTACCTATTGTACGTATAAATACTTACAACACTGTACCTATGTAATCTTTGGTCAATATAGGAAATTACTTTAAGCGATAAGGACTGCTTTTAGAAACCCGATTGTAATGCAATGTAGTGAAATGTAAATTACTGTAAGTAGGTAAAACATAAGTAAGTACATTACTGTAATGTTGTGTTTAATATAGTGTTTTCTATCTGCCTATGTAAATATGAAATACATGGTTTACATACAAAAAGAATGCTTACCTTACAAGCGTAGATACGCGTACGTAGGTATTCCACGGCAGGGTAGGTTAGCTAGGTATTCGTAGGTGTTGGCAACTCTTTCTTGCCCAAAATAAAATTTAATAGTAATGTATTTTATCTGTGTAGTTTATGGACTAATCATAGTCGTATTTAAAATAAAAATAAAAATTGATTACAAATGTTACTCCGCATCGTTCACTCAATCACGCCAAGAAAACTTAACAAACGCGATCTTATTTGTACGAAGCGAAAGAAAATAAAACCTGGCAATTCTCCCACGCTTCGAAAGGTCGCTCCTGCAGATTTTTATAGGCGTCCAAATTAACTTTTCACTTATCCCCGCGGAGAACTGTGTCACCAACTCGCAAGAAAATCTCATAAAGCCGCTCATAATTTACATGTCACATAATCCCTACGTCGCCGACTTCACAGAAAAGTGAGTTTCGCTTTTCCGTAAAGTTTTCTGAAGTTTCATTATCCCGAAAATGAAGGCCCGATCGGGGCTAGATACGGACGGACAGTACCTTGGTTAAGATAGCTGAGAGTACAGAGCCACAGACGCCAGGGTTGGTGCCCTTTCTTAACTAAAAATTACTATTATTTGATTTCATTGTACAACGAGAGTTAGTAAATAGTTGAAGTTATTTAGTTGGTGCACTGCGTGAATGCCAGGAGCCGACTGGCGACCCGCAAGCAGCACCCGATCACGAGTGTGACACACGTGCCAGCCATCGCTCTCCTCGACCGAGTATATTTGAGGGAAGAGATCGACCTGACACGTGGCAAGAAGTAACCTTCGATGGCGAGCATGAATGTTTGGAGCATGAATGCAAAACTTATTTTTTAAAAATGTCATATACACATTTATTACGTCCTATGGCAATTTTGTTGTCTTATCTCAGCTCAGAGCCTCCATCACCGCTTCGTTTCAATCCCTGACGGCCATCTGCAGGTTGTATTCCATGATGGTCCCTAATAACTCAGCTTAGAGGGTAAAACTATGTAGGTACATATTAACAATTATTTTGTTTACTAACGTACATTCATAATCACAGTAATTTTATATTGATTTAGTAACACAATAGATAACTACGCTTCATGAAACTTGTAGATTCTTGAAGTTACTTTATGTATAACAGCAGCATATTCTTTTGGTTTATTTCTTCGTATGTACCTTATGCGATGCTTATTACGTTTTGCATAGACTGTGATTATGAACAAAAAAGTGTAACATTCACTTTCGATAATAGATTTTATTAAAATGTGACTATACAGTCACCAAGTAATCATATTAATCAGAGCAATCAAAAATAAACGCTTAAATTGATTTTTTTAGAATATTATTGCCTTATAGCAGATACGTCGACTTCTATCATATTATCACACTCATAATACTCCCTTTTTAGGGTTCCGTACCTCAAACGGGAAAAACGGAACTCATATAGGATCACTTTGTTGTCCGTCTGTCCGTCTGTGTGTATGTCAAGACTCTTTATCTCGGGAACGCATAAAGATATCGAAGTGAAATTTAAACTGTATACGTATATCTATAGTCTCTTGCAGTTGTGTAAAAGAAAAACTTCTCAGTAATTGTTTGAAAAAGTTAGAGCCGTTTATGTCGTAAAAAACGCTTATTTCGACACTCATAAAAATCAAAACCTACAGGGTAGTTCCCGTTGACATAGAACTATGAAGTTTTGCGAGAAGCATTGTCTTAGAGTATATATATAGGAATAAATCTGAAAACTGTATATTTTTATTTAAATCACAAAAAAATTGGGCCTCACAATTCACAAAATATGGGTTCAAAATTCAAAGTGAGTAAATCGTATCATGAAAGGTATCATATAAAAGAACTTCATTAGCACATGCTAAAACAGGTATTTAATTATTTTAACGTATTTGTACGGAACCCTCGATGTGCGAGCTTGACTCGTACTTGTCCGGTGTTTTGGAAGTGTTTATACTACTATTAATATAAACACTCCTAGAGATGGAAACTCAGATTTTTTATATTAACAGTTTATTTTTTATTTCGTAGAGACCTCTTGTACCGTTTTTCCTGTGAACAGCGACTTTGAAACAAAACCGATATATCTTGAAGGAGGGTCGAATGGCTCCCGGTCTCACAATAGACTTAGTAGTTCGACTTTAAAGAGTTTTCAGTCTGTTTGCTCTGGCGCTGATTCCGAGTGTGTGCTCTGTTGACTTTGGAGCGAATACTCGGCTTTGGAAAGAAGGTTTAGCATGTTATCACTTCCTGTTCCTGTGACAAGTTCAGTTGATACGGGATTGCAAGGGCTATCTTTATTAGGTACTAGTTGCACCGGTTTTGAACAAAATATCTCAATGAATATGAAAAAACTTAAATAACAAACTTGGCCAAAGATTGTAGACATATTGGAGATACTGCCAGAATGATTTTGATCTTTGCTTACTTTGATTGCTCCTATTTTTGCGGATATTTTACTTGTTCTATAAACTTTATCATTTAAATAAGACTTAGGGTGAGCGTGCTTTTTAAGTAGTTTGTGTCCTGTGTTACAGTATATTAGACCTTACTTCATAGGATCATTTCTGTAGTTAGGTCTTCTCAAAACAGATACATAGAAAACTTGGTTAAGTTAGTACTATATTCTTTTCAGATATTAAACTGTTAAATAAAACTACCACACATAATATAATAGGCTTCTAATGAAATATAGAGAAGTCACTCACGTAGATACTAATTTCACGTAGATACTAATGTCAATAATTTTACTAAAGATCAAAATAGTTTTACACGAATCATCACCGAAACCTATACTTTAGTTATTGTCGCTAACTTTAGAATAATCCCCAATTCTCGAACCTTCCCACAAACTTGCGATTCCTTTATTCAACGACAAGCGTCCTCATTGTTATGCCGTCCCACGTAACTTCTCTTCAAAAATCACACACCGCGGATCTTGTACTTGTTCAAATAACATTTTGTTTCTCGGCCGAAGCCCCCTTTGAAACTCAATCTACCCCACATTTGCAAGAGGGCCGATGGACTGTTCAAACTAACAAAATTATTCAAAGTAGTCCTTTGAGTTTTTGTAGGAGCGAAGTAGTGCGGAAGAAAGTAGAGTTTTGCTGTAACTAACCTTAGCTTTAAAGAAAAGCGATAGTTTTTAAGTAGTATAGTTTTACTCTATTTATCATCATCCATCTATCAGCCATATTAAAACATGCACTGGACATAGGCCACCCCTATGGATCTCAAATTAGACCGGTTAGGATCCAGCGTGATCCTGCGATCTTAATAAGGTCACATAGTTGAAGACTGATGTCCCAAGGCATCGAAAAGTTATGAAGTAAAAAGTATGTACCGGCAAGCGCAGCGTAGGACGTCCACCCACAAGAAAGTTGAATCATTTTCCCTTCCTCCACAAAAATAAGAACTCATTTTTTCAACGAGCAAATTACCATGAATCTTAATCATCAAGTATATTTTGATGACTACTACAAAATAAAATAATGTAGGTAAATAAATATCCGGCATTTCTGTTTTTTGAGTGACTTAATCTGGAAACTTTCATTAAGAGTGAATAAGTAATTTCTGAGTATGTACTTATATTTCATCTTGCAGCGGCTACAATGTTGCTTACCTGCCATCGAGTGAGTTAATGGACATGGCGTGAAATTGTGAAATTATTTTCGATAAAAAAGCCACTAACAATATACATTGCGTAAATTCGCTCAAAAATATTTGACTCTACTAACACGTTTCATTCCGAAGTAAGACTAAAGATAAGTCATCGAAATTTTCTCACGTATTACAAGAGACCTATTTTCACTTTCCTGCAGAACCTAATTCCATTAAATCTAGATAGGCTTTATATACCGAAAGCAGAATTGAATCCGTCCGCACTTTATCAAAAGGACCGATAACAATCGCGCAACGTCATAAAAATGCTCGTAACATTGCTGACCTAGTCTGCGACCTCTGTGAGGCTTGGCATCTTTGACGATTAGCTCACTTGTGTACTGTTTAAAGTCATACCTAAATAGAGAGATAAAGGCTGATTCAAACATCTTGACGGCTGTGAAATTAGCTACAAACTGCGCGAAACCCAATCCTCGCTGAGCTGTTAAGTGAGCTTCAGTCAGGATTGGGTTATTTGCAGCTTGTAGCTAACATCACAACCGATAAAAAGTTTAATTTGGCTTATACGTGGTGGAATCATATTATCATATTCAAGAAAAAACTAATATGGACGGATTGACTTACAACGGAAACTTCGTACCAATTCAAAATTTAAAAATATGTAAATAAAACACTGGATACATAGATAATGTATCCATAATATTTTTTAAGAAATTTATAGATGCTTTAATACAGAGCTAATATAACTTCTACCGTGGAGTCAATACTAAAATGGCGAAAAAATAAATGAATCGAAAAACCAAGTTTCCAAACAAAATTTATGATTGTACACAAAACATAAAATTACTTTTGATTTTGAAATGTTCGATGTATGACTTTGTTCACTTAACTTGATTTTAGAAAGTGATTTTTTAGTCATTTTAAAAACAACCCGTCAGGTTGAAGATTACCGGCGTAACCGGATTGTATGAATAACTAGTGTTGTGATAGGTTTTCCCGGTCGCCGACGTTGTTATCTCATGAAATACTGGGGAAGTGGAAGAATTCAAGAAGCTACGAAGAGTGGTTTAGATTTGTGACTTTTCACGACAACACTCTTTGCTTTTTTTCATCGTCATTATTGAGCAAAACGTTTATTGATGTAAAACTCCCGACAGACCTCAAATAAGGACAGGAGACCTATATAACGTTCCTGCAAGTGCAGCGTAGGACTAAGGTGGACAGATAACCTCATCATGACTGCAGGATCGAGCTGGACGCAAGTCGTTTTAACCGTTCTTATTGAAGACCTATAAGGGTGGCCTATGTCCAGCAGTAGAAGTCCTATGGCTAAACGACGGTGGCGCCGTAGGAAAGGAAAGTGGCTTACATCTAGCGCAACCCTAAGGACAGTTTCGTTTATTTTCTGTATAGAGTAGGTCTCTTTAAGGTCTATTAATTACTACGAGCTTGTACGCCAAAAAAGCCGCTAAACTAAAATGGGATTCAGCAGGTCTTTGAATATAACTCAAAAGAAGCGAATAAACTGCAATTCATTAAGAGTACTTTTGAGTATATTTAGACACAACAAAATTCTCTAAATATCCATTGTGTCGATTTACAAATTTTAAGAAGAACAAATTCTAAGAAGTCTACAAACAAAAATGTCAAGTGTGTCGGACAGCTTGTAGACAATTATCGCCGTTTATCGAAGACGACGTAATGAACCTTCAAGAGCTGATGGCCTCCTGCTGGTTAACATTGGGGAGAATATTTTTTGTTTTGCTGCGATTTGGAAAATCTATTCTGATTTTAGTTCCTTTTTTCATGGCATTTGAGATAATTATTTAAAAAAAAATCTTGTCCTGGAGTAAATTTACGGCTAAAAATAATAATAATATATTCTCACTCAACTGTATTCAGTTTTCAGGTTCTTATCTTAGAAATGTAAGTACATAACTTGTAAAAAATAAACTGGTCAAGTGTGAGTTAGGCTCGCCCGTTGAGGGACCTGTATAAATACTGAAAATTTAAAAAATTAATAAATTTAGTTTTTTTTTTCACTTTTCTCATCATAATCGAAAATCACACGTAAAAATAATCAAAAACTTCATTTCAAATGTTCTAGTGAGGCTGTTTCATAGGATACTCCACATGATACGATTTAATCACATTGAAATTAGGACCTATATTTATTTGCATTTAGGCCCCAGTTTTTCGTCGTTTAATTAAAAGTTAGTTTAATATGAGCAATACAACGGGCGGCTATATCAGTGAAAGTAATCTCTTCCGGGCAACTATACGTAAATTAAAGTAATGATTTAGATATTATTATTTTTATAATTAAACAGTTTTATACACGGAATTGTTTTGATAGGACAAAGTTCGTATGCAGTACATAATTATCTTCTACAACCATTTGTAGGTGCAGCGACCCAAATTATTTTGTGTCTGATACGAAAGGTCCAATGTCCTTCATTATCCAGATTCCAGAGCAAATCGAAGCCAAGGCTAGAGTCTTGGCTCTTAAGAGCTTCATTTACAACAACTTAACCCAAAACGCACAAAGAAAATCGTCCCAAAATTGACTTACCATTATCTCTTCAATGCTCTCGACAGAAATCAAACCCGTAATACATTCAAAGACAAATCTCTAAGCCCAAAATAAATCCCGCTGACGTCATCACCGAGACCCAAATCTCGTTAAAGTCAATTAACTTGAAGAACAAACGCAAAGCACATTTCGATTTGAATGGCACTCGATGGGGGCTCATCGTAAATCATTAGAGCCCCTCATTACGGACTCCGTAATCTGGAGGACCTCTACAAAGAAGTAATGATTAATGGGATTGGGAGAATATTCTTCATTTTGGTGACTAGTTGTGTCGCAAAAAAGCTTCAGAGCTCATATAAATCTTTTACCTATGACCCACGAGTGAAAACTTTTTTATGGAAGGGTTGATGTGTAAAAACTAGCTTTTGCCCGCGGCTTCGCCCGCAGGTATTTTGATTTTGTGTTATCCTATGTCACTTTCCATTTTCCAAGCTATGTACTTGCCAAAAATCAAGTCAATCCGTTGCTCCGTTGCTCCGTTGCTGCGTGAAAGAGGAATAAATCAACAAATACACTTTCAGATTTATAATATTAGTAAGAATAAGTCAATTTATAAACAATGAACAATAGTAAATTATAAGTTTATGTCCAATTGGTCGTTAGAAAAATGCATGCTCTAGTTGTTAAAGTTTTTTAAACTCTTGGTAGGCTGATCAAATAGTAGGTATCTATCTAACATCAATTTGTGTATTTTACTTTATAAAACAGCACAATGCTTAATCTACTTACACTCTTACCTACTCCATATTTAATTTGTGTTTGTTGATATAAACAATTGTAAATTTTAATATTTACAAAATCCTACACAAGATAGACCTACGAAATCCTATGAAAAAACGGTGTTTTATACCTACAATGAATATTTCCGCAGAGTACTTAGTTTTTACGCTGGTAGGAAAAAGCTTTTGCCAGTATTTGCTTTCGACCAATTGTTTGCTTATTCCTAAAAGAGTATTCATGTTAGTGTAAGAGCCGGTAGTCGCAATTTCCTCACCTGTCAGACATTGATTGCGGTCACGTGCGAGCCACGTGACCGCTTGAAGGCTGGAGAACTTGGCTTTGTTGACTCGTAGGTTGATTGTTTCCTGCTCGATTTTCAGGTGTATAACTAAATAAGAAACAGAATAGAATGTCTTTACTTATTTCTATTTTTTCAGGTTTTTAGAGTAAATTTATGTCAGTTCCATTGAAACCTTGTTAATCATTCTAACACATGCAATTATGCACAAGAATGTAATGTGGTTTATTACACAGACACACGTTATATCAAGTCAGTTTAGCATCGTCTTGTGGTTATAGAGTTTGTGCAAAAATAAAACCGTCGTGGCGTTACGGTGAACTAACAATATTATTTTAATCAGCAGCCAAGGTACCGACTATACTTGGTAAATGCAAGTGTCTACCAAGTCTCAAAAACTTATAATTGTACTAGCAATGACAGAACAGTGTTTTCAACGTAACAAAATTAGTAACATGACACACGGGCGACCTCACCTACGAAGCTTCTCTTTTTGCACAAACTCTGCCTGAATATGAACGTCAGATCTTATTGAAAATCTACTGCATGGAGAGGTCTATGTTTAGTGTAAGGTTTAAGACTGAATTAATAATGACGATGACCTTAAATTTGATATTATAGTGTTTTTTTAAATAGCTTTTTTATTGATTATTAAAGCTTATACTTCATTTTTATATAACCAAACTAATCAAATAATATTTAAATACAAAGTATATCAATAAATGTTCAAACAGAATAAAACCCTATTTAGTAAAATTTTATTATTTTTACAATTCTATTAAATTCACTTCAGTGGTCTTATTCAATTATATTTAGTAAAATAATGCAATTAAGCGGCAGACAGAAGAAAACAGTGTAAAATGCACAAATATAAGGCGGGTAGTTCATAATTTACCCGAGGGCTGGCCCGTTCGATACGCGGCTTATTTTGACAACTGACAGATTTATGAGCTTTCAAACGAAATTCGCTGGACCGTTTGCGTCGCGCTTAAACTTGCTAGCTCCTGGACTATGTTTTGATTTTATGGTCATATTTGTTTTGTTAGACAAGCGAGGGTAGCAAAACGTATCAAGTAGGTAATATTTTTTGTCGCATTTTTGGGTTAATATAACTCAGATAAAGCAAAGTCAAAACTAAGCTTATTCTTTACCACCAATTCAAGAGAAGGCTATAAATTATAGATTTTATTATCAGATCGTTACAGATGTATCTATGCGTCTTTGTGACGTAGGTGATTCCTAAAACGAATAAGATTTTTCGATTTCACGATTTAAACACATTATTCTAATACACTACGGGTCTAATTGTGCATTGCAAATATGATATCCTACTAATATTATAAACGCGAAAGTTTGTGAGGATGGATGGATGGATGGATGGATGGATGGATGTATGGATGTTTGTTACTCTTTCACGCAAAAACTACTGAACGGATTGAGATGAAACTTTGCAATAATATAGCTTATATATCAGAATAACACATAGGCTATAAACTATAATGATATTGCGTAAATTGTTCATAATATAACGATAAGTTTTAAGTAACATCTGAGAACTCTGAGAAGCTATTCTAGAGTGCGCTTCAAGAAATGTCAAAAAAAATCAACTGTCGAATCGAACAACCGTCAAATCGTTTTTTGTTTATTTTTTTTGATCGGGTTTGAAAGACGGAACTTGACATAGTCTACTTTTTATCCCGGATAAATAAAGGGTTCCTATGGGATAGCACAAAAATCAAAATATCATGCGGGCGAAGCCGCGGGTAAAAACTAGTCAATAATAAACCCCGAAGTTTCGACCGTCTACCCGTAACCATGATCGATGCAACTCGGTCAAAACGTCGGGATAATGAGATATTTTTATGTAACTCATATTTTCAGTTCGCGATTAGTCCCGCAGATACACAAATACACGTACGGTATTAATATTACAAGTTACTAACTTTTGTCTGCGGCTTCACCCGCGAGGGATTTGACTCTTCTTCTATCCCATAGGGATCTTTTACTTTACTAAGAAAAAAGGGATAATAAGAAGCCCATGTCATTTTCTGTCTTTCAAACTATATTCACGCCATGCTAAAAATCAAGTCAATCCGTTGCTACGTAAAAGAGGAACAAAGCAACCAACTCACTTTTGGATTTATAATAGTAGTCTAGTAAGGATTACGAACTTCTTTTTACCACGAGGGTATAAAATAGTCGTTTAAAGATCATGAGTTTCTTGCACCTCATTTACTCCCAGACACGCAATTATGTCTTACCTGTCTCAGCAGTATAGGAAACTCCCCTCTTTCCTCTCCCCTCCCTAGAGAGGAGGATAAAACGTTTTATTGCCTCCTCAAAATTCGCCAAAAATCAACAATTCAATTCAATGCGACTCATAAAGTTGAGAGATAGGTTTGGCGGCAAGGTTGCTACTTTGTGTTTTCGAAAACAACTGTCTTGTGATCAAAATCGAGATTTTTGTAAGAATCTATAATAGTATTTTTCTCAGTGATTTTATTTAATCGGCCTGGTACTAGTCGGACACGAAAGGTTCCGTACAGTATGGAAGCCTCCTTAATATATTTTATTTTAAGCATCTTCCTGCTGCCGTTATTAAAATCGAGCAAAAAAACACGTACCTTGCAAGGGTATTTTGTTTTAATGTAACTAATTATTTTTGAAGTGAATATTAAACTCAATAATCTGCGAATATTTCAAGCACCTATCTGTAATCATTATGTAAGGGCCCCTTAAGTGTTTATTTTATTTTTATGTAACTAATTATTTTTGAAGTGAATATTAAACTAAATATTCTGCGAATATTTCTAGCATCTATCTGTAATCATTATTAATATTGAGCAAAAAACGGCTAAAGAGTATTATATTTTTTTTTCTGATTTTATTATTCGTTGTTATAGCGGCAACATAAATACGTAATTTGTGAAAATTTCAACTTTCTAGCTATCACCTTTTCAGCCTGGTGACAGACAGACTGACAGACGGACGGACAGCGGAGTCTTAGTAATAGGGTCCAATTTTTACCTTTTGGGTACGGAACCCTAAAAAACTGCTTCACTGAGGTATGACTTGGACTATGTTTTGACTTGACCGCGATTTTTTGGACTATGAGGTGACTACTACTTAACTGTGACTATTTTGATCACAAAATAGAGAGTTATTTTGTTCTGTGATTTTAATTAAATTATCACAAAATACCACTAACTTAAACTTTACACTAGCAAATGCATAAATCATACAACGCCAACATATAAAAGAAGAATAAGGGTATTTAATGTCAAACGTCAAAATTTTGCATGCCACATATTTGTTTAATTTTGTTTACGAGTACGAAGCCACAATTTTTACATTTTTTTTACGTTTATATACGTTTATATAAATTAAATCATGTTGAACTCTCAAGGAAATTTTCCCGAATATGCTATCCCTAGAGCCGAGCAGAACCACTTCATTCCATATGTGGACAACGGTGGTAGTGTCGTCGCCATAGCTGGAGAGGACTATGCCGTTATCGGCGCGGATACCCGTCTCAGCATGGGTATGTCCATCTGTACGCGAGAACAGAAGAAGCTCTTCAGATTGTCGGATCGAACAGTGCTAGGCGCCACGGGTTGCTGGTGCGACACGCTGGCCCTGACGCGGATGTTGACCGCGCAAATGCTGACATACTCGCATGAGCATAACAAAAGCATGTCCACCCCGGCGGTTGCACAGATGCTCTCGACGACGCTCTACTATAAGCGTTTCTTCCCCTACTACGTGTCGAACATACTGGCCGGGCTGGACGCGGAGGGCCGCGGCTGCGTATACAGCTACGACTTACTAGGACACTGCGACCGCTCCAACTACCGCGCGGGAGGCTCCGCAGGCACGCAGCTGCAGCCCCTGCTCGATAACCAGATAGGACTCAAGAACATGCAGAATGTAACCGAAGTCCCCCTTTCTAAAGAAAAAGCTCTCGCCCTGTTGAAGGATGTGTTCATCGGTGCTGCCGAGCGCGATATCCACACGGGAGACTCCATTTATATTCTCATCATCACTGCTAAGGGTATTCAAGAAGAGAAATTCCAGTTACGTAAAGATTAGTTTTTTTTTTTTAAATGGTTTTATTTAGCTTACCCCGTTTGTTTTCTAGGGTCAAATTAGGTAATTGAAATTTTCTCTTCCTGTTAACCGATTGATCTGAAATTTGCTATGGTTTTGATGACAATACAATTATTTATAATCAATATTATTGAAAGTCCAAGATGGCCACCGCTACAAAATGGCGGATAACATATTTTTAATTTCAATCCTATTAAGTATTAAATGAAAGTGCTTTTCATGTAGAACACAGTTTGTAGTAAACAAAGTAAAAAACTAAAAACACATTTTTTTAATTATATGTTCCTACTACAAGCTAAACAACCGGACAAGTCAGGCTCACACATCGAGGGTTCCGTACAAACGCGTTGTTAAAATAATTAAAAACCTGTTTTAGCATGTGCTAATGAAGTTTTTTTATATGATACCTTACATGATACTATTTACACACTTCGAATTATTAACCCATATTTTGTGAATTTTGAGGCCCTATTTTTTCGTGATTTAAATAAAAATGTACAGTTTTCAGATTTATTCCTATATTTGTGCTCTGAGATAATGCTTCTCGCCAAATTTCATAGTTCTATGTCAACGGGAAGTACCCTGTAGGTTTTGATTTTTGTGAATCGAAATATGCGGTTTTTTACGACATAAACGGCTCTAACTTTTTTAAACGATCACTGAGAAGTTTTTCTTTTACACAACTGCAAGAGATTATAGATATACGTATGCAGTTTAAATTTCAACTCGATACCTTTACGCGTTCCTGAGATAAAGAGTCTTGACATACACACGGACGGACAGACGGACAACAAAGTGATCCTATAAGGGTTCCGTTTTTTCCGTTTGAGGTACGGAACCCTAAAAATAATAACTCAGAAATAAAATTGTGTGGCGCAACCACGCAACGTACATAGTTAAATTCAATTCTTTATTTCCTTAATAAATAATAAAAAACAATACACTTTACACCAATACGTTAATTATTAAGATGAAATCTTCCAGGCGAATGCGCCACGATTTTATTTTTAACTTATTATTTTTTAGCTTTTTGTACATAAAACCGATAATTTAAAAAAGTTTTTGACAATATTATTTGATATTCATATGCAATGGTGGTGGCACGCTCCTTTACCTAGCTACCTAGTTGATTGACTATCGTCATTTACGTAGATTCTAGCGTACCTTAGCATGCGTATTTGTTTTGCTTTTCTAGGGTAGATTATATCTACAGATAGGACACATTAGAACACACCTGAACCACAACTTACTATTTAATTTTTTGACGTGATAACGTATAATAAATCCTTGAACGTCGGCTGCACGCACAAAAAATTATCATGTTCCGCCTGAGCCGAGCGTGCAAGCGAGAGCGCGGATCCGCGGAACAAGCGATAGAGAAGCACGATCGGCATAAGCGTTCGGTTTGTTTCAGTTATTGATTTAACAATGTTTTCTTTTGATGCTATCACGTAAAATTTACAGATAACTATTTATTTATCTATATTGATTCTATTACTTACTTTCGAGTTCCACTAGTAAAGGTCTCTATACAAACAGTCGTAAAATACCTCCGATATCATCCAATAGGTTTAATGTCTTACAAAGAACGAAAAAGCGAGAGATAAAATGAGATAGAGAGGGATGATCTGTTCAAACACGAGGTGACTTCGAAGAACGAATGAATCACCGCTGGGATGCACTCAAGCAATAGCTACGTTCCTGCAGATATTGGTTGTGTGTTTTAATAAAAGCTTTTCTTCTAATGCTAGAGTCATGATATTTTTACTAGTTTTTTCCTTCGGGATGGTCCAAGATAAAAAGTTTTAAACATTTTCTCTATATCGTGGAGAAATCAAGTCAATCCGTCGCTCTGTTGTTGCCTGAAAGAGTGACAAACAAACATACTTTCGAATTAATAATATTCGTATTAGTGAAGATATTACCAACATTTTTAATATTACTTTCGGGATTTGTTCAACAATAAGCCCGATTACAGAGGCGCCATCGTAATTATAACATCTAAATAGCATAGTTCTGTTTCTTTTCCACTTTAAGTATTCGATAGAGGGAACGCTTTTTACGTTGCTATTATATTTACGCTGGCGCCTCTGTAATCGGGCTTAACTTAATGTTGCATTAAAAATATAGACTAAACCGAAAACCAATCCAATTTTTTCTTGACCGAGAAGCCAGTGATGTGAAAGTCAGTCCATAAACCCCAAAAGAACTCATTAGTCCGGGACCAGGACTTGAACCCAAGACCTCACGATTGTAAGGCGGGTGTCAATACCATTAGACCACGACGGCATTGTAATGTATCAGGCAATGTATCAGGTCGTATTACGGTAGAGGCAATGATGACAAAGGACACAAATGTTGCCTGTACCAATCTTTTACAATAGTCCACTACAGGACGTATGCCTACCCACGAAGGGTGATTTGGCCATATCCACCGCACTGGCCAAGTGCGGGTTGGAGAATTCACATACGCCATTAAATTTCTTCCAAGGACGTATGCAGGTTGCCTCACGATGTTTTCCTTCACCGAAAAGCCAGTGGTGTGAAATTACGTACATAATTATTATAATTATTATATTCCCAGGAATTCACTAGTACGGGACCGGGATTTGAACCCACGACCTCACGATTGTAAGGCAGGTATCATTACCACTTTACCACCACAGCATTCTAATATAACAAGGCGTATTACGATAGAGACAATGATGATAAAGGACACAAATGTTGCCTATAAGCGATAAATTAGTAAAGCTTAAAGCTCAATGACGCCACAATAGCTCAGAGCGCATCTACGAATTAATCAGAGCACCTGAAAGATCACGTGTCAGACCTACCGAGCCGACAGTTAGTTGGTGCTAAGTGTAGGGCGCGGTCACAGTAGCCGAGAGAAACGATCTTGAAGAGCAACGGTAGGCAACAAGCGGACCGCAAAAGGTCGAACCTCGGACCGCCTGTACTGTACTGTACTGTATCAGCCTTTTTAATAGTCCACTGGAGGACTTAGGCCTACCCACGAAGGATGATTGGGCCATATCCACCACGCTGGCCCAGTGCGGGTTCGTGGATTCACATACGCCATCGAATTTCTTCTACGGACGTATGCAGGTTGCATCACGATGTTTTCCTTCACCGAAAAGCCAGTGGTGTGAAATTCCGTACATAAATTCCAAAGAACTCATTGGTATGGGACCGGGATTTGAAGCCACGACCTCACGATTGCAAGGCGGGTGTTACTATCTCTAGGCCACCACGGCTTCGGGCGGCTGCGGACGGCACGGCTGCGGAACGCCTACAATTTATTGAATTTCATAAATAAGAAATGTAAACACAGTGAAAGGTGTGCATGGGTGCGTCCATTAATGTAAGTGTGTGTGTGTGCGTGAGCGTATGGACAATTTCAGAGATTTTCGGGAAGGATATATGTTCATAATTCTAATGTATTTGAATGATCCTTCTGCTTATTAGCTAGTCACTATTACAGAAATTAATGTTAATTTTAGTGATAAAAAGATACTCAGTAGCATCGTAATCAAGTGTGAGTTGCCATTTTTTTACCTTCACTTTAGCGCCATAAATAAAACTATCGCTGAAATAACGAAACTTAATTACGCGTTTATATAGAAAAAGAAGCATGAAATTACTAAAACGTCTTGCAAACACTGATTTAACTGGGAGAACTGTCTTAGTTTTTTTTTGATAAAAGAGTTGTCCCATGAGGCTTGACTAGCGACTTTATTTTGTGTGAGTGACATGTTTGTCAATTGGATCGTAACCAACTTTCGAAAAGGAGGAATATCTATGTTCATCGGTATTTACACACACACATAGACACACACTCATACACACTGCAAACCCTGACTCTCATGAGATCTTACGTATTTCAGTGTTCAGTCAGACACACACTCACACATGCACACGCACATGCACACCCTGTCAATCAAACATACTGTCAAACAAAAACATGCAATAGAAACAGGCACGCTACACATAATAAATGTACAGAATAGGCATACTGTATATACCTACTAACATGTCTACGTAGTCGCGCGAAATTCTACTCGTTACCTCACGGTTTGGGTCACCAAGACACAGGATTAGCCTAGTTTGGGGCGCTAGTAATACAAGACGATGTTAATAGCTATTAAGTACCTACCTTCCAACTCCGGTAAATTTGTTTTTTTTTGTGCATACACAGCCAGGTCAGCTAGTTTTTTTTAAATATGGAATAGGGCTGCTACATTTGGCCACCAACTCGCCTGATGGAAAGCGAAGCTGTAGCCGAAGATGGAGTATGTAGACCTACAAGGTACCTATTAACTCTTGACTTGGTGATATCCAAATTGTAATTGTCAGGAAACAATGAGTTATCCATATTTTATTTAACATTTTTTTTTAAACTACAATATAATACAATACTACTTTATATGCTAAAACTACCTACACTATTGGTACATAGAAAGCAATTAGATCATCTACAGACCCTTGAAGGTCTAAAGATAATCCAAGTGATCAAGCCCACTGCCAGTTGGCAGCGTGCTCAGCATCTTGGCAGCATTGCCACGCTGACAATCGCCACATTGCCATTTTATTTAACCCACCACGCTAGTTGTCGCACCACACCGCGCCCGCTCGTGCGGCACCGACAACGCATGTTAATCAGACAGATCTCAGGTAATTGCCGACTCGAGTGTGAAATGCGGGCTTAGCGATGAAATTATCTACAGTTTGCTCTGATTTATCGCACACGTCACCAGTTTTATCTAGATTTATCTGGAATTATCTAGACTTATCTGGATTAATCCAGTGCAATGTTGTTTTAGGACAAATCAATTATGCACTGCGATTGTTTTAAATTGAAACAGTTGGAATTCATGCGATTTGTACGGGATGGTGTTTGACAAGTTGATTTATTATTCTGTTGTATGGAATTTCAATGAGTCAATATTTTACTCGTAATTGCGTAAATGTTGTTAGTTAAAGTATTATTTTCTAAAATTATTTAATCGCAATTAGCAGTGAAAATGACAAATATTTGTCCTAACGAATTTCTACTGAATTTTCTTTTGAAATATCCCATTTTCGCTCTATGACTAGCAAAAAAAGTTTTTGTGCTAATTAGATTTTTTTAGGGTTCCGTACCTCAAATGGTAATAAACGGAACCCTTATAGGATCACTTTGTTGTTCGTCTGTCCGTCTGTCCGTCTGTGTGTATGTCAAGACCTGTCAAGACTCTTTATCTCAGGAACGCGTCAAGATATCGAGTTGAAATTTAAACTGTATATGTATATCTATGGTTTCTTGCAGTTGCGTAAAAGAAAAACTTATCGTTTAAAAAAGTTAGAGCTGTTTATGTCGTAAAAACTCCATATTTCGACACTCACAAAAATCAAAACCTACAGGGTACTTTCCATTGACATAGAACTATAAAATTTGGAGATAAGCATTGTCTCAGAATAAACATATAGGAAAAAAATCTGAAAACTGTACATTTTTATTTAAATCACATAAAAATAGGGCCTCAAAATTCACAAAATATGGGTTCAAAATTCAAAGTGAGTGAATCGTATCATGTGATCAATAAAGGTAAGGTATCATATAAAAGAACTTTATTAGCACATGCTAAACAGGTTTTTAATTATTTTAACAATGTATTTGTGTACGGAACCCTCGATATCGAACTTGACTTGCACTTGTCCGGTTTTTTATTTATTTATACGCAAAAGTAGGTATTGCCTTCATGTGTCTGCACTATGCACTTTAAATTACTTATTATTCAAGACAATCTTCTTGATCGTTGCGCTCTTGACAGAGCGGTCGTGGTCTTCAAGCAGTAATATTATTGCTAGAGCAGATGTAATGCGCTTCACGATGTCTCACCATCTCTCTCTATTCACGACAATAATGTACCAAAAACGAAAATCCAAAACCCTCACTAGCTAAACAGGTGTTTCATAAACACATAATAATAGGTAGGTATATACATATACCACAGCCTTTAATAATCAAGATAGGCGTCAAAACTAAGTAGTTACGACATTATTTGCAGCAATTGCGTACGTAATCATCTTCAATTTGCAATAAGCCAGCGGGTGGGCATGGTGGGGCGAGCGCGCTACAGTTGCCGCCACAGTTGGCACCACAAGAGGCTCTACAACGGCGATAATTGCGCCTCCCGCTGCGTGTCTTTACTATAATGTCACTGGTTATTTTGCTAGAAATTGAGTTGATAGTTTATTGGTCGCGACGTGGTTGAGAAAGTTCTGTTTACTCGTACATTTGTTGATGTTTGTTTGCCAAGTTCAATTTGGACTGGTCAAACAATTGTTGAGAAGTAAAACATGTACAATATTCACCTATACCTACACAAGTTGTTATTTTTGGGAAGGTACTTTCAAGGGTATAATTATAAGTATACAGGGATACTGGTTTATTCTGTACTTTAAAACTAACAACCTTTGTTCTGTGACTTTTACCAAAACTAAAAAAAAACAGAGTTGTTCTCATACATTTTGTCGAGGCTAAACTATATTTTTTGTGGTACAACATTTTTTGAGATTTTATAAAAGTCTTTAAATAAAAGTTTTTAGTTTTGATGTATAGGTATAGAATAAGCCCCTAAAAGGATGCTACTCAATTAATTACCAGTACCCTGTATTATGTTCATCATTGTGACCGATTTTACTAGGGGATCAACTGCGAAACCACGAAAAAATAAATCTCTCCACACGATTTTGTCAAAAATCAAAGAACTCTTTGTAAGGAACAACTGACTTTTATTCAATTTCACAGTTGGTCATAGAAAAATTGTTCTAAGTTATGAGTTATACACAATATTTAAAAATCCTTACACGTTGCAAAGGAACTCTCTAGGTATATTAGTATAGAAAGTCATCAGTATGGATTCATAGAGAATTGTAAAAAGAAGTATCGACATTAAAAATCAACGGAATATTAAATATACCAGTGTAAAGGAAAAGCTTCTCAGTTACCGTATAAAAAGTTAGAGCCGTTTATGTCGTAAAAAACGCATATTTCAACGCTCACAAAAATCAAAACCTACAGGGTACTTCCCGTTGACATAGAACTATGAAATTTGGCGAAGAGCATTTTCTCAGAGTACACATATAGGAACAAATCTGAAAATTAACTAATGATTAAAAATTAATTAATTGGTTGTTTTAACCGTTTAGCCATGTCAGAGGCCTTCAGGCGGCCTAAAAACTCTGACGCCAGGGCTAGCCACCCGGCCTATACGAACTTACTTACTTTATCTGAAAATTGTACATTTTTATTTAAATTACATAAAAATAGGGCCTCAAAATTCACAAAATATGGGTTTAAAATTCAAAGTGAGTAAATCATATCGTGTAAGTTATCATATAAATAACTTCATTAGCACATGCTAAAACAAATTTTAATTATTTTAACAATATGTTTGTACGGAACCCTCGATGTGCGATCTTGACTCGCACTTGTCCGGTTTTTCTGTTTAAAACACAGAATATACACACTCATAGAATATCTCGCAGTGGAAGTTGAAGGTAGAAAAGAGTAAAAAAAAACCGGACAAGTTTTTTCACTAGTAGCTGTTCCCCCAGTGGTACTTTTAGAACATATCTACTTACATTCCATATTGATGGCCTTTTTAAACTCTGATCGCTTGCTAAACATGTTTGGCGAAAAGATTTTTTTTTAATTTCGAATAGGTTCGCGTTTGACTACACACTGCCTGATGTTGAGCAGATGTGCAGGTGCAGCACGTTTACCTAAAAGATACCTATTTAATCGGGATTTGAAGACGTTGTACTTTAACGGGAAGACAGACCCAGGCAAAGCGCTCCACATTCTGGCTGATCGTATGAGTAATGATCAGGAATGAGGATTCGAAACGCTTGGTTCTAACGCGCGGAATGTCCACCATAAAAGGGTGGCGCTTTGGTCGCATCTGTCTAGCCGTACGATAGAAAAAAGGTCAGGGGGGACCAGATTGTGCAACGCCTGGGCGCACTCTCCGAAGGGTATCCGGTAAAAGGCCGACAAACACGTCACCTTGCGACGATGCTTAAAACTTTACAGCTGCATCTTAGTCAAGGTGTCGTTGTCGATCAGCCTCCTGGCTCGCTTCTCAATCGACTCCAGAGCCTCCAGTTGATATTTGGCAGAGCCATCCCAAAGGTGAGAGCAGTATTCCATGCAATACCAGACTTGTGCTTTATAAAGACTGAGCAGTTGCTCAGGTGTGAAATACCGTCTCACCTTAATGAGAACACCAAGTTTTTTGGAGGCTAATTGGGCTTTCGACTCTATGTAAAAGCCAAAGTTACTCGTAAGATGAGAGTGAAACGCCTAATAGTTCCAAGCTGTCAGTTACCGGAACTGAGACACCACGGAAAGCAACGGAATGAAAGTGCATTGTCCACAAACTTAGGCTCGTGAACCGCTAGACCTCCGCCGTAGAACTGCGTATCGGATAGTTACCCTGCCCGCGTCTCCCGCGCTGTTGTAGGTAAGTGGTAGATTCCTGATTGTTCAGCGGAGAATCATAGGGAAAAAAATTAGTTACTATGTATTACTTTTGGCCAACTTTTTTTTTGACAACAAAACTAGATTTTTTTTTTCAATATTTTAGAATCACACATAAGTAGATTTCAAAAATGCATCAGATGTATAAATGTGTATCTTGCAGATACACTGGTAAACGTAGGAGCCGTCGAAATGTTCTATTACAGTTTCACACTTATAAAATACCAGCTAAATTCTTCCCTCCAATGAAAAATTCTCGTTAAAATCATGCAAGAGAAATCTTTTCAGATCTTACAAAAGATTTAAAATATCAATGTCAATTTTTATCCGACTATCCCGTCTACAAATTACAGGAAGCGTTAAATCCTACGACAGGTAGAAGAAATCTAAATAAGGCAGGCTTCAGACGGTCTCGCGGCGCCCGCACCTCATTGTTGCCTTGGTAGACGCGGGTTTTTTGCGCGAGTCGTGCGCTTCGGGCGAAATTGGTGTGTGGAGCAAGTTGGGAGAAGTGCGTAACTGAAAAGTAGTGTCGTTTGTTTAATCCAATACAAAAAAAATCAATCTGCCGGATATAGTATTTAGATATTTTATGGCTGTTACTGCTTAAGGAAGATTGCAGACGGTCTCGAAGACTCAGGTATTTTGGGTAGGTAAGTCAAAAATTCGATTCGAAAATTGTCGTTTTGTTCTTTTTCTGTTAGATTAACGAAAAATAAAAGGAAAACCTGATCAGTTAGATATAAATAAATAAGGCAGGTTTCAGACGGTCTCGCGGCGCCCGCATATCATTGTTGCCTTCGCACTCGCAAGATTTTTGCGCAAGTCTACAATATGTACGTTGATTCAAATATCGCCCTGTTTTTGTGTTTTATTTATTTGATAATTAAGTAAAATTAGGTCTTCTGGCGCCTGCTCCTAAATGTTGCCTTATGTTTTGTGTACAATTAGTTTGGGACGAGTTAGGAGAGACTAGTTTAAAAGAAAGGACATTTTTCAAGTTTATACTTTTTGTAAAACGATTTATTCAATTTCTTTGAAAACTGAATAAATTTTTACCTACGTCTGCTTATTAAGACTTGTCAGGTTGTCAGTGTTTGTCAAGAAACGTTCTCTGAAAAAATGTGTAAGTAATTATCTTATCAAACTGACTGACAGTCTACTGACTAACTGACTGATAGTCTACCTTGATGTCAAATATCAAGTTTCTAGATCATCTGGAAGTGGGTTTGATCTGTTAGTCAGTGAGTTAGTGAATCAGTCAATAAACACTCGAGAATTTATGTTTTTTTGTATTTTTGCATATGAGTGAGCTATAAGGAACTTTTAATAAATGTGCCAAATTTCATGTATGTAGAATAAATAGTTTTTTGAGTTGTGAGGGGGTCAAAAAGTAGTTCCAAATGGTTCGTGCAATATTACATACGACCACTGCGTCGCCTGTTTTCTTTGAACACTTTGGCTGGAGACGCTACCGCGTGTTTAGATTATCTGGATTTATGTGTGAGATTATGAAAAACATATTTTTGTGAATGTGGTTTTCATAAAAGAGTAATGCTTATTTTCCCCGCTACGTTTTAAGACTTGTCCAGGTGCTCTCCAACGAACGTGATCTCTGAATAGTCGGATCTCTTGAATGCCCGCCCGGGTGCAATCGACGGTGGAATCGCTAAGGCAATGCGGACACGCTCTTTACCAACTACCCGCTTTTGGTTCACTTACTGTTGGCTTTATACATTTGCTGTATTTAGCTTGTAAGATAATATTGATTTTTAAATTTATATGAGTAAACTTGGATTATGATCATATTTGAGTTGCAATAAAAAAATATGTTAAAAATGTAGAATTGGGACTGTTGTAATTTCTATAATCACTGCTAACCTTTATTTCTTTTTAAATACGAACAATTTTTCGCCAACTGCTTAGTCTTTCAAAAGTACAAGTCAGGTCTTGCGTGGAATACTGCTTTCAACTTTGGGATGGCTCTGCCAACTACCAACTTGAGGGAGTCGATTGAGTGGCGAGCCAGGAGGCTGATAGACAACGAAACCTTGACTAAGTCGCAGCTGCAAAGTTTCGAGTAAGGTGGCGTGTCTATCAGCCTTCTATCGGATACAATTCGGAAAGTGCGCCCAGCTAGTCAAGCATGCGACCACGAATAGCCACGAAAAGAACTCATTTCGACGCGTGAAAACCGTTTCCTTCGCTGATTACGTCATAAAATCGACGGCTCCTACATATACCAGTGTATCTGCAAAAACCTAATATTTCAGGAGATACAATTAAAAAATTTTAATTTTTTTTTTCTTTTTATTGATTTGTCCTGAAAATAACATACATAGGTACAATTAAAAGTACTGCCAAACAGCGAAGCGGTTTGTAGGCCGGATAACTCTCACATTAGGTATAACTTAGTAACTATGTACAAGCGGATAGAAATACATTCCCGTGTTATTATAGGTACATGTGGGCAATTTAATGTCATTATCAATTATCCATTAACATATTTTGTTTTAATAATCTAAAGTTTGATACAAATGCAGGCTTTCTAATGTGTTAATCTTAATCGCTTAATTTATCCAACATCAGCTTCTTTAACATTTTTTGAAAGCCAAATTTTGTTTGAAATGATTTCTCGAAATTTTCCGGTAAGTTATTGATAATGATAATGATTCTCGAGTGGAGACCACGTACCGGAAGCGCAGCGTAGGACGTCCACCCACAAGGTGGACGGATGACCTTATTAGGACCGCAGGATCGCGCTGGATGCAAACCGCTATCAACCGGTCTTATTGGAAATCATAGTATATTCCTCTCTAGTACTCACTACAAAATACTAACCACTACAGCATTGCTGACACTGAAAAATAGCATCCATTATTGCAAAACTACAGCAATCTTTCCACCGCAGCTGGCTCCAAACCCAAACAGCGGCAACTACGTCCCAACGTCCCAATGTATCCAAAAATGAAGTCTCAACGTGTCAACAAAACCGAGAACAAAATCCCAATACCTTCTACACAATGCACTCGTAACGACCGTCGCACGCTCTCTACGTATTAGCACCTGCGACTCATTGCACGTCGTAACTCCGGACTGCAATCGCGAGTATGACGAGGCACTTCTGTTAGCTCTATTGTAAGCCTGGCGTATTGAATATAGAAAATAAATATAACTGGATTATGTGTGGAGCGTATTTTTTCATATATTACTGTTATTAATTAATAAATCGCATTAGATGATAGGTATACTGAGCGCCACATAAATAGATGGATGGGAAGTTAGCCGCAGATGACACTTCGCCGTGATTCGCTAATTATTGCGCATGTGTGCACAGTGCCTATACAAATGGCGAAGTAGTGAGCTCGGGCGTAGGAAGCGCGCGGGAGGCATGAGGTGGGCGGGCGTTTGTGCCCCGGCGCTTCGTCTCTCTGGCTCCCGCGCTTGCCCATATTTCGGCTTTTGCGCAGAACGCTGCGCATAACTTCCCATCCATCAATTTGTGTGGCGCTCAGTATATCGTAAATAATTTTATGTTTAACTTTTTTTCAAGCTACTTATTTATTTAGCTTAAAAAGAACTCCAAATCATTCATAAACTTTACCTACTACCAAAGAATATTATTTTAATGTAGGTAGAATTCTTAAGATTTTTTGAATTGCTTGTAGGTATTAAGTATGCTTCGTTTGTACAAATGTTCAAAAGGTATTTGGGGATATATAACCTCTGACTTATCTCCAACCACGTTAACTAATGGATAAATTAATTGGACTCTTACGAATCTAGGCTTTTATATTTTAAAATATCGCCACTGTCACTCAGAAGGAACATAGCTGACATCGTATTTCTGCACAAATTAGTGAACGGTATTTTGGACAGTTCTCATTTGCTTGAAAAGATATGTTTTTCTGTTCCTCATTCTTCTAGCCGTCTTGACAACAGAAGAACGTTTAGCTTGCCACATGCTCGTACAAACTACGGCCAACAGTCTTCTTTGTATCGCATGTGTTCATTGTACAACAATATATGGCAAGATTTAGATATTTTTAATCCCTCCGTGTCATATTTTAAGCGACGTTTAACATTTATTTGAAGCTAAATTTATAAAAATTTAATTTGTCATTGTTTTATAGTTTCAGTTATTCTGTACTAATTCTGTTATGCATGCTGTGTTCACTCCTAGAAGGCCATACACATTATGCATGTCGTTTTATTAATGTATTTTGTTTAATGTAAGGTTTAGTGTGTAAGCCCAGTTTTGTGAACCATTAATAAAAAAAAAAAAAAATTAAGATATTTGTTATATTCTTTTTTCAGTGCCTCAAGTCGAAAGTTTTCGATTAGCACCTATATTGAGCTACCAGTGATGATTTATATGGCACAGTGGCGTGGTTTAACACTATGCCTTATTAGTTAACTACTAAGCTCCAAGTAACCAAACGAGCTGTGGAGAGGCCTATGCTCGGAGTGTCTCTGCGAGATTGAATCAGAAAAGATGATGACTGACTGATGACCTATGGGCAGTCCAAAAGTTTTCGAGTAGAGACCACGTACCGGCAAGCACAGCGTAGGACGTCCATCCACAAAATGGACGGACAACCTCATTAAGACAGCAGGATTGCGCTGGATGCAAGCCGCTTCCAATCGGTCTTATTGGAGATCCGTGGGAGAGACCTATGTCTAGTAGTGGACGTCATATGGCTGATGGGTGGATGTATATTTTTTAACAGGCTGATAAATACGTACCTACCTATTATGCGCTAAAACTTTATCAAGCTACTTTAGTGAAGTAGGTAAGTGCAAAATAATTAAAATTTAAAACAAAAAACTTAAATTTGAAACACACGAAAAACTAAGCTTCACTATCCACCTGAACCCAATTGAAGTTTCAATACGAAGGAGCTCAATACGCGGTCCTAATGAAAAATTCCTTTGCGCCCGCCTCCGTTAATGAACACACCTGTATTCAAAGAAACCCGTAATGAGCTTGCCTGAAAGCACACGTGTTCTCGTACTTTCTAGAAAATTCCCTTCTAGAAATTTCCTTTTTAAATAAGAGCCGAGCCTGTAAATGAATCGGCCGATCTTAAGAACGAGTGAAGGAATGAATGAATGAAATGAACTCCTTTCAGAGGGGAGAATTTATGCGAGCTTAGTCAGAAGTGTTGGATTTTCGAGCTGGATTTATTTTTGTTTGATTAAATTTTGTTTGGATTTTAATTTTATTGATGTTGCTGTTACGAGTGGGTGAGCTAATTTGATGTTTTGTTTTGTTTCAGGTTGATTGTCCATCTTTGGTGCCATAAGCTCTGCGATTTAAAGGTAAGTGATCGGAAGTATTCTAGGTATGTCGAATCTTTTCAAATTGATAGATATACCTAATTCCAAAGGATAATAGTTTCTATGGCGTGTCAGCGTAAGTTAACTACTATTCTATGAATACGCAAGTATAGTTTTATACTATACCGGTCTTTTATAATAATATAAACGACTAATAACCATATAATATAAACGACTTAGAAGGCAGGGAGTCCTTCAGGCGCCTTAAAAACTCCTTATAGTCATTTAGCCTGTCAGCGGCAGTCAACGAATTGCTGCTGAACCTAAAGCTACACATGAAATGTAAATGCGCCATATCCACTTCGCTGGCTTAGAGTGGGTTGGTAGGTTCCACTTGATTTCATATGTTACATCAATAATCTTACGAAAATTACTAATCACAAATGTATTTTGTATGCAAATGATATAACTATTTTAATAGAAGGTAATAAGGAGAACATAAGCCAACTAGAATATGATATAAATAATACTCTGAATTCCGTTATAACTTGGCTAAAACACAATGATTTATGTGTCAATCTTTCTAAAACAAAGATGATAAATTTCCAAACTTATAATAGTATTCCTCTGCATTTAAACATTTCTTATAAAGATAATTATTTGGAGCAAGTGCAATCAACAACATTCATAGGTTTAACAATAATAGACAGAAACTGCAACTGGAAAGATCATATTAAGAAACTATGCTCGAGGTTGGATCAATATGTGTATGTCTTGAGTCGAATGCATCGTGTAGCCACGACTCAGGCAGCTCTTAGTGCATATCATGGATATGTGTCATCTTTGTTGCGTTATGGTTTGATAATATGAGGTAATTCTGTGGATCAGGAGGAAGCTTTTAAAGTTCAAAAAAGATGTATCAGAGCATTATCTGGTGCATATTTTCTGGCACCATGTAGACAATTATTTAAAAAATATAACATTTTACCATTGCCTTCACTATATATATTTGAAATGTGCTTATTTGTTCGACGACACCAATCCGAGTTTCCGTTAAATAGTAGCGCTGATGGTAGAGATAGACAGCAACGACGAAAATATAAGTTGGACATACCGCAACTGAGGGTATGTATATACCAATAGTAATAATGTTTATTGTATGGCCATTAAGGTATACAACAAATTGCCAAATTGTTTTAAAGAACTTAATTATGATACTTTTAGACACAAATTACACAAGTTCCTTATTGACAAGTGTTATTACACTATTAACGAATTTTTAGCAGACTCACTTAAAGAAAAAATGTATGAATAATGTTAAGCCAAATACCTCTATATATTTTCTAAAAATATTTGTACACCTGTAAAGGTAGAATATTTGAGACACTAATGTTCTTTAACATCTACATTGTAAGACAATATTCTAACAAAAAAACTAATTTTGATTTTTAATTTGATTTTATAAGTTATCGATTATTTTCTAAGAACTGTAAATCTCGACATTTTCAAAGAATTGATTGATATGAGAAAGTTTTTGGTATCAATCTATACGTATGTTAAGCGACCGTAGACTTACACCTATGAGGCCATCATGGCTCTAATCGACCAGTTCTTAGCAGCACTTATTCGGTGCTAGAGAACCGAAATTGCCCAAAATGCTTTCAAAAGGTTTCAGTTCAGGCAACTCTTTATTTAATAGTTACAACAGCTGAACGTATGCGTAAATTTTTACGATTCACGCGCTGCCAAGTAAGAGCAGGAGCGAGGTTTAAAAATCAATGTTTGTGCGAACAGGAGAGCAAATCATCGCATGCTGTGCTCTTTGCCTCTGTTTGCCTCTGCTACATCTCTCTGAAAGTTAGAGATGATTGTAACGTTTCAAATTTTGGACTCTGGCGTTTATTTTGTCCAAGTTCGACCCGTGATTTTGACAAAATCGTCGAAGCATCTTACAGCTCGAGTCTCTCGCTCCGTCTACTTCACCCAAAACATGACACGACAATTTCCAGTATAGGAACACAAGTAAATGGGTACTTCTTCGAAGACAAAATTTTGGACGTCTATGGGTTTTTTTCTGAAACCAACAAACAAAACAGTGTGTAATTTTTTTTCTATGCAGTTTACCTTTAACTCTACCTGGGACAAGTGATATTTTTCAAATCATTGCAGTCCAAGTATAAATTAAAAATATTTGAAGTTTGTTCTCCTGATTCATATACCGCGTCCGCTTGCCATTTTTCGAAAGAAAATGGTCGATATCGCATTTTCCCTTTGGTAAATCATTATAAATTATAATTATATCAAAAGGAAATGAATTGCACTTTTACAAAAAAAATGTGTATTAGTTATAACTACCTTAGTATGTTTATAAATAGGCTAATAAGAAGTGTCCGGCATATAATACTGATTAATGTGGCGTATGCTGCGCTTGACCGTGCTTGGTCGGGTGATGATGATGAGAGCCTGACTTCTCGCGCAGGGGGAAGCCAGTCGTGCAACAGACGAGCCAGAAGGTGGATATACGGCTGGTTCGCTTGGATCCCAGAGTTACAAAGATAAATGTCTGATTCATCTGTGCTTAGTTCAGGTGGCATTATGATTACAATGCCTGTTTTATAAAATTTATTTTATGGTTTTACAACTTCAATCTGTATTTCGTGTAATGCTTTTGGGTTATAGATTCAAGTAGAAAAATGACAATACTGAATTCAGTATGTATGATGAGTTATGCATGTATTACGGCAAAATCCTGATTCATCTGGCCTGATTCATATGGTCAAAACGCCATATAAATCATAACATTCATACTGGAAAAGCTTCGAATATAGCTTATATAGCCCAACAAGACCTCGATGACGACAGTTTTTGGATAGAAACTTCGTCAATCGATGAAAAAAATTATTACTCCAAAATTTACCAGAGATGTCTTATCGACCCTTCTTCAGAAAAACGTGGATGATTGTTCAGATTCAAACGATGAGGGCATTTTTGTGTTTAAAAAGCTTCAGTAAAATAAACTTACAAAAGAGTCTCACACTGCTGGTGAAGGTATGATTATTCAATCTTCCATTAAAAAACCAAGATCTCGTCAACAAGAAAAAGGTTTTAAAGATGACATTGAAAGTAGCTCGGGCCCTTGCAAAAAGCTAAAGATTTATTTCTTGTAGTACCTAAATGTAACTTCATTATTTATAGTTAACGATACTACGAAAAATTATGTTTCTGTGATAGTTACCAAGGAAGATTACTGTCAAAAATTCCATTTAATTGAAGTTGATCTCATGTTTCTTACTTTAATCTTATTTTTTCATTACATAATAAACAGGATTCGTGAATTGTACATGGAAAAAAATTAACAGAGAGAATAATATAATGTACCAATTACTATACTTACTATTAGTTCAGTTCAGTTCAGTTCATTTATTCTCACATAGGTACAATAATGCACACTGATGAATGTCAAAAGTAAACAATAAATATAAATTAACATAAAACAATAAAACTAACAGAATGAATACATTTTCATTTACAAATACAGTCACATGTCAGGTACCGCAATGAATTTTTGTCACACATAAAATCTTTTACACTATAGTAAGCTTTTTGTATAAGATAATCTTTGATAATATTTTCAAACATTGTTTCGTTTTTCTTAATTATTAACTTTCGTGTACCTATTTATCAGTAACAAATATTAGTAATAGTTCATTTATGTAATTTAAAATGTTTTCGTTTACCCAGGTAATATAAGAATTATAATTAAGTATTACAATTTTTAGATTTCTAAAATGTAATACAAGAAATTAATATTGTTCATTCGTCAACTTGTTTTCGTGCTATAGTGTTAAAATTTTATGTACGTATGTAAAATGTGATTAGATTTCCCTATTACACAGCCAAATTACATAGTTTTTCATTTTCAGTTCTGTTCTGATTCATCTGTAATCAATTCTGATTCATCTGGGCACAAAATATTTGAACGTAGATATCTTAAAAACTACTTAATAAAAACAAGTCCCTCATTGAAATATATGTTCTTTAGTTACCTTTTTTACATATGAACATGTGCGACAGAGCTGAAAGTGAAATAAAATTTTGGCCAGATGAATCAGTCAAAGAATGAAATTTCGAAGAAGTACCCAAATACATCTCATTCTTGTAAGACATAAATATTAAATAGGTACATTTATCGCATCTTCACCACTTGAATAATATTCCGGGGGGATCGCACTTTATTGTTGCGTTTCCCGACAGGTAATGGTTACTTCCAAATTAATTCCGTGATACGGAGCCCTGATTAAACCCTGATTAATACATAAATCTAAAGGCATTTAGGCCCATAAGGTGTGATAATAATTTCACTCTTGAAATATGGAAGCAATTTTCTTTAAAAGGCTGTTGGTTAAAATGTTGTTAGAATTTTTTTCATGGATATAAATTCGTAATAGGTAGGTTGTGTGTCCTTTTTTATGAAGTGTTAATGTTTGTTGGCTTAAATTATATTATATTTTTTGACGCGATCCACGCTTTACCACAAACTCGCCTAATGGTAAGCGACGTTGTGGTCGAAGATGAAGCACACAGACCTAAGGATACCTATTCACTCTGATCTTGAAAAGCTTTAGATCACATCTCTTAGGAAACAGGAAAAAAGCTGTTCCATCCCCTGGCGGTACAAATCAGAACGTAAAAAAATATGATGTTGTACCTATAATTATTATATACTACGGGACTAATCGCGCACTAAAAATTACGAGATAAATAAATACCCCATCCCGACGTTTCGGCCGAGTTGCATCGACCGTGGTCACGGGTAGACTGGAATATGAAACAGCTGGTACCGCCAATTCAACTTGAACTTGAAAAATTGTCACTACGACACACAACACTGACGGTATCTAATAATGTCCTTCTACCTACACTACGCGATTTACATTTGTGGACAAGAGGATTCCACGACGCTGATAGCTTAAATCCATCCTCCCGGTTGAAATTGTTATGTTTATTGATTTCCACCGCTTCACGAACTATTCTTGAAAAATAGTGTCGATCCGTGGAGAGGACTTTTGGGTCGTGGAGCTCGATCCAATGACCAGTACCTCCGTCAAGCAAATGCTCAGCTATAGCAGACTTCTGTATCTGGCGGTTTTTTAATAATGTGTTCAAATCGCGATAGTTTAAAAACAACATTATATTGTACCTACCTATAACGTAAAAAAACATCTAGGCAAACACAGTTCATAATTTGGTGAAATTATTGCAGTTTTCATGAAAATATCCTGTCGAATTAACTAACTTTATATTGAAGTGGATTAATTTAATTTTTCTTTTATTTTAAATTCAGCATCAAAAACACAACCCATCACTTCAATTCACAATTTTAAACTCTAACAACAAGACAGCACAGTCCACATTCACAGCCATCGTCTCAAAACCGTGTCTACTCGTTCGTAGCACGCATACAATATCTCCCTTTTGAGCTTTGAAATTTAATAAGCGCTTAACACTTCAAAGCCTGCGTGTAAAACAATTTAGCGGCAGTCGGTGAAAAACAGCGCGTTTTCGGCTAGCTGCGTAATTGGTTTAGACTACAGCCAGGAAAGATTAATTAGTACTGCAAACAGCAAAGGCAGCGCTTTCGAGCGCTTTCAACGCCGAAAGCATAATGACGAAACGGAACAATAAAAAACGACCCAAATAAAGAACTTTAGCTCAAAAGATTTAGAACGCATTTTGGCGCAATTGTTGCGAATGTTGCGATTTATTTTTCGAAGAAAATGCAGCGAGATAGGTAGGCGTTTAATGTCCGTGTTTTAAGATTTCAAAGATGGAAATTGTGTCAAATGATTGCTTTAAGCGCTGCAATTTTTTATCGCTTATTGTGGAGTGGAGAGGAAGCGCTGTAAACTGGGACACTGTTTGTAAGTGCTCATAAATACTATTTTAATGCTTTGTTCTAAAATTTTAAAAAGTAATTAATGCAATTTAAACATTTGCGCTATCATTTACGAGTTACTAGTAAACCTGAAGTGAGACTTTGAAATTCAGGCATTATTAGAATGTGTTTGTTTGAGATTTAAATATTTTTATTACTGGCCATTGTGTGAATTTGGGATTAGTTACATTAGATTTTTAATCCGGATTGGAAAAGAAGGTCTTTTGACCTTCCTCATTTTATTTCGTGCAGTTTCTTACTCCGTGGTCGCTCTCCTGTAAATCATATCAACTATCTATCCAGGTTATTCAAATCATTGCTACGGTCCTTCTGTACCGCTGTGGTGGTCTATTGATAATGACATTCACCTTAAAATCGCGAGGTCGCGGGTTCACATCCATACGAATGTATTCTTTGAAATTTATTTACAGAATTTCACACCAGTGGTTTTCGGTGAAAGAAAACATCGTGATGCAGCCTACATAGGTGCTTAGAAGAAATTCGACGGCGTCTGTAAATCCACCGACCCGCATTGGGCCGGCGTGGTGGCTATCGCCCTATCACCCTTTGTGAATAGGCCTACGTTTTTCAGTGGACTAATAAAAAGGCTTATGTACTCTACAGTGCAGTACTTAAGTGCCTACAGTTCGTAAAGTTTTAGTTTGAGCATACAACACATGGTTTGAGTTTATAAACGGTAGGTATCTGACAAAAATTTGAATATTAAAAAAACCTAAGCACCAACAGATTAAAAAAAATAACCTGTATAAAACGCCACCTATAAAACACGCCAACTCGTTTCCATTAACGAGAGATTTTCTCTTTATTTTATGCTCGTCTTCCCCGCAAAAGTTTGATGAACTATCTTTAGAAAATGACTTCCGTAAAATTAATTTTACACTTGGCAACCCGGAGCTATTTTAAGGCCCTTCTCTAGTTGAAAAGTTGAAAACGCCGTGAAATTGATTTGGCATTTGATGGCAATTTTGATGCGGGATTCAGGGTTAAAATTCGCATTTTATTAACTACTAGAGGGCGAAGGAGTTTCGTTCGGTAAAAAAATAAATATAAATTAACGTTTTCTCGGAAAATCAAACTTCATTGATATCATTAAAGCTGTTTCTGGAATCCGACTATGTATGTGCAAAAATACACGTAAAATACACACATTAGAATAAAGGATGTTTTGTATGCCTAACATTTTTATGATATCGTCGATGTAAAATAGAAAGGGCGTTTACCAAAACAAGTCATAACATGTGTTAGGAAAACCGAGGACTCGATGCAGTAGAAACACCAATATTATTACAATAAAACTTTGCAGATTTATTTCTTCGATCACAGTGTTCTTTAAAATCTAAAAATAACTAATCTAGACTTGTTCTTCGCTCCGACGGCTCGACCATAATGGTCTCCAAAAACCGTACCAGTCTCTGACCACGATGTTATAAAAATATCCGCCCACTTCTTCTATAACTAGCCAACCACAGCCAGTTTCTTGCTGCATTTACTTTTTAAAAAGTCTGACTACCGCCTTCGAACTGTAGTTTTCGTTTAAAAACCACACATTAGGAATATGCAATTTTTGAACAAAACCCAACATATGACTAAATACTGATGAGTATGTATCATCTATCATCATCGTGTTTTTAGGTCACGTTCTAAAGCAATATGAAGTTCAATTATTACAACCAACTTTTACTATGGTACCAATGCTTAATGCAAAATATTAATGCAAAAAAAAAGTTGTAAAATATCGTTCACCCTCGACAAAATGTATGGAACAGCTGATATTTTTCGAGTTTTGACAAAAGTCTCTAATTACATTATTACTAATTGATTAGAAATAACCCTGTATAATTAGTGAATTCATACACTTTGATAACTTTTTCACGTGGACCATATGATTATATATTAATTAAATTTCAGAATAAAAATTTTGAGAGCCTCAAATATAATAAGTAATTTTTATTAAACAATTTTCAAAACAAAGCAATACTAACAAGATTACGTTTCCCATATCTTTCCTGTCCTCATTAAGCTTTCCGCGCAGGCTTTTCTATCAATCGGACTACCCCAAATCTTCCTCCAAATTCTCCCAAGCAAAACATTATTTATCGCGCACAAAAACACTATCAACACATTTGTATGTATTGCAAAATTCAATAGGATGGGATATAGGGCCTTTGCGGACTCATCCCGGCCGCTCTTCGGGTTATGAAATTGGTTTGGGCGACAATAAAATACATAATTTAGGTACGCGCCCCCGCTACGTTCAACCCTGCGGGGATACGACGCAGCGCAGATTAAGGCAGAAGTGTTGTTGTGCAGGGAATTGGTAACAGAAGTCTCGGTATGAGCTTATAGGTATCTACAGAGTGGAGAGCTGAAGCCGACAACGAAAACTGCTATCACACTAAAACTTCTGTAGTTTTTGTTTACGCGTAGCCGTAGTTTACCAAGACATCAGATATTTCACACTTTACTCTTGAGAGAAGTAAAGAGCATCTGTAACCGTTGAGTGTTAGAAAGGGATAATTATTTGGAATCATATTGATTGCCAATTTAAAATTGTGTAAAATACCTTGTACCTATGTGTATCTTATAATATTTTATAGCTTATTCCATCATACGTCAAGCTGTTGCAAAATTTTGGAAAATGTGCACAAATAAAATCAAGCTGTCCTTTTTTGCGGTGGAGATAACGATAATGTATCTAAGTTGAAATGATTGATATTAATCTTGTAAGTATTTATATCTGTTATAAATTAAACTTATAAGTCCATTATGGTGTGTATTTGGTCACCATAAACTATTTTACATTAGTTTCTTAAATAATTATCACAACTTGGATTGACTAAGAATATGTACTTTCGCCTCGAGGCGCAAATCGAGAATGATCTCACCTAAAGATTAATATTTTTACATCTCTTCAGTTTATTTTCTCGTTTCCTGATTGGCTGTTAAAACTACGCCGGAAGCATTTCTTATTGGTTAAAATGCAGGCTGGTTATTAAATCGGCCAATCATAAACTAGAGAAATGTTAACCTTACAAATACTAGAAAATATCGTTCAACATATATATTGTTACGAGATGGGTTCTTGGATAGTCAGTTAAAACGCCGATTATTCACTTTGCACTTTATTGCACACAATCACTTCACAAAAATCACAAAAACACACGACAAAACTGGTTCGCACAAACACTTTACACTGGCACTGATATTCACACAAGCTAGTCACTTTACAATCACTGGTATCGCACACTAACCCGAGTAGTTATCGCTTCGACGGTAAACGAACAACAACTGATCCCCAAGGGTCGGCCGGCGTATTTATATTCGTTATTTCCTACAGTCTCGAACCTACGAGATATTTCGCAACATTACTCGATCTCAATAAACGCCATTGTGTTAACAAGTAAACAACTTGAAAGTTCGAGAATCCCTATTGTTTTTCAAATACGTAAACACCAAACAAATAAACTCGAGTCATAAAGCCATAAAACCGAATACAAAAGGCACCAATAAAAACACAATAAAGCTTCACAGAACAATAGGGCTTCCCGGAACCGGATTACGTAAACACCGCACTCCATACCTACAACGGGCGTCTACTGCGTTACACTACCCCCTCCTAAGACATGCTCGTCCCGAGCATCGTTGCACCCGTAATATCGCGCCAATCGATCCACATGAACTATCTTGGGAGCACCTCGATGTCCCTTCTGTATGCGGAACGTCACGTCGTTGATCTTGGTCACCACACGGTATGGTCCATCCCATTTGGCTTGTAGCTTTGGAGATTTCCCTTTTTTGCGTATAGGGTTGTGTAGCCATACTAGCGAGCCTTCCTCGAACCCAGGGTTGTTAGTCCTTCTGTCGTATCTAGTCTTCATTCTTTCTGATGTTTGCTGGCCATACTCTCTAATGTGCTCATAGATGTCGTTCATCTTGTTCCGGAGGTCACTGGCGTACTCAGTTATGGGTTGTGGAGAATCCGGTGGGACACCAGTTATTAAGTCGGCGGGTAGCCGTAATTCACGTCCAAAATTGGCAAAAGCAGGAGTGACATTGGTGCTCTCATGAACAGCACTTCGGTATGACAGCAAAAATGGCTGGATATGCTTATCCCAATCCCGTTGTTTGCTTTCGACTACTTTTGCCAGGTATCTCTCCAGAGTTTGGTTGAATCGCTCCACCATTCCATCTGATTGCGGGTGGTATGACGTTGTCCTTGTTTTGTGTGCACTCATTAGCCGACACGTCTCTTGAAACAGTTGAGATTCAAAATTTCTTCCTTGGTCACTATGGATTTCCAATGGTACTCCAAAACGACAGAATACTTCATGGACCAATTTGTCTGCTATCGTCGATGCCTCTTGGTTTGGAATTGCGAAGACTTCCGGCCACTTGGTGAAGTAATCCATGACGACAAGGAAGTACTTGTTGCCACTTTCGCTCACAGGAAATGGTCCGGCCACATCCAGTGCGATTCGCTCCCATGGTGCTCCAACATTATACAGCTTTAGTGCTCCTCTGCTGCGGGTATGCGGACCTTTCACTGATGCACAGCTCGTGCATTTCCGTACCCAGTCTTCTACGTCATCTCTGCAGTTGATCCAGTAAAACCTTTCTCGAATCTTCAACAGTGTCCGTTTCACACCCAGATGTCCTCCCGAAAATCCTTCGTGGTACAGCTTCAAAATTTCGGGAACTTTTGCTCTGGGTACAACCATTTGGAGATGGCACTGGTTTCCTCGAGCATTTTCCCATTTTCGGCACAGCACTCCCTCTTGAAGCACCAGGCTATCCCATTGGGCCCAATAGCTCTTTGTCGTAACACTCAGTGAAGCAGTAGCACTCCAGTCAGGCTTACGGGCATCTGATTCCATCCATTCAAGAATCGGCTTGATGTCGACGTCTTCTTTTTGTTCAGCCTGAAGGGTTTCTTTCCATTCGTCGCCGATGTCAGCTTTGAGCATTCCGACAAGTACTGGATCTTTCGACTCTTGTCTTGAGCAATGCTTGCAGTCCTCTGAGCATGGCCTTCTTGACAGTGCATCTGCGTTGCCATGAAATTTTCCACTGCGATGTTCCGTGGTAAAGTCAAACTCTTGTAGTTGCTCAATCCATCTTGCCACTTGGCCTTCGGGATCTTTAAACTGCAGTAGCCACTTTAGAGCAGCGTGGTCGGTCCTCAGATGGAATTTTCGCCCGAGCAGGTATTTGCTAAAGTGACGCAATGTCTTCACCACTGCAAGTAGCTCCTTTCTTGTCACACAGTAGTTCCTTTCTGGCTTGGACAGGGATTTGCTGAAATACGCAATCACCACTTCTTGGTCTCTTTTTCTTTGCGACAATACTCCTCCAATGCCGGTGTTGCTGGCGTCAGTGTCCACGATGAACTCGTTCTCGGTGTCCGGAAAGCCGAGAATAGGCGTATTGCAAAGTCGCTCCTTTAGTCCTCGAAAAGATGCGTCGCAATTTTCATCCCAGAGGAAGGGCCGCAAAGTTCTTCACGAATCGCCTGTAATAGGAGCATAATCCCAAGAATGCTCTGACTTCCGTCTTGTCTTTTGGTACAGGCCAATCCTTCACAGCACTGACTTTACCTGGATCCGTCTGTACACCAACTTCGGAAATCACATGTCCCAAGAAATTCACTTGCCTCTTGAAAAAGGAACATTTCTTCGGACTCAGTTTAAGATTGGCAGCACGTATTTTTGTTAGGACTCGTTCCAGGTTTTGCAGGTGGTCTTCGAAGGTTTTTCCTACAATTATGATGTCGTCTAAGTAGACAAGGCATGCGTCACCAATTAGTCCCGCAAGAACTAACTCCATTAACCTTTCGAACGTAGCGGGGGCATTGCACAACCCAAACGGCATCACTTTAAATTGCCACAGGCCTTTTCCCGTAGAAAATGCGGTCTTCTCCTTATCTTTAGGGTCTATTTCCACTTGCCAGTACCCGCTCTTCAAGTCCAGCGTAGTGAACCACTTCATGCCCGTCAGTGTATCCAACGTGTCATCAATCCTCGGCAAAGGGTAGCTGTCCTTCTTCGTTACGTCGTTGAGTCGTCGATAATCAACACAAAACCGCATACTGCCGTCCTCCTTTTTAACTAGAACCACTGGCGAACACCACGGACTGGATGAAGGTTCTATCACACCATTTAGCGCCATGTCTTCAATCATTGACTCAACTTCTTTTTCTCGTGCCACTGGTATCCTTCTTGGCCGCTGTCGTATCGGTGGCACGTTTCCTGTATTAATCGTATGCTTCACTAAGCCAGTCTTCCCGTTGACAGCATCATTGAGGGCAAATATGTCGGTAAAGCGCTGTAGCGTCTTCTTCGCCATCAGAAGTTCTTTTTCGGAGAGATCTTTACGGGAATCTTCTAATAGTGTTGACACATTGTAACTCCCAGCACAGTTGTATTTCTCCTTTGGTTGTTCTTGGCATCTGCGCATCCAGTCTACTTCTTCGCACGTACCAATCGGAGTTCCTCCTTTGATGAGTTGTTCCTCGTTACTTGTGTTGAGTACACGCACCACAGCAGTATTAGTAGTCCTCACCAAAGTTCGGGCCACTAACCATGGTTGATCACCTTCCGATTGTTCTATTAGCACACATCGTTGTTGATGTCCCAACTTCGGCGGTAATCTAACTGCCACAATGGTTTCCGATCTAGGTGGAAGGACTGTTCTCTGCAGACAATGAACCTTTCCTGATATTGCGCCTTCCATGAAGATTTCTTCTCTTCCACACTTCAAGATTCCTTGGTTGAACGTCAATCTCACAATGATGTTCTCGCATGAAGTCAAGACCCAGAATGCAATCGTCAACTACATCAGCCACAATGACTTTGTGTTGGAAAGTTTTCTCACCCAACTTTAACTCCACCAGCTTCTCTCCTCGGACGTATATGTGCTGGCCGGTCGCTGTCAGAAGTTCAACTGTTTTGCAGCTTTCGAAGTTCGGAAGAAAGCGCTTAGCCAATCGGGAACTGATGACAGTGCGAGAAGCTCCAGTATCCAACGTCAGCTTGCAAGAAGTTCCGTTAATGGCACCATTGATGATCAGGCTGTTTCCATCGTGAGCTTGTGAGATCAAAATCCTTGGGGCCTGTTTTAGACCGGCCAGCACCCGCCCCTTGGTCCTGGCGCTTACTCGTTTCCCTGCTGTTGTGTGGTCTCACCGTGCCGTTCCTCCCGTTCCTCTAATGGACGATCTTCCCTCGTTCGACGTGGCTTTGGGCAATTCCGCCATAAATGGCCTCTTTCGTCGCAGTTGTAGCATCTAGGGCCAAACCTTGTACGAAGTGATGCGTCTTTTACCTCCCTTATATGTTGGATATCCTTCGCTGGATTTCGTACAGCCTCGACTTCTAAGGCTTGAGCCAAAGCTTCCTTTAGTGTTTTATGATGCCCGAGTTTGACTGCAGTTCTTACTTCGAAGTCAGCTATCCCGTTAGCGAACGCTTCCACTAGATGTTCGTCGTTGGGTAATGGCGCGGACTGATAAGCCTTCCGGAATAGTTTCTCCACCTCGACAGCCCACTGTTGAAGATTTTCATTACGACGTTGCACCCTGTTCTTCAACTGCGCTCGGTACACACGTTCCAGGTGCTCATCACCATAGCGACTTTCCAGCGTTTCCATTAATTTATCGTAGGTCACTTCCTTACCCACGGCATCCAGAATACTCAGGGCTTCGTCACGAAGGCTCATGATGAGGGCTCATCATTTGAACGGCGGCGTCAAACTGAATTTTGTAGGCTGACCATGATGATGTCCCGTCGAAAGGCGTCACTTTGATCTTCTGTGAGGCTTGCGAGAAGGTTGTAGATGCGGCGGTTTCGCCTCCAGACTTGATAACGTTCAAGGTCCTCCTGACATCAGCAATTTGTGTTTCCGCCTCGAAGATGCGAGATTCATGCTCCTTCATCTTTTCATTGTGCTCCTTTATGCTGGCGTCGTGCTGATCGACCGTGACCTTGACCTCTTTTATCTCTTTGCCCAAAGTAATCTGCAAGCTTGAAAGCAGATCTTCTTTTTGTCGGGCCTGTTCTTCGCTGTTGCGGTCCAATTTTTCTTCAAGCTGGCGAGCCTGTTCTTCCAGTAGACGAGCCTGGTCTTCTTTGTTGCGATTCAAAGTTTCTTCTAGCTGCCGCGTCATGGACTGCATCATCGACATCAAAGCAGCCATATCAAATGCCACAGGGACAGCTGGTGCTGCAGCAAGTGCCGCAGCAGGTACTACAGTAGGTTCTGCAGAAAGTGCCGCAGCAGGTACTTCCGGATTCCTCGAGTCGTCGTTGGTTGCTTCGAACTCGCTGGCTTCCATTAACAGCGAATTGTTTCCGAAGCGTCGTTGGTCGACCTCCTCCTGGCGGCGTTCCTGCTCCTCTTGTCGACGCGCTTCCTCCTGTCGGCGCTGACTCCTTGTGCGTGGCGTCTCGTCGTCGTACGGAGTTACCGGCATTTTAAATTATCCACCCTTCTGACACCAAATGTTACGAGATGGGTTCTTGGATAGTCAGTTAAAACGCCGATTATTCACTTTGCACTTTATTGCACACAATCACTTCACAAAAATCACAAAAACACACGACAAAACTGGTTCGCACAAACACTTTACACTGGCACTGATATTCACACAAGCTAGTCACTTTACAATCACTGGTATCGCACACTAACCCGAGTAGTTATCGCTTCGACGGTAAACGAACAACAACTGATCCCCAAGGGTCGGCCGGCGTATTTATATTCGTTATTTCCTACAGTCTCGAACCTACGAGATATTTCGCAACATTACTCGATCTCAATAAACGCCATTGTGTTAACAAGTAAACAACTTGAAAGTTCGAGAATCCCTATTGTTTTTCAAATACGTAAACACCAAACAAATAAACTCGAGTCATAAAGCCATAAAACCGAATACAAAAGGCACCAATAAAAACACAATAAAGCTTCACAGAACAATAGGGCTTCCCGGAACCGGATTACGTAAACACCGCACTCCATACCTACAACGGGCGTCTACTGCGTTATAATATTTAAAAACCAGATCAAAAATTAGTAAAACGATTAAAAATTATGACATATCCAATAAGTTATTTTTTTTATTTGCGTTTTACAAAATAATTTAATGCTCAAAAGAGAGAATACTATACAAAAAAGAGTGCGTTAAGTGCGTGAGTTTCATTTACAAAATAAAAAGAAGCAATTTGCACCCATTAATCGCTTAACTATGTTATTAAGATATTATCGCATTCTCAACTTGAGTATAAACGCTGAACACAACACAAAACCGACTTCAAAATTCATAACTCACAGAAACCTGTATCAAATAAGCACCTCGCAAATCTTAAACCGAAACGTGTGCCAAATCCCCCCGTAGACCTTCTGCTATTCCTGCGCTGTGGCGGCACTAACCCGGCCCGCTAGGGGTGTGGGTGCCAACTTATTGTATTAGACACAGTAAATTTTCGTAAGAAGCGCACGTGTGCCCAATGATTATGCGGCGAGAATAGTATGAATGTGCGAGGTGGGGTGTTTTTAATTTTAGGATGGTATTTCTTGATGTCAGATTTCATTGTTTCAAGAAACTTGTAGAAACATGGGGATATTACATATATCTCTTTATTCCAAGACATACCTACTGACATGACTGATTTGAAACGCTACAATTTATTTTAAACGTGAAATTGACTATTAAAATCAAGATCATCTGACATTTACACTTTAAATCTGACACTTACACATTTACATTTTTTGGTTACTTGATGATACCTGTTACTATTCATCTATTTAAAATTATTTTGTATTTGGAATACAAAATCGCTTCCCTGTCTGTTTGTCCCTATGTATACTTGTGTCATTAAATCTACGCAACGGATTTTGATGCGATTTTTTTATTCGATAGAGTAATTCAAGAGGCAGGTTTATAAATGTATAATACACCTGTGCGAAGCCGGGGCAGGTTGCTAGTACATAATTGAGCCTTTAGCAATCTCAGAGGCTTCCAGGAGCTAGGCAGCGGCAAAAACTCTGACACCAGGGCTAGCCATCCAGCTCAATCAACTTTGTCTGAGACTTTCAGTGAAAAAACTTTGGAGAGACAGTAATTTCATAGACTACAAGGGATTTATTTAAACTAATTATGTAAGTACGTGTAGACCGGGTGGCTAGCCCTGGTGTCAGAGTTTTAAGTCGCCTGAAAGCCTCTGACATGTATCAGCCTTTTTTAATAGTCCACTGCAGGACATAGGCCTACCCACGAAGGGTGATTGGGCCATATCCACCACGCTGGCCCAGTGCGGGTTGGTGGATTCACATACGCCATCGAATTTCTTCTACGGACATATGCAGGTTGCCTCACGATGTTTTCCTTCACCGAAAAGCCAGTGGTGTGAAATTCCGTACATAAATTCCAAAAAACTCACTGGTACGGGACCGGGGATTTGAACCCACGACTTCACGATTGTAAGGCGGGTGTCACTACCTCTTGACTACCACGGCTTGTTAATTTCATAGACTACAAGGGATTTATTTGAACTAAATCTGTGAGTTCGTGTAGACCGGGTGATTAGCCCTGGTGTCAGAGTTTTTAGTCGCTGGAAAGACTCTGACATGGCTAAACGGTTAAAACTACCGGGACTTAAAATTAAACGTATCGTCTGAACCGCAGTAGCTCGGTTGTAAATAAGTCCCGCCGTCACTCTTCCGAAGACTGACCGTGCCTAACTTATTTATTTGTTTGAACTAGTGAAGTACCTAATTGTCAAGTGTATCTAACTTTTAAAGTAACAATCATGGAAAAATCTTCTTGAGTCGGATAAGTTTGCTGAGATGGAGTCAATAAAGATGGAGTTTTTTTTTCGTTTAGGTATATATCTAATTGACTTACGAGTGACTACAACTTGCCTAATTGTAAGGAAAGGAAAAATGCGATCCCAAATTTATCACGCTTTTAACAAGACTTACCTAAAAGATTTACTTATGTTTAAGAGTAAGACACTATAGTTGCTATAAGTACAAATATACTAATTGCTCAGACTAAATAAAAAAATAAAGACAGAATGTTGTGAACAAACAAGTGAGGCCGACCAAAACTACGTTTCGCCGTGTACAGACAATCACACACACATCCAACGTACAATGAAACTACGCCTTGGCTTGTCAGTCGAACTATGGCGGTGCAATTCCGACGCACTCACACATGTATTAAAAACCGGCTTCACGTGATTGTTCAACGACGTTCTCTCTTGATTTTTTTTTTGCTCTGAGCCTAATTGAAATAGTCTTATCGCATCTGGTTTAAGTTATTCGTGTCCACAAAATTCAATGGTTAAAGTATCGAGTTCAACTGATACAAAAAGTTACAATGTAGTACCTATACGATCATTCGGGACTTCTTCATTTTTTAAATTTTGGGCAAGGAAATACACTGTTTAATATACAGGGTTATTGTTAATCTAATATCATCCTCTTAGGGGCTTATTCTGTGCATCTAAGCAAACCACTTTTTTCTGTGACTTTTGTCACAACAAAAAAAATATCGTTCCATAGAAAAATATCGTTCACCCGCGACCAATTGTATGGAACAGCTGATTATTTTTTTGAGATTTGAGGAAAGTCGCAGAACAAGAGTTATTAGTTTTGATGTACAGAATAAGCCCCTAAAATTATGCTAATTGATTAGAAATAACCCTGTATAATTTTATTATAGTACATACATATTTTACGCCCTTTTTAGTAATCTTGAATTAAACCAAAACTAAGTTAACCCTACACTGCCACTAACATCTCTAGCAACGTTTTTTCCACTACAAATCTTTTTCAGCTTAAAATAAAAAAGATCTCTATTTAGATTGAAAAAGAGCCGTAAAACTCGGTCAGCTGATAGCAGGCGTAAAATTACAAGCAGATAACTCAAGGTAATTTATCATGATGCCGCTATTTTTTTCGCCCAGTGGCGCCCTTGGCGACAAAGCTCGGTACTAAATCAGGAGGAAAGAGACAGGAATTATCAAATGAGTCGAGATAGTGAAAAATATATTGAGCTCCGTCTTTTGAATTATTTTCTTTAATTAATTAGGTTGGAAAAAGAAACGGATAAGTATATTTTTAACGATAGACGCAAAAAAGAAGGATGTTATTAGTTTTACGTGGCTAGCACACGAATGTCTACTACATATGTAACTTCTTTCAGTTACCTAATGTACTTATATGTTGTCTTTACAAGTACGTGTTTACGTTCCTAATTATGAAATTTATGATCACGAGTATTAGGTAAAGCATGTGCAAAAAAAGAACCGTCGTGGAGTTACGGTGAACTAAAAATGAGATTTTAATCAGCAGCCCAGGTACCTACTACATAGACGCGAGTACTGATGAAAACCAAATTGCTGTCTACCAAGTATCAAACACTTTTAGTAGTACTATTAATGAGAGAGCAGTGTTGTCAACACAATTAGTAAAATGGTACACGGGCGACCTCACCTACGACGCTTCAAACTCTACCTACAATTTCTCTAACGTGTTTTTAAGATCGGCCACAGTTTTCCGCGATACAGGATGTCCCCAGTGCATGGTGGTATTTGTAATTATTTTTTAAGGAAAATAATCAAAAAGTAAATAATTTGTGTTAGATTTTTTTGTATGTCGTAGGTGGCAACGCATGTTTCAAACAAATCATTTGGTTTTTATTTTTCAAAGCAGAAGCAGATTTTTTCATTTGCTTCTTTTAAGTAAATTATATTTGCTTTTAATCGTTAATTTATATTATACTTTTACTTGTTATAAAACTAAAATAAACATGAATATGGATCGGTCATTTTTAATCGGATCATAAATCTTTTACTTATATACTTATCTGTCTCGCTCGCACTCGTTAGGCACACATGACCTGAATTGACGTCTCATTCTATGTTTTTTTTAAATCTAAATGTCCGAGTTTTCAATAAATAAATAAATAATATTAAATACATATTTGGGGACATCTTACACACGGCCTCTGACCCCAAAGCTTGTGATATGGCTGCCAGAGACTGATACACTACATATGCTTATTTTTAAATACATACTTATATAGATAGTAACTAAATAACACCTAGACACAGGGCAAAAATGTATGTTCATCACATAAATATTTGCCCTGGTGGGGATCGAACCCCCGCCTCTTTGATCCAGAAGTTAGGGTCACTAACCACTGAGCCAGCGAGGCAGTCAATTAACACGTTATACTTTTATACCATAAATAGAAGATATTTAAAATCTTGATACAAAGTGAACAAATCAAGGCAGCGAAGATATATAACCACAACCTACCTATAGTTAACAGGTTGAACGCCAGACGAGACAACGTGCGAAGTGGAAAATCACAAATTAATGAAAAGAAGAGGAATGTAGTTATTTCCAACAAAGGAGAAGATAATAAGGACACAAGATAACTGTTATGAGAAACTTTGAGCTAACGATGTGAGAACGAGCGAGTTTTATGACTATTAATTTGTGGATGTGGTTAAAAGGAGAGCTTCCTTTTATATCCTTAGGTACCAATAATATAAATCCGAAAAGTTTGATGTTTTGTTCCTCTTTCACGCAGCAACGGAGCAACGGATAGAATTCATTTCTGGCACGGACATAGTTTAAAAGACGGAAAGTGACATAGGCTACTTTTTATCCCGAAAATAAGTTCCCTTGGGATAGCACAAATAACGAAATATTACACGGGCGGAGCTGTGAGCAAAAGCTAGTTGATGTATATAATACAGAATTGTGAACAGTAAGTAGTTCAAGTAATTAGTAAAACATACATTACAGTAAGATTGAACTGAATGTAGATGTGAGCTATCTTATTAGAAATTATTCTTCGGCAATGAATTCGGCCTTTACTAATAATTATATTATATTATCATGATAATAATATTACTTACAGTATAATGAATTAAAAATAAATTATCATATACTACGGGACTAATCGCGCACTAAAATTACGAGATAAATAAATACCTCCTCATCCCGACGTTTCGGCCGAGTTGCATCGACCGTGGTCACGGGTGGACTGGAATGTAGAACAGCTGGTACCGCCAATTCAATTTGAACTTGAAAAATTGTCACTACGACACACGACACTGACGGTATCTAACAATGTCCTTCTACCTACACTACGCGATTTGAATTTGTTGACAACAGGATTCCACGACGCCGATAACTTAAATCCATCCTCTCGGTTAAAATTCTTATGTTTTTTGATTACCGCAGCTGCAATCCACCTTATATACACCAGCTAGCTTAGCATACAATACCACGACAAGAGTTTACCGACGTGTGCAAAGGTGACAGATGTATGCTTCATCATAACTCTGTCGCGTTCTGACACGTCGATAGTATTATTTTATGATCCGTATGATAAGCCCGCAGGAGTCTGAAACGGGATGACATCTTTTGGCGTTCTGACTTGGCCCAGTAGTTTGGACAAGGGAGTATACACTGTCTTGATGGAGTAATCCTTTAGTAAAGTCCCCACCTTATCCGTCTCTCCTTTAACATAAGGCAAGAAAGCCGGCTGCCTCTCAACGTTGAAACCCTGCTTCCTGCGTCTGATACCTGATACCTAATTCCTGATACCTGCGTCTACCTAGATCTCGCTTTTTCACATTATAACTATTTCTCAAGTCAAAGAATACTATCTTGCTAAGCAGTTTTAAAAACTGATATTATTTATCGCTTACGTTTTACCTATCTGTATTTATTTATGTATGTAAGTAGGTTTATTTTTATTGTATGTATTATAAGAAGTATTTGTGTATGCCTATAATTATGTAGTGTATTTTATTGTTTTTGGATATTTATAGCTTTACTTTATTCATATATGTTTACACCACCGCCCATGTCAATTACATGTTTCCACACAGTAAATTGTCTGGAAGAAATCGCTTTTAGCGATAAGACCGCCTTTTGTACCATTCTTCTGTCGTTATTTCTTTATCTGTTATATTTTACTACTCGTGGTGTTAAAAAAGTGTTTTGGTATTGTATTGTTCCACCTGAGCCGTACGTACAAGCAAACAAACAAACAAATAACACTTTATTGTACACACAAAACAAACTAACAATAAATAGGTACATTAGTGAAATTCTTAAGATAGTGCAACACTAGGCGGCCTTATCGCTGGAAGCGATCTCTTCCAGGCAAGCAAGAGCGCGAAACAAGCGATAGAGACAGACAGACAGACAAAACTCTTTATTTACAACCACAATTTGAAAAATAAACACTATTTACATATATACGACAAAAAATATGATTATAAAGTGGCGGCCTTATCACCCATGGCGATTTCTTCCAGGCAACCTTGCACGAATATGAACCGACAAGAACAAGAAATAGTGGCCTTAAATAGATATTAACAAAGAAAACACCTATAAATAATAAACTAAATATACTTATTCAATCTAAGTTTTAAATATACTTACATATATACGATATAATATATAAATATAATTATACATATTTGATTCAATAATGTTTTGTTATGGCTTAATCACGTAATATTATCGTCTTTAACTTAAACCGTCTTTACAAACAACCAATATATTTTTAAAAAGTTCCCTTTTAATCTTCTAACCAAACACAAGAAACTTAAAAAATGGCGATCATACCATAGTCACATGTTAGCGCAAGTTTACATTTTAAGCGCTATCCCACGGGCACTGCAACGACATTGTATCCTTTCCCTTACCACATCCAGACAATATTCGCGCATCCACCACCACCCTTCCAAGTGGTTCTTCATTACACCTCGAGACGAGGTAATTGCAGGGCCGACACACACGAGCATAACCTCTTAATTTATTGAAGGAAACTAATGAAATTCCTGAGCAAAGTTTATTGCTTGAGACAGCCCTGTTTCGCGGCAATTTTCGGCCGCTCCACTTCAGGGTTGACGCGCTAATCGGTTCTTTAATTATTTCGAAATTGATGTTTTGTCTTCGTCGGTGTTAATTTTGCTGTATCTTTTGTGTTGACGTTTCTTGGATGTTTTGTTTTATTTCTTTTGGAAATTTTGATTTGATTCTAGTCTAAATTGATGTTTTGACTGTTGCCTACCCTTAGAATCAATGGTGAATTCCGATTTGTCCAAAAACCCGGAATACTGTCGCGTATCGATTTAAAAAGAAAAGTAACAGTTTTTTTTAAAACAAGCTATAACAATACTTAATAGGAACATTCATGAGCATATTATTTTATTTAATTGTTTTCTATGTACTATTGTGATAATAAATGCTTTCATTTCATTTCATGAAATTTAAAAAAAGATCTTATCCAGCAGTCATGATTATTTTGTGTAGTGTAGAGTAAATAATTTCCAATAAAATAACTCCTTTGTATGTCAGATTCTAATCAAGAATACTAATTACTAAAAACAGCTAATTTTATTTATTATTTCTGTTTGTGTGATTATTTTTATTATTTTATTCTTTTCTGTACATTGACGTGTCCAAGTGTTCTCATATGTGTTCCTACGGAAATAAATGTTTTTGACTATTGACTATTGACAGCCAATTCTTTTACATAATAACATAATCAAATGATTCGCAAAAAATCGCTACACCGACTTCCACCGTGTACAGAATTTGAATAGCTTGCACGAATCGATGTGACATCCATGTACATTATTGTTGATTTATCAAAAACGGCTCAGCCGATTTCCATAAAACTTAAATGGGATCACCTAGGAAGAGTATACTAGGTAAGTGTACTCTTTCGAACGAAAAAAATATTTTCGTAAGTCTGTTCGCAATTGGCGAAAGTATCGATGAAAATACACAAAAAATACATAGGTACAGACGCACATACAAGGAGTTACCTATTAGGTTCGTGCGTTTTGGAAGTCGGTAAAAAATAAATAGATATTGAACAAAATTAACAAAAATAATATTGTTCGCAGATCAGAAAATTTGTGCTTTAAAATATAATATAATCTGTGTAAAAAACCCTCTGAGCTGAAGGAGAAAAGCAAACTTTTCCATCAACTCGCCACCGAAAATTGAAAGACCGTGAAGGACTTTAATTTTTAATTTCATCCAATTAGGTAGATGTGAAAAATTTCACGAGTTTGCGTTTCTCTCCTCCCCTTGTTGCATTTATTTCGATTCTTAAAGTAACTTATCATTTTAATTTACTGTTTGTTTCGGGGAAACTTTGAAACCCTAATTTGTGGTCCAAAGAACAAAATTATAACAATTTTGTTTGAAGATGAAATAGAAGATATTTTGACATTGCGTAGGTATTGTTGCTAACTTGAGAATTTACTTTATATTTACAGTTTCAGTGGTTTGTGCTAGGTTCATTGACTTTTTATGTATCTCAGTATGCAGTGAGAACTTTGTGTATTTATAAGCGGAAGTCACTCACTAGCACTTAAATATACTTTGCACATATGATATATGTGCTGAAAACAGTAGGTACAGCTGAAAACTGTAGGTACTATATTTTTGTTATTTTATTTCAGTCTTTCGATAAATAAAGGAAAAGTTTTACCTTGGCTTTGAGTAAGTATCAAGAACTTGATAAATGTTATCATAAATCCATTAATACATATGTAAAATAGTACAAAAAATTAACTAAAAACGTCAGTGAAATAATTCAATAATGATACATAACAAATAAAGCCGTGGTGGCTTAGAGGTAGTGACACCCGCCTTACAATCGTGAGGTCGTGGGTTCAAATCCCGGTCCCGTACCAATGAGTTCTTTGGAATTTATGTACGGAATTTCACACTACTGGCTTTTCGGTGAAGGAAAACATCGTGAGGCAACCTGCAAATGTCCGTAGAAGACATTCGATGGCGTATGTGAATCCACCAACCCGCACCGGGCCAGCGTGGTGGATATGGCCCAATCACCCTTCGTGGGTAGGCCTACGTCCTGCAGTGGACTATTAAAAAAGGCTGATACATTACAGTACATAACAAATAACAATTTCAACTTCTAAGTCGTGTTTTCTTCTACTTCTTCACATATCAATAATATAATAATAATACATATAATCATAATACATCTTATTCCAAGGAAATTTAAATCCAATGACTGAAAAAAAAACAATTACAGCAAATAATCAGTAAAATTCTATGTTAGCATACTAAAAAATGCGAAAATAAAATATTGACTTAAAAAAATATCGCAAAGCGTCTATAACTCTTACCAACCACCCAAGTTGTCATTCTTATTCCCTTACATTCACTCCGCTTTTCGCTTAGACATCATTGTTAAGAAGAAATTGTTAATTAAGCTTACATTTCTAAATTTCTAACGCTCAGTAATTGTTACTTCAGCGATCAAATTAAAGTATAAGGCGTCTCGTTAGAATACTTGGAATTACACTTGAATTCTCATTACTAATGAGAATTTGAATCTGAGTTATTTTTGTGTAATTGGTTACTTAGGCACAGATGTCTGCAGAACGCCTTGTGTTAAAGGATTTTATTTATATTAGAGCTTAGGTATTCTACAGTACTTTAGTAATAGATGACAATGAATTTGAAAGGATTTTGATTGCTTTTGACACATGTCTAAAAAGAAATTATCAGCTCGCACCTCGTACCTACAAAAAAATACGGGAAAATTGATTTTCAGGTATCTTTTTAGAGGTTAGATTGTTTCACTGCACTGTAGAAACTGCAAAATTATGTCTCCCGCTGTTTACATCATAATATAGATGCACAGACAGTGCTGTCTTGATTTTTAGGGTTCGTACCCAAAGGGTAAAAAAGGGACCCTATTACCATAGAAAAACCTACTCTAGAGTTAGGTTTGAGGTAGTAGGTGTAGTAGTAGTAGGTTTGTCTATGCTATTACTAAGACTCCGCTGTCCGTCTTCGTGTCTTGTCTATCTACAGGCTGTACGAGTATCTCATAAACTGTTATAGCTAGAAATCTGAATGTTTCAGGAATGATGTATTTATGTTGCCGCTATAAGAACAAATACTAAAAACAGAATAAAATTAATATTTAAGGAGGGCCATACAACTAATCTAAATTTTAACCGTTTTTCGCTCGATATTAATAATGGTAACAGGTAGATGTTTGAAATATTCACAGAATGTTTAGTTGTATATTAGGGTGGATCACTGAAGTATGGAGAAAAAAATAGTTGTAGTTTTACTTCAGGCACAGTGAAAATATGGTGCCAAACCATATGTATAAGCAGACTGTGAAGTTAGGTAGTAATCAGAATCCATCTACTGCCTCCAGTTCCATGAGGAAATTTCCAAAAAATGTGGTTAGAAAGTTCTTAGCTGAATGGCAAATAGTGCACAAATCATAATTATTTATGAAATATAAACTTAAATCTATAGTAATTAAGTTTATATAAGGGATTAACATCGCAAATAATTATTAGTCTTCTCTTGCAGGTATTTTTATTTGTTTTTCAGATACATTCGATTAAACTTTGACTTTTGCAAGCTGAAATATCGAAATATAAAACATAACTTTATTTCCTAGACGAAGCTATACTAACTTTTATTCAGATAGTTTTTGGTGAGATTCGCAAAAAGTCTTTCACTCTAAATAAGAAATTTTCATGTTTATATTAATTTTTCAGTATTATTCTACAAGCAAAGGATTCGTTTAGCAATTTTGCAATAAAAATGGCTTCGATTTCGTGATTATGTTGGCTTTTTAGGGTTCCGTACCTCAAAAGGAAAAACGGAACCCTTATAGAATCACTTTGTTGTCCGTCTGTCCGTCTGTGTGTCTGTCAAGACTCTTTATCTTGAGAACGCGTAAAGATATCGAGCTGAAATTTAAACTGTATACGTATATCGATGAATTCTTGCAGTTGTGTAAAAGAAAAACGTCTCAGTTATCGTTTAAAAAAGTTAGAGCCGTTTATATCGTAAAAAACCGCATATTTCGCACTCACAAAAATCAAAACCTACAGGGTTCTTCCCGTTGACATAGAACTATGAAATTTGGTAAAAAGCATCGTCTCAAAGTACAAATATAGGAATAAATCTGAAAACTGTACATTTTTATTTAAATCACAAAAAATAGGGCTCCAAAATTCACAAAATATGGGTTTAAAATTCAAAGTGCGTAAATCGTTTCAGGTAAGGTATCATATAAAAGAGCTTTATTAGCACATGCTAAAACAGGTTTTTAATTATTTTAACAATTTTCGATGAATGACGAGAAAAGTAAAAAAAAAACTTTTGTCGATAATGATGATGAGTATAGAGATTTTAACAACGTACTTCCCAATTTTGTGAAATTTTCTGGATTTGTACGGAAACCTCGGTGTGCAAGCCTGACTTGCTCTTGTCCGGTTTTTTATTCGTATTTTAACTTCAACATAACTACTCTCAAAATTCATCAAAACTTCATAGTTTGGCAAAATATTGCCTTTTAAATCAACCATAAGGAAGACTTACAATGCTTTGGAGTTGTATTTCAATCTTAAAATAAAGTAAAACAAATATCTGCACTTTATTTACGCAACGCACTACACGGTTTTCCACAGGATTCTTACCTTTTTATGGAAAATAGTTAAGAATCCTGTGGAAAGTCGTGGGTAAAGCTTGTATCTAATACGGGATTCGGTCTTGAGTCATAGTCGAAACTGTACCATTCTTCATAAAACCCAAAAGCCTCTTACCGCTGCACCCCAGTTAACGAGTCCACTCCATCCCGCCGTAAACGTCCGTCACAGGTGCGCACTAATTCGCCGGCCGCACGTAAAACTGAATATTGATACCGCAGGTGATGAATGTATTGCACTCGTGTAATGCCGCAGTTTACCGCACGTGTGATATACTGAATATATCTGGACGGTATTGCATAAAGACTCCGGGGAGCAAGTTAATGTAGCTCGTAACAAATGTATCAAAAACTAGTGGGTCTAGTGGGAACGCATAAGCACGCGGCGTGCTGTTCGGTTTATGGGCGATGAAATGTTAGTTGCAAAAGAACTTTACAGCCTGGAGCATGACATCACCGTAGGGTTGCGATTATGTCTCTTTTCTGCGGGATTCTTTTCAGAGAGTTTGCATCTGAGCTACACGACCTTGTCCTACCATCCCTTTTTTATTACAGGACAAGTAGAAAGTCGCCTCACTACCACCCAAACACTATCGATTTTCCTTTAATACGTACTCGTATGAAGCGGTTTGATTTAACATTTCTGATTCGTACCGCCAGGGAATGGAACAGTATTCCTGCTTTCCTGTTTCTTAAGAGATATAATCTAGAGCTTTTACGGATCAGAGTGATAGGTATCTTCTAAGACTGCGTGCTGCATCTTTGACCACAGCGTTGGTTACCAGCAGGCCAGTTGGTGGTCAAGCATAGACTTAATTTCGTTCAAAAAAAGTTATAGAACTCCTGATAGTGAAAGGCTGGCGTCGTTTGCAGACAACTGCGACATCAGAAGCGTAAACAGTGCGTTGCCTATTTTTGGTGAGAAGACTGTTTAACCTTTTTCTTGAACCGTTCGATGATATAAATTTGTTGAAATAATTTTTGTAGAAGAGTATTCCATATCCTGCAGGTACCTACATTGCAAAAAAATTAACACATTACTCATTCACCATCATTATTTCTTAATGTTAACCATCTTTTTAATGTTAACCATGACCTATCATTATATTTTTTTTAACGATGCCCTTATACAGCTGATCACCATGACATGTGACCATTTTATTATGTATTTAATTGAATTTATTATTTTAATATTAATGACGTAATACGAGTATGTATAAGATTTTAAATTTAGTTGTTATGTTTGACGTAATTATATTTTTTATTAACGAAGCCCCTATACAGCGGATTATTAGTCATAGCTTTAAAATTAACATTATTGCTTAGGTATTACCCCACAACAAATCATATTATCGACGATTCTATGTGCGGTAGAATACTCGTGGGTAGATCATAATATCTTTCATACCTACATTCAGAGTAATGTCGCTTTCTGACTAAGACAGGAAATTGGTTTAGAAACATTGAATTACTATGATATTGAATTTGTATTTTTAATAATTTATTTATGTTGTGATCTTTTGTTGGACGAGTCCATTAATAGGAACATTGATGAGCATATTATTTTAATTAATTGTTTTCAATGTACTATTGTGATAATAAATGCTTTCATTTCATTTGCCTTTCCTTTCGCTAGTACACTCTATCACACCTACGAAATCTAATCATCAACTCTTTTCTCTCTCATCATATCATCTTATACATTAATAACAAACACATTCATGTCTGGAAATGGTTGCACTACACGTTATATTTTATGATTGCAAAGCTTTAAAGAAAAGCTAACGCGTACCTGTAGCTTTTTATAATAATTAGTCGAAACTTTTTATCCAAAACTCATTAAAACAAGCCGCGTTAAAAGTCTCATTATCAATTAAACTCTAACTACTTTGCTTTATAAAAACTCGGATAAAACTGCATGATGGATTAGTTAACCGACGATTAGGGCGATTTATCTTAATCAGCGGTTATCCGGCGGTATTTAACCGGAAAGTTATGAACTTTCAGGCCATTTCACGGCATTATGACGTCCTTTGACAATCATTTGAGGCGTTTTCGGAAAATTAATTGTTGGTGACTTTTAATGAGATGTTTGGAATATTTCGTTGGTTATAAGGAAAGTATTGATCCATGCAAATTCAATCTTTATAATAATGTGCAATGTATGTATAAAACAGAAAACGCACATTATTATTCAAAAGCTTTTTGTTACTAATCTTTGACTTAACATGATATTCTTATGATAAATTTCTTGCTGTGCAAAAAGGACAAAACATGTACCTAAGTACGCAAATTTTGTAACCAATTGAACCAGGGGCAAAGATAACAACATTAGAAATGAAACTAGAAAAATTTGTAATTCCAATTCAAAATTTAAACAATACATACTGTACTGTACTGTACCAGCCTTATAATAGTCCACTGCAGGACGTAGGCCTACCCACGAAGGGTGATTGGGCCATATCCACCACGCTGGCCCAGTGCGGGTTTGTGGATTCACATACGCCATCGAATTTCTTCTACGGACGCATGCAGGTTGCCTCACGATGTTTTCCTTTACCGAAAAGTCAGTAGTGTGAAATTCCGTACATAAATTCCAAGAACTCATTGGTACGAGACCGTGGATTTGAACCCACGACGACCTCACGATTGTAAGGCGGGTGTCACTACCTCTAGACCACCACAGCTTATAATAACAATACATACCAGGTACCGAATAATTGACGCCGGTATTTCCATACCTACTGTGACTAGATCTACCTACTAATTGATAGGTAGTTTCTAAAACTTAAGAAGAATTTATTTATCTAATTAATGTGATATAAATTGTTCAATTTCCCTGACTTTACGTCTTCAATTTATCTCCCCAATACCAACCGCCAAATAACCAACCTAACCTAACCCGGGTCCAAACAAAGGCAAATCCTAGGCAATAGCCGGTGCATTCACAGTCTAGACCAATCCTAGATAGGTGTCTACTCCATTATATCGAGCAGATCGGTAATAAGCTGCCCGTGCCCGTCCTCGCCCGATGCGACGTGTTTCGGGAAATTCTTTTTGGGAAATACTCGTAGATGGAGTGTGTGAAATAGTGAAAGTACATACTTAAAATTTTAGTTACAAAAAGTGCGATATGTTTAATGATTCTACATCCTACTAATATTATAAACGCGAAAGTTTGTGAGGATGGATGGTTGGATAGATGAATGTATGGATGTTTGTTACTCTTTCACGCAAAAACTACTAAACAGATTGAGATGAAATTTTGCAATAATATAGCTTATACACAATATATATCAGAATAACACATAGGCTATAAATTATAATGATATTGCGTCAAAAATCAAAATATCATGCGGGCGAAGCCGCGGGTAAAGACTAGTAATATAGGTATATTGATGATACTTTGTTCTATATTTATAAGTCGTGGTGGCCTAGAGGTAGTGACACCCGCCTTGCAATCGTGAGGTCGTGGGTTCAAATCCCGGTACCAATGAGTTCTTTGGAATTTATGTACGGAATTTCACACCACTGGCTTGTCGGTGAAGGAAAACATCGTGAGGAAACCTGCATACTTCCGTAGAAGAAATTCGATGGCGTATGCGAATCCACCAACCCGCACTGGGCCAGCGTGGTGGATATGGCCCAATCACCCTTCGTGGGTAGGCCTACGTCCTGCAGTGGACTATTATAAAGGTGGTACAGTACAGTACAGTATGTATTGTTTAAATTTTGATATTTGATTTATATATAAACTCTCAGAAAAGTTTTATATGCAAACAAACCCCAGTAGCGATAACACATTAATACAAAATATCTGTAAAACTCTTAAGAAAGATCTGCCATTTATCGATAACTACAATCGATACAAGTTGCCCCATCACCTATTCTTAAGGTGGGCATACACGGTCAGTTCAACTGATCAGTTTTTCGCGTCACTCCAATTAGGGCTCATTCAGTAAATTAAAAGGTGGGAATTGGTGGCTCCATGTATAAATCACTACCAGAAGCTGGGCACACATGATGAAATGATCGCATCAGTTCATCAAATAATTGCAGCGGGGTCCTAATGTAGTCAACTATTGCCGATAGGTACTGCAATGGTTTGCATGTTTGTACCACTTCGATGATTAACTGAATCTTCAGTAACTCACGTAATTTCATTTTTTTATAATAAATGATCTGAACCAAAGTTGTTTGGAATTTGATTTACTACAACTTTAATTCACATCAACTTTTGTAGGTTCGATTTTTTCGAAAATGACAGTGGTGACATAGTAAACAAAATGGCACCACTGCCTTATTAAAAAAAATATCGATCCTAGAAAAAGTTGATGAGAATCAAAGTTGTAGGAAATCAAATTATAAACATTTTTGGTTCCGATAATTTCTCATGAAATATTGAAATATCACAAGTATGGAGTAGAAACAAAATAGAACCACTAACTTATAAAAAAAATATCAATCCTGGAAAAAGTTGATGGGAACCAAAGTTGTAGGAAATCAAATTTCAAGCAACTTCGGCTTCGATTATTTCTCATGAAAAATTGAAATAACAAGTTATGGAAGAAACAAAATAGAACCACTAACTTATTAAAACAAATATCGATCCTGGAAAATGTTGATGGGAATCAAAGTTATAGGAAATCAAATTTCAAACAACTTTGATTCCGATAATTTCTCATGAAAAATTGAAATAACACAAGTTATCGAAGAAACATCATGGCACCACTGGCTCATTAAAAAAATATCGATCCTAGAAAAAGTTGATGAGAATCAAAGTTGTAAGAAATCAAATTTCAAGCAACTTCGGCTTCGATAATTTCTCATGAAAAATTGAAATAACAAGTTATGGAAGAAACAAAATGGAACCACTAACTTATTAAAAAAAATATCGATCCTAGAAAAAGTTGATGGGAATCAAAGCTGTAGGAAATCAAATTTTGAACAACTTTGGTTCCGATAATTTCTCACGAAAAATTGAAATAAAACAAGTTATCGAAGAAACATCATGGCACCATTGGCTTATTAAAAAAATATCGATCCTAGAAAAAGTTGATGAGATTCAAAGTTGTAGGAAATCAAATTTCAAGCAACTTCGGCTTCGATAATTTCTCATGAAAAATTGAAATAACAAGTTATGGAAGAAACAAAATGAAACCACTAACTTATTAAAAAAATATCGATCCTAGAAAAAGTTGATAGGAATCAAAGTTGTAGGAAATCAAATTTCAAACAACTTTGGTTCCGATAATTTCTCACAAAAAATTGAAATAAAACAAGTTATCGAAGAAACATCATGGCACCATTGGCTTATTAAAAAAATATCGATCCTAGAAAAAGTTGATGGGAATCAAACTTGTAGGAAATCAAATTTCAAACAACTTTGGTTCCAATAATTTCTCATAAAAAATTGAAATAACACAAGTTATCGAAGAAACATCATAGCACCACTGGCTCATTAAAAAAATATCGATCCTAGAAAAAGTTGATGAGAATCAAAGTTGTAAGAAATCAAATTTCAAGCAACTTCGGCTTCGATAATTTCTCATGAAAAATTGAAATAACACAAGTTATAGAAGAAACAAAATGGCACCATTGTCTTATTAAAAAAATATGGATCCTGGAAAAAGTTGATGGGAATCAAAGTTATAGGAAAACATATTTCAAACAACTTGGGTTCCGATAATTTCTCATGAAAAATTGAAATAACACAAGTTATCGAAGAAATGTAATGGCTCCACTGTCTTCAAATATGGAACCACCAATTCCCACCTTTTCTTTAACTGAATGAGCTCCCAGTTGGAGTGACGCGAAAAACTGATCAGTTTAACTGACCGTGTGTGCCCACCTTTAGAGCGCGATGAATAGGCTGAGTGCTACGTGTGTGAGCGTGCGCGACTGTCTGCCGGTGCCGGCGCGCGCGCCATTCTCGTCCGTATTAACTCCCAATTGGTAAGGCGATAGTGGCGTTCGCGGCGCGCGGAGGCGACCCGCGCGCGCTTATGTTTGTTGCGATTTCGTGATAACAGTTTCTTGTTTCTTAACGTGTTCACTGCCGACCGGCAGCGACTACGCTACCCGCTTTATCTACTTACCTAGGTACCTCCTAATGGAAGTATTCACGATTTAAAATAACATTTGTAAAAATATAATATTTAACCTAAAGTTTATATAGTGTAAATATTCAATGACTGACCTTTTTAAGTGTAAATTTCTGTTATTTCTTTTTAATTGTTTTTCTTTCTTAAGTTTTGCATGAGCTTTCATTGCTGCCAAAACATAATATGAGTTAATGTATATGTACTGCTAGGATCTAAACGTACACTAGTAACTGTGCATATTATTGTAATTTTATTAAGTTAAATAAAGAATTTTTAAAATTGAAAAAATTGAATTGACTGGGCCAGCGTGGTGGATATGGACCAATCACCCTTCGTGGGTAGGCCTACGTCCTGCAGAGGACTATTAAAAGGCTGATACAGTACAGTACAGTACTTTGTTCTAATTAAGATTATGGGTTTTTAGTCACAAAATCCTATTGGAGTATTATTTACTCTTTTACCTATGAGAATTACCTTACAGCGTCGCTTAGCTAGTTATTACTTGGCTGTACTGGCTATATATGGCAATCGCTAAAATAAAGTAACGGTCAAGTTTCGTGCGTGTGACCGCGGGTAGTGTTTATATCTGAATGCTACCACGACTTAGATGAGCCATCAAAATAAAGGTAATTTTAACCTTTCAGCTAAAATACAATTTATATACCAAAACTTTTACAAAAACCTTAATGATTAAATTAACAATGATTATTAATTTTATTTAAGGAACTCATATTATTTTACAATTTAAACTAAGGTAAATTTATACAAATAAAAGACATCTTCACCAAAGGAAAAATAAGGTTTCACAGTTTGATTGTGAGACCTGCACTAGTGACAAGTACTGTATCGCAGGGCTCAAACAGCACAAACTTCTAATGAGTTATCAGACTAAGCATATTGGTGCGGCTTTATTGAACAAATGGCCTGAAGGTGGTGTGATGTGTGGATCAATGATCTTCAGGTGAATTAATGCTGTTGAAACCACACCACGGTACCCAGCACAAACTTACTTGCATAATGACCTAATTGCAGATGTTTGTAGAGGCCGCAAATCAGCGCCGATCAATCCTGGGGGCTAGATCCCACACAAAACGCTATTGGCAACAATCAAAGACCCTTGGCTTTACTTGACTTAATCATATGACAGTTCTTCAAGCGGCTTTTGCTATCGCGAATAAGTCCACGCTTAACCTTCTGGCCACCTAAATGGTAAGCGACGTTGTGATCGAAGATAGCGCACAGACTTGGAACATAATATGCACCTAGGTTTATTCACTCTGACTTTGAAAAGATTTATTGCTTTAGCGATTATAAAAAATCTGACACTAGGGCCACCTAGCTTGTGTTAGTTGCTACGTACCCTGTCTCGTGACCTAACTGCAGATGTCTGTGGAGGCCACAAATCAGCGTCAGTTCAGGCTGGGACCTAGATCCCACACAAAGGGCCATTTACGGCGATCGAAGACGCATGGCGGATTACAGCTGCCACTTCATAGGTGCTGTAATGGCCGGACACTTGGCTAATGCTAAGGCTAATGATTATGAGGTAAATGGAGCTGTTACATCATTGCATTTACCATTTCCTCCGAAGATAATAAAATATTTCCATCGCGATAAATCCGTGTATTCTTGGAAGAAATACTTACCTATAGATTTTCGGTTGTTCTTTTTTGACGTGCATTCGGTAGTTAAGAGGTGCCGTGTTGGTCCAGAAAACGCTTTTCAAGGATTTGTACCGTATTTATGTACTAACAAGTTTTACTACCGCTATTTATCGGTTTTGGTTTATCGATGTAAGACAATATCGTGAAAAAACCTTCATATGTCCGAACTCCGAAGGAGTCATTCGATGGCATGTGAGCTGGAAAAATCACAATTTGAAGTTCAATAATACTTCGAAAGTAAGCATTAAAATCATGTTCAGCAGAGAGCTATAGGCTGATACGGTGCAGTAATAATACCTTGTATCTCTTTTACAATGTTTGAGCGTTACCGTAGTTCTGATGGTACGTTTACTTGTAAGACCTAATTCCATCGTTTAACCATGTCAGAGGCTTTCGCGTATCTTTAAAACTGACACCAGGGTGTTTAAATGACTCTCTCTCTTCCTGGCTATATATCCCACATGGTGATGGGGTCAGCCTTCTTCACTTAAATGACAATAGCAATTGGTGTTTAAATGACAATAGCTTTAAATATACGATCAAAAAAAATTGTTAAGGAAATCATATTATACAATTGACGACTTTTTGATGGATTTTGGCTTTTTGGCTTGGAAACAAATGACATTGGATAATATTAATTTATAATTTTAATTTTGACATGATTTTAATTTAGTTTATTGTAATTTATATTACTTTCTGATCATGTATATGACATTCAAAAGTGTACTTCTCTGTACTAACTTGATGAATAAATAATTGAATTGAATTGAAGGCAAAGTCATCTAATTTACATACTTACTCGTATTTGGCATCATAGATTTCATAGCAATTTGCTAGCAGTAGATATCTTTAAAGATAGACCTAGGATTATGCAGAATAGTTACCTATCGACCGGATTAACTCCCCGGGGCCGACACGGTCCGTAATGCCTATCTAGTGTCAAGCACCTGTTTATGCATAAGTAATCAGTTAACAATAATGGATTAGTGACCCCGGTGACAGCTATACCTACTAGGTACTTGGTGTGTACATACTTACAATATGGCTATGGGTATAATATGGCGTCATCTGGAAATTATACGGAGAAATGTCATACAAACGAAATAATGGAGATTGTTATTTTGGACCTTTTTGGAAGTTGGTTGAAAAGTTTTCTTTTTATACTTTATTTAGGTTATTCTTAAAATGATAGATAAAACACAAATAATGCTTATTCTCCGTACAAAATTATCCATTGTTAATACGAATAAGCGTATACTATCGAGCATTCTTTTGGCGTAGGTAGAAGTTATTTTTTACTGTTCTGTAAACATGAGTAAAAATAATAAAACTTTGGATGATCGTTATTTTTTTAGTTTGCATTTAGTCACCAGCTAACTTCGTGTATTCAGTAAACAGATATGTTTTCTTGCATCTATGCATAATTTAAATCTACTGTTAATAATTTCTTTTGAATCTTTACTCTAGATGTAAAATTAAATTTGCTTTAACTGTGTACTGTGTAATCTTTAAGTTGGTTAAGCTGTGTGCGGGTATAATTGGACCTGAGGTTCAAAATGTTGTACTAAGTTTATTATTGGTATTTAATGTTAGCCTATTGTCTGTAACCGAACCTATTTAAATAAAATACAAAAAGCATTCCATATTTTTTCCATTTCATTGAGTGTGACAGCTCTCTAACGGTTCCATCTGGGCACGATTAAATCAAAACTATAATAATATTATAGACTTACTGGCCACATACTGGCCACTATTCTCATTATCATATTTTTTTTTAATTAATATTGAAGCAAAGCCGAACTTTAAAAGACGTTTGATAAAGTTTGTTCTGGGATATTTTTATATAAAAATATTATCAGAAGTCCTTGTTTCTCGCAACAATAGGTACAATACAGCCAGACAACAATACGACTAGACAAACAACAGAATTTCGATTTTGGCCATAAATCACTTCAGACACAACTCGTACGTTTCCAAAAAAAAAATAGGAATTTCCAAATGGCCCGTGAAGGAGAAACGAACTGAACTTGACCTGACCTGACCTTCCAGAGGTCAGCTGACCTTGCATTTAGCTTTGGTTATCTCTTATACAGCGTTTTAAGGTTCAGACTCCAACAAAGCAGACTGATAGAAAGATAAACTCTTTATTGGTCACACCAAAGATACTTGTAGCGTAATTTGACTTGGTGTTTGTCAGTCGTCACCAAAGTTAAGCAACGTTCGACACGGTCAGTTTACGGATGGGTGACCGCGGGTGACATTTACAACTAAACGCTACCGTGACTCGGATGACACGTTAAATTGTAGGCCCTGTTGTATTTAACCGTTGAGTCAGAGGCCTTCCGGCTTATAAACTCTGACATCGGAGCTAGCCACCCGGTTTATACGAACTCACTTACACCGAAAATACGTACACAAACAAAAGGCTTAAAATTAGTGAAACAATTGGTGGCCCTATTGCTTAAATCTTATAAAATTGCCTAGATGAGATCGTTCCAGGCAATTTTATAAAAAAAAAATACATTCATGTGATACTTTTACTACAAATTGCGCAGGGTTTACCTTTTGTTTTTTTATGAATGTTTTTTTTGCGTAGGAAGAATGAAATAAAATCATTAACGGAAAGGAACTGCATTTCGTTTTTGCTTAGCGAGTAAGGCTTTTATACAATGAACTTACTAAATACGATGCTCTGCCACGGATTACAATATTATGTTATTTTTAAGCTTTCGTGATTTGAGCACCTTATACTTCTGGACAATTTTTTCATTACTTACTGTTTATTATGTTTTATTGCACGGTAAGGCCCATGGTAAAAGGATAAGAGAATTCACATTATAGTTATATCAGAAACTTTGCGCAGTTTCATCCAGTCCCGCTCCACTTAGCTTTGGTAGAGTTTAAGCTTTAAGGCAAAATTACGACCTGGAGGTAGATTATATTAGCTTCATTTGATAAATTGAATTGTAATTGAGCAGAATTTAGGATTTACCTGGGCAGTAAACTTTGTAAACTGATGTTCTGGCGATTTAGTCGTAAATTCTTGCAGCGTTTTCTAAGTCACAAATAAATGATTGTATCAGTTTTTAAAAGTATTTGGAGAATTTACTAATGATAACACGCAAGTACCTAGTGCAATTGAGTGATAATAACATACAGGAATATTTATTTAAGGTTATCTACTACACTTATATGCGCGCAAGATACGAGTACCTATCTCTCTAGGTATACAATACATACTGTATATGAAACACATATGTGTTGTATAGTCAAGAAGATGTCATACATATTTAGGACCCGAGCAGTTAGCCTAGTCTAATTTGAATTTTACTTGGGAAACATTTTAGCAACAATTTTCCTTTGGTACTCTTTGGGCCTTTCCAGTTATTAAAAAGAATATAATGTAGAAAATGTTTGCATTAAATATTTCAAACAAAATTTAGACTAGCAGGTGAATACTACTACTATTTTACTCCGTAAGTAAGTTCGTATAGGCCGGGTGGCTATTTTACTCCGTGAATGGTAGTCTATTGTTTTTGCTATATAAGATGGCACAGTAAGAGATAGGCTTGAGGAAAAACAGAGGTCGGATAAAGAAAGTTATTGATAATGATGATAGTCATGACAATCACTCAAATGCTCGTAAATATAACGATATTGATTCAGTAAAATCAAGCTCAGAACCGCAAGCTTCACAAAATGCTCTACAAAATATTTTCAGGTACCTTACGATTTAAAAAATACAGAATTTGAAAAAAATAAAAAAAACCGGACAAGTGCGAGTCAGGCTCGCACATCGAGGGTTCCGTGCAAACACGTTAAAATAATTAAAAACCTGTTTAGCATGTGCTAATGAAGTTCTTTTATATGATACCTTACATGATACGATTTACTCACGTTTAATTTTCAACCCATATTTTGTGAATTTTGGCCCTATTTTTTGTGATTTAAATAAAAATGTACCGTTTTTAGATTTATTCCTATATGTGTACTCTGAGACAATGCTTCTCGCGAAATTTCATAGTTCTATGTCAACGGGAAGTACCCTGTAGGTTTTGATTTTTGTGTGTCGAAATATGCGGTTTTTTACGACATAAACAGCTCTAACTTTTGTAAACGATAACTGAGAAGTTTTTCTTTTGCACAACTGCAAGAGATCATAGATATACGTATACAGTTTAAATTTCAACTCGACATCTTTACGCGTTCCCGAGATAATGTGTCTTGACATACACACAGACGGACAGACGGGCAGAGGGACAACAAAGTGATCCTATAAGGGTTCCGTTTTTTCCTTTTGAGGTACGGAACCCTAAAAAACAGCTATTTCATACAAAATTGCCAATTTCTCGAACCCCACGTTGGTTCTATATTAAAACTAACGACCTGAATCACCACCTTTCGCCTTAGTACACAAACAGTACAACTCTGGACAACTCTGTATTATAATTAAAGGTCAGTTACTATTTTAGCTCGAAACGTCACTCAAAGAAAAAAAATCGTGACAATCCGTCGCATTCTCGTAAATGTGACAATATTGTTTCCATAAAATCAAGCCCAGAACCGCGAGCTCACAAAATGCTACACAAATATTCGGGCACCTTACGTTTCCTAGGATATTTTAAGCCGTACCTTCCCGACAATTTGCCACCGATTCTCGGTCGGTAAATAAGAATTTATATTCGATATCGAAAATATTTTATTTTCGATCGAGAGCGTAATCTTTTCTTGTCAAGAAAATATTGGATGCTGGAGACGTTTTAAATTTTATTGAAAGTTGCAGTTTTGATAAACTGAACGGTGACTTCATCATCATTATTGTCTTGGTCATAAGTCGTACTTGTAATCAGGGTTATCTGCTTACCCTACACTAAACCCAAAGAAAGTGTTTAACACCATCATTACAAACAAATTTTACAATGAGGCCTACTCAAAGTTCGAGAAAAAAAAATCTGTTCCATACATAACTAACTCAGAATCAACAAAATGTATGAAACTACTGATCATTTTTTCTCGAATTTTTAAATTGGCACCACAAGTAAAAGTTGATTATAATGATGGTCCCCTTTTGTTTTTTTTTTATAAAAATTTGTAACAGAGCTAAATAGTAAAGTTAGATTCAGCGTAGGAATTCTCAGGTTTGTTGTGATGTGAGTGAAACCATCGGGATCCAGACAAGCACTGATTTATTTTTAAGCAACTTACACTAAGTAGGTATACAAATATATTTATTCTACCCTACACTATATTACTACATCTTCCCCCAAATAATTATGTTTAATAAAACCTTTATCCCCTTTATTAAAATAACATAAACACTAACTAATAGTTTATAAATTTGAACATAACTATTCAGATTATGACGTTAAGTGAATACTAAAAGAACAAAATTTAGTACCTAATATTATTATAATATCCCTCTTTTCAAAATTAACAGCTTATGGACTTACTCTTATAACTCGTATGACTATTATGTATCGATTTTGTTTTACATGTATAGAGTTTCAGCTAAATTATACTTCTATTAATAAGTAGGTACCTAATTAATTGCATTATCAGATAAGAAATACAGTGACAGTAAATTGTGTTGAACAAATGACAAACTAGGTAGTTATTGAAACATTTTACATAGGTAGTTTTCTTATTTAGAAGAAAAATATGTTAGGAAAGTTGTAATGGTAACATGAATCTGTAGTATCTTAAAATAAATTACTAGTTAATATGAAAGTTCCTCGTGTATCTACAAATCTGAATGTTATTTTTTATTCAGCATTTTTTTACGCGCTTTCTCAGCCGCCGGTCTGTGCGATCGTTTGGAATCGGGTCCGGGGGCGCGGGGCACCGGGGCCGCGGCCGCCGCCTGCTCCACGCCACGAGCATCATCAGCATCATTACCATCAACTTGATGCTCATCTTCGCTTTTGGAACTAGCCCATTGTTCATCGTCGCTATCCGGCGTAGAAATCGATGTCGTCGTTTCCTTGGGACTTGGAGTTTCGAGCTTTATCAAATGACGCCGGTTTCGCCTATAGCGTCTGCCTGAGTCATCTGCCACGAAGTAAGAGCGCGGTTGTGGGGCGCGTGCTACCACTCGCGCGCGTTTCCTTCGTCCTTCATCTGCTATGAGTACGGACTGTCCCGGTTGGAACTCCAAGAGCTGCTTTGACTTTTTATCGTAGTCGATTTTGGAGGCCTGTCGCCTGGCCATTATATTAGCGTAGTCCAGATCATTATCACGGCTCGGCTTCAGTTTGTGGACATGTACGGGTAGCCTAGTGTTGAGTCTGCGGCCCATCAGTAGTTCGGCGGGCGAACCGACACCGACGTCACGAGGCGTGGCCCGGTGGTTCAGCAGACCCAGATAAAAATCACTGCCTGATGCAATAGACTTGATAAGTATGTTTTTTACGGTTCGAACACTTCTCTCACTGAGTCCATTTGACTGTGGATAATTAGGCGAAGTGGTAGTGTGGCGAAATCCCCACTGCCTACAGAAATCCGTAAAAACCTTGGAGGAATAATAGGCCGGTCCATTATCAGAAATTAATTCCTGAGGAACGCCATGCCTCGCGAATTGATCTTTCATTGCGGCAATCACCGCTTTCGAGCCGATGTTGGTGAGTGGACTGACTTCTATAAAATTAGAAAAATAATCTACCAAAATGAGAAAGTTTTTTCCAGCGTACTGAAAAATATCCGATCCTAGCTTGACCCAGGGTAAGCTCGGTACGGGGTGGGGGAGAAGCGGCTCTCGTGTGGGGCGCGGCGCGCGCTCGGCGCACGCGGCGCAGCGGCGCACCATCGCCTCGATGTCGCGCGACATGCCCGGCCAGTACATGACCTCGCGCGCGTGCCGCTTGCATCGGTCTATGCCCATGTGCCCGTCGTGTACGCGGCTTAACATTTCCGATCGGATTGCTCGCGGAATAAAAACCAAGTTATCCTTGAAAATAATACCATTTATATGTTCGAAACTATCTTTTAACGACCACAAACATCTCACACGCTCGTCGACTTCGTATTTATTAGTCGGCCAACCTTCACTGATATATTTAATTATTAGCTGACACTCGTTATCACTACTTATGGCCTCTTTTATAATCTTCATTTTGGCATCGCTGAATCTTACATTTTCAATCACAAAACACGATTGAGCTTTTACCTCTTCCTCAATCTTTCCCGTCACCGCGTCCGGCAACTCTCGAGCCCTCGAGAGCGCGTCAGCTACGAATAGGTATTTACCTGGCTTATAAACGACATTAAATTCATATCGTTGAATGCGTAACATCATACGCTGGAGCCGCGCAGGAATCGAATCGAGCGATTTCTGAAAAAGCGCCTCGAGCGGTTTGTGATCAGTTTCCACCGTAACATCACTTCGGCCGTAAACATACTGATGGAAACGTTCTAACGCGAAAACAATAGCTAGAAGCTCTTTCTCTATCTGTGCGTACCTACCTTGGGTGTCGGTGAGCGTAGCAGAGGCGAATTCTACCGGGCGCTGCCACTGAAGCAACACGGCACCGAGGGCTTGCGAGCTGGCATCCACCGAGACCAGCACAGGTTCGCGCACGGAGTACAGCGCCAGCACGGGCGCGCTGCACACGGCGCGCTTCAGCGCGCGCACCGCCTCGCTGTGCGCATGTTCCCACACCCACGCGCTGTCTTTCTTTAATAACCCACGTAAGGGCGTCGCTGTATCTGAATAGTTCGGTATAAACTTCGATAGGTAGTTTATCATACCTAAAAACCGCTCTAATGACGGCTTATCTTTGGGATCGGGCATGTCCTCGATCGCCTTTATTTTGTTTCTGTCGATTGACATGCCTCGTTTGCTGAAAGTATGTCCTAGATAACTAACCTCACTGACCTGGAACTCGCACTTTTCTTCATTGAATTTGATGCCGACCTTGCGCGCCCTCTCTAACAATTTCTTAAGACGCTCGTCGTGCTGGGCTTTGTCGGATCCCCAAACGATTATATCGTCGATGAAGGAATCGACCCCGTCCAAATCTTCCAGAAACTGGCGGACTTTGGAGTGAAAAACCTCTGAAGCACAATTGATTCCATACGGCAACCGTAAAAATTGATATCTACCAAACGGAGTTCCAAAAGTACAAAGGTCAGCGCTGACGTCATCTTTTTTTTTTTTTTTTTTTTATTTCGAATAGGTTTGCGTTTGACTACACACTGCCTGATGTTAAGCAGATGTGCGGTCTAGGGTGTAGCACGCTTACCTAGAAGATACCTATTTACTCGGGATTTGAAGACACTCACGTTGTACTTTAACGGAAAGACAGACCCAGGCAAAGCATTCCACATTCCGGCTGTTCGTATGAGGAATGAGGATTCGAAACGCTTGGTTCTAACGCGCGGAATGTCCACCATAAAAGGGTGGCGCTTTGGTCGCGTCCGTCTAGCCGTACGATAGAAAAAAGGGGCAGGGGGGACCAGATTGTGCAACTCCTGGGCGCACTCTCCGAAGTGTATCCGGTAAAAGACCGACAAACACGCTACCTTGCGACGATGCTCAAGACTTTGCAGCTGCGTCTTAGTCAAGGTGTCGTTGTCAATCAGCCTCTTGGCTCGCCTCTCAATCGACTCCAGAGCCTCCAGTTGATATTTGGCAGAGCCATCCCAAAGGTGAGAGCAGTATTCCATGCAAGACCTGACTTGTGCTTTATAAAGACAAAGCAGTTGCTCAGGTGTGAAATACCGTCTCACCTTAGAGAGAACACCAAGTTTTTTGGAGGCTAATTGGGCTTTGGACTCTATGTAAGAGCCAAAGTTAAGAGAAGATGAGAGTGAAACGCCTAATAGTTCCAAGCTGTCAGTTACCGGAACAGAGACATCACGGAAAGCGGGAGACAATTGAAAGGGTCTCTTTTTGGCCGAAAACAGACAGCCCTGAGTCTTTGTGGCATTAAACTTGACCAGGTTAGCATCACCCCAGTCGGATACCGCCTGCAGACTCAAGTTGAGCCGTTCAACCATAGCCTCTCTGTATAACTCGATCTGTGGCCCGCTGGTTCTTGCATCGGATGTGTAGCTCTCCACGACTGTGCTGTCATCTGCGTACCCAAAGATCCCGGGCTTAAGCAGATCGTTGATATGCAGTAGGAAGAGTGTCGCAGAGAGCACAGACCCCTGAGGAACACCGGCATTGATAGCCATTTGGTCTGACGAGCAGCCATCAACGACAACTCGTATCGACCGATTCCTCAAGAAATCTGATATCCATGTGCAGAAATCAGCAGGCAGGCCGTAAGATGGAAGCTTGCCAATAAGGCTCTCGTGCCAGACCCTATCAAAAGCCTTGGAAATGTCCAAAGAGACAGCCAACGCCTCCCCGTGCTTCCCCATGACCTCACTCCAGATGTGTGTGGCGTACGCTAGAAGGTCCCCAGTAGACCGGTTTCGGCGAAAGCCGTACTGGCGGTCACTGAGTAAGTCATTCGCTTCCAGGTAGGCCAGGAGTCTGTTATTAAGAACGCGTTCCATACTCTTACAGAGTATAGACGTGATCGAAATTGGTCTGTAGTTGGCAGGGTCGGCACGGCTGCCCTTCTTGGGTACAGGTTGCACGTTAGCAAGCTTCCAAGATTTGGGCACTTGACCTGTCTTCAGAGATAGGCGAAAGAGGCGAGTCAGCACAGGCGACAGCTCAGGCGCACAAGTCCTCAATACAATGGCCGGAATACCATCAGGGCCACTGGCTTTGTTCACATCTAGACTGCGGAGAACCTTGAGGACCTCCTTTTGCCGGATGTGTATTTCACTCATTACAGTGTCACAGTTTGGCAAAGTTGGAGGTCTCGCACTACCGGGGTCCAGACGCGAAGACTCAGCAAATTGAGATGCAAATAAATTTGCTTTCTCCACCGCGGTATGGGCCAGTGAACCATTGGGTTTCAGCAACGGAGGCAATGAGGGGCGGCAGAAGTTCGCTTCAACCGATTTAGCTAGGGACCAGAATGCCTTACTACCCGCAGGGTAAGAAGCAAGCTTGTTTCCTATTCGACTAATGTGGTCAAAGCGAGCCCTCCGCATAACCTTTTTGCAGGACTTAGCAGCCCTATTGTATGCCTTCTTCCTCAGACGAACGTCCCTCAACTTACGGTTTCGAGCATCGACCCAAGCCAGGTATGCCTGATGCTTTTGCGCTTCGGCGCGTCCACATTCAGGCCCAAACCAGGGCCGAGCCTTGCTAGACAGAGGCACGTCCGAAAATGGGATGAAGTATTCCATGGCGGTACGAAGCACATCTGTCACGGCATCCGCGCACGCAGAAGGATCATCGGAAGAAAAACAAACAGGCTGCCAAGGATAAGAAGCAAAGAAACACCGCATCTCATCCCAATCTGCTGACTTGTACCGCCACACGCGCCGTGACCCTTTGGGACTGGGGTCTGATGGGGAGTAGACGGATACAGATTTCACCAGACAGTGGTCAGATGTACCTAACGGTGGGAAGACCGCCACAGAATAACGGTCTGGATCGGTAGTCAGCAGAAGGTCCAAGCAGTAGGCCGTGTGCGAGTCAACATCAGGTACCCGTGTGGCGCCTTGAACCAGCTGAGTGAGATCAAGTGTCAAGGCAAGCTTGCGCGTCTCAAGCCCAGCATGGTTTGTGTCCAGGTATGGGTGAAGCCACTCTTTATGGTGGCCATTAAAATCCCCCAGGATCACTAATTGGGCCGAAGGGTAGCTGAGCTGAGCAGCATCCGCCGCCTCACTAAGGTATTCGGTGAGTCTGGTCGTCTCCTGGTCTCCGCTATGTGATCGGTATACACAGGCGTAGATAATTTTCTCTACGCCAGTATCCGCCAAAGCCCAGAGCACGGAAAATGAAGGGTCTTCAAACCTACGAAGGCGCAGAAAGCAAATGTCATCCCGGGCGTACACGCATACACCCGCACGTGGTTTGAAACGGTGCTCCAGGGAGTACCCTGGGTAGGAAAGATACGACACGTCGGATGGACCAGCAATCTGCGTCTCCGTGAGAAACAATAGGTGGGGACGATCTGTCTCGAGATGATGATGGACAGGCGTGATATTGGAGTGCAGGCCCCGAATATTGCACAGGTGCACTTTAAGTGAGAGGGAGTGCTGCCGCTGTGTACACGTTCTTTTTCTTCTAGTGTTTCTCATGGTTAATAATGGCGGAGTAAAGTAGGTAGAAAGTCGGAAGTGGAACGAGACGTCACTCTGCAGATTCAGTGGTACAACACAAAAACCACACACATCCACGGTAGACTAGCCTGGAGACCGCGGGGACGCCCGAGCCCCCCCAAGGATGTCCATCGGGCCCTCTCGTCCGGTCGCCAACCGGCACGATGGCGCATCCCTGGGATTTTTCGACAGATGGCGGGGCAGCCTTTCGTGAGTGGCTAGCTCACTACTTGGGCCCCCTACTATCTGCGGTCGGCCAGCGACAAACCGTGCCTCGGATCCCGCTGCCCTCCTCGACTAGTCGGCCGATGCGGAAATCAAAGTGTGCACCGTATTCGAACCCCCAGAGGACGCTACTGTTCCGACCCGACTCCCAGAATGGCGTCACTAGACCACGCGCCGGAACACGAGCTCGAGAGAGTCGCTTGGCGGCGCGGCTTAGTCTGGTGGGTGGTCTCTCGCCGCGGCTATAGCCTACCACCAGTATGGTTGCTGCCTGGTTAGCACCACCCAGGACCACGTGTGGGGGACAAAAAATTAGAAGGGTTCCTACCCACGGACGAAGGCAGCTCGATCCCAATCATCTAACTGGACCATCCAAAACCCGGAGCGGGCGTCTAACTTGCTGAACATGGTGGCGCCCTCTAGCTGTGTGGCGATCTCGGTGAGTGTCGGCAGCGGATAATGCGCTCGACGCACCGCGCGGTTTAGCGGCCGCGGGTCGAGACACACCTTGATACTTCCATCTTTTTTCGGTGCCACCACGATGGCATTCACCCACGGCGTGGGGTGCGAAACTTTTCTGACAACTCCCATTTTCTCCATACGACCTAACTCGTGCAGCAACTTATCGCGAACTCCCATGGGAATTTTTCTAACCGGACAGACTGACGGCTGGATATTCTTATCGATAACAATACTATATTTACCTGGCAGTTTGCCGAGACCTCGAAATAGATCTTTGTACATATCTATATTCAGTGAACATATGCGTTGTATCATTCCCATGTTTTCGCACGCAAACTTTCCTAACACATTTTGACAATCAAAATCAGCTATCACAAAGCGCAATTTATAAGCCACATTCTTATAAACCCAATCGATATCGGTAGAACCAACGATAGGTATATGATATAGGCCTTCGCCTTAATCTCATAAATTAAACCAGGATTTATCGGATTCGCTAGGATTTATTTCGTAGTATTTCAAACGTCGACCATATGCACCGCACCAAGAATAACAACTGTGACACTGACCGAATGAGTAATGTTCATTTGTCATCTTACCTCTCAGTGTTACCACTGCAATAATATAAAAAGCATAGACTATGAAGCAAATGAACATTACTCCTTCACGACATAATATTTTAAATAGTAAGAATATAAATCAAAAATGAATTAAAACAATAATGAAGCTAACAGCTCGGCCATCCTGTAATGGTGAGTCCTCTCACACAATGAGTAACACGAATCGAACAAACTTGGCCGGATTTGAAGACACAAAAATAAAAAATATTATACACCTAATACAGTAAACATATAATAGAATCACAGTAAAATAATTTTGTGGTAAAACATCAAAATAAATTATTTCGTTATCAAAATCTTGCATAGTCTGCTAAATTCTGCGACCATCTGTACAACATCGGTTTCCCAATGCCGTTCGCTATCTGCACTGATCGCTCACAGCTTATGCTCACATCACAAGTAATCTAAGGATTATAAATATTACAGTCAAAATCTTGCATAGTCTGATATAATCTACGACCATCTGTGCAACATTGGTTTCCCAATGCCGTTCGCTATCTGCACTGATCGCTCACAGCTTATGCTTACATCACAAGTAATAATTACAAGGATTATAAATATTACAATCAAAATCTTGCATACTCTGATCTAATCTACGACCATCTGTGCGACATCGGTTTCCCAATGCCGTTCGCTATCTGCACTGATCGTTCACATGCTCACATTACGTATAATTTATTAAAATCTAAAGAATCTTAACTATAACATTTTTAGTTTCATAAATAATAAATATAAATCAGTAAATCAGAAACAATAAATCTTTTAGTTGCTAATCACGATCATCATCACTTTCACTCGTATCACTGTTGCAGCCTTTAAAACTAAGCCAAGGGTGAACTTTATCCAATGCTACAATATTCTCGTATCTTTTATTACCCTTTTTAGTAAGTGGTGTATCTTCAACGAGAAACCTATCATTAGGTAGAATTTTCATAATACGATAAGGACCATGATATTTCGCAACTAACTTTTTAGATTTTCCCGCATGATCTTTATCAATAATAGTCCGCTCAACTCTCACAAGGTCACCTTCTTTGTAAGAAGTTGCCCTTTTCCTATTTTTATCGTACTTTAACTTAGATGCTTCCTGGTTTTTATTGATTCTATCGCAGGCATTTGATCTTAACTGCGTTAAATCATCACCACTAATTCGTTTCGTCGTTTCGGTAAGTATATCACTAAGCACATTCTCCGTAGGGCCAACTAGCCTGCATCCAAATAATAGCTCAGATGGACTTTTGCTCGTTGTTTTATTTATGGTGGTGTTTATACCCAACTGAATATCACCTAAAAATGCATCCCAAGTATTATCATTTTCATTGTGACACGTTGTACTCAAAGCATCTAAGATAGTGCGGTTAAACCTTTCGACTTGGCCGTTGGCCCTCGGTGTGGCTACGGCGTTAAGTATATGCTTTATATTTAGCTTTCCAGTGAACTCTGTAAATTGAGTACTAGTGAAACATGATCCCCGATCAGTAATCAGTCTCGAAGGTACCCCGAAATAAGAGAAGTGTTCTTTAAATACTTTGATGGCAGTTGCAGTTTTTGTATCGCGAACTGCGCGTATGTTTATATATTTGGTAAACGCGTCTATAATTACCAATATGTAATTATTGCCCCTTTTGGAACGAACGAACGGTCCTAAATGATCCGCGTGGATTGTATGAAATGGAATTTCGATTTTCGGTATGGGGTGTAGTGAACCTTCTTTCGCACCACCGGGTGCCTTGTGATGCGCACATTCCAAACAGGCAGCAACATATTTTTTCGTAAACCGGCGCATTTTAGGGAACCAAAAGCTAGCTTGTAAACGGCTGAGAGTTTTATCAAACCCAAAATGACCTACATCGTCGTGATTCTTTTTTAATAATTGCCACCTTACACTACGTGGTACCACCCACCTTAAACCTTTTTCTACCACCCTGTAGATATGATTACCCTTAAGCTGATAGTTATTCCTAACGTCAGCAACGTATTTAGTATCGTCGTCTTGCAGAATTCGTTTGATGCGTTTAATCTCGTCGTCGTTTTGTTGAACAGTAACAATCCAGTCATTCACGTCTATATTCAAAACGTCAATGACATGGGCTTCTTCGACTTGGTTCGGCTCTGATACGGGATTACGACTTAGAGCGTCAACATGCGCCATACGCGTGCCCGGCCTGTATTCTATAGCACAGTCAAATTCTTGAAACTGTACCCACCAACGTGAAATCCGAGGGATCAAGTCTCTTTTCGTGAGTGTCGTACGTAGCGCGTTGCAGTCGGTTACAATTTTAAACGGTAAACCTAGTAAGTAAACTCGAAAACGGTTTAACGAGGCTATGACAGCAAGTGTCTCTAATTCAAACGAATGTAACTTTTGTTCGTCCTTAGTTGTTTTCCGACTGTAATAAGCTACTGGCCTAAGCAGAGTATCGTTGCCACGCTGCATTAAAATACCCGCTACACCTAGCTTAGAAGCATCCGTATGCAATTCTGTTTCTAGTTTTGGATTGTAGAGAGCTAATATAGGTCGCTCGGTAAGTCGTTCTTTTAATGTATTAAACGCATCAGTTTGCTCGTTTGTCCATTTCCACTCAAATTTTGTGCTCAACAGATCAGTCAAAGGACGTGCTATAAGAGCAAAATTTTTAACGAACCGCCTGAAGAAGCTTGCGAGGCCAATGAACCGTCTAACATCATGAACGTTTTTGGGCACCGGAAAGTTCGTTATTGCTGTTGTTTTTCTAAGACCGGGTTTTATGCCGTCGCCGCTGACATGAAACCCAAGAAAATCGATTACTTTTTCAAAGAAACAACATTTTTTTAGTTTGAGTGTTAGTCCTGATTCTTTGATTAACCCAAGCACCTCATGTAACCTAAACATTCCTTCATCAAAGGAGCGTGCTGGTATAAGCACGTCATCCATATATATTATGATGTAAGTTAGTTTACCTAGAACTTTATGCATTGCTCGTTGGAAAACTGATGGCGCGTTCGCCAGCCCAAAGGGCATGCGCTTAAACTGAAATTGGCCATCAGGGGTAACAAAAGCAGTTTTGTCTTGGGAATGCTCTACTATTGGTATTTGGTAATAGCCCGAAGCAAGATCGAGGCTGATAAACAAGCTATGTCCAGTCAGTCGATCTAGAAGGTCGTCTATTAGTGGTAAGGGGTAATGTTCCTTCCTAGTTTTATTGTTTAGAGCCCGATAGTCAACGCAAAGTCTTTTTTCGCCAGTTTTCTTTTTAACGAGTAATATTGGGCTTGCATACGCTGAATTTGACTCGCATACTATATCCGCGTCAATCATTTCTTTAACCATAGATCGTACTAGCTCGCGTTCAGGATATGGTAATCTATAGGGTCGGTACACTACCGGTTTCGTATCATTTAATTCAATGTCCATTTGTACTACATTGGTAAAGCCTAGGTCTTTTAAAGAGTTAGAAAAACAAACCTCGAATGTTTTTAGTAGAGATTTTAACTGTTCTATCTGGTTTATAGATAGGTTTGAGCCAAAATTCAGGTCTGAATCAGCATGAGCTTCGTCAAAGTCAAGAATGTTAACCTCAAAAGATCTATTAACTGTTGGAGCTCGTGTCAATAGATTTCCCTTTCTTAGTACTACCGGATTAACACTTACGTTTTGTACCAAAATTCCGCTTTTACCACTTTCAAAACTATATTCCCCCGCCAGTAGGAAGAATTCATTATCAGGCTTCCCTCTTATCGACCCCGTTATGTAGACTGTGCCCGAGTAATCGTCACTAGCCACGACAGGCACTACCATTGTTTGTTGCGATGGTATAGTGACATCACTATGCAAGATCAAATCAAGTTTTAAGGTAAGGCTTCTGGTGAATTTTAAGGTGTCCGCGGTTTTTATTAACAAGATTCCCGGCCGTTCTGTAAAATTGTGTCCAATGAGCGCAGAATACTTTATTACACCATCATCAACAATAAATACATCGATATTCTCTACAATGTCTTGTATTTTTATTTCTACCCTTGCTACACCTAACGGTATTGTAACGTTGCCACCTAAACCTCTCAAGATTGGGAGGTTGTCGTTAGTCCAATTTATTCCCAGATTTTTAGCAACGCTGTATCTTATTAATGAGCACTGGCTACCCAAGTCAATGTATCCGTCTAGCAAAGCACCTCCTAGTCATAATTGAACTTTGTATTTATCATTTGAGTTATCGGTTTCGATTTGCATAACAGATTTCTCTTGCATTGGACTATTGTTATTTTTAGAGTCATTTGGTAACTTGGAACAATCGATGGAGGTGTGTCCTAGTCTGTTGCATATATTGCATTTAAGTATTTTTTTCGGGCATTTGAAACTGAAGTGGCCAACTTCGCCGCAATTGAAACATTTGTGGGGCGCGTTAGAAACTGGTCTATTAGGCGGTAGTGATTTTAAATTACCTGCATTGTTATATGGTTTCGAAGTGACGTTAGATGAAGGAAACCCAACCATGTTGCTACTGCCCCGCTTATCCTGAGCTGATCTATTAGGTCTATCATTATCCTGAGGTTGGCGCTTTATAGACTGGAAATATTGTAATACTTGTTCGGGCTCTTGACATTTAGTGGCTTTGGCACCTAACCTTAAAGACCGGTCCTCTATGCCATACAATAGGCAGTCTACAGCGCGTTTGCCATATATTTCACAGCGGTTTAATAAGTTGACCTTTTCGTAATAATAGAGTTCTAGTGGTTCGTTATATCTCACGCGCTTTGAAAGCATTTCCGTAAGTAATTCGGCGTAATCATCGCTACTAGGGAAAGATTCGATTAGCTTTGCCTTCCATTCTTGCCACGAAAATGACATAGAAGGTAATGCCTGATACCATGATCTAGCGACTCCCGATAGTTTTGGCAAAGCGTAATGTATTATCTGAGCGTCACCCCAATTATACAGTTTTGAACACTCTTCTACCTTACTCAACCACATTTGGATTGTTTGGCCTTTGATCATAGGATCGAATTCTGGCAGAACGTTGCCTAACATAGGAAATTTATTTCCACCAGATACATTTAAGGACTTGGCTAAATCGGTAAGGAATTGTGCATTGATATTAAGTTCACCCTTACCTTCGTTACGTGGCGTACCTAGGCGCTTGCTGCGACTCCGCTCACGACTGGAGCTCAGCTGGGAGCGACGTCTCCGCTCACGTCTGGAACTCGGCAGCGTACGTCGTCCCCGTACACGGCTCGAACTCGGCGGTGCGCGACGTCCTCGCTCTCGGCTGGAACTCGTCTGCGCACGGCGTCTCCGCTCAGGACTGGAACTCGTCTGCTCGCGGCGGGCCCGCTTACGGCTGGGGCTCGGATGCGCGTTGCGCTTGCGCCTGCGATGTCTGTCGCGGCTTCGCTTCCGTTCATAACTGCGACTGCGGCGGTCTGTGTGTCTACGGCTCAAACTTCTACTTCTACGACGACGGTAAAGTTTACGACGACCTCGTGAATTACTCGCACTATTGCTGCTACTTGTTGCAGATGAATCAGTTGACGAATCCTGCCTGGCCCGTCGATCACGCTTGCGCTTGACTTGACGGGTTCTGCTTCTTTCACTTGTACTGCTGCTCCTCGTACGTTTTCTACTTTTGCGAGGCCTTTCGTTTTGAGCACCCGCAGCACTCGAAGAGCTCCTTATGCCAGTTTCCAAGGCGTGCGGTGGATCGCTTGGTGTTCCACTTCTACTTCGTCGTAGTTGACGTTTTTTCATAATGCCGGATCAAAAATCTTTGTTTACGTCGGGATTCTTCAAAATAGTGGGCTTGTGCGTTTTATCCCACTTCTGAGATATAGGCCTTCGCCTTAATCTCATAAATTAAACCAGGATTTATCGGATTCGCTAGGATTTATTTCGTAGTATTTCAAACGTCGACCATATGCACCGCACCAAGAATAACAACTGTGACACTGACCGAATGAGTAATGTTCATTTGTCATCTTACCTCTCAGTGTTACCACTGCAATAATATAAAAAGCATAGACTATGAAGCAAATGAACATTACTCCTTCACGACATAATATTTTAAATAGTAAGAATATAAATCAAAAATGAATTAAAACAATAATGAAGCTAACAATAGCTACCGCAGAATGACTGCGCCCTCGTGCTATCGGGATTCAAATTTTGCACAGAAAGCCCAAGCCGAACAAATGTTTTAAAGGACATTACATTTAAATCAGAACCAGAATCTAATTTGAATAACTCTTTTTTTTCCGTTAAGCGATAATACTAAAGTCTCATACCATTTAGAGTCCTTACTGTCACGTTCTTGCGATATCGTAGAAATAAAATACAGCTCGTCATCCTCACTGTCGCCGTCGCGATAGTCGACACAGTCATCGTCAACACTTATTTCAAACACGCGACGCTTTAGTTTCGGACACATATTTTTGAAATGTCCACGTTCATTACACCAAAAACACATAGCCGTTTTAGCGGGACATCTATTGCCATCACAATTATAACCAGCACACGCGAAACACGGTTTTCTCGCCGATGTAGAAGCAGCCGGGGCTGTTACCCGGTGCGGCGGGACGCGCCACGCCGCTTGCGCGTGCCTACGGCCGTGCGGCCGGCCGGCGCCGGCGCCGCTCGCACCGGCGCGTGACCCGCCGCGCCAACCACGCACGTTCATCGCATCTACCGCCACGTTTGATGATCCAGCCTCTTCGGTTCCGGTCTTGCAACCCTCTATCTCTCGTTGTTCTTCCGTCGACATCTCGCTAGCTTGACAAATCTTCACCGCCCTAGCTAAAGTCAAATCGTCGGCACGAAGTAGTCGATCACGCAGCTTGCCGTCGCGTACTCCACAAACAATTCTGTCTCGTACTAAGCCTTCTTCGAGGTGCTCGAACTCGCAGTATTGCGTTAGCAATTTAAGAACAGTCACATAATCGTCTATTGACTCGCCGTTCTCCTGATTTCGTGTAAAAAACTTGAAACGGGCCATGGTCGTATTTTGCTTAGTTTCAAAGTGCTCGTTATACTTTTTAACGAGCGTATCTAAACAATCTTTGTTTTCGTCCTTGGTAAATTTGAAGGTCGTAAACACATCATAGCCCTCTGATCCAATTAAGTTGATGAGTAGACTGGCTTGCACATCTTTAGGCTCTTTATAAACACCGGACGCCTTTAGAAACACACAAAATTGTTTGTGCCATTTCCGCCATGATTCCGCTCGACACGCCGGCCCGCCTTCCAGACATAATTCTGCTGGCGGCCGCGCGTGTTCCATTATCACAAACTAACGATACTTCGAAAAATACTTCGCGAACCAATTACTTTTACTAACACTTTCTAACAATTAACCACCGCTGTCACCATGTTGTGATGTGAGTGAAACCATCGGGATCCAGACAAGCACTGATTTATTTTTAAGCAACTTACACTAAGTAGGTATACAAATATATTTATTCTACCCTACACTATATTACTACAAGGTTTAGATATTACTTAGTGTAATATTATTTTTTACGTTATCCTACTGAATCATCATCATTATCATTTCAGCTACAAAACTTGTAATCTCTTAGCAACTGTTTTTTTATTTTTCATACTTCTCCAATAAGACTGGTTAAAGCGGCTTACACACAACTGAACGTGTTATACACTATTCTGTGTGTAGGCAATAAATATATATTGTACACCTTTAAAATTTTCTGCTGTGTGCATAAAAATGTATAAAGTTGCGTAAATTTTCTCGAAACAAATTCTATACCAAGATTATTTTTTGCAAAAATTAGCATGACCGACTTCACCCGTGTACAGAATTCGCGAATACTTCGTACGGATCTATGTAGCATTTTTCACATTATTGTTGATTTATCAAAAATGGCTCAGTCGATTTCGATAAAATTTAAATGGGACCAATTTCGAAGTATACTCCTTCCAATAAAAAAAGAATTATTGAAATTGGACTACTATGAAAAAAGTTATGCGTGGTTATACATAAAAAAATATATATACGCGTCGAATTGTATACCTCCTCCGGTGGTTCGTCGGTCAAAAAATGTCACATGATAAAAATATCGCTTGACATAATTAACGCTTGCGTTACCGGAACGCAAAATAAAATTCATTAATATACGCTAATTTTACAGCAACCTACCCAAAAAGCACGCACAAGTCAAACATTACATTACTGCAGATAAAATTATGCAAATTACTTACCAATTATTCACACAAACGATTCCCGATTGGGAATTAATCGTGGCCGTACCACGGTCGCTGCATCGCGCTGTCACGATCGATCTTCGTCCAATGCAGCGAGATTTACGACCGACAACCTGACCATTGCTGTGTACAATCGCCGTGACATGAGACGTACGCTTCACCGCTGGCAATGGTTAGGAAATTTATTGTAGCTGTTGCTAAGACTTTGGGAAGACGGGCCTGAGTGGGAGTAGGAGATCGTGTGCATTCGAGTGCTAGGAAAGCTGCTGATTCGTGAAGTTCAATTAGTTTGAAAGATTAAGTTGCGTTTTGTATACAAACTGTTGCTTTACTAAATGCAGGGATTTTCTTGCAGATTCCTATGCAAGTAAAATTGTACAGCTGTAAACAGATCCTACTAATATTATAAACGTGAAAGTTTGTGAGGATGGATGGATGGATGGATGTATGGATGTTTGTTACTCTTTCACGCAAAAACTACTGAACGGATTGAGATGAAACTTTGCAATAATATAGCTTATATATCAGAATAACACATAGGCTATAAATTATATTGATATATTGCGTATGCGGGCGAAGCCGCGGGTAAAAACTAGTAAAAAATAAAACAGCTGAATCTTCGCGATTTTTGGATAGACCCAACAGCAAAAGTTATTCTCAATGTGATGAGTAGATAATAAATAATTATTTTTTATTTCTGAAAATCCCTATAGTTAGCAGAGTTACAACTTGTATTTAAGGTAAGATACAGCTGCAGGTACCGGCAAGCGCAGCGTAGGACGTCCACCCACAAGGTGGACGGATGACCTTGTTAGGACCGCAGGATCGAGCTGGATGCAAACCGCTATCAACCGGCCTTATTGGAAATCATTAGGGGAGGCCTATGTCCAGCAGTGGACGTCCTATGGCTGAAATGATGATGATGATGATGACAGCTGCAGGTAAGTGACTGATGCGATTGATTTTTCACCGACGAACCACCGGAGGAGGTATACAATTCGACGCGTATATATTATACGTATATATATTTTTTTATGTATAACCTCGCATAACTTTTTTCATAGTGGTCCGATTTCCATAATTATTTTTTTATCGAAAAGAATATACTTTGAAATTGGTCCCATTAAAATTTTATCGAAACCGACTGAGCCGTTTTTGATAAATCAACAATAATGTGAAAAATGTTACATCGATCCGTGCATAATATTTGCATTCTAGCGATGCGCCCCGGCTTCGCACAGGTGTATTATACATATAAACATTTCTTTTAAATTACTCTATCAATTAAAATTAACTGCATCAAAATCCGTTGCGTAGTTTTAAATATATAAGCATACATGGGGAGAGACAGCGGAAAGCGAGTTTGTTTTATACTATGTAATGATTCTGTACACGAGTGAAGTCGGTCATGCTATTTTTTGCGAAAAATAATTATAAAGACAATAAACAATTAGTTAAAAATATCGGTAAAATATATTAAGGTACCGATCAGTTGACTTTGGTGTCAGGGCTACTTATTAGGAAACCAAAAAGTCTCTGATGACTAAACGGCTAAATCTAAAACTGGGTGCATGTTGTAAATGCCACTCACGCTCACAAAGTTGCAATTCTTCACTAAAGCTACAAGCACAATTTATATGTCACAAACGAACAGACAGGACAAAAAACGTCACCTTACAGACATGCCACACGGGCGTTGACGCCGCGACATTGCACCGCGGCGTCACCGCCGCTGCACCGCCGCGGTGCAGCGGCGGTGCTGAGCGTCGTCGCGGCGTCACCGCGACGACCAGTGTTGCCGGTAGCGATTTAGACATTAAATCTAGAGTATTCGAGTATGAATTTTTATCGGGAAAAAAGGTATTGACGACAACCGTTCAATCTTAAACTGAAGATGAGAAAAATCCCTCGTACACGTTAGAAATCAGATCGTGTAATTTGTCACGACGAATGTCACAGTAACAGCTTTCCAAGTGACAGCTGTCAAACTTCAAAGTGATTTATCTCGGTCATTATCAATGCTAGACTACTGTTGTCTTCACAAAAGTAATAGAGCTCGACGAAATCTACATTTCGGATGACAGCCTTCAAACTTAAAAGTGATTTATCTCGGTAATTATCGATTCTAGACTACTGCTCTCTTAACAAAAGTAATAGAGCTCGACGAGATCTACATTTCGGATGACAGCTGTCAAACTTAAAAGTGATTTATCTCGGTTATTATTGATTCTAGACCATTAATGTCTTCACAAAAGTGATAGAACTCAACGAGATCTACATTTCAGATGACAGCTGTCAAAACTTAAAAGTGATTTATCTCGGTAATTATTGATTCTAGACTACTGCTTTCTTCACAAAAGTAATAGAGCTCGACGAAATCTACATTTCATTTCGGATGACAGCTGTCAAACTTAAAAGTGATTTATCTCGGTTATTATTGATTCCAGACCATTGATGCCTTCACCAAAATGATAGAACTCAACGAGATCTACGTTTTGGATGACAGCTGTCAAACTTCAAAGTGATTTATCTCGGTTATTATCGATTCTAGACTACTGCTCTCTTAACAAAAGTAATAGAGCTCGACGAGATCTACATTTCGGATGACAGCTGTCAAACTTAAAAGTGATTTATCTCGGTAATATCGATTCTAGGCTACTGCTCTCTTCACAAAAGTAATAAAGCTCCACGAGATCTACATTTTGGGATAACTTTGAAGTTTGACAGCTGTCATCCGAAATGTAGATCTTGTTGAGCTTTATCACTTTTGTGAAGACATCAATGGTCTATAATCAATAATAACCGAGATACTTAAATAACTTTGAAGTTTAACAGCTGTCATCCGAAATGTAGATTTCGTCGAGCTCTATTACTTTTGTGAAGAGAGCAGTAGTCTAGAATCAATAATTACCGAGATAAATCACTTTTAAGTTTTGACAGCTATCATCTGAAATGTAGATCTCGTTGAGTTCTATCACTTTTGTGAAGACATTAATGGTCTAGAATCAATATTAACCGAGATAAACTCACTTTGAAGTTTGACAGCTGTCATCCGAAATGTAGATCTTGTCGAGTTCTATTACTTTTGTGAAGACAGCAGTAGTCTAGAAACGATAATGACCGAGATAAATCACTTTAAAGTTTGACAGCTGTCACTTGGACAGCTGTTACTGTGCCACTCGTCGTGACAAATCACACAAGTCCATACTCGATGGGCTTATGAGATATTTTTCATGTCACTTTGCACAAATCAATGCATCTATTTCAGATTTTATCGATCGGCCACATTATTTCTCTAATATAACAAACGAAGAACAAAAACACTTTCTTTCTGTCATCAGTGTCTAAGGCAACACTGGGCGCCGCGGTGTCGCCGCGACGACGCTCAGCACCGCCGCTGCACCGCGGCGGTGCAGCGGCGTTGACGCCGCGGTGCAATTACGCGGCGTCAACGCCCGTGTGGCATGTGCCTTACACTTTGATTTAACGGTCAACCTTATGCTAAATACGGATTTCTCCTGGTATTTTCACACTTAAAGTTAAAGTTATTTAAATAAGCCGTGATAGTCTAGTGGTAATGACACCCGCCTTATAATCGTAAGGTCGTGGGTTTAATCCCGGTCTCGTGAACCAATGAATTCCTTGGAATTTATGTACGGAATTTCACGCCACTGGATTTTCGGTGAAGGAAAACATCGTGAGGCAACCTGCATACGTCCGTAAAAGAAATTCGATAGCGTATTGAATCCACCAAACTGTACTAGGCCAGCGTGGTGGATATGACCCAATCACCCTTCGTGGGTAGGCCTACGTTCTGCAGTGGACTAATAAAAAAGGCTGGTACAGTACTAGAAATAATCAAATGTAATTTCTTGAAACTAGGTAGGTACTTATATGACGCGCTTATGTTAATCGTAAAATCAAGTAGGCACGTTTTGCAGCAATTTTCGTTTTTAAATCTCTTAATTTCACAGAGACAAAAAATGTTTTCTTTTTGGGAACTACTCCTTAAAGCCGTATTTGGGTAAGGCCACGAAAAATTGTTCAATAACATACTTGAAAGTGTAACACATAATAACACACTTGAAATAATATGTATTTGTATACGTTTACACGTAACATGCGGGAATAAACACACGCGAAAATATAATCTTTTTCTAAGATTAAAACTTTTAAATACTGTCTTAATGCACAAAAAACTAGGCGATTCCCAAAAAAACAACACTCATCACAGTAATTTTGACTTTAACGGATTAAATTTCAACAATTATATTATCAAATCACATTAAATAACTCGAAAAAACTATATGACCAAAATTTTCGCTTCAACGACCTCACGAATTGTTCCCATGCTAAAATGGCTGACAGATGGTCATACCCATTTAGCGTTTAGACTGAATAATACTTACTGTCGCCTGTGAAGTTAGCCACAAGTCGCGAACAACCCCGCTTCTCGCGCAGCTTCCATACCGAATTTGCTACTGCGCAATAACTCGTCTTGTATAAATAAACGCCAAGAAGTTTTTTTTAGCGGCTTTGTGCACTTTTTTGGAAAGGCAAAAAAAAATTAACTCTCGTCAGGACACGTGACCTGATCGAAAATTCGTAAGACGGAGAGAGAGAGTAGACCGCAGGTGCGGCGCAGGAGAGGAAGTAATATTTCCCTCTTTCTCTCTACCGCGCGGCAAACATTTATGCTTGCTCCTGCTGTTTCGCGAGTGTGCGTGTCTGATATTGTATTTTACCAAATAAATGGTAGTACTTTATATGTTCGAGTTTTTACTTCTGCCGGAACTCCCGGATTGCAATCCTTTTTTTAGGGTTCCGTACCTCAAAAGGAAAAAACGGAACCCTTATTATAGGATCACTTTGTTGTCCGTCTGTCCGTCTGTATGTATGTCAAGACTCTTTATCTCGGGAACGCGTCAAGATATCGAGTTGAAATTTAAACTGTATACGTATATATATCGTGGTCTCTTGCAGTCGTGTAAAAGAAAAACTTTTCAGTTATCGTGTAAAAAGTTAGAACCGTTTACGAGTATGTCGTAAAAAACAGCATATTTTGACACTCTCAAAAATCAAAACCTACAGGGTACCTACTTCCCGTTGACATAGAACTATGAAATTTGGCGAGAAGCATTGTTACAGAGTACACATATAGGAATAAATCTGAAAACTGTACATTTTTATTTAAATCACAAAAAATAGGGTTTTAAAATTCACAAAATATGGGTTCAAATTTCAGAGTAAGTAAATCGTATCATGTAGGGTATCATATAAATGAACTTCATTTGCACATGCTTAAACAGATTTTTAATTATTTTAACAGTGTGTAATTTTCGATATATGACGATAAAAGAGAAAAATAAAACTTTTTTGTCGATGGTTACAAATATAGAGATTTTATCAACTTACTTCCCAATATTGTGAAATTTTCTGGATTTGTATGAAACCCTCGGTGTGTGAGCCTGACTCGCACTTGTCCGGTTTGTTTTTTAGTCATCATGCCTATTCTCATTGACTAATACTTCCAAGAATGTCAAAATTAAAACAAAACAATAAATAATTTGGTAAACTGCACCTAATTATAGTGATGAGCTTAAACATAATTATTTTGATCGAAATTGATGGCTATCGACACAAGATGATGGGTTTGGGCCATGATTGGAGGGTTACGTGATTTTTATGATAATTTTTAAATTTGCCTGCAGGTTACGGAGAATTAACCGCGTGTTTTTAAAGACCTAATTTTAAAATTTACCTCATTTTATGACAGATGCTTTGACGCTACTACGATGTATAAATATAGCTCGTAATTATAGATCGAGTATTTAATTGCATAACATTTACGAGTATAACAGATTTATTACAGTAGTTTTTAATGATACGTGGAAAGTCTTGAAAATATTCATTTAATTAGTATTTTCGGTATGTCGGTCTTGTGTTAGTACACATGAATAAATTCACAGAAAAATGATAAAATAATTCTCTTACAAAAAAGGCTCTTTCTTATAGGTATTATGCCATGTTGTATTAAAGCACGATTAAAGGAATACTGCGACCTTGGATAACCAAATATTGTAAATGCATAAAGTATCAACTTTATGCGAGCCATTGTTAGATATAATTTAGTTACATTTATTACAAAAACCGGACAAGTGCGAGTCAGGCTCGCACACCGAGGGTTCCGTACAAATCATAAAATTTCATAAAATTGAGAAGTAAATTGTTAAAATATCTACTTATACTTCATCGACAATTTTTATTTTGTTACTTTTCTCGCCATTCATCGAAAATTTCACATTGTCAAAATAATTTAAAACCTAAATAATTTAAAAATGAAGCTCTTTTATAAATGATACCTTACATGATACGATTTACTCACTTTGAATTTTCAACCTATATTGTGTGAATCTAGGCCCTATTTTTTTGTGATTTAAATAAAAATATTCGATATTCAGATTTATTTCTATATATTGTGTACTCTAAGACAATACTTCTCGCCAAATTTCACAGTTATATGTCAACGGGAAGTACCCTGTAGGTTCTGGTTTTTGTGAGTGTCGAAATATGCACTTTTTTACGTCATAAACGGCTCTAACTTTTTTAAACGATAACTGAGAAGTTTTTCTTTTACACAACTGCAAGATACTATAGATATACGTATACAGTTTAAATTCCAACTCGATATCTTTACGCGTTACCGAGATAAAGAGTCTTGACATATACACAGACGGACAGACGGACAACAAAGTGATCCTATAAGGGTTCCGTTTTTTTTTGTTTGAGGTACGGAACCCTAAAAAGTAACTATGTATTGTCTATTAACAAATAGAAGCTTATAATTTAACGTAGGTACAACCCGAAATGTGGTAGTACTCAGTTGTAAATGGAACCTACGGTCACCATCCGCAGCCTGATAATGCTTTTGCATCGAATATTTCTCTGTTTTAAATATCATATTAATGCTCACTTTAGAGATTGCTAGGATCTAGTCAAGCTATATGAATACTATAAACATGACTCGGGAATCAATCTAGCTCAATGCTCGTAAAGCAGACGCGCTACCAGCTGAGCCAGAAGGGTTGTGTAACCTAGCTCATCAATCAATTCATGCCCTTCTTGCATTTGACCGCCATCCATCTTGGAAAGTGATGTGGTGTCCGATAAATCTAAAGGACTTTTACCTAAAAGTATGCCTACGTTTTGTGTAAAAATATGTAGTTAAACGTCTATGCATTGTAGATAGGTATTGATTCCTCGGCAATAAAAGCAACGATAATTTCCAAATTATATCTGCTATTTCTCCTAACCAGGCTTAACACATCCAGCGTTTCTTTCAAGACACTTCTAATAGGTTTTATTGAATATCTAGAGATAAGAAAGACTATTAACTGCCTCAGGGCTCAGTGGTTGATGACCCTGACTTCTGGGCCAAAGAGGCGTGGGTTCAATTCCCACCCAGGGCAAGCATTTTTTCGAATAACAATAGATGTTTGCTCTCTGTCTGGATGTTATTAGGTACTAAATATGTATTTAAAATATGCGTATGTAGTATATTAGTCTCTAGCGACGTCTCTACGGGACTAATCGCGCAATAAAATTACGAGATAAATAAATACCTCCTCATCCCGACGTTTCCGTCGAGTTGCATCGACCGTGGTCACGGGAAGCCATATCACAAGTATTGCTTAGTTTGGGTATTATTATATTTCTTTGTTTTGGGGTCAGAAACTGTGTGTAAAATGTCCCCTTAAAATCGAAATAAATCAAGCTATCAAAATAGTATCATCTCATTCATCAACAAATAAAAATTCAAAATTATTAAAGCCGGTAGCTGAAAAAAGCGATCGATATAAAAGCCTACGCATTGATGTAAATTAATCAGCTACATTAATTCGTCAATAAATAAGGCTCAAATAAAACCGGATAAAAAATCGTCAGCTTAACCGGTTACAGTCGGGTCGATAGGTCGCATATAATTAGAGCATGCGCTGGGTGATTTGTCACTTACGGGACCATTACTTACCCGGGTTTGATAGCTTTATATAGCTATGAATAATTTTCGAAACTAGCTTTGTTCTACAGAGCTCAAACTAGAATTGCTGGCGATTGGTTTAAAGAAATATTATTGTTGTGAATGTAGAACTGGGAATAAAAATTAAATATAATTGGACATCTTACACACGTTCTCCAACATCAAATTAAGCAAAGCTTGTGATATGGCTGCAAGAAACTGATATACTATATACACATGAGTTTATTTTTACCAAACTTAAAAAGTATTTCATAAACTATAACTATTAAAATTAACCTACTTAAAATAAAAACTAATACTAAACATTAAAACTTATATTACGAAAATAACAAGATTATTTTTTGCAAAAATTAGCATGACCGACTTCACCCGTGTACAGAATTCGCGAATATTTCGCACGGACCGATGTAGTATTTTTCACATTATTATTGATTTATCAAAGATAACTCAGCCAATTTGGATAAAATTTAAATAGGACCAATTTCGAAGTATTCTTTCCAATAAAAAAAAAATATGTAATCGGACTACTACGAAAAGTTATGCGTAATAAAAAAATATACGCGTCGAATTGTATACCTCCTGCGGTGGCTCGTTGGTCAACAATAAAACTAATCTAAAAGACCAGGGGCAGAGGGTAACGTGGCCAGAATGCTGGCGGCTTTGCCTCGCTGAATTTCTATACTAATTTTTTTGTTTAATTTTTACTAATATATACATTAGTTTTATCGACATTTGTACATAATACAATATTTTATTATCGGTGTGATGACAGGTGTAGTAGGACAGTGACGAAGTGGTGGCCGAGACAAGGCAAGCGGAGCTTTGGTCGTCCGGCTGCATGATGGCAAGACGATATTGTGAAAAAAAACACTAATCGTGTCCAAGGTCGACCCGCAATTTTCACAACACACAGAACTGAGACAAATGGCACCGTTAGAGAGAAGTCCATACCCAACAGTGGGATAGAGAAGGCTGCAGATGATGATGATGATGGCGTACATAATAAAATCCAGACACAGAGCAAATACGTTTATCATATTTATGTTAGCTCTGGGCGGGAATCGAACCTACACTTTTTTACCACCGAGGCAGTCAATATAGACGTTACTAGTTTTTACCCGCGGCTTCCCCCGAATGATATTTTGATTTTTGTGCTATCCCATGGGATCCCCTTATTTATCTGGGATAAAAGTAGACTATGTCACGTTCCGTCTTTTAAACCCGAGGCCCTACCTTACCACCCTTAATAAAGGAGGTGGAAAAGCCAAAAAATAAAACAAAAACGATTTGACGGTTGTTCGATTCGATTTGGATTCGACAGTTGTTTTTATTTGACATTTCTTGAAGCGCACTCTAGAATAGCTTCTCAGAGTTCCCAGATCTTACTTAACACTTATCATTATATTATGAAAAATTTACACAATATCATTATATTTTATAGCCTATGTGTTATTCTGATATATAAGCTATATTATTGCAAAGTTTCATTTCAATCCGTTCAGTAGTTTTTGCGTGAAAGAGTCACAAGAACAAACATCCATCCATCCATCCTCACAAACTCACAAACTTTCGCGTTTATAATATTAGTAGGATTACTATTTCTGTAAATTAAAATTGAAGCTGGTTAAAAAAGTTAACATATAGTTTACTTATTACTTCACCCCTTACAAACGTTTCACAAACGTTTTGCGTTGTATTTAAAAATAAAACCAAAATAAAACGTTTATTTTATTACTCTATGATAAAAGTTTGAACTCATTAGTGTTACTTGATTATCCAAAACACCGCTAACTTAAATTCAGAATTTTCATAATAAAATTTAATTAATACTAAAATAGCGTTAACTTCTAATATCATAATCATAACCCGTCCCCGTCTGTCACGGTTCGTAAATTTCAAACTAAAAAATATCAACATGCATTTTGTTATGATTTGTTGCGACGCGCCTTTGAAAAATAGGATATTGTCAGAGACTGACGCCACAGTATAGTAAGAACAGTAGATCATATAAGGACGATCGGCGATTTAATAGCCTACTCCTGGATTTAAGTTTAGTTGTCAATTTTATTTTTAAATAAATAGGCATTGAAGTATCAGACACAACAGATACGTTTGCGTCTAAGGTTTGCGTATTAAAAGAATCACTAGATTTTTACCAAAAAGTAGGAGGTACTGTATAATAATGTTCGTTTTTGTGGTATTTTTTTTATTTTGTGTATTTCCTTTGATTTTTTGCCGATTTTGAACGGATTTAAAAAATATTTTTTTTATTTGAAAGAATATCATACCTACTCCCATATCGTTCATCTCATTTCACTCATTCATTTTCTATAAAGATGACTTACTGTTCTAAGTGTACTATGTTGTCACAGACTAACGGGTTGTAATAAATAAACTAAAATAAATACTTTGAAACTAGGAAGTTATTTAGAATACTATGGCATCATAAATATGCGTTGATTACTTGGTGAACGAGGCAAAGTTATTATAAGGTTTTTGGTTACATCATTTTGTGACTTCAAAAGTTATACAAATACATTTTTTAGATTTATTTGTAATTTTAAAATATTTATCCTCTTTTGTAAAAGCAGTGGTAAATAAATTAACTTTCAAAAATACAAATTTTCATTAATTTAACTGAAAATTAAAAATGTGATCATCTATTTATTTATCAATTAATGTACTTGTCTACTAAAAGTATTAAGTTCGTATAGGCCGGGTGGCTAGCCCTGGTGTCAGAGTTTTTAGGCCGTCTGAAGGCCTCTGACATGGCAAACGGTTAAAATAACCGGGACCTACAATTTAATGTGTCATCGAGCCACGGAAGCGCTCAGTTAGAAAATGCCACCCGCGGTCACCCATCCAAATACTGACCGTGCGGAACGTTGCTTAATTCCGGTGATCGCTGACAAACAGTCAAAGTACGCTACGAGCGAGCGCTACATGCTACAGTGTACCTACTTACTGTATATTTATAAGTATCAATGTTTTATTGAAATTAAAACTATAAGGAGTGTATAAACACAAAATATCAAAACGTTCTCATACCCAAACCGTCAATAGAATAATTCGCGAAGTAACAAAATGTAAACTGGTTCGTGACACAGTTTTACAATAACCGCCCGATATTTTGTCACATGGCCCGCGGTCGTCCGTGTTCGCAACTGGTTCGCAGTTCCTTACAGCTAGTTACCATGTTGACAAGCACTATAGAGTAATAGGTATGCTTAGAATAATATTATATTCTTAGATTCTATCAAATAAGAAATTGTTAACAAGTAGGTGACACAGTTATTCAACAACCTCCCGATAGTTTGTCACATGGCCCGCGGTCGTCCGTGTTCTGGTTCTTAGTTCCTTACAGCTAGTTACCAAGTTGTATGGGACCAGTTGTATGCGTGTTGAGAAGCACTATAATGTAATATGCTTAGAATATAGTCTCATAGATTCTTCCAAAAATGACATTGTTAACTGGTACGTAACATAGTTAAGTACTCAAGAAGCTGATATTCAATAGTAGATTATGCAACAAGGGGATAAAGTAATGTCTTCTGTTGGGAGCGATAAATTGGACCCTGAGTGTAGTGAGAAACTCTAGAGTTAACTCCCGAGCGGAGTTTAAAGAATTATTTAGAGTCCAGAGGGCTAAGTGGGAGATTTTCGCTCGAGCTCGATCGCGTTAACGTTTGATGTGATTTCTATGAAAATGGCACAGCGCCATCTTGTGTCACGTACAGAAAACTGAATAGCTAAGTGTGAGTATTTTTTACGGTTTGGCGCTCGTTACATTAGTAACGAGCGCCAAACCGATCGAACACGAGCGCGGCAACGTCTCTGTGATTGGCTAATTCAAGCGTGTAATTGTGTGTCAATGTGCTCGCGTGTGTGCACGGCGCGTTCCGTCAACGCGACGTAAAAGTAATTTGATTTGATTTGCAAAACTCCCACTTGACCCTCTGTATGCTGAGTGTGAGTTTTGTCGTAAACATGACGCGCTCTTCGGAGAGCACGTGAGCACATGCTCACGCAATTACATAATTTGTATGAACTTGTTGTGTTTCAAAAACGCGCCGCTAGTGGCGCTGTACATTTCTTCATACAAATTACATGCTACGAGCGAGTACGCTCGCAGAAGAGCGCATCATGTTTACGACAAAACTCACACTCAGCATATTGAGTGCAGCAAGGGGTTCAAGCCGCCCAAAACAAAGATAGACTTTATTTTAGCGGTACTCTTCCAGTGCAGCATACTCTTCCTGTCATACCTTCTGCGAGATAATAAAAATCCGGAAATTTGTCCAGCAGACGAAAATATGACTAAAACAGACGATGGCCTTTTAGCAAAAGAGATAATGCAAAAATATATCGAGCTTAGGACACCTTAGGCTTAGGTTACCTTGTAGAGTATTCTGTTATTTGATTCAGTTGTTTTAGAAAATGTTTTTTTTTTTTTTGTTATTTTCTTTCATTCATGCCGAAAAATGCCGCAATGTCTGAAAACCCGACTTTACAACCAATGCGTACTACCTGTGATGACGTACGGTACCGAAACGTGGACGCTCACCAAGGAAACTATATACAAAATGCGAGTCGCACAACGAGCCATGGAGCGTGCTATGCAAGGTATCACGTTACGTGACCGAATTCGAAATACAGAGATCCGTAGAAGGACAAAGGTGGCAGATATCGGATCCCGTAAAATCAATCTCAAGTGGCGTTGGGCTGGACATTTAGCCAGATGTGATGATGGCAGGTGGAACAGGTCTCTGACTCAATGGTGGCCCCGTGACGGGAAGCGCAGTCCCGGTAGACCCTTACAACGGTGGCGTGATGACATCCAAAAGTTTTGCGGCAACACCTGGATGAGACTGGTACAGGACAGGGATAGTTGGCGTAAGGGGGAGGAGGCTTATGCCCTGCAGTGGGCCGAAATAAGCTAATGATGATGATTTTCTTTCATAGCAGTCTTCATTTAAAGGAATTTCATATTTTCGTTTTATATTATCTTTTCTTTGCTAGTAAAATAAGACGGCGTGAACGTGATAGCGGCCTTGAACAAAAAACAAATATATATATATATATAATAAATGCGCAGAGTAATACAACCGCATTGATGCGGTTGTTTCACTCTGTGCATTTATTTACCACATTTTAATGGATTTTTTAGCTACTGTCCACAGTCTGGTCACACTTTGCAAGGTCTTCTTTAAAACACCAACGCAATTTCTACAGTTATTTATCAGCTCTATTTTTCATTATCTCACTGAAAAGTATCCCGGTCTCAGAGAAGCTATTTAAAAATAAATTAAAAAACTAATGGACTCCCATGATGGATATGGCAGCCTGTTATGTGTTAAATTATTTCCTCCAGTCGCTCCGTGTTTTTATAATAATATCCTCTATGATGATCTATTTGTTAAGAGACAAAGTTGGTTGGGAAATAGAGTGTTTTATGAGCTGGAGGGTTATTTTTGAGCTAAAATTATTGTATTTAATTTATGAAACATGTTTTGAGGGTTCCGTACCTCAAACGGAACCCTTATAGGATCACTTCGTTGTCCGTCTGTCCGTATGTGTGTATGTCAATACTCTTTATCTCGGGAACGCGTAAAGATATTGAGTTGAAATTTAAACTGTATACGTATATTTACCTTGTTGTGAAAAAGAAAAACTTTTCAGTTATCGTTTAAAAAGTTAAAGCCGTTTATGTCGTAAAAAACCACATATTTCCACACTCACAAAAATCAAAACGTACAGGGTACTTCCCGTTGACATAGAACTATGAAATTTGGCGGAAAGCATTGTCTCAGAGTACACATATAGGAATAAATCTGAAAACTGTACATTTTTATTTAAATCACAAAAAATAGGGCCTTAAAATTCACAAAATATGGGTTCAAAATTCAAAGTGAGTAATCATCGTATCGTCAATCGTATCATGTAAGGTATCATATAAAATAACTTCATTAGCTCATACTAAGACAGGTTTTTAATTATTTTAACAACGTATTTGTACGGAACCCTCGATGTGCGAGCCTGACTCGCACTTGTCCGGTTTTTCAACGTTACATACACTAAATCAATGTTTAGCGGTGAGTATTTGAATACTCCACGGGGAAAACAATGAATGTCACTTTTTTGTGGAACTGACCTTTCTATCATACAGATAAATACAGACTTGGAACTATAAGAAAGAATAATCGTATTATCTAGCAGTTTAACTTTACTATGAATAGGTGGCCAATTTATTAAAAAACAATTTTAAGGTATATTTTTTTCACATATCGGAAAAAACATAGTGATAGATTAATAATTAACCTAATTTGTTAAAATTTCTGAAAGCATCACAGATAATAAATGATAGAGATAGTGTACTGCTGCTATATCTCAAATTAATGGTCGGTCCCGTAGTATAAACTGCTCGTCGCAAAGACTCAATTATAGTATAGTCGAAAAAGGATGATCATGTCATTGTGATGAACAATTAATGTAGACAAAAATCTCATACAAAAATATTCTCGTCCGCACTTCATCAGGCGCTGTGAACAAAACGTCACTTTTCCCACAAGTGAGTAAACATGTTTATAATTACTCCCCGCGCGGGCAATAAAACAATGTCTGTCGACGAAACATAAATATTTATATGCCGCTGTAATTCACCGGGAGTGCTGTCAACTGTTTATGTTAATATGTCAACGAATTAGCACCTAATTCTGTCAGGGCGCCGTTGACGTGTTAAACTCAGTGCATGTGTCAGATTTTTTGTTTCACAAATAATGTAATTGAGCATGTACAGTTGTACAACACAGCATCTTACTTTTTAAATTCTAATGTAGTATAGGCTGAATCATACTTCTTGGCGGCTGTGAAGTTAGTTGCAGGCTGCCTGAAACAATAGACCTAACTGCTGTCTGAGAGTTTCATTGCAGAGGATACAATGCATTTTAGAGGCTAACCTGGAATTAGAGAAAAATACAGCTGTTTCATACATTTTGTCAATTTTATACATAAATATTTTCGACTGCCTCGGTGGCTCAGTGGTTAGTGACCCTGACTTCTGGATCAAAGAGGCGTGGGTTCGATTCCCACCAGGGTATGCATTTTTGTGATGAACATAGGTGTTTGCTCTGTGTCTGGGTGTTATTTAGGTACTATCTATATAAGTATGTATTTAAAATATGTATATGTAGTATATCAGTCTCTGGCAGCCATACCACAAGCTCTGCTTAGTTTGGGGTCAGAGACCGTGTGTGAGATGTCCCGCAATATTTATTTATTTATTTATATTTTATATATATTTTAACCGAGTTCCAAAAAAAGAGGAGGTTCTATGTTCGTATGTATTTTTTGTGTATGTTCATCGATATTTTCAGCAATTGTGAACAGAATCACAATAATGGAAAAATAGTGTACATCAATTCGACCTAACTGACAAATTCTGTACAAGATGGAAGTCGTTATGCCATTTTATGCGTTTCTGTGAAAAATAATTATTCTTGAATCTAATGAATAATGGTGGTCTGAATTGCCCCCATTCGGCTTAGTATAGGGCAGGCAGAAAACCTTATAGTTGGATAGATTGTTTGGTATTTAAATCCTAACAAGATTTGTGAATATGAACAAATCAGTCAAAGGCAAAGTCAAAGTCAAATCATTTATTGCAACAAATGAAATTTACATGCGGTTCTTAGTTAACATGTTTTGTAAAGTGATACATATGGCCCCCTATAAGGGTAAGTATGGCAATTTTATTATTTGTATTGGAATGATTTATTATTATGTTTTCTAGATTATCGTTAAAAAATCGTCTAATGTGTAATAGCATTTCGATAAAAGGACTATTTTTAGTTGTTTTATTAAACAGTTTTCTTTTTCGATATCTTTTAGATTATTTGACAATTTATTGAATATTCTTATAGCCATAGAATTTGGGCTAGTTAAGAGCGAGTCAAGGATAATGAAGATTCTGATAAATGTGTCGTTTGAAACACTAATGATAATATATGTATAAACACAACCACACATTAGAATCCAATCCATTTCCCAATGTTATTTGAAAAAGATCAATCGATAGAACCAACTGAGATTAAAACGCATGGCGGACGAAAGTTTAATCCCCAAATAGCAATTCTAACATTTAAAACTCGACAAACAAAGTCAGTTGTTTGTGTAACCCCCCAGCGCCGGTCCCCGAGACCCACTCGAAACTTTCTCCTCCTTATTAATAAAGATCTGGTGATTAGTAAGTTTCGATTCCGAGTTCTGGAGTCGCGATGAGGAGCAATTATTCGACACATTGATTTATTGTTCTCGCCAACTTTTAGATTCGTCCTTACAAAGTTCCGGCCCTCTGAGATTCGTAAAATATAGGAGCTTTAATAACTTTTGTTCGCGTTATCTTGTGATATGGCACGTTTTGCTTTCGAGTTATTTTTCGCTTGATTTATTTTTGAGAATGTTTGTTTTGTTTCGATAATTCTTTGGTAAGTGGGGGCTGGAGTATGAGCGGATGGTACAGCCAAATTTCAGCCAAGTTGATGCCACATTGGCTCTGTGCTTGATCCTGATTCCTGGGTCAGAGAGTTTGGGATCAATTCACACCCAGGGGAAGCATTTTTGTGATAAACATAGATGTTTGCTCTCTGTCTCGATGTTATTCTACTAATATTATTAACGCGAAAATTTGTGAGGATGGATGTATGGATGTTTGTTACTCTTTCACGCAAAATCTACTGAACGGATTGAGATGAAACTTTGCAATAATATAGCTTATATATCAGTATAACACATAGGCTATAAATTATAATGATATATATGGCGTATGCGGGCGAAGCCGCGGGTTAAAATTAGTTATCTGTTTAAGTATGTAATTCAATTTTGAATTCAAAATAATTTTAGTAGTTTAGCAGTATCTGGCAGCTATAACACAAGTGTAGCTTAGTTTGGGGTCAGAGACCGTGTGTACTATGTCTCCTGATATTTGTTTATATTATATAGTAAGACGCTCACTGAACCACACTATATATTTATTATTTTCCTTCGATACTTACGAAGCGGTTTGACTTAGTTTCTGATTTGTATGGCTAAGGAAAGGAACGGACTTTTGGATCTCCTGGTCAATGTACAAAATTGTATGTAGATAAAAGTAAAATAAGTAGGTTCTATTAGTGGAATAAAACAGATTTACTGAAATGGACAAATACCTCTGATCAGCAGAAAAATATACAGAATTACTGGTAATCAATTAGTATCCTTTTAAGGGCATAATCTGTTTTTTTTTTTTTTTTGTTTTTGTTTGGTCAAGTTGGCGTCTCACGATTCCTTTAATACTAATTTTTTTCACAAACTTGTTCTTTGAAGAAAGCAGCATATAACTAAAATGTCTTTTCTAATATTGTTTTTACGTTGTTACAGGTACATCTCCAATTTTAGCAGTCCAGAGTGGGTATTTACTCGAAATACGTATCAGTCCTATAATAAATTAATTGAAAATTAAATCTTTTTTTAATGCCTTGTAGTTGTTGTCCTCTTAGGCCTCTACATCTTACCGGCATAGGCGACAGCAGAAAGCGTCTGAGCCCTAAGATTAAGTTATAGGGTGACTAGCGCAATAAAATGAAGAATTATTTAAAATAAAACAAAAATGCTTGAGTAGTTACTTCACGATGTGAAATGTGTAAGTGCTGGTCTCACAGGAAATAAAAAAATGAGATAAAATAAAGAAAGAATATTGTGAACAAACAAGTGAAGCCAACCAAAACTATGCCTCGCCGTGTACATACAATTACACACAGATCCACGTACAACGAAACTACGCCTTGGCTTGACAGTCGAACTATGGCGGCGCAACACCGACGCACTCACACATGCTTTAAAAAACCGCCCTCACTTGACTGTTCAACGGCGTTCTCTCTTGACTCTTTTATTTGCTCTGAAGTGCTGGTATTTCGGTAGAGCCGGTAGGTGACGTCACGTGTGACGTCTTTATAGCTTTGGTAATATTCGTCTACCCCTAAATTAAATATAACGGCTTACTAGCGAAGTACTTGACCACCCTAAGAGGCTCTCGCTAGACGGTTGGGTCAAGGGTCAGATATAGAGGCAGTCATCCAGGACACGGCAATTTGCAGATCTGTGTATTTTAAACTGATCATAATCAGATATAATTTGTCAGTGTTAATATTACATACATAATATCAGTTAATGCAAATTATACTTATATGTCCTGTTTATCTCAATTAAATTTACAAAACAGAATTTATAGCGTCATTGTCAGCGTATATTTATTGCTACAATTGCAGTGCATTTACCGCCCAGCCGAAATAAATTACAAGTCTCATAACTTCGTAATAATAGTGTCCGAGGCCAAGGAACAATAAGGTGCGGCATAAAGAGAAATGGCTATGGAGTTCCGTACATTATATTATATTATTTTTATGTTTGTTTGCAATATTTTTGCGTATTATAGGATGGATGCTTGGAAGAAATCGCTTTAAGCGATAAGGCCACCAGTCAGAAACCTATTAATTGTATTGTTTTGTCTTTGTAATTTTATTTTTTAATGTAATGTGGTTGTCTAATAAAGTATTGTTGTTCGATGGGTTAGAAATAGTAAATGGTCCGGTTTCAATATAGTCGTCTATCCAATGGGCGATCTTTATTTTTGAATAAGTTCTAAACAATTAAAGGATTTTAATAAGTTTTTTGCATAGTATTTATGTGTCATCGTTTTTTTTCTATTGCATTTTTTTTCTGAAATCCAATAACTAAGGTAACGATAATAATGAAAGAGGTATAATTCTGGATTTCATTCTGGATCTAACTACATATATTCACTGAGCTTTACCTCTTAAATTTATTATCACCATTAGCCTGTAGCAACCTACTCCTGGGCCTAGGCTTCCTTTTTCTTGTACCATTTCCACCTGTTCGGGATGATTTCATCCACACATAAACCGCGGTGGGTCTGATGTCGTAGACTCATTTGTCTCGTGGTAGTTGTGCCTTAAGTATATCAAAAAATGAGTCTTATCAATAATCATAGTAATAGTACGACAAGATTACTTTAATTTAATTGACTGCCTCGGTGGCTCAGTGGTTAGTGAACCTGACTGCTGGATCACAGAGGCGTGGGTTCGATCCCCACCCAGGGCAATCATTTATGTGATGAACATAGGTTATTGCTCTGTGTCTGGGTGTTATTTAGGTAGGTATTATCTATAGAAGTATGTATTTAAAATATGTATATGTAGTATATCAGTCTCTGGCAGCCATATCAAGTTTTGCTTAGCTTGGGGTCAGAGACCGTGTGTAAGATGTCCCCCAAAATATTTATTTATTTTGTTTTTATTTATATACAAGAGAAAAGTAGTAATATACCGTCGTGTTAGTCTAGTGATAGTAAAACAACCTGCTGAGACAACTTGCATATGCATATTGTTATGTCCGTAGAAGAAATTTGATGCATTTGAATCCACCAACCCGGATTGAGCCAGCATGGTGGATAAAGCCAATCTTTTTGGCCGAGCCTACGTTCAACAGCGGACTTGCAAAAATATTGTTAGTTACGGTACAGTGCGGAACGCTTTGCCAGAGTCTACATATCCGCTAAAATACAACATAGTTGTCTTTAAATCTCGATTATATAGGTAAAAATAAATAAATAAAATAATAAATAAATATTAGGGGACATGTTATTATGTTTATTTTAAGTGCTTTCCACACTAGATTTTTATCTCAAAGAGTTATCTTTGTGATAAGCATTTCAAAAATCTGAAGCGAACGCAGGATTTGAACCATGCCCCTTCGGATCACTAGCCCGACGCTCTAACCACTGAGCTAGCTGAGGTTAGAGCGTCGGGCTAGTGATCCGAAGGGGCATGGTTCAAATCCTGCGTTCGCTTCAGATTTTTGAAATGCTTATCACAAAGATAACTCTTTGAGATTAGGGGACATCTTACACACGGCCTCTGACCCCAAACTAAGCAAAGCTTGTAATTTGGCTGCCAGAGACTGATAAACTACATAATACATATTTTTAAATACATATTTATTTAGATAGTAACTAAATAACACCCAGACACAGAGCAAACATTTATGTTCATCACATAAATATTTGCCCTGGGTGGGGATCGAACCCACGCCTCTTTGATCCAAAAGTTAGGGTCACTAACCACTGAGCCACCGAGGCAGGTATCTTTTAGGTAAGCGTGCTACACCCTAGACCGCAAATGTGCTTAATATTCGGCAGTATGTAGTCAAACGCAAACCTATTTGAAATAAAAAACAGTGATAAATTAATCACCCACGAAATCCAACTGCAAGTTTCATACACACCGAGGTGCTACATAAATGAACTCTCGCCAAAACACACATGCCTGTACACATAGGTGCATGCGTCTACTGGCAACTGAAAAATAAAAAAGCTGCAATTTTTTGTCAGGTGCGTGCATGAGAACGAGTCTTTCAGAGTTTACAAGTAGGCATTCAATGTTGCAGCGCCAGCGCGAGGCAGCGAGTTCTTTTTTCAAATTTAAACTATTCAGATGTGGAATTTTGGAATGTTTTTGAGGATATTGAAAACGTGTAAGTAGAGGTGGTTTTAATTACTGTACTTACCTGTAATATGTACCTACCTACAGCTGTAGAGTAGGTACGCCAATTTCACGGTCTTCTCAATTTAATCCCTCAGAATTATTCAAAATTCTAAACCGATTTTATTTGATTTTAGTATAAATACAAATATCTGATAAATAAAATATGTTAAATATGTTAAAAATAAATCATAAATATTATAAAATGCTGGGCACGCTGGCAGTGGGCTTGAACATTTGGATTATATTTGGATTCAAGGTTTTCAAGGGTCTACGGATGATCCAATTGCTTTTTATGTTGAAGTAGTAGTAGTGTGTGTAATTCTAGCTGAAATAAGTTTTGCATTAAAAATATATTTTTAAAGATGCACAAAATTTTTAATTTATAACTACTAGCTTCCCGAAATTCCCGTAAGCGAAATCTATAAAAAGTTACTCATATTTTTGACCAACAAAAATTATCCTCAACTCTTCAGTGAGTAATTACTTTACCCTTTTTATTATTGTAGATATGTAATATTTTTCAATGTTCCTAATTCAAATAAAAATTTAGTTCGAAATTCCTTTACCAAGCCCGGAACGGTAAAAACCTTGTACCTTAAATATTTAAAGGGAAAGCTTCAAACAGGAAACATCGAACCTTTCGCCATTTTCCCTTTTCTTTTTTTTAATCAATCGTAATTGTCAAAGCTTTGACATTCAGCCAGACGCAATTAGAAATAGCTTTGTATAGTTAACGCGTGTATTTTGATTGATTACTTTAACCGACAGCTAAAAGGAGTTAGAGAATTGGGAATAATGCTTCAATATTATAAATTTGATACAGAACAAGAGTTCACAATGATTTCAAGAATAAATGTATAAGACAATTTCAAATGTTCCTGTGATTTGGACGACACGTTCAATCAAACAAAATTGAGTTTCTCTGTAAGAAAAGATTTATTGTTTTTATTTTACATGTACACTATGATTCACATGAAATGAAAGTACTTAGCAACAAAATCTTACATACCTGTAAGAAAAGAAACGACATTTAATGTTATTAATCACAATGTCTTCCCAAATCACACTAATTAACAATGGTATCTTTATTTTATAAATTGTTCGCTCTCAACTACGAGGTTTATGAGACTTGTTTTTAGGTTATCTTTTCCATAGATTACATGTCATGTCACGGTCTGACTCGATGACGTTTGTGGCGCGGGAAAATTTAAATTAAAGGAAATTATATTTTTCTTTACATCTCCCCTCCCAGAGAAGACGAAACAATGCGTTTGCTCAAGCATACTCCTCAAGCGCAGACAGGGGCTGGTGTTAGCTTCGAGATGTGGAAAAAGTTTGACTCTGATTTCTTATGGCCAGTGTTTATCTTGTAAATGGAGTTTGATATTTTTTCTATGATTTTGTAGGGTCCGAGTCGCAATTCATCGAGCTTTTTCCGATTCAATTTGTTTCCATTTTCTACAAAAACGGTATCGCCAACTTTGAATTCTATATGTCTTCGATTTTTGTCGTAAATTGTCTTGTTGTAATTATGTGATCTGATTGTATTTTCCAGAGCTCTTTTTCTGGCCTGGTTTAAATCATATTCGGTCTTCTTCAGTTTCAGCTCATTTGGCAAAATCGTAACATCTGTGCCATAAAGTAGGTACTTTGGAGCAAATCCAGTAACAGTGTGCTCCGTTTCATTGTATTTTTTTACACAGTTGTGTGCTATAGTTGTCCATGCTATTTTTGTATCGTGTTCGTTTATCTGGCATCTGATTTTATTGACCAATGTTTGGTTTAGTCTCTCGTTCAAACCATTTGAGAAAGGAGAGTTTACTGCTGTAAAAATTATTGGAATATTCTTATCATCCAAAAATCTCTTGAATTCCTTAGAATTGATACCTGGGTATTGGTCTGAGAGCATCAAATCAATGTCTTCACTTTCTGCACAGTTTCTTATCAGTTTGATGAAATCATTTGCATTTTGTGTACTTGTGATAAAAGTTTATTTTTCCCAAGAATTGTCTTACATTTTTTTGGGTTTTTGGAGTAGGGAAATTTTTTATAGATATTAAATTGTCTTTCAGCGGTCTCACTGAATTATTCTGTATTACATGACCCAAGTATTTAACTGTGTCTGCTGCTAATGTGCATTTAGAGAATTTTAGTTTTAAACCTTCGCTTTTAATTGCTTGAAATAGTTGTCTCAGGTGTCTGACATGATCCGAGAAAGATTTTGAGAATAATAAAATGTCATCGATGAAACATACTGCGAACTCTCCGAGCTTGTGCTTCCTTATTATGTTACACATTATTCTCTGGAATATGGCTGGGGAGGTTTTTAAGCCAAACGGCAAACATGTCCATTGATAGTGACCCTCTTGTGTCACAAATGCAGTTTTGTGTCTATCTGTGATACGTAAAGGTATGGACCAAAATGCTGAGTTAAGGTCCAGTGTTGAGAAAAACTTGCAATTTCTTGTTTTTACTATTAGGTCCTCAATAAGTGGGAACGGCTGTGATTGAGGTACAACAATTTTATTTAAGTCTCGAAAATCGATACACAATCTTGATCTTTTATTTTCATCTCTTTTATAAGCTAATGTGACTGGTGCCGCAAATGGGCTATATGATTCTTCTATGATATTTTTTTCCAATAATTTTGCAATCTGGTTTTCAATCTCCTTCTTGTCTTCCATTGTGCAACGATATGGCCTTTTACTGCAATATTTTTCTACTAGTAGATCAATGTGTGCTTCATAACCTGTTACCTGTCCTATGTCATATTTGTCTTTTGCGAACACAGATTTATTTTTCGATATTAATTCATCAATCTCTGCCTGTTTTTGATAGTCTAGATGATTTATAGAAATTTTAAAGTTTTCTTCGCTGAAGTCTTCATTGAAGTTTACTAGATTATCAGATTGTATTTCCTTAGAATCCATATCTGTTTTATTTGTTTCCTTAGAAACTATTTCACTTCTATGTATAGGTATTTTCTGACTAATTTCCAAGTTTTCGTTTTGAACTAGGTAAAACTCTTTTATACAATCTAGTCCCACTAAGAAATCATAATCAAAATTTTCCTTGTCTATTACAAAAACATTAATTTTTTTTTCCACATTAAAAATGGCTACATCAAGGGTAATTATGCCATTTGCCTTTTTAACGCCATTAATCGTTTTTAAATTAGTATTGTTGGAATGACTGGCTTCCTTGTTATTTATTTTTAACAACCTTGAATTTATCAATGAGACATTAGACCCTGAGTCATATATCCCAAATACTTCAACATTTTTATTGAGTACTAATTTTACTTTGATCAATGGCGGCACTATTAGTTTTTTTGGTCTTCACACTGCAATTCACATTCCAATTCAGAATTGTTGATGAGCTTTATTTGTTTTTTGTCCTTTTCAGTATTCATTTTTGCTTTAAACCAACAGGAATCTTCTGAATGATAGCGTACACCTTTATTTAACTTTTCACAAATACTACATTTTTCTTTAATCTGTTTAGTGTCTTCTTTTTTTTTTATATATTTTTTTCTTGCAACCAAATGTTCTAGTCTGCCGAGTTCATTAAATAAGTTCGTGGTGTGTACAATTTCTTCCTTGTTAATTCTATCTGTTATAAAATCTGGTAAGCCGGCAGCAATTATATCAATTAGGGTCCCTTCATCCATTGTTTTTCTCACTTCCAGTAAAAGTTTTTCTTTTTTGATTGCATATTCTAATAAAGATCCTGCTTGATACTTGAAAGATAAAGCATACTTGCTAGTAGTCCAACCTTTATTGGCATAGGTTTGCAAGAAACCTGCTTTCCATTCTGACCACTCGGAATGTAAAGTAAGCTTGATCATCATGGAAGAATACCAATCAGTGCATGACTTTTCTAGAAATAGTCTAAAGATTTCAATTTTCTCTTCCTCTTTTACTATATCGAACCTTGCACATTCTTTCTCAAATACTTCCATCCACTGATATGCACTTGAATTTTTTCCATCAAATTTTTCAATTACAAACCTTTCTGCTAACTTTTTTATACTTTGTTTTTCTTTGTTTTGTTGACCTTCAACTAATTTTTCCAAAATTTTCACTATAGGATCTTCCGAACAATTTTTTTTATCAATAGCCAATTGTTCTTGGGTAGTTTCCTCTAGAAATTGGTCCTGAAAAATCATATTGCCCTCCTCATCCACATATGTTTGTAATATATCCTGTGTCGTTTTTATCCAAACACTTCTAGTTTGATATCTTTTTTTCAATGTATTTTTCACTGTAACGAATGTTTTTGAGATTTGGATATGTTTATGAAGTGATACTGTTTGATACTCTTCAGGCATAAGGAAAACTTTGTCATCGTGTGTGGCAATTGAGGTTATAGCGATATAGTTTGACTTTCCGTCTATTGTTGGTTTTATTTGAAACGTAAATTTCAATTTTTCCATCTTCTGACAATAAATGTCGTTTTATAAGACAATTTCAAATGTTCCTGTGATTTGGACGACACGTTCAATCAAACAAAATTGAGTTTCTCTGTAAGAAAAGATTTATTGTTTTTATTTTACATGTACACTATGATTCACATGAAATGAAAGTACTTAGCAACAAAATCTTACATACCTGTAAGAAAAGAAACGACATTTAATGTTATTAATCACAATGTCTTCCCAAATCACACTAATTAACAATGGTATCTTTATTTTATAAATTGTTCGCTCTCAACTACGAGGTTTATGAGACTTGTTTTTAGGTTATCTTTTCCATAGATTACATGTCATGTCACGGTCTGACTCGATGACGTTTGTGGCGCGGGAAAATTTAAATTAAAGGAAATTATATTTTTCTTTACAAATGTATTCTACTACAGGTTAATTTCATCGCAATTCCACTAAAACCATATTTTATACTAGCTTTTTCCCGCGGCTCCGCCCGCGTGTTATTTTTTAACTTTTGTGCTCTTCTTTTTTCGGGATAAAAAGTGGCCCATGTCACTTTCCGGCCCTTGAACTATATCCATGCCATAAATAAAGTCAATCCGTTGCTCGGTTAGTGCGTGCAAGAGTAACAAACCAACAAATTTTTCGGATTAATAATATCAATTATTATAATTAGTATTAGTATAATTTTTGAACACAAAATAAGTAAGCGTTTGGCTATCTTATTATATAGGTATAATTCCTAAAAAGAGCAGGATGCAAACCGCTTCCAACCAGTTTTAAGAGAGACTTATATCCAGCAATGGATATGCTGTAGATGGATTGTTATATCCATCACCATGATAAAACATGTTGCAGGCATTTAGTTATTCCTACTAATCAAGTTTCACTTCTTTTAACCCTTAACCACCTGACTCCTATTTCAATAACGTAACCACCTGCGCGCGGTCACAGTGACCGCTTCGGACACACATGAGTTTTCTTAGGATATTAAGGTTTCATTGTGAGAATTAATTATTAAAACTCTTTAATATATATTAAACTATTTATTTGAGCGAAAAAAGAAATAATAACAAAACATTTTCTTCTCATAAATGTGAACAATGAAATTGCTGGCACATTTTAACTAAAAATAGAACTATGCTTACATAATGAGATCTATCGGCATAGGAACAAAAAATTAAATCAAATTTGGACTTTCTTTGAAGAATCTAATAATATTCTAATGAAACAAAAAAATTAAAGTATTAAAAAAATCAAAACTTCGAGAAAATTGCAGGGGGTAAAGTCTCACAATTTTTCCCGACAATTTTTGCACATCTTGTTAGAGCATTCCACACAGATTGGTTTTTAATGTTATGCTGCTGAGTTCTAGCTTAGTACGACTAGCAATTGCAACAGAAGACCATCGAAAACGATTTTTTCCGAAATAGTTTCGATGTCTAGTCTGGAGCTGTGACAAGGGCACTTAGTCTTCTGAAGAAAATTCCTCAACTGACATCCTACTCACAGAAAAGCGCTGCGTAGAAAGACAACCCTCAGGCTGTCCATCGGCACTTTGTTCATCAGAAGACGACACTTGCAGGCAGTCATCAGATTCACAGTCTTCTAAAATCACAGGAACTTCCAAATCCTCTGGTTCTACATCACTGCAACTCTCGTCAAGGTTATCCTCCACATCCGACAACTCCTGCTCTAACCATCTCACAATTTTTTCGTCGTTTCCATCCATTTTTACGCTAAAACAATAAACATGAATGTAATACACAATAATCACACAACTACCTGCACGCGGTCACCATGACCGCTGACGAAATATTTTTACTCACCCAAGCCAAACGCGCGCACGTGTATCCTTGCCGAGCGCACACGCGACACTAAACTACCCACAGAAAAGGTACACAGACGCTCACTAACACGCGACAACGGATTTCGCTAAAATTCAAATTCAAAAAGTCGCTGCGGTCACCATGACCGCTGGCAGGTGGTTAAGGGTTAAAATCACCATTGTTTAGTAAAACGTGTTATAGTTAAAAACAGCCTGAAAAGCTCCCACTATTTATGAAAAGTACCTCACATTCATTGTAAAGTGTGTCAACTTATTCCACCGCAGCTTAAACACTCCATCCACAATCTAGGTCGTGTTCCGACAGGTCCTGCTTTGAGAACTAAAAGTGTTGTTTTTTAACATAATTAGTGTAGCTAAGCCACTACAAACGTGCACCCTGGAAAGGTTATACATGACCAGTTTAATGAGAGCTCTGCTTTAGGCCGCGATCAGAATGAATAATGTGCCTACATTGAATTGTCTTATCGAGAAAATATGCATGCTACCAGTATACTCGTGCAGTAATACTTTATATACTTAGTTAGAGTATATACTTTACTTAATGTAATACAGTTGATTGAATCAGGCGTTACTTTGCGGAAATTCATCTTCAAATCTATGTTTTGAATTATTATTTAGTGTATTTCCGCTATCTTGTTGTAGACAAATAAGTTTAAGGGCATTAAGTGCATTAAGGACATTTATGGAAAAAAAAAAAAAAAAAAAATTACAAACAATTACTAATAATTATACATTTTAAAACTTAATTTTACAAAATAGATAAAATAATAATAAATATCACTTATTTTCACTATACTCTATATTATATATATTTTTAAAAATAGTACAATAATAATCCGTTAACAACTAATAAATATTATAAAAATCTTTTAAAAAATAATATGACAAAATATTGAAAACACTTCACTAATAAATAACACCCTTATTGTCACTGCACTACACTCTGTTCGACACGTGTTTCGCCTCTCAACGAGGCATCTTCAGGACGTGTTCAACACGGTTAACGGATTATTATTGTACTATTTTTAAAAATATATATAATATAGAGTGTAGTGAAAATAAGTGATATTTATTATTATTTTATCTATTTTGTAAAATTAAGTTTTTAAATGTATAATTATTAGTAATTGTTTGTAATTTTTTTTTTTTTTTTTTTTTTTTCATAAATGTCCTTAATGCACTTAATGCCCTTAAACTTATTTGCCTACAACAAGATAGCGGAAATACACTAAATAATAATTCAAAACATAGATTTTAATGTAATACATAAATTAGCTTGGTTTTTTTTTGTTGAACGTATTGTTTAACATAAGTTGGAAATACAATTGTATGTTTTTGTTGTTGTTGTGTATAGTTTGAAATTGATTCCTAAAACTTTCACTATCATGTATTTGATGTCATAGCCCTGTAAAATGTACTCTCGTTAGTTTTTGTTTTTTTAAGTTTGTAATACGAGTTGATTTAACTGCTCGCGCAGTGACTCGCGGTAGTGACGTCACCACTGGTTCCAACATAATACCAGCTGAGCTGGGATCAGTTTCGTGACAAAGCATTGGGTATCATGCTTGGTTTTTCCGAATTGTTCTATTTTTAGTTGTTTCCATGTTTTGTTTCTGTGTACCTATTTGTTTTGTCCCGAATAAAATTTCCTGTATTTTTGTGTATGCAGAAAGTATACAAAAATGAATAGTGGTTGTTAGTCTCGCTAAAACTCGAGAACGGCCGAACCGATTTGGCTAATTTTGGGTTAAATTTTATGCTCAATATTAAAAACGGCAACATGAAGATGCTTGAAATATTCACAGAATATTAATTGTATAATCCCATCAAAAATAAAAAAATATATATATTAAGGAGGGCTTCCATACGGAATCCTTAGAGTGCGAGTCCGAATCGCACTTCGCTGCTTATTTCTTGTAAGCATGTATGCAGGTAACCACGCAATCTTTATTCCACCAAAAAGCAGTATATCCACTCACAAATTTGAAAGAACTCATTGGTATGACTTAATTTCTTCTCTACATAATGTAGCAATAATATGATCAGCCAAGTGCGAAGTGCGAAGGGTTTTGCACCGTATGGAAACTCCGCTTAATATATTTTATTTTAATTATTTATTTTTGAAGCGAATTTATAACATTATTCCTGTTGCTGTTATTAACATCGAGCAAAAAAAATACGTTTTTTGAATGTAGTATTTTTTGTTATAGCAACAAATACTAAAAATAGAAAACGGCAAAAAAAATATTTCATCTGTGATAACGTTCGATCTATCACGGTTCATGAGATAGCCTGGTGACAGACAGACGCACACACGGGCGGCGAGTCTTAGTAATAGGGTCCCGTTTTTACCCTTTGGGTACGGAACCCTAATAAAAAAACGATGTTTTACAGTTCTAACTTTTAAATTTTGCATCGCAGTTCCTCAAGATATATCTGTGCAAAGTGCAGTGCATAGCCTAATGAAACGTAAATGTCTATACAAAGCTTAATGTGAAAGCTCAAATTACAATGGCGATAAAAAACCAGTTTATAAAGACCCTGTTGACGGAAACTAGACGTGTTTAACGCAAGGTCTTGTTTAACTGGTCGGTCTTAACTTATCCAGCCAAAGTTAGGTTCTGTAGAGTGCTTCCACTTTGCCCCACCAAAGCGCCCCACTGGTGGGGCAGATTCCACTCCTTCATTTTTTGGAGTGGAATCTACCCCACTCATCCCATCTTGGTGGGGCAGATTCCACTCACTTTTTAGACCAGTGGAATCTGCCCCACCAGGGGTGTCGCATGATTTTAAATTAAATTATTAGTGCCATGAAGTGCGAAATTCGACTTCAAAATTTTAATCATTATAACGCCCCACCATAAGAACAGATAAGTGAAGACATTAAATCCAAAATATTAAGAACTAAAAGCACAATTATCTCAAGTCAAAAATTACGCATTGTATGTAGTATTTATGACGCAAATATTTTCTAAGTCAACGTAAAGTAAAAAAAAATTATAAATTGAATGTTATCATTTAATTCAGCTACAAAAAACAGTGAGGCCAAAGAAGTCATCGTGTTCCCTGTTGACAGTGCAGATTGTAGCAGCACTGTCAACAGGGAACACGATGACAACACAAATGTCGCAGAACAAAAGTTGTTAGTTTTGAAGTACAGAATAAGCCCCTAGAAAGATGCTAATTGATTAGAAATAACCCTGAATTTTCTGCATTAATACGTTAATCACAACTTATGTATGTAGTATACATGTTGGAAAGCTGACGCCGACATTAATTTGACCCACATGTAGTACTAGTAACCAGTAGTGGATTGTCAGTGCCTTCTAGTTTATACAAGCGTCTATTTAAGTTGCAGTGACCAGGTATGAGTCCTACCAGAAGTCAGAGGTCTTGCCAATGCAACTTCAATAAATCGTTTGTGATGTTTCTATTTAAATTAGGGAAAGCAACATTTGAGTGTTTGCAATCCTCCCTTTTGTTCCACATATTCTGATATTCTTTTTTGGTATGACAACACAGCAACACGCGCTCTTTCGTCGCTATTGACTTACCGTGTTTAGTTGCCTCGTCCTCTACCTGTTTTCTTGTGCCCTCTTTGGCCAGGGTGTCGGCTTTGTTGTTGCCTGAACATGTTCTGTGACTCTTTATCCAGCGCACAATTGTTCTGTGTTAAGTTGAAAGAGTTTGAAGTGTCGCATGACATTCAGCAACAACTCTAGAACTTTTTACAGGTCTTCTGAGTGCGTAGATTGTAGCAGCACTGTCAACAGGGAACACGATGACTTCTTTGGCCTCACTATTTTTTGTAGCTGAATTGAATGATAACATTAAATTTATAATTTTCTTTTACTTTACGATGACTTCGAAAATATTTGCGTCATAAATACTACATACAATCCGTAATTTTTGACTTCGGATAATTGTGCTTTTAGTTTATAATCTTCTTAATATTTTGGATTTAATGTCTTCACTTATCTGTTCTTTTGGTGGGGCATTATAATGATTAAAATTTTGAAGTCGAATTTCGCACTTCATGGCACTAATAATTTAGTTTTAAATCATGCGACACCCCTGGTGGGGCAGATTCCACTGGTCTAAAAAGTGAGTGGAATCTGCCCCACCAAGAAGGGATGAGTGGGGCAGATTCCACTCCAAAAAATGAGGGAGTGGAATCTGCCCCACCAGTGGGGCGCTTTGGTGGGGCAAAGTGGAAGCACTCGTTCTGTAGGCAAAAAACTGGGATTGCTGTAATTGAAATAATTGGTATTTTTATACGACATTGATTACAATGGTAATGGTTTTTGATACGATTTAGTAGCAATCCAGATCGGTTCTAATTGGTATTGACTTGTAACGTGCTATTTTTTTTTACTATTGAGTTTGTAAACTCTCTGCAATATAAGCGTCCTTCAGAAAACTGCAATCTGCGGTCGCGACAGCTACGAGTAGCTCTTAATTCTTAACCAATGAGAAATCTTTATTGAACCAACCATTTTTTTTAAGATTCAAGTTAATTTTGATCAAGCGACGACTGTTTATATGGCATGCTAGCTTAAAATGTACCTGTTTAAGTACTACAGATTTGAAGACCTAAATTATTACTTTAGACCTCTATTACGACGGTTTCGGTTGTGTGTTCTTTCTGCGTTTAACCAATATCATGACATTAAAAAAAACAATTCAGTAGTTATAATAAATTATTTTTATTTATATTTTCACGACGTTTACTAGAAATAATATTTATACCTAAGTTGTAGCAGCGTCTCGTAGAATTATAAAGTCGGCGACGCGGGCCAAGTTGAGGCGGTGCAGCCGCAGATGGCGCGGGTGAATTAAAACAATTCGGGACCAAGGATGGGAGGTTGGGCAGCGCTAGATTAACTTCTGCTACAGTCCTGTCTTTTAGAAAATGAAAGTTTATTCTACAAGGCTATTTTCGACTCAACTTGGCACTTTCGAAGGTAAGTATGTGAAGACGCCAGTTAGAAACCTATAAGTTGTATTGTTTTGTCCCTGTAATTTGTTTTATGTGTAATGTGGTTGTCTAATAAAGTGTTATTGTTTGTTTGATATGTGAATTTTACCAACCCGCATTTGGTCACCTTTTTGCGAAATCAACTAAGACGAGAGCCTATGAACAACGGTTCGATATATTCAATTCTGTTCTGGCGGTATTTCCTTACTGAGGCGAAAATGATGTTTATAAACATAAAAATATATGACGGAGTGAGACAGTATAGTTAGTTTTAATTGAAAGCAATAGTGATGATTTTAAAGTGGGTATCACCCGAATGGGGTTGCACGTGGCAACACTGCGTGCTTGTGTCAGAATGAAATGACTTTGACAGATGACGTCATGCCGTACCGAGCGCGAGGCGGATTGCACCCGTGCAAATCCATTGCTTTGAAATCTGTTTCCATCCTCGATAATTCTTGTTAAATTGAATACTAAGTGATACTAGGTCAATAGAACCACCCGTTGCAGTAGTACAGTGTTTATTTTGGTGATATGGACAACTGGAGACCGCCGGCGAACTGTACCTATGAATGACCCACAAATAACGATGTCGGGTGATTGAGACGATCACTCTCAGACTCCGACATTTATATATGTACATATAGTCGTCAAGTTACTAAATCTAGAAATAGATAGCCAGCAGTTTCTTCAAAGTTTACTCCCAAAAGTGTACCTATGTAAGTTGTAGCGGCGTCTAAGAGGTATAAAGTCGGCGACGCGGGCCAAGTTGAGGCCCTGCAGCCGCAGATGGCGCGGATGAATTAAAACAATTCGGGACCAAGGATGGGAGGTTGGGCAGCGCTGGATTAACTTCTGCTACAGTTCACTTCAAGTTGTAATTATACTTGATGTACCTAGTAGCAAAATCCATTGCAACTTTGCACCTTATAGTTTTTGGCAGTTTGAGCATATGTTTCTCTGAAAAGAAGTAATTGTCTTCTTTACTACAAAAAGATATTGCACAGTGGAACCAGACTGTGTAAATTAGTTCAAAAAATCCATTAAAATTTGGTTATTAAATGCGCAAAACAAAACAACCGCATCAAATGCTTAATATAAATATTTTTATTTGATTTTCGTTCAAGGCCGCCATCAAGCCGTCATATTTTACAAGCAATGTCAAAAAATATGAAATTCCTTTAACTGAAGACTGTTATGGAAGAAAATAATATAGGAAAATCGTTTTCCAAAACAAATAGAGCAAATAATTGAGTACTGTACAAGGTAATGAAGGTAAAAAACCTAAGCTCGATATATTTTTGCATTATCTCTTTTGAAATTACGAAAAAAATAGCTATTTTATAATTTATATTCCTTCAAAATCAATAAAGTTTTTAATAAAACAACAGGTTTTTTGAGATTTCAGATTTCTTCCCAGAACATTTTGTTTTGTAAATGCGATTCCTTCCGGTAAAAAAGGCAGGCTTCTAAAAACAATGTACTAATTATTACGCAATCTTCAGCTAAATAACGTGTCATACGAGCGTGTTTTTTGTAGCAACTTCAGGGACATGATGTGCACATACACAAGATTACTTATAATCGTACGTTTTTAGTGATTTTCTTGAAAAGTAAAAAAATCAAGCACTGCATTCACAAAGACTTCGAATTCAAGACTATCCCATCCCTAGCACCGGGTGTGACATACCCGGTAAAGAAAGACAAACACGCAAAGTTACCGGCCCGTTGTTGAGATTATTAAATTTCAACAACTTTGAATAAACTGAATCCGGAATTTTTGGGGTGGCAACATTGCCAACTTTGCGGATTAAATGGCACCCAAGGGGTAGTTGATACCTATTAGATTAACGATTTGTTTTCTCACATTCGCTCACGATAAATGTGTCTAACTCTAGTGAAATGTAATGTGTTTATTCTATTTATATTACTTTGGGGTTCTATAATAATATGATATTTTTAGGATTCCGTACCTCAAAAAGAAAAACGGAACACTTATATGATCACTTTGTTGTCCGTGTGTCAAGACCTTATGTCTCGGGAACGCGGAAAGTTGATGAGTTGAAATTAAAATCGTATATGTGTATGGTCTCTTAGAGTTCTGAAAAAATCAAACTTCTATGTTATCTTAGAAAAAAGTAAGAGTTGCTTATATCGTATAAAATCTTACAACACTTGCAAAGGAATTTAAACCTATACTACTTCCGGTTGACCTAGAGCTATAAATTTTGGCAATATACATTGGCTTAGAATAGGTACACATGTAGGAATAAATCACAAAAAATAGGCCCTGAAAGCTAAAATATGGGGTAAAATTTCAAAGCTAGTCAATCGTATCATATGAAAGAACTTCATTAGCACAGGCTAAAATAGGTTTTTGGTTATTTTGTTTCTGTCATTTTCGTTGTATGACGAGAAAAGCAATGATTACGATGATTATTATAGTCATGCAATAAGGTTTTAACAAATTAGTTCCCAATTTTGTCAGAATTTGAAAGGAACCCTTGGTGTGCGAGCCTGACTCGCGTTTGACCGTTTATTTTTTCATAATATATCTATATATGTGTAAGCCATCGAATTTTTTCTACTAACATATGCAGGTTGCCTCACGATGTTTTCCTTCGTCGAAAAGCCAGTGGTGTGAAATTCTGTATATAAATTTCAAAGAACTTATTTGTACGGGACCGGGATTTTAACCCACGACCTCACGATTGTAAGGAGGGTGTCACTACAGCTAGACCACCACGGCTTTTCAGATATACATACCTAATTGTTAAATTGCCACTAAGACATTTTACTCAGTATTGTACCCAACACAATCGTGAGCTGCGCGGGTGAAACCGCAGGGCGCAGCTAGTCTCATCTAAAAGCGATCGTGAATATGTAAATTTGTATTCCCTGAATAAGTATCTTCAGTGTTATTGAACATGCAGCTACATTTTCAGGGTTCCGTACCTCAAACAGCTATAACTACGAGCAACAGTTATCGTTTAAAAAAGTTACAGCCGTTAATGTCGCATAAAACCGCATATTTCGATACTCACAAAAATCAAAACCTACAGGGTACTTGCCGTTGACATAGAACTATGAAATTTGCCGAGAAGCATTGTCGCAGAGTAATACACATATAGGAATATATCTGAAAACTGTACATTTTTATTTAAGTCACAAAAAATTGGGCCTCAAAATTCACAAAATATTGGTTCAAAATTCAAAATGAGTAAATCGTATCATGTGAGGTATCTTATAAAAGAACTTCATTAGCACATTCTAAAACAGGTTTTTAATTATTTTAACAATGTTTTTGTACGGAACCCTCGTGGTTCGAGCCTGACTCGCACTTGTCCGTTTTTTTTAAATAATTTAAATACATAACAAGTCTTAATTATAATACGTATTTTCTTAGTATTGCGTTCCAAGCTTCAAAGGTTCCAAGTCAATATTATTATATATTCTATTGTTATTTTCTGCAAAATGTAAATTACTCAATTTTTGGATTTTGTCGTTCAATAAGTCGTTATAATATAACATTCAATCAACAGTTCCATAACAGACTCTTGTACTTACGCAGGCATAAAAAACTTTGCCCTAAGTAGGCACAAAACCCAGCTCTCATAAAGCAAGTCCTTGGCGCAGAATAAAGGTAAAAACGCAGACTTCTTTCACAAAATTATAAGCCAGCGAAAGGATTTTCTAAAGAGCTTTTTACCTTCGGAAAAAAGCGGTTTGTCTCACTGGAAAGTTATATTTTTTAAGCAAATTAGTCAAGTGGCTGGAGCGAGTAACTGGTATAATGAAATTAGTACGACGGCGGAGATGTTGGGATGTGAATTAAGTTACGCCTGATTTCAGCCTGTTCACTTTGAGGGTAATTAAATATCGAAATTGTAATAACGTAGATAAATAATGACGAGCTTCATTTTTTGAAGTTGGTTAAAAATTAACCAACTTCAAAAAATGAAGCTCTCAATTCTACTGTAGGTACGTTTTTAGGGTACCGTACCCAAAGGGTAAAAACGGGACCCTATTAGTAAGACACCGCTGTCCGTCCGTCTGTAGACGCTTGAAATATTCACAAAATGTTTAATTGTTAGTTTAATTCAATAACACGTTTCGCAGAAGCTTTTAATATAAAACATTTTCTCTACAAAATCCTGCAGCATATCATTTTAACTTTTATTTATGAATACAAAAATTACACTTACACATAGTCAACCTTAAAATCTAAACACGCAACCCATCTCCGACCGTACTATAACTAATTATTAAATTAAATTAAAATAAATATTTAATACAGTACAGATCCCTTGTATATAATATGTCTTAACTATTCAGATATTGTTAGTTTACATTATGTAGGTATGACTATTTTATAATTTTCGTTTAGGTACATATTATGTTAGTTAAGTTCGTTTGTAAGTAAAATTCGTTTACATTTTATGTATAACTATTTTATAAAAAATGGACAGGCTGTTGAAACCAATTTTTTGTAACATCTTTTTACACGGCTTAGCAATAAACATATTCTTATTCTTATTCGTAATTTAACGTGTTATCCGAGCCAGAGCAGCGCTCGGTTATTAGTGCCACCCATGCGGTCACCCATGCAAATACGAAAAGTCGGATGTTGCGAAACTTCGATGATCGTTAAGAAACACTTAGATAAACTATGAGCTACACTACACTATGAGCACTACCTTCTCTAAATTAAAAAAAAAATGTACAGAAAAGCAAATTTTGTTGTCTGATAACAAGATTGGTCTCATAGTAAAAGTTATTTAAAATGTCATTACACAATGACATTTTAGGATATTATGCAGGTTTATTTCTAATCAATTAGCATCCTTTTAGGGACTTATTCTTTTCATCAAATCTAACAACTTTTGTTCAGCGAATTTTGTCAAAATTAAAAAAAATTTGGGTGTTCCACAGAAAAATATCGTTCACCCGCGACAAAATGTATGGAACTGTTGATTTTTTTTGAGTTTTGTCAAAAGTCGCAGGACATAATTCGAGAGTTTGATGTACAGAATAAGCCCCGAAAAGGATGCTAATTGATTAGAAATAAACCTGTATCCCGTCATCAAGAGATGCACCTTACATTTTTTTGTCTACCAGTAAAATCACTTCAATTCGGATATGACATGGTTTTGTTTGTTTAAATTTTCCTTGCACACTGCTCATTTAAGCCGGTATGTATCTGATGTACCTATGTATAAGACGCGTATCCTAAATCAACTTAGACGACATTTGATAAGCTTGGTGTAACTTCGTAATGATAGCCGCGTAACTTCATTAGTCGTGTCATGTGGCTAATAGCTGACACGCATATGTCTGATTGTAATTAACGCTAGCACCTGCAATATTAGTAGTTAATATTAGGTATCATTACGAGAACAGATCGAGCGGTAAAGCCATCACAGAGGTCAACCTTCATACAATATCAACTGGAGGCTCTAGAGTCGATTGAGAGGCGAGCCAGGAGGCTGATTGACAACGACACCTTGACTAAGTCGCAGCTCCAAAGTCTTGAGCATCGTCGCAAGGTAGCGTGTTTGTCGGTCTTTTACCGGATACACTTCGGAGAGTGCGCCCAGGAGTTGCACAACCTGGTCCCACCTGCCCCTTTCTTCTATCGTACGGCTAGACAGACGCGACCAAAGCGCCACCCTTTTATGGTGGACATTCCGCGCGTTAGAACCAAGCGTTCCGAATCCTCATTCCTTATACGAACAGCCGGAATGTGAAACGCTTTGCCTGGGTCTGTCTTCCCGTTAAAGTACAACGTGGGTGTCTTCAAATCCCGAGTTAATAGGTATCTTCTAGGTAAGCGTGCTACACCCTAGACCGCACATCTGCTTAACATCAGGCAGTGTGTAGTCAAACGCGAACCTATTCAAAATAAAAAAAATACAATCTATATTCAACCAGAGACACATCGAATACATCAAATCACCCATGGATGATCAAGTGGTAGAGACACAAAACCACCGAAGTCAACCTTTATACATAACATATCTGCTTGCACTATGTTATGCAAAAGGGTAATAAGACCATCATTATGAGCAACTTTTACTATGGGGTCAATCCGAAATTTACGAAAAAAATCGTCAAGTTTCCCAGCTGAGTAAAAATCAGCATTATACTGGCTGTGAAGAAAAAAAAGAAAACAAAGAGCTCTAGCTGTTTTTTTTAGAAATGGGCTATGCTGATGGGCAGTGGAAAGGCTAAATATTTCGAAAAAGGGATGGCCGACGGATCTGTGAAATTTTCGAAGACCACGTATCGGAAAGCACAGTGTTGAACATCCACTGACTAGCTAGATGGACCGATGATAGAATTTAGATTTACTACTGGTCTTATTGGTAATCCATAGGGGTGGCCTACGTTCAGCAGAGGACATTCTACAGCTTTGGGGTAGATGGATGGGTAGGCTTTTAGTTTGCAGACCACCACGAAAAGCTATGAAAATAACTCTTTTCGACGCGTGAAAAAGTGACAGATATATAATTTGCCATAACGCTCGTTCTGACACTACTAAAGAAATATTTCGTGGCGCGCATTCTAGCCCGGCAGACTTCAAAGTCCCAGATTGTCAAAACGCCTTAACTATTGTTGTTCTCAAACTCGAAATTTACACTTAAACGGGCTATCATTCGCAAGTACCATCTCCGAAGCTGTAACCATTATAATAGTTAGGAGAACCGCGCTCCTAATCCCGCATCTTCCCAGATTATCCCATGATAATGAGCAGGCCACTTCATTGCTATAACTGGGCCGTAATGGGCCATAAAAGGCCGCGAAGAAACCGGTTCAGGCCAATAGTTCGCGCTGGCTAAAGCCGGATTAAGACAATCATTGGTGGAACTAGATGTGGCAGTGATAGTGAACACGGTTAGTGACTTATAATTTGTCATGGACGCAACTGTGCCATGGTATTCTAGTGGTAGTAACACCCGCCTTACAATCGTTGTTCAAATCCTGGTCTCTTACTAATGAGTGATTTAGAACTTTTACTTCTTTTTTTTTTATTTCGAATAGGTTTGCGTTTGACTACACACTGCCTGATGTTAAGCAGATGTGCGGTCTATTGCGGTCTATATTTCGGAATATCACGCCGCTAGCTTTTAGGTGAAGTAACACATCGTAAGGCAACCTACGAACGTTTATAGAAAAACTTTGATGGTATGTGAATCCGTCGACCCGCACTGGGCCAGTTTAGTGGATATGGCCCAATCATTATTCGTTAGTAGGCCTAGGTTCATCAGTGGACTATTAAAGCGCCAGTTACAGAATTTAGAGAATGCAATTGGAAATTCTGTGTCTACTGTTACTACACCAGAAATGAGACATAATTAATTAATTTACATGAACGGTGTGGAAGAAAAAAACACCAATAAAATAGCGTAGATTGCTGGATGTCCAATATGACCGGTTGGAAGACGATTTGTCAAGTTGATTGATTTTCTACACCTAAACCACGTACGTAGTCACCATTGGACAACCCAATTGACTATCAATTTTATGTGTTAATATTGTCAGCAAGTACTGTGTCATTTCGATTTGCTAATCGACTCAGTCAAGTCAAACATTGTAGATTGTTTTTTTTTTCAAATATAATGTTAAAGTAGCGTCATACGTCATGTTATGAGAAAGTAATTTAAATATAAATAATAAGTACCTATATGTATAAATAAGTCCGTATTAACCGGGTGGGTAGTCTTGGTGTAAAAGTTTCAAAGCTGCTTCTGACATGGCTAAACGGTTAAAACACCGGAATCTACAATTTAACACGTCATCCGAGCCACGGTAGCGCACAGTTGTAAATGCCACCCGCGGTCACCCATCCGAAGACTGACTATGCTGAACGTTTCTAATAGAATAATAATAATAATATTATTTTTAATGTTTTAATGTTCTTTATTCTGGAAGAGCGGGGATTCCTGATATCATACCTTAGCTTAAAAGGACTCCACAATATACTGTAATTGAAAGGTGAAATTGGGAATCGAAATAAAAATTGTTTAATGTCACATCCAGTTACTTAAATCTTTTGCTCCCCAAAACACGTAACATAGAGTAAGTTTTCGGGATAGTTGTACAAATTTTACGCCAGTTTCATTACCCATCTCACGTGAGCCGGAATGATGGTTTTAACTGCAACTTACATCATTCCGATTTTACAGGGAATTAAATATGAATTACCGGGAAACTTTCCTGGCTCCAGGTGAAGATTAGTCTTTATTAGTCGGCATTAAATTTGGGAAACTTTCGATGTTCTGTCTGTGAGGTTGTGCCAAGAATTGGGAAATTTGTAGACAAACCAAAGATGTAATAAAAAAAACTAGACAACTGCGAGTCAGGCTCGTACATCGGTTCCGTACAAATCCAGAAAATTTCACAAAATTGGGAAGTAAGTTGTTAAAATCTCTATACCTACTATAATCATCGAGAAACAGTTTTTTTTTTCACTTTTCTCGTCGTACATCAAAAATTACACATTGTTAAAATAATTAAAAACCTGTTTTAGCATGTGCTAATGAAGTTCTTTTATATGATACAATTTACCAGCTTTGAATTTTTTGTGAATTGTGAGGCCCAATTTTTTTGTGATTTAAATAAAAATGTACAGTTTTCAGATTTATTCCTATATTTGTACTCTGAAACAATGCTTCTTGCCAAATTTCATAGTTCTATGTCAACGGGACGTACCCTGTAGGTTTTGGTTTTTGTGGGTGTTGAAATATGCAACTTTTTACGACATAAACGGCTCTAACTTTTTTAAAAGATAACTGAGAAGTTTTTCTTTTTACAACTGCAAGAGACTATAGATATACGTATACAATTAAAATTTCAACTCGATATCTTAACGCGTTTCCGAGATAAAGAGTCTTGACATACACACAGACGGAAAGACGGACAACAAACTGATCCTATAAAAGTTCTGTTTTTTCCGTTTGAGGTACGGAACGCTCCGTGTAAAACAGAATGGAATCCATGCGCTGGAGACTCACCGACAGACTAAAAACATGTTCAAATTGAACGAACATGCTGGATGCACGCTGCTTCCAGCCTGTTTTGTGTCAGATCTATCTACTTATACTTCTTAGTCGTTACGCTCTTGACAGATCGGTCGTGGTCATAACGTAGTATATATATGGTATAGGTATTACGTTAGGGGTAGGTGTAGCACGCCTCACGTTGTCTCGCCATCTCTCTCTCTATTAAAGGTCTATCGGGTACACTCATGCACGGGCCCGCCCACAACAGATTTGATTTGGTCGGTCCATCGCATGGGCAACCTTTCGCGCGGTCTTCTGCCTTCCACTTTGCCATGGACAACTAGACGCTTTATGGACTGGCTATTTCTTCTAGAAACTCCGAAGAATGCGAGCATACGAAACTGTACTGAGGCTGACAGACGCTGCTTGATGCCGAGTTCTTCAACTGTATACTTATAGATTTGTTAATGTAAAAACACCTCAGAAGTAGAGCGAAATTAAACGAATTAAGTCTATTTACCATTTTAATCCCATTTCACTATAATCACAATAATTTCAAAAAATATCGAGAATTACCAACCTCAATCCACAAAGTACGTCTCAGATGACTTAAGAACATATTGTCACAATAGCTCTGTGATTGTCACCAAAAAGTATAATAACATAGAGAGGTTGTAACCATATTTTATGCCGTGAAGTAAGGTGTGTGTAACAGGTTTAACAAATCTATAAGTATACAGTTGAAGAACTCGGCATCAAGCAGCGTCTGTCGGCCACAGTACAGTTTCGTATGCTCGCATTCTTCGGAGTTTCTAGAAGAAATAGCCAGTCTATAAAGCGTCTAGTTGTCCATGGCAAAGTGGAAGGCAGAAAACCGCGCGAAAGGTTGCCCATGCGATGTTTTTGATTTTTTTGATTCCGTTGAATCAAAAACTTTCGAATTGACATCCAATGTGTATTAAAATTTTAACCAAGCCACGTTATCATCCATCAGCCTTATGACATCCACCTCTGGATATATTTAAACCTCCCCAGTGGAGGTCCAATAATACCGCAGCTTGAAGCGGTTTGCATCCAGCACGATCATGTGGTCTTACTGAGGTCATCTATCTACCTCGTGGGAGGATGGTCTATACTGCGCTTTCCAGTTTGCGGTCTCCACTTGAGAACTTTTTGGTTCTATCGGTCATCAGTCATCGTCTATGTGCCCAGCCCACTGCCATTTGAACTTTACAATCCACTAGGCTGTGTCGGTAACTTTGGTCCTTCTACGGATCTCCTTATTTCTTATTGAATCTCGGAGCGACACTACAAGCATATTATAGCCCTCTCCGTAGCTCGTTGGGTTTACTAACTAACTTTGAACTTATTAATAAGAATAGTGAGAGACAACGTTTCAATGCAGTTACGTACATTTTCGACTTGTATCTACTTATGTATAACTTTAATTAGTTTAAAGCAATCCAAATGAAATCAATTAGAAGCTCGAGCTATGCAGGACTTTAAATTGAAATTAGGCGGAGGTTCTTCGGCAGTATATTCCGGAGTACGGAATAGGTGCCTCATCGCTTTTGCTGCAGTAGGGTATGGCGCAAGGTGTAAGATTTGACTTATGATACCTATGTTACAGTTGAAACCAATAGGGAATTTAGATTAGACCGTATGTCTGCTTAACATTTTTTTTTTATTTGTCCTGTATATAACATACATAAGTAGGCACAATTAAAAGTACTGCCAAACAGCGAAGCGGTTTGTAGGCAGGATAGCTCTCACGTTAGGTACCTAATTTAGTAACTATGTACAAGCGGATAGAAATACATGCCCGTGTTATTATAGGTACATGTAGACAATGTAATGTCGTTATCAATTATCCATTAACATATTTTGTTTTTATAATCTAAAATTTGATACAAATGTTAACTTTCTAATGTGTTAATCTTCATCAGGCAGTATGTAGTCAAACGCAAACCTATAGGATAATATAAGAGAAAACAAAATTATAATAGTTTCTATAAATGTATTAAATACATATTAATATACATTTAAATATGTAATACTAGTTTTTACCCGCGGCTTCGCCCGCATACGCAATATATCATTATAATTTATAGCCTATGTGTTATTCTGATATGTAAGCTATATTATTGCAAAGTTTCATCTCAATCTGTTCAGTAGTTTTTGCGTAAAAGAGTAACAAACATCCATACATCCATCCATCCATCCTCACAAACTTTCACGTTTATAATATTAGTAGGATAGGTAAATAACGGTATAGATCTTCATTTATTAATGTCACAGAAGTTAAAAAACAGCCAACAAACGACGTTTCTTGAACATTGAATTTATAAGAGCCCGTTTCCCGTCCGTTTACTTTGATCAACAGCTCAGCTTCATATTTTGATTCTCGAATGCCTAAAAATTCCTTTTTAATTTGATTTAATTGATTTAAATCCTTTTTAATGATTAATTTTTAGATGTTATATGCTATTTTTAGGGTTTCGTACCTCAAAAGGAAAAAACGGAACCCTTATAGGGTCACTTTGTTGTCCGTCTGTCCGTCTGTGTGTATGTCAAGACTCTTTATCTCGGGAACGCGTAAAGATGTCGAGTTAAAATTTAAACTATATTTATGTATATCTATAGTATCTTGCAGTTGTATAAAAGAAAAACTTCTCAGTTATCGTATAAAAAAGTTAGAGTCGTTTATGTCGTAAAAAACGCATATTTCGGCACTCATAAAAATCAAAACCTACAGGGTACTTCCAGTTGACATAGAACTATGACATTTGGCGAGAAGCATTGTCTCTGAGTACACATGTATAGGAATAAATCTGAAAACTGTAATTTTTTATTTAAATCCCAAAAATTAGGGCCTAGATTCACAAAATATTGGTTCAAAATTCAAAGTGAGTAAATCGTACCAAGTAAGGTATCCTGTAATTTTTATTGAAGCTTTGCTAATAATTATTGTAATTTAAATTTATTACATCATTGTATTCAATGTTCGTTATGTATACACATAACTATAATATTATGACGTGTAAATTGACATTTTATCAATAAATAACTTATGACTTAAAAGAGCTTCATTAGCAATTGCTAAAACAGGTTTTTAATTATTTTAACAATCCGTAATTTTCGATATATGACAAGAAGAGTGAAAAAAAAAAACAAAAACTTTTTTGTCGATGAATATTATAGTATAGAGATTTTAACAACTTACTTCCCAATTTTTGTGATATTTTCTGGATTTGTACGGAACCCTCGGTGTGCGTGCCTGACTCTCATTTGTCCGGTTTTAGTATTATGGTTTGCTAGGTACACATATTTTTGACTTTGAAAAAGAAATTTCTGAGTCATAGTAAATTCCTCACATTTAGCCGAGCAATGCATTTTACGGCACAAAAGTTGTGCAGCGTAGCCTCCTACAAATAACGTTTGTTGCCCGTGGTTCTACCAGATGTACTACTAGTGGGACCACGGGCGAAAATTTATTACTTACTCTCATTGCACCGCATTGCATTTGAAGTAATAATTTGAGGTATCTTAGGGCAACAATAAACACTAAAGATGTGATGTGATACTTTACACATTTAAGTATTAGGTATGACAGGCTCAATGCTCATGACATGACTACCTAGATATTTGAATCTACCAGTCCAGTACTTGTTGCGATACTTGCAAAGTTCCTGTAACTTGCGGCAAGCGGTTGGTATAGCTAAGTGCTGGCTGGGTGCCACGGCGCCAGTGGCTGGTTATTAACAGCGCTCGCTTGACAAATGAACCACACAGGTTATAAGGAAGGGTTAGCTATTGTATAAACCGTGTAATTTCAATCCTGCGACTAATGCTGATAAATTAGGAGGTGCTAAATACGAATTTAGCACCAACTTTGGGCTGGCCTGGCCTTTCTTGGGTAGCACTATGTTTGTGAATTACTAAATGATAGACCGAATATGAAGCAATTTTATTCTGCTATGAGTCGTAAGATGGCCATCGTTGAACTTAGGCTACTCCTTAGCTTAGATCTCCAATAATACCGATTCAAGCGAATTTAAATCCTTTCCGATGATTTCCACTAGACATAAACGGCTCTTACTTTTTTAAACGATAACTGAGAAGTTTTTATTTTACACAACTGCAAGATATCATAGATATACGTATACAGTTTACATTTCAACTCGATATCTTAACGCGTTCCCGAGATAAAGGAGTCTTGACACACAGACGGACAGACGGACAGTTTTTTCCGTTTGAGGTACGGAACCCTAAAAATGCTAAAAAATAACAAATACAACAAGGATAGTATACATGCGTAAATCAAAACAGCGGTATTAATAACTTGGGCGCAGTAAACAGGCTCCGCGGGATCAAGCGCAATCCCGCACTCAACGAGATGCGTTTATGGGCCATTAACTGCCGCAGAATAAGCTGGCTGCAGCTTTGACAGCCTCCAGTTTAAAGACATTTTGACAATATAATGTTATTGACATATCTTCTACTTACAATAGATTGTTTTTTGCAAAAATCAGCATGACCGATTTCACCCGTGTATAGAATTCGCGAATATTTCGCACGGATCGATGTAGCATTTTTCACATTATTGTTGATTTATCAAAAATGGCTATGCCGATTTCAATAAAATTTAAATGGGACCAATTTAGTTGTACACTCTTTCCAATAAAAAAAGAATTATTGAAATCGGACTACTACGAAAAAAGTTATGCGTGGTTTTACATAAATATATATATATATCTATATATATATATACATATATTATATATACGCGTCGAATTGTATACCTCCTCCGGTGATTCGTCGGTCAAAAATAGTCTAGCGCCAAATTCTCTATAATCACTACTACATCACTATCACTACATAGTATAAAACAAAGTAGCTTCCCGCTGTCTGTCTCTACATAGGTAGCTATGTATGTATCTTTAAAATTGTACAACGGATATTGCTGCGGTTTTTTAATAGATAGATTGATTTAAGACAAAGATAGATTTTGATTACTGCCTCCATCTATTACTTTATTAATTTCTAGAAGAATTGTGGAAAATGAAGCAGGAACTGGATGAATAGTTTACCCCCCTGTATCCTCGTAGATGTAGTTTGATTATTCCTCTACATCTCAATTTATTAATGAGGTAACTAAATAAAAATTTATATAATATATAATAAGTATATTTGACTTCCAATCAAAAAGTTTAATAATTTTAATATAGGTAAATAATTATTTTAATATTATCTATATCAATCATCATTATATTAATTTCAAACATTATAATATAATAAAATCCAAACGTTTTATTTAGCATAAGATTATACATAGATTTTAGTTACAAAAAGAAAGGAATATTGACATTTTTGAGGTTTAGAAAAATACCAGTGGACCCTGCACTAGGAGAACCAGTATCGCAGGGCCCGATTCAACGACGGTTAGGTACATTTCAATATCAGGTGTACGTAAGATGCGGCTAGTTAAATACCATGTAGCTAACTTCACATCCGTCCACTTGTATGTTTCGGCCTATACAGAATTTAAATATTTATTTTTTGCAAAAAATAGCATGACCGACTTCACCCGTGTACAGAATTATTACATAGTACAAAACAAAGTCGCTTACCGTCGTCTGTCCCCATGTATGCTTATTTATTTAAAACTACGCAACGGATTTTAATCCAATTTGTTTTAATAGATAGAGTAATTCAAGAGAAACGTTTATATACAGTACATGGTGTATATATAATACACCTGTGCGAAGCCGGGGCGCATCGCTAGAACGCAAATATTATGCACGGATCGTTGTAGCATTTTTCACATTATTGTTGATTTATCAAAAATGGCTCTGCCGATTTCGATAAAATTTAAATGGAACCAATTCCGAAGTATATTCTTTCCAATAAAAAAATAATTATTGAAATCGAACAACTATAAAAAAATTAGTTGCCTGTAAAGTCGGTATACGGGCGAAAGTTTTACGTGACAACGACTTTGAGTGGTAAAATAATTTTAATGTGAATATTCATTCGTATAGTAGGAAGAAGGATGAAAATGTCTGTCTCTCTCTCTCTTAGGCGGGCTAACCATGACGCGTGCCTCTCACTCGCTCTCATTGTGAGCGCATAACGTGAGCGGAGCGTAACGCAGTTTCTTGAAGTGTCACCCGGCAAACCAATTTATAAGACGTTGTCACGTCAAAAGTTCTGCGTTGTTATACATAAAAAAATACGCGTCGAATTGTATAGTGTATACCTCCTCCGGTGATTCGTCGATCAAAAATAGAAAAATAACAAATCTGTAAACAGCAAGCCAGCGCCCTCTGTGAGTCGGTGCTGGGCTGTTGTAGTTCTCCGTTTTGCCGCTAGTGCATTATGGCGCAGCTGCATCAAAACCGGAAATAGCTTAGAGCATTGGCTTAGAGTATTTATAAGTAACTTATTTATTCTCTTAGGCAAATAGTAAACCAAGGTTGAATATTATAAGTTAGTTCTATAGTAAGACTCGTTGGTAAAACTAGTTTTTGTGTTTCAGCTAGCTTAGTAAGTTACCGTTGGATATATTACTTGCTGTTCCATGTACACTTGTATATCTAATAAATGACAAAAGCAGTACTTATACAATTATTTCATGTGCTCTTTTATCGACTCTTAAAAAGTAACATGGATGCTTGAATTCCTAAGTAAATCTTATCAATTTGAAATGTTTAATAGTTATCAGTAATCTATTCATCCATCTACATATAAGCCACAGGACGTCCACCGCTGGATATAAGCCTCCCCTATGGATCTCCAATAACATCGGTTTGAAGCGGCTTGCATCCATCGTGATTTTACGTTAATCCGTCTACCTTGTGTGGATGTTCTACGCTGCGCTTGCCGATAGGTAACTACATGGTCTCCACTCGAGATGTTTTAGACTCCATCCGTCATCAAATCCACTGCATTGTTGAGTTATTTCAATCGAAGTCGGACGCATTCAGGCGACCTACCGACTCTACAAATAAAATTTAATAAAATTTCAAAAGAAACAATCCCATAGCCGCCAACACGTACCGTTGACCTAGAACTATGAGATTTGGCGAAAAGTATTGTTTCAAAGAACACATATAAGTCAATCTGAAAACTGCATATTTTTAATTAAATAATAAAAAATAGGGTCTAAATGCAAGAAATATGTGTTCAAATTTTACGATGTGTATTTTTCAGTCAAGAGAAGAGAAATGTAAAAAAAAATCCCTCTGTCGATGACAACATTTTGGTTTCCCTAAGTCTTTTCTTTCTTTCCTAAGATTTTATCCGTCTTCTTCTTCTTCTGTTAATTCCCTAATTCGTTCCCGATTTCTTACAATTTTTGTACGAAACCCTCAGTGGTCGAACCTCACTCACACTTGTTTGGTTTTAGAGAGAGTCGCGATAACACTGTGATCTTCTGTTGCATGCAATCGACTACGGAAATGTACTTTTTCATCACATCTGTTCAAAAAAACTACTTGGTTCGCCTTTAAGTGCGCCCAAAGGTGGTGTTTTCTATAAGGAACTTTATAAGTGCGCCGGAATTATCTTCGCCCCGCACTTTTTGAATTTGGAAGTATTTGTAATATTAGTGTTCAGCGCCATGAAAATGAGTGAAAAAATGTAAATATAAGTTTTCTTTGTTCTGTTTAATTTCAATGCAGTTGTTACTCTACGTTTTATTAAATAATAATATTGCAATAAAATATGAGGCGCCTTATATTTTCTCATAGAGGTTGATGAAAAGTAGAGTGTACCACTCGGGCGCAAAATAATTTTTTGGCTCGGGCGAAGTACTTTAAATCCCTCGCTACGTTCAGGTTCTTCGCTCTGGATTCAAAAAAGCGCCCTCGCCGTAAAAATATTATTTTGCTTCCATATGACACAATCTACTATTACTGTATTACTCTACTTATCGCTATGAAAAGCACTTACTTCAGCATTATACTTATTCTTAATAACCTTATTTATACCGTAACAAATTTCATCGTAAACGAGAGAGCCTGCACGACTACTGTAGGCCAACAGTTTAAACTTGCACTTTACTGCAAATATATAAGATGCATTTTACGAGTACCTTTTTTAATGAACTGAGTTTTCTGTATGTAGATATATTTCATGTGATTTGATAAACTGTAGCGAGTATCTATAACGTAAAGAGTACTTTACTCTACTTTAAAGTTACTTTACCTATTAGTAGTTTTCCGAAATCTCGCGAAACATTTCTTTGACTGAATCTTCAAATGCCAATAATTATCTTGATTCGCTCTTGACCGATGTGTTTCATATTTGCAAATCTTTAATAAAAATCTACTACATTAACTACATTTGCAGAATAGCCTTCCCAATCCGATAAAAATAATTTTAAAAACGATTTTCTATGTAATATACAAAGCGACGCGTCCCGGCTTCGCACAGGTGTATTATACATATAAACCTTCCTCTTGAATCACTCTATTTATTTAAATAAACCGCATCAAACTCCTTTACGTAGTTTTAAGCATACATAGGGACAGACAGACAGCGGGAAGCGACTTTGTTTTATACTTTGTAGTGAGTTACTTTACTTGATTCATTTGCAGCGATGCTCAATTATAATCAACGTTGTAAAAGAAGATAAATCATGACAATATTCATAATTGAAACACTCAAGTCTCTTTAAAGGATGACACCCGACTCAATGAACCTAACACTTGTGTCCGCAACAATTTCAATGCATAAGTGCACTAAACTTCTCGTTTCAAACATTCGTACGGCTTTCATATCTAACAGTTAAAAAATAAAGTCCAATATTAAAATGCAATAGTTTGAACATAAGATCTTTTCAATTATTTTTGTAGTAGCGTCATCTGTCGTACTCAATAAGGATTTGAAATATTTTTATTTGTTTCAATATCTAAATGCGCGTACGAATCATATTTTGTATTGAGTCATATTAGATTACTAACTAACTCGTTTTGCAATGGAAGGTAAGCTGATTGCCTTTCAACAACAATTTTGTGTTTGTTGGTTCGTCATTCAAAAGCGCAACAACAGAGCAACGAATAGATTTGATTTTTGAGATGGATATAATTCTGACATTGACGCTACTTTTTATCCCTAAATAAAAGCCAGACAAGCGCGAGTCAGGCTCACACACCAAAGGTTCCGTACAAATCCAGAAAATTTCACAAAGTTGGGAAGTAAGTTGTTAAAATCTCTATACTAGTCTATACTAATACCATCCATACTATACCATCGACAAAAAAGTTTTAATTTTTTTTTTTTTTTATTTCGAATAGGTTTGCGTTTGACTACACACTGCCTGATGTTAAGCAGATGTGCAGTCTAGGGTGTAGCACGCTTACCTAGAAGATACCTATTTATTTTTTCACTTTTCTCGTCATACATCGAAAATTACACATGTTGTTAAAATAATTAAAAACCTGTTTTAGCATGTGCTAATGAAGTTATTTTATATGATACCTTACATGATACGATTTACTCTACTTTGAATTTTGAACCCATATTTTGTTAATTTTGAGGCCCTATTTTTATTGTGATTTAAATAAAAATGTACAGTTTTCAGATTTATTCCTATATGTGTACTCTGAAACAATGCTCTTCTTGACAAATTTTATAGTTCTATGTCAACGGGAAGTAAGTACCCTGTAGGTTTTGATTTTTGTGAGTGTCGAAATATGCGGATTTTTACGACATAAGCGGTTCTAACTTTTTTTAAACGATAATTGAGAAGTTTTTCTTTTACACAACTGCAAGAAATCATAGATATACGTATGCAGTTTAAATTTCAACTCGATATCTTTACGCGTTCCTGAGATAAAGAGTCTTGACATACACACAGACGGACAACAAAGTGATCCTATAAGGGTTCCGTTTTTTCTGCTTGAGGTACGGAACCCTAAAAACAACGGGTTGCACTCCGGGAGTGCCGGCAGAAGGGAAAACTTGTACATTAACTTTATGATTATTTTGAATAATATGGAATTGCTTTATTATATATTAGCATAAAAGTACTATCATTTATGTGGTAAAATACAATATTACACACGCACACTCGCTCAAGCGCCCGAAACAGCAGGAGCAGACAAACATTTTCGCCGCGTGGTAACAAAAGAAGGATATTAATTCCTCTCCTACGCCGCACAGGCTGTCTACTCTCACTTTGTCTTACGAATTTTCGATCAGGTCACGTGTCCTGACGCGAGTTTATCATTTTTTACCCATCTCAAAAAATGCACAATGCCACTAGAGTTTTTTTTAACCTTCCTATACTCGCGTCAAATTTTGTAACACCTATACCCGCGCACGGTGTCACAGACCGTAACTTCGGGTCCCTATTTTTTTATTATTAGTAGTAAAAGCTACATAGGTATATTTTTTTCCGGTAACCATATAATTTAATAATAAAATAAACTTAATTGATCGTACAAATAATTTATTGTTTTACTGTCTATCAGACTTCGCGTAACATCCTTCAAAAATATCAAATTTTTGTTCAAGTGTAGAAAAAACTGACTAAAATCTGTACTCAGTAAAAATCAGTTTAGTACCTTATTAGCTGAGACTCGAGATGTAGCTATCAAGATTTTAGACTATAAAAATGCCAATTAATGTATAATCAATACAAACATTTCATACACATTTTATGTTGCACGTATACTCGCGTCGGTCTCACGGACCGATTGGCGCCAAATACACCCACACGCCGTACTTGCACAAGCTTTTTCAGCGTACTGAAGTAAAGCTATCAACAAATAAGGCAGCTAGGAAAAAGCTCAAAGTCGGTGCATTGTTTAAATATAAAATATATGCGAAATAATATTTCGTCGGTCTCACAGACCAACGCGCGAGTATAGGAAGGTTAAGAAATTTTCCCTTAGAAAATAAAAAAGGTTCAATGAGGCGTTTTCTAAAAAAAAAAATTTAGTGATAAAAGAATCCAATAGATGGCGACAATAGTTTGAAATCGTCGATCCTTTGACTACGGAAATCGTACTGTCATTGTCAAAATGTCTTCTTCTTCTTTTTTATGTTTTGGCGTCGCATTGTTGTGCATTTGCCAATATCAAGTATTAAGATTGAATAATTTTGAGTAATATTTTATCAAAATAGTCACGTTATAGTCCAATAAAGTCGCGGTCAAGTCCTAACGTAGTTCAAGTCATACGAGTACATCAGTAAAGTATTGGAGACTTAATTAGAGGTTTCTTTCTCACACCCTATTCCAGTTGATAATGACAGATAAATTTATATGACTTACACCATCTAGTAAGTTTTGTGAAACTATTTTTTTTTGATAAACGCCTCATTACATAAAGATCAAAAATTAACGGAGACGAAACCGCGGGCAAAATTTAGTTTACTATGAATCCAAAAGTGAGTTTTGTAGCTTTCTTTGTTAACCTTTCAAGCGGGAACTAAGTTACGAATCTATTTGTTTTTGGCGTGAATATAATTTTTACAAGGTCGAAAAGTGTCATAGGCTATTTCTTATCCCGGGAAACTTAAAGATTCATAGAGTAGCACAAAAGCCGCGGGTGGAAATTAGTAATATTATATTTTGATTTACTCCTGCAATTTTCCAAACAACACTGGCTAGTATTTATTACGTGTATCTTAAGGTGATAATCAGAAAACAATTACCTGCGAGTAACAAATCACGGAGCTCGTACGTTACACTGAGATATCGACTCGATTATATTCAGACTGCGGGCTAGTGCGACTGGAGTGGGTGGAAACTGGGAATTGTTAGGAATATACTATAAATTGTGTTAAAATAATGATTTCATGTAAGTATACGTTTTGTCTGCCGGTGGCTCAGTGGTTAGTGATCCTAACTTCTGGATCAAAGAGGCGGGTTCGATCCCCACCCAGGGCAAACATTTATGTAATGAACATAGGTGTTTGCTCTGTGTCTGGGTTTTATTTAGGTACTATCTATATAAGTATGTATTTAAAAATATGTATATTTAGTATATCATCTCTGGCAGCCATATCACAAGCTTTGCTCAGTGTAGGGTCGGAGATCGTCTGTAAGACGTTCCATTATATTTATTTATTATTTACACTAAATTGTACAAAAAAATATTTCGTAAATGCCGAGACGCTAACGCTAGCCCTGGCGGCCGAAGACCTATGTCATGGCTAAACTATGTCTCTGAAGACCTATTTCATGGCTAAACTATGTCTCTGAAGACCTATGTCATGGCTAAACAGTTAAGTAACCGGACTTATAATTTATCATGTCTTACCAGCGAGTGCTCAGTGCAGTTCAGAAATTTGACTGTGAATTGTGTTAAAATGATCATGTAAAATGTATGTATTGTTAATATTCAAAGTGAATTTCCCCTATAAACTTTGTTCGTCCGACATAGCCCAGCGAATTGGTAAGTTAAAATGGTAGGGGGCAGGGTACATAGTACAAAGAATCTACCAATGGGGTCACAAAGTTTTCAAGCAGAGACTAAGTACCAGAAAGCGCAGCGTAGGGCGACCACCCAAAACGAGATCGAATGACCCCATTAAACTGCGGGATCACGCTGGATGCAACTCGCTTTCAACCGGTCTTATTGGAGATCTATGAGTAACCTATGTCTAGCAGTGGACGTGCTTAGACATTGTTTAACAATACAAATTGCAGTGGGTGCGGTTTTACAGTGTTTAAAGCGTGTTTAAATCTTTTGTGGTAAGACGGACATTGTTTACGTCAAGTTATTCAAAATTCTAAACTAGCTGTCTTATGTTGTTTTAAAACTTTCGCGATTTGAACACATTATTATTATTATGTATATACTACGGGACTAATCGCGCACAAAATTACAGAGATAAATAAATACCTGCTGTCTTTGTTGTGCTGTCTTGTATAAATAGCTGTCTTATATAGGTAAGCTTAGATCAACTAAAGCTTATTTTATGACATCACAGACATAATAATCAGTGAAACAACATAAAATTTACAGCTCTATCCGTGTGAACATGGCGGTTATCTCTCAAAAGATAGCGCGCATATCACCACGATAATTACTGAGCCCGTTTTGATAGAGTCGCACCAATAAAACTTATCTCGAAACAAGAGAGCTAGGAACTAATCTTATCGACGACCCGTGTCGCATCTCTTATCAAATACAAGAGTTTATTTGGGGCTATAAAATAAGCGGATTGAATTTTTTTTCTTCATTCACATGGTGGCGTCGAAATGTTCTCAAATGGACCTTGTACCTGCAAGCGCAGCGTAGGACATCTAACTACGTGGTGGAAAGATGATCTCATCAAGACCTTAGGATTAAGCTGGATGCAAGGCGCTTCCATGTGGTCTTATTGGTCCGTAGTGGAGATATATGACCAGCGGTGACGTCTATGGCTGATGGATGGATGGATGACATATTTTTGGACTTTTCTACATACCTACCTTTATTTAATTTATTATTTATTTATTATATTAGTACATAATTATGACTCTATGAGGGTATTGCGATTTTATCTCGCTGGTATTGGAACGGTTTATTATTGTTTTCTAAAATAAAATAAAAAAATCAATGAAATCTGACCGTTTATAATTATTTTTTGCAAAAAATAGCACGACCGTCTTCAACCGTGTACAGAATTTGCAAATTTTTCACACGGATCGATGTAGAAATTTTGACATTTTTGTTTAATGAACAAAAATGGCTCAGCCGATTTCAATAAAATTTAAATGGGACTAATTTCAAAGTATACTCTTGCCAATAAAAATAATTTTCGATATAGCATTACTACATAAAAAGTTATGCGTGGTTATACAATATATATATATATATATATATACGCGTCGAATTGAGTACCTTCCGTTTTGTCGGTCAAAAATGGGTTAAATTCGAGTTTAAAGAAGTATGTTACAAACAAACTCGAAGGTGAAAGTAGAAACACATGTTATAAATTTTCAAATAGCTCATTTAAGGACCCCAAAACATCTATATTCAAAGATTAACAGAACTAATACTGGTACATCCGTTAGGTCGCAGCATAAATCGTGCATCGAGGAATGCCTAACATCCAATCCACCTCCGATATCAAATCTTTTCTATTTATATATGTATATTTATCGGATTCGATATCGACTCGCTATCAATGCATTTTCGTATCTACGGAATAGCATCATTGATTATAATATTATTACTAGTTAAAAAAAGATAATAATGAAGTAAAACCTTAATGTAAATAAATAGCTTTTAAAAATATAAGCTTTGTTTCTTGTCCAAAAAAGTTTCAAATCGCTCTTTTAACGGCTCAAAACAACTCTATCCAAAGATTAACAGAACTAATACTGGCACATCCGTTAGGTCGCAGCATAAATCGTGCATCGAGGATTGCCTAACATCCGATCCACCTCCGATATCGGCGCTTGTCTTCCGATTCGATACTTATCGGATTCGATATCGACTCGCTATCAATCGATGTTCGGTACGGGATAGCGTCGGGAGGTAATCAGAAATTATGGAACGTTATACGACAATGTAATTGTAGTCTTATGAACATGAAAAAGAAAAAAACCGGACAAGTGCGCGTCGGGGTCGCACATCGAGGATTCCGTACAAACACGTTAAAATAATTATAAACCTGTTTTAGCATGTGCTAATGAAGTTATTTTATATGATACCTTACATGATACCATTTACTCATTTTGAATTTTGAACCCATATTTTGTGAATTTTGAGGCCTTATTTTTTTGAGACTTAAATAAAAATGTACAGTTTTCAGATTTATTCCTATATGTGTACTCTGAGACAATGCTTCTCGCCAAATTTCATAGTTCTATGTCAACGGGAACAACCTTGTAGGTTTTGATTTTTGTGAGTGCGAAATATGCAGTTTTTACGATATAAACGGCTCTAACTTAACTAACTAAGAAGTTTTCTTTGACACAACTGCAAGAAACTATAGATATACGTATACAGTTTAAATTTCAACTCGATATCTTTACGCGTTCTCGAGATAAAGAGTCTTGACATACACACAGACCGACAGACGGACAACAAAGTGATCCTATAAGGGTTCCGTTTTTTCCTTTTGAGGTACGAAAGCCTTAGAATAGTAACAACAGAAACAAAATATTAAAATGGGGTACCATACAACAAACCTGAATTTCATAATGTTTTTCATTTGATATAGGAAAAATATCGGCAAAATCACGAATCAATTAACAACACGATTAGCGCAAGATCCAGGTTCTATAAGTACGCGGAATATCTAACAAGCTCAAAGTGTAGATTTGTAAAATTTATCCTAATTTTTCAGATGGAATGTAGGTACTTACCGCTGACAAATTATACGGATGATCTGATCAAGATTACTGGGATGCGCTGGATGTATAAGCCGCTTCCGGTCTTCTTGGCAATTTATTTCTCAACCGTGAAAGCTGTAAAAATAACTACATACCATAATTTTTATTGTCCCTTCACTCTACCAAAAAATTGCTAGTAATAATCACTCACTCACATCACACTAATAAATACTTAACTTAACGAATTATAGCGTAGTTATTATCAAAAATGATAATTTAATCTCTCTTGTCTCCCAAGCGTACCTCGTAATTGAATATTGTAGTAGATCAGAAGTTTGACAAGTCTTTAAATATTAAAACTAATTGAAACTTTTTATTACCATAAATAATTTAATGAACAATGTGGATGAAATGAAGAAAATTAATGCGTTCGATTGTTTTAAATCAATTTAGCGATCGGATTGGAACCAATTAGTCAGTCATTCGAGAGCTGATTGACTTTAATGGGTATTTGCTTAATTTCACGTTAAATCGATTTTTTCGTAATAACAATAGGTAAAAGTTTATTTTTTACAATAGGCATGATGATTAAAAAAATATAATTAGTTCGTCAGATAGACTATTAAACATATTAGACACGTATATTTCCTTTAATTAACTAAACAAATATTGATGAAGATAAAGCCTGTTAACGTTCCGCGTGACGTCACAAGTGCGATACAAATTTATGAACTTCTGTAAGAGAGGCGACGTCACGACCCCCACTCCCAAACTTTGACAAGGTTTATTTTTGTCATTTGTTGTTTAATTGACATAAGAAAAAAATCATCTTCAATATTTTTTGATAATCTAACTTACGGACTATTTATAATAATGATTTAACTAGTTATCATGCCAATTATAGTCGTCATCATATCAGTCATAAGACGTCCACTGTACTGTACTGTACCAGCCTTTTTAATAGTCCACTGCAGGACGTAGGCCTACCCACGAAGGGTGATTGGGCCATATCCACCACGCTGGCCCAGTGCGGGTTGGTGGATTCACATACGCCATCGAATTTCTTCTACGGAGGTATGCAGGTTGCCTCACGATGTTTTCCTTCACCGTAAAGCCAATGATGTGAAATTCCGTACATAAGTTCCAAAGAAACTCATTGGTACGGGATCGGGATTTGAACCCACGACCTCACGATTGCAGTATGGTTGTTACTACCACTATACCACCACGGCTTCCACAGCGTTGAGACGTCCACAGTAGGGCATAAATCTTCCAAATAGATTTCTATGTATACTGGTGGAAACAGATTGCACCCAGCGTGCTTATATGGTCTTGATTAGATCGTCAGTCCGCCTTGTTGATGGACGTCCTACACTGTGTTTGCTGATTTGTAGTTGCCATTCAAGAACTTGCTCTTCATAAACTGTATTGAACTGCTTAATTTTTCCATTAAATTGGCCTCATAGTGAACAATCATTGCACTCATCTATGGGGAGTTTCTACTAAGTAGCTTTAAAAAGATAGTGATGACTATGTGCAACTTAGTACAGTAACTTTACACTAATTTGACATAATATTAAAGTACATTATGATATAAGTGCGGTAAGTTGAAAATGACAGCCGAGGCGATATTGCTAGCCCTCGCCTACGGCTCGGGCTATAAGGAAGCAGAGGCTGTAATTTTCAAAGCGCACGTATGTCATACGACGTGTTATAACATATTTGCGAGGATATTGATAAAACTCTGACTTTCTTAAACGAATAAATCTTTAATTACTTGTTAAAGCAGTTATAGAAATTTGAACAATTTTTAAAAGTGATTGTTACGTTGCTAGAATATTGACCACTTTTCTGACATAAAAACTCTTTGCTAAGATTTTAAAAGTATCGTTCATTTTTAGACGGAGCATCTTAAAAAACCATGCATGTTACTTTATTAAAAAAAAACTCGTGCGTTTTACATTACAATAACGCACAAGTGTGCAATGAAATACATTACGATATTGAAATTGGTTTAATTACAGCCACTTTACGAGCAAATATGTTATAAATTATTTTTTACCATACAGCATCAATATGGAATTTAAAACAGAAAAAAATGCCAGCTCGATGTCATTCAACAACAAAAAATATACAACGCGCACTTTACTCCTTATAAAACAATGCTGAAGTACAGCATCATAACTTTTCAAAATTTTCTTGTACAACCTAAATATTTCGAAAGCAATAAACACTGTTAGGTTTCTCACTTTTGTAGAAACTTTTTAACATGGGCGTAACACAAAATTGTGTTTAGGTAACGTTGTAGCATTATACTGCAGAAACGCTTAAAACAATCAGCTGAAAATAAAGGTGACGTCCACAAGTGGTATATTATTCAGAGAAAAATCGAACCAAGATGATATATACATCATTTGAAAGCTTGTTTTATGGGCTTCCCAAAAATATTTAATTTAGATTTTTTCACCCCTCCAATTTTTTTCAAATGTGAAAAATAAATTGTATGAAAAATAACAATACAGCTTATTACTTTTTCTAGTTTAGCAATGATAAAGTACTTATATCGTTATTTAACTTGCATTCGTAGCTGATTCTTTCACATTCATCACTTAATTTGCTAAAATTAAAAATTATAACCTACCAGTGTGACCAGTTAGTAGGCACAATGTGACAAAAAACCACTTTAAAAGTGTGTCTAATTGGTAAAAATGCTTCTATTTAACAATTTGGAGGTTACTTAATCAGGGTCGCTAGAGATAAACTACCTATTGTGCCAAATATATTTATTTATCCTAGTAAATTGAAAATTATTTTTTTTAAATCGGAGGGCTCTTTTTTGGTTTTAATTGATGTAATAGACTCAGAAAAATATGACCTTCATTGAAATGTAACAAGTGTTGTGGTTCGAATTTTTGATTATTGTTATACCAGCCTTCATACATTTTGTGGACATGTCCTTTGCAATTTGCAGCCAAAATATTTAATAACTTGTCATTGCAGTTAAGTTCCCTAGTCTCCACTAGTTTGTGCAAAAAAAGCGTCGTAGGTGAGGTCCCCGTGTGCCATTTTACTAATTTTGTTACGTTGACAACACTGCTCCGTCATTGCTAGTACAACTAATAGTGTTTGATACTTGGTAGATACCAATTCGGTTGTTATTTTTCTCCTTTGTAAAATATTCACAGCTTATATATATATAATCAATAAAATTTAGCTGAAGAAACAACTAGGTAGGTATCTATTTCGCAGACCAAAAAGAATTTTCAGCACATAAAAGTTTTTTTATTTTTTTATTTTGGGACATCTTACACACGGTCTCTGACCCCAAACTAAGCAAAGCTTGTAATATGGCTGCCAGAGACTGATATATTACATATACTTATTTTATATATTTATTTTTAACTACATACTTGTATAGATAGTAACTAAATAACACCCAGACACAGAGCAAACACTTATGTTCATCACATAAATATTTGCCCTGGTGGGGATCGAACCCACGCCTCTTTGATCCAAAAGTAAGGGGCACTAACCATTGAGCCACCGAGGCAGTCAATCAGTTATAAATAGCTCCGCACAAGAAAGTGCCTGTATTATTAAAACAAAACTTATTCTATGACTAAAACATTGCGATATTAATTTCGAAGTCGTCTTATTTTGTTCTTATCTTTTATCTGGTATTGAAACGAGAAAGCAACACAATCTCTGTGTGGTCGGCAATTAGAATAAACGCAGTGTTGCTGCGATTGTACATTTATTTAATTGGACAGCAGAATAATGGCACGTATCGCCACTTTTCACTTCTTGTTTTATTTTTAGTTCGAGTCTTTTTACTTTGTATAGACTTCTACTATATCATAATTCTGAAAATAAGCTTCAAAGATCGCAGAATATTGCAAAAACTTGTAGACTAAGTTTTAATGACAAAAATCGTCTGTCTGTCCGTCGGTTTGTCGCTTTGATGATGGTACCTTGATCGCTGTGATTGACTGAGACATCGTTTTGTGCTGATGTCTTAAAATACATAACTTATACCTATTTGTATTGATGTTTTTATTTTTAGATGCGAGAAAATCCATCGCTTAAATTATGTCAATGTCGTAATATACTCGTATGTCACACGGAAAATTATAAAATTAAGTAAGTTGGTATTATAGGCCGGGTGGCTAGCCAGATGCTAGTGTCAAAGGTTTAAGCCGCCTCAAACCTATGACATGGCTAAACGACTAAATACAACCGGGGCCTACAAATTACGTCATGTCATCCGAGCTACGGTAGCGCTCAATTTTAAACGGACCCCCGGTCACCCATAGACTGAGCATGGCGAACGTTGCTTAACCGCTGCCAAACACCTAGACAAACTACGCTATGAACGCTACGAGGCATTAAATTGATTTTTAGGGTTCCGTGCCCAAAAGGAAAAACAGGACCTTATTACTAAGACTCCGTTGTCCGTCTGTCCGTTTATCCATTTGTCTGTCACCAGGCAGGTATCTCAAGAGTGTAGCTAGAAAAATGATTTATTAATTTAAATTTTAGTTATCACACCATCAGCAATGCTTAGACAAGTGACGAGTCAGCAAAATTCCTAAGGTACATACCTACATTACATGGAATTAATGTATTAAAACTATAAGGTTGTCAATCTTTATAGTTCTGCGAACAATTTACAGCCATATTAAAATGCATCTGCTATCGGTTCGATGAAAGTCAATCGATCGATGGCAGTTGGTGCGTAGGCGCAGATCCGAGGTCAGTCGCACGACCCTCGCTAAACGATGCAAGTCTAACTGGACAAACAAACAATCATACTTCCATGTAATTGATGTGATATGAAATGTAATGCAGATGTTTATGCAAGTATTTTAGGGTTCCATGCTTTCAGAGAGAATAAAGTACCTTAATTTGTATAGGACGGGTGGCTAGCCCTGGTGTCAAAGTTTTTTAGCCACCTGAAGGCCTCTGACATGCTTAAACGGTTACAACAACAGAGGCCTACAATTTAACGTGTCATCCGAGCCACGGTAGCGTTTAGTTGTAAATGCCACCAACGGTCACCCATGCCAAGACTGACCGTGCTAAACGTTGCTTAACTTCGATGATCACTTATGAACACCTAGTCAAACTACGCTATGAGCGCTACTAAGAGGTAGGTAATAGAGGAATTATTACATAATGATAAGTATCTGTTTCTGACTAGAACTCTCCTCGCCTAAATGCCTATCCCATGCTTTTATGTCGTTTCAAGCCATAGGATGTCTACAGCTGGACATAGACCTCGCATAAAGATGACCAGCTGGTGAGGTCAACCGTCCACTTTGTGGGCGGACGTCCTACGCTGCGCTTGCCCATATTTTGACCCCATTTATATGTTGTGTAGGTAAGTAATTTTGGTCTCTTCTACGGACGTTCTCATTTCTGATTCGATTTTGCAAAGATAGGTAGCATTTATCTCGATTTTTTATCTTTTAGTGTCAGCACTGTCAGCAGTTCAAGTTCTGTCAATCTAAATGAAATGGAATTCGGTACTTACCTTACCCTATCAGCTATTATAAGCTCTATATTATTTTTTACAAAATATTCGGTACCTTTAAATTAAAATCATAAATATAAAAATTGGATAGAAACGCCTATTTACAAATAATAATTATCATATGAAACAGATATTTCCTCAAATGAGTAATTATTTCTGAAAATTGCCTCCAATCCACCAGCTATCTTATTTTGACAATTCAGAATCCAACTCGAAACGTTGCGTTGTTGTTGCAAATATATTATAACTTCCAAACTCTTAACGAACTTAATTGAAAGGAAGTTTGTATCTAATTATTTACTCCTTTAAATTTTAGGCGCCTGTAACGAAATAATTGACTAAGTAAATGGAATTAGGACGAATTTGATTAAGCCAAACAGTTCCTGAGGATGATCGTGATTTGGATTATCTGGTTTAGGCGGTTTTCACAATGAGCTGGGAATAACAAAATAAACTATGTACTTATAGCAAGTTTGCATTGGCTAGGTGGCTAGCCTTAGTGTCGAGAGGTTCTAACCAGCCAGAAAGCCTCTCTGATATCAGGGCCTAGCTACCCTTCTTCTTTTTATTCGTTCTGATCATTACTGAAGGTCGTGCCCTTAAAATGCTCTGACGGAATCAGTAACGAGCTGCTTCCACGCCGCCCTATCTTCGGCTTTCTTCAGAGCAGTGGAAACTGGAAGCCTGTTTATTACCTTAAAATGATCAGACCAACGGGTAGGTAAGCGTCCACGTGGTCTTTTGCCATCTACTTTCCCAACTACAACAAGTTTCTCAAAATTATCTGGCTGCCTACGGGCGATGTGCCAAAAGTAAGTTAAGACTCGTTGATAACAAATTGTAGGAAGCCTAGTTTTAGTATTAAGTTGCTCAAGAATGGACTTATTGATGCGTTTCGCTGTCCACGGTATGCGTAACATTCTCCTCCAACACCACATTTCAAAAGCTTCGATCTTTTTTCAGTCCACCGCGCGAATTGACCATGATTAAATATAAATAAATATATATTCTGGGACATCTTACACACGGCCTCTGACCCCAAACTAAGCAAAGCTTGTGATATGGCTGCCAGAGACTGATATACTACATATACTTATTTTTAAATACATACTTATATAGATAGTAACTAAATAACACCCAGACACAGAGCAAACACTTATGTTCATCACATAAATATTTGCCCTGGTGGGGATCGAACCCACGCCTCTTTGATCCAGAAGTTAGGGTCACTAACCACTGAGCCACCGAGGCAGTCAAGATTCGGAGCCATACAAGAATATCGAGAATACCAGCGTTTTTATAAGTCTCATTTTAGTTGCGTTGGAGATATTCCTGTTTCGCCAGATCTTTGTCATCTTGCTCATAGCGGCCTTCCCCATCTGTGTACATTTCCGAATTTCTTTCTCGCAGCCTCCCTGCAGCTGCCTAGCTACCCAGCCTATTACCAGTGCCGGATTTGCCTTAAGGCCGACTAGGCCCAGGCCTAGAGCGGCTAGGTTTTAGGGGCGGCCAGTACTTACGAGATCTTAACACATCACATCTAACGCAGCTCTCACAAATTACAACAGTTTTTAAATATTGTTTTCTCCTACACGTACCGTACCTACACTGATCCTACAAAAATATGCCAAAAAAGTGCTATCGGTTCAACCGTCCCAAACAACGGGAGGTAATGAACAATCCTATCTTCTACACAGAGAAAACGTAAAATGGCTTTTATGCCACAAATTATAGAGTTTACGTCCCGGTTGACCAAACATTATTCTGGTCAACGAATGCACATGTACGGAAATAGTTTTAATACAATAAAATATTCTTTTTGGAAGTTGCATTGTGTAATTCTCCAAGTTCACAACTTATTGTTTTAGGATGTTTTACGATATGTCCGGTTATCAATAACAATGAACTTCGCTCAAAATTGTGTTCCTTGTGTACCTCAAGTTACCTTTCACAAAGAGATGTCATCTGCTTAATTTGTAGCATAAAGTTACATTCTTAATTTCTTACCCCAAGTTTTGCACCCATGATCTTTTGTTTTCATCGGGTCGACGGTCAACATGTGCAATCCATTGCAATTCAAAAAAAGAACCTTTTGAATTTGGAGTCACAAAAGAAACTCATGATCTTTAATTTTACGACTAACTTTAACTAGATAAGCTTTAGCTAGATAAGCTTAACTAGATTGGTATTTAAATAGATCATAATTAGTTAATTAGGTAAGTATACCTACTAAAATTTTTGATTATAAAAAAATACCGAGCCCGTTTTTTCGGATGTTTATATATGTTCTAGTGTTCCTTATTTAATGTTAACTCACCCTAACGGCAATCAAAAATAATGTGATAAATAATATACTTTAATATAATTTACAAAGAAGTAGTGAGCACTGAACCTAACCTAAGAACCTCACAATCTATCAATTAGAGATTTTTACAAAAAATCTGTATTTTAACTGAAAAATAAGTAGAGAGGTAATGAAGTTCGTCTGTACCTACCTCTGTATTTCTTTTTTGTAAGTATTTTCATCGATATTTGCGCCAATCGAGGACCGATTTCAAAAAATATTTTTATTTAAAAAGTAACTATACCTGAAACCATTTAAATTTTATCGAAATCAACTGAGCCTTTTTGAAATATCAACAATGATGTAAAAATTATTACTACATAGATGACACATCGATTCGTGCGAAGTAAAAATTATGTATACAGTGGAAGCCGATTAAAAAAACTTAAATATTATTGAGTATTTGAAATCTCAATTCCACCAAACCAGCTTCAGCAAACTGCGCCGCCTAGTGCCGATGTCCTAGCAATGCTACGTATCATTGCAGGACAAAAAGCTAAAAACCCGCATTGGTATAGCCATAAACATTGCAACAGCTGGTATGGATGTGGCAAAAACTGTAGCTGTTATGGTGGCTATGGTGAAAGTTCCTGCGACAATTTGTGTGGATGTGGCATTGGTTGCATTTTTTTGTAATTTTTTTTACACATTGTTATACAACTCCCAAAAGCAGATAAGCGTTCTATAAATCAGACCACCAGCCCGATAGGTCGACGATATCAGACCTATCGCTGGTCAGTTGTTGATGAGATTGGCCCAAGATACGGATAATGGCACATAAGAGAGTAAGTTTATACTCAACAGTGGGTCGACACAGGCTGATGATGTTGATGACAATGATATTTTGTAAAATTAAGTTTTTAAATGTATAACTATTGTAATATTAGTAATTGTTTGTAATATATTTTTTTTTTTAATATAAATGTCCTTAATGCACTTAATGCCCTTAAACTTATTTGCCTACAACAAGATAGCGGAAATACACTAAATATTTATTCAAAACATAGATTTGAATGATATACAAACTATTTTGGTAGTCTATTGCCATTAACCTATTTGAAATAATATTTAAAGCTACTGCTTTTTTGTCGACTTCCAAAAAGAAGGAGGTGTTCGCCTGTATGTATTTCTTTGTTTATGTTCGTCGATATTTTCGCCAATTGTGAACTTCTCTCAGGGTAGTCTCACTTAAATTTTATCGAAATCAGCTGAGCCATTTTTGATAAATCAAAACAATAATGTACATGGATGTGACTTCGATTTGTGCAAACCATCCGAATTCAATACGTTACACTTGTCTTCAGTTGCCGCATCTGAATCAGAGTGTGCTCACGCCGTTCGTATTCCTGGTGACTATCCATTGACCATACTTGCATTTCTCGTTCGACGGTCGACATTACCATACTCGGCCAGCGGGTACTAATTCAATTTACAATGCTAGATATACGCCTTTTTGTGCCCTTTAGGGACGACGACTATTGTGCAAAAAGATCGCTGATCTACGACTTATTTTTTTAGGCTTTAAAAGTTTTAGGTTTATTGTTATTTATAATGATGCAGTGACGTTAAGTTTTTGATTGGTGCTTTCGAAAATGTGAAATAGGGGCGTATTATCGTAACTGTGATTTTCATGATTAGAAATATGTGTGCAAAAATAACATTAAAACAATAAAATTTTGTATTAATATACCGAATTAAATCGCTGCTATACTTATAACACACTGAAGTATTCGGAACTATCATTTAACGATGCGTTAAGTTAATTAAATTAGAAAGAATATACCAATAATTATAGCGTTTCCTGTACTAAACGAGTGTGACTGAGATACAATCGAGAAACGTGACAAACGAAAAAAAAGTGAAAAGTGATAAAGTGTTCATTGTATGCAACAACTGATGTTTTTACGCGATTCTGTAGTTGGTCTCGTAGTAAAAATTGTTTATAATGCATTGAGTATATCCACCTTTAAAAGTCATCATTTTTAATTCGAGGATTGATGAATAAGCCGGTGGCCCTTTAACAATGGTCTTTTAATCTACATTTAGGTTTATTTGACATTCAAAGAGCCTTCTTTTTTGCAGGCCTTACCCGCACTTAGCCTCATTCAATGCTAATATGCCGATATAGAAGACAGGGTGTAATTGACGTTTCGCCCGCGGCTGCCTTTTTGGGACGACAATGATACTCTTAGCACGTTGTAGATGCAATTATTTCTAGCCTTTTTTCTCGTTATTTGAACACAATCATGGCAGCTGGCGGTGTCGCAAAGAATGAGTCATTTGTAAACATAATTTTGCATTTATATTCGGCTTTATTGACTGAGAAGTGAGCGAAAATGTGAATAACATAAGCAAGTAAATATTTCGCTTTGTCCTTGCGCCACATTCAATAGCTTTGGGCATTATTTTGATTTTTGTACGCCTTGGACGTATTCGGAACTTGTATGAAGACGGCTAGGTCGTATACAAAACTTTACGGATTCTCTATACAATATGTTTAAGCTATTTATACGTCCAAGTCGTTCTTAAGTCAAAAATGTCACTGTATAGAGACAGTCTCGTTTTGAATGTTCTGATGCCATAGTACGAAATTATTTAATTACTACCTTTTGCCCGTGGCATCTTCCGCGTTGATATTTGGATTTTCATGCTATCTCATAGGAATGTTTTATTTTTTCGGGATAAAAAGTACCCTATGTCATTTTCATCTTTCAAACTATGTCCATGCCAAAAATCAAGTTAATCTGTTGCTCCGTTGCTGCGTGAAAGATTAACACAATCAAACACATTCGGATTTATAATTTTAATAAGGAGGTAATTGAAATCTATGTGGCACATTTATTTTCGAAGTGTGTTTCTAGTTGAAATAAAATATACTCTTTACCTACATTATAACCGAAACTTTGATCGAAGTAAACGGAGTGAGCGTTGGATAAAAGTTGCTTGCAACCGATGGCATTGAAGTTCTACAGGCTTATGTCTGGCATTAAACTAATTGTGGCTGTTTCAACGACAACAATGATATTTAGATAATGACTAGTGAGATGATTTAAAATTTTGAAACATCGCTGTTCTAACATAAAAAATCAAACAATTCCACCGAGTACGTAACAGTCATTACCAAAGAGAATGCTCGTTCTGTTTACATCTTAAAGCCATTTGTGGCTTGCGAAAACCTCATTAATGTACAAAGTTGAGTGAAACGACGCGAATAACGTTAGAAACAAAGGTCCCGAAACAAACCCTTAAGATAAACCTACGACTCACAAAACCGCGCAGTAACTTATCAGGCGATTGTTAAACATGAGTTAACGGCCTTGTAGCAATGCTATAGCTGTCTCATTCGCACTTTTACAAGTTTGAGTATGTAGGTAGTTATGTACAGGTTATAACGTAAGTAGCAACGTACAATTAATTCAGTGCTGAAAACGTACTGAATTTCTAAAAAAAACTGTACATTGCTACTTACTGTAGGTACAGTGCTACTTTCAATCATAACCCATTTAAGTTAGGTGGAAAGAAAGATACCGATTAATTTACACAATAAACGTATTATACGTGTATATTTTTACACGTGATTAAGAGAAATGATATTTTCATTAAAAAGGAAAATGACAGTATCATTTTTTCTATAAGTACAGGTCCTTCATAAAAATAGGTAGGTACCTACTAAGGAACATATGCGCTTTATGTGATTGGTTACATATTAATTATAACAAAATTATGAGATAAAGACGAAATAAGTTAAAGTCGACGTCGATCGATAAATGTATGAAAGTAGTTCGAATTTAATCAAAACTCAAACATGGTGTAAAATGCAACTACTCTACAAAAACTTTCGAAAAGTGTGCATTAGTTAAAAAGCTAATCACGTAAACTATCCGTACAAAACTGCTCGTTGTCTTTTGAAGATTACATAGGCCCTTAAGAAAAATACAAGACACACAAAACCGCGCAGTAAGTTATCAGGCGATTGTTAAACATGAGTTAACCGTAGGTTATCGTTCGTTTTACAGAGTTTATTAAGACAAACGGTGCTTTGTTAACTGCAAGTTTAATTGGCCATAAAACGCGAGATGACGCTCCCTGTAAGACGGCCCTTGTTCTTACTCTACATATAAGTTACACGCTGTAATAACACGTAGGTATTGTACGTGGCGTGAACTAGCTGGAAATCCTAGTTTTGCCCGGATTTATGAATGTTTTCTGGCATTATGCTGTTTATACTCACATGTCGTGGTAACTTTAAGGTAGTAGCACCCGGCTTACAATCGTGAGGTCGTGGGTTATATCAATCAGTTGTATGGAATTTCACACCACTGGCTAATCAGTAAAGAAAACTTGAGACAACCTGCATACGCCCGTAAAAGAAATTTTATGGAGCATGTGAATCCACCAATCCGCACTGGACCATCATGGTGGATATGGCCCAACCACCTTTCGTGGGTAGGCCTACGTCCTGCAGTGGACTATTAAAAAAGACTGCTACAGAACAGTATATTTATATATTTTATGATGCTTGATTAGGTAGGTAAGCTCTAAAAGATTTTTCAGCTAGAAACAAGTATTTTGCAACTGTATGTTATCAGTAAGACTGCCATATTGCCTAAGATACTCGTGCTATGCTAATATAATACAATAATCTTTGTAATCAATAAGAATTAAATATTATTATTTTTTCAATATATTAACAAATATTTGACTATCCTATTTTAATATGTCTTGTTAAGGGAGCACAGATCTCCGAAATACAAGCTATGCTTAGTTTGGAGATCTGAAGCTCATTGTCATCATATTTAATTTATTTTAATGAGTCAATAAATAGAATTTGAATTTTGAATTTGAATATGTACCAAGTCTTACAAAAAACCAACTCATTGATGGCATCTTAGTACTACATTACATTACAATGCTGAAATTGAAAAAAACACACGTTTGACATACATATTTACCATTTTTTCATAATGCGTCCTGACAATTTTTTTCTTCTTAGGTTACTTGATGGGTCCTCACATAAGTATGTATTGATCAAAAGGTAAGAAATAAATAAAAATATAAGTTTTTTTTTTTTTTTTTTTTTTTTTTTAATTGGAAAATTACAAACCACAGACTCCAGGGTCTGTGCCTTTTGTTAACTAATATTCAATTATTCGATGCAAAAAAAAAAAAAAAAATATAAGTTACTTACCTTACTAATACTTACTTACTTTACTAAATATAAGCTCCATAATTTCACCCACACTTATAATCGAACTGCAGACACAAACATGCAAACTTCCCGACCGTCTCATTCTCGGTTGTAAGCGATGTAAAGATGGAGCATGTAAGTAGGGATTAATGTAGCGGTGCTAGTAGCTCGTCAAACTCAAGGCGAGAATGAATGGTTAGCAGTGGGACTGTGTGACTCAGCTCAGTTGTATGTAGTTAGCAAGGTAACTATATGACCAGCAGAAATATTAAGTAAGTTCGTGTAGGCCAGGTGGCTAGCCTGGTGTCAAAGTTTTTGAACCGCCCGTAGGCCTCTGACATGGCTAAACGGTTAAAACAGCTGTAATATTGATTTGGTTACAATATGCAGCGTCGTGAATATGACCCAATCGCCTTTCTTGACTGGGTATGTTCAGCAGTGGACTATTAAAAATATCGGTAGAATTTAGAGAAAGCAATTTAGAGTGGGTATCTAATCTATTTTGTGTTTACGATAAATAGTCCGCAATATTATAATTATTTTAGAAATGGTAATTTATATTTTAAGGAATCATTAAAATTTCGTGTAAGTATTTGTATATTCACATGGAGAGGGTTTCTATGCATGAGCAACAATACTATCTACATATATTAATTTGATGCACTTTTGTTTGAAGGCTGATTTTAATTAGGCTTGCTTCAACGAAAGGGGTAGAATTAGAACGGTACTAACCCCCAATCACCGCTTCACTGTGTAGAAAGCGGACTCCCCGCTTTCTACACAGTGAAGCGGTGAGTGAAGCGGTGATTGGGGGTTAGTATCGTTCTAATTCTACCCCTTTCGTTGAAGCAATGACGCTATTTGAGGTATAAATATGCAATTGTGGATAATGTGAGCGGCACAAGTGTTTAATTAGGCTTTCAAAATTAGACATTTAATTAAAAAAAAAAACAAGACAAGTGCGAGTCAGGCTCGCGCATCGAGGGTTCCGTACAAATCCAGAAAATTTCACAAAATTGTGAAGTAAGTTGTTAAAATTTCTATATATATATCTTTATAGCCATCGACAAAAAAGTTTTTTTTTTTCACTTTTCTCGACATACATCGAAAATTACTCATTGTTAAAATAATTAGAAACCTGATTTAGCATGTGCTAATAAAGCTCTTTTATATGATACCTTACATGATAAGATTTACTCACTATGAATTTTGAACCCATATTTTGTGAATTTTGAGGCCCTATTTTTTTAGATTTACTTAAAAATGTATAGTTTTCAGATTTACTATACACACAGACGGACAGACGGATAACAAAGTGATCCTATAAGGGTTCCGTTTTACCGTTCGAGGTACGGAACCCTAAAAACACTTCTGTATTTATATTGAAGCTGTATAATATATATAATAAAAAATATAAGGGGGCATTTAACACATAATCATCTCATATTATATTTAACTGCTGACTGTTTAAAATATACCAAATCCAAGGATCTTGAGATGAATAGATCGTTTGAAGCTAGATTCAGTTCAAGGTTCCTTCATTCTCCCATCAATGTCAAGAACGCAGTTTTTCAGTTTTGGTTTTGAACAAAGAAACAAATTTCAATTTCAATTTTCAATTTCAATCGTTTTTATTGCACCATAAATACATATTCTCTTAGTCTAATTTATAAATGTATCATTTATATAAACCTAGAGTTAATACTTATGGACCCTGTTTTAGGGTATTGCAATTTACTTAAACACTAGGTTAATGGGAATGTTAGCTAAATATTATTTGTCTTATATTACTTTTGCTAGTTTGCGGTGTCGAAACGTTTTTCGTCTAGGAAGTCTTGTATTGAGTAATAGCTTTTGGATATAAGAATCGCTTTTAGATTTCTTTTAAAAGAGTTTTCGTTTGTTTCGTTTCTGATATTATTTGGTAGCTTGTTAAATATTTTTATTAGCATGTATTCTGGGCCTTTCCTGACTATTTCTAATAATGGTTCGGGTGCTACTAGTTGGTTTTGGCGCCTGGGGTTTGTTGAGGCAGTGAACAGGTGTGGGTGTTTTTTGGCAAATAAAGCTGCTTCTAATATGTAAAGGCTGGGAAGGGTTAGTATTTTTTGTTCTTTAAAGTGCGGTTTGCAGCTCTCACGTTGGCGGATATTTATTATAATGCGGAGGCATTTTTTCTGTTTTATGAATAAATCGTTAGCATCGGTACTGTTGCCCCATATGATTATACCATAATTTAGCCAAGCATGAGCGTATGCATAATAAGCATTCAATGCGGTTTTGGTATTAGTATTGTTACGTTTGACACTATTTCTGGCCAAAGCTGGCGTTGTTTTACTTATCGTTTTGTTGATGTATTCATAATATACGAGTGTGCGTAGTGTTTTATGTGAAAAAGCTTTGAGGGGTTAGTGCAGGATTACACGTCAATTGAAACTACATCTGTTTCCGTACGGCTCTATACATTTTCGTACAGCGCTCCTGGCAGAAACGAAGAAGTAGCAAAATGTATGGAGCCACACGCGAACGCGAAATTTTAGATAAACTACGCAAAACCTGGACTAAGGGCTCCTCTGTTATGGATAAATTTAATTCAGATGACTTATATATAATAGGTCAGCAATGTTGTCTAGTGGTAGTGAAACTCGCCTTATAATCGTGAGTATCTTAAAATCGGGTTCAAATTCTGGTTTCTGGAGTTCTTTGGAATTTATGAACGGTTTTTCACGCCACAGGCTTTTCGGTGAAATAAAATCTCGTGAGGAAGCCTGCATAGGTTCGCAGAAAAAATTGATAGCGTATGCGAACTCACCAACCTGCACTGGGCCAGCGTGGCGGATATGGCCCATTTACCCTTTGTGAGTAATTGAGCCATATTCGCAAATGTCTTGCAGTGGATAGAATATAAAGTAAAGCCTAGTATAGTTGTACAGATATGCATTAAGTAGTTTTCAAACTTGTTGCTTTGCAATACTTGTGCAATGAACTAAGAAAATAATTACGATAATTTATTTCACAAATAAACTGGTTTCGACATTTAAATATCCATGAAATGAGTTCTGTTTTTATCAAACACTGAAATAAAGTCTCCTTGGAAAGCTGCTTAAATTAATTAAAATAATTTGTAAAATCTTGATCGCAATTATTTTGTAACCTGTTTTTTTCTAAAATAGGTACATCTTTCTAATTATACTTATGATTATTGTATGCCAAGAGTAAAAAGTAATTAAACCCAATACTTGAAACTTTTCGCAGAAATAATATCCACCAATGATTACATACATGGCGTATTAAAATAATTTACAATGTCCATAAAACGAATCCATGTTCAGCAAAGCTATGCACCCTCGAGATTTTACGAGGCACGCAATGTTACCAAAGGCGCGGATTTGCATACGTGTGATAGCCGACAAGTTTATAAACCAAGGTTTAATTGACTAGTTAAACTGTGATTTACACTTGATTTATATATTCTGTTAATTAAAAATATGAGTTTAAACTGAGCATTTTAAAATAAATGATTTAGAATTTCAAGCCTTATATGAGCAATAGTATTTTGGATACACAGTTTCTGAAACATCACGTACGTACCGTCTTACCACAATAGTTTTACGCACGCTTTAGATCATGTTTAACAGTACAAATTGCACTCTAAAACAGAGTTCAAATATTTTAAGGCAAGGCATGTAGTGTTTACAGAAACAAGATGTTACAAAGACAATTGTCTCTGAAACATTTTTTTTTGTTACAGAAACACGTAGATGTTGTTTCTGATACAAAGTTTATAAACAATTATTTTTAAGTGAATACATGGCTTCAGAATATCATTAAACAATTTAATTGACTCTTTGATAGAATTCGAATAAAACATTTGTATTTCCTAACATTCTTCTAAGTATGGGACACCGTTAATATATTGTATTTTCATTCAAGTTTCTTTTTTGAGTTTCCAAGTTGGGTCGACAATATCGCAGGTCGAACCTGGACACGATTGGCAAAGGGTCGAGGCACATGGCACTGTAAGAGAGAGGGCTATACCCAGCAGTGGGATAAATAAGGCTGTGAATGATGATGATAAGTGTTTTAGTAAAACACTTCACTGTAGATATTCCGGTCACCGTGTTTATTATCGCGTTTACTGCTGGACATGTGACTACTGACTCTCTTATGGATTTCCAATAGAACCATTTGGAAGCGGCCTGCATCCAGTATGATCTTGCAGTTTTTGATTTGACCGAGGAAACGGAGGTTTCGTCGGTCAAGTCAAAAACTGCCTCGACTAAAACTCGACGCTTATATGTTTAGTCTTATTCGTCGTCGCGTATTTTTGTAGTCCGATTTCGATAATTATTTTTTTATTGGAAAGAGTATGATTTGAATGGTCGCATTTAATTTTTTCGAAATTGGCTGAGCCATTTTTGATAAATCAACAACAATCTGAAAAATGCTACATCAATCCGTGCGAAATATTCGCGAATTCTGTACACGGTTGAAGTCGGTCAAACCATTTTTTGCTAAAATAATTATGATCAGCAGGCCAATCGCGTTAATTTAAACAGCTGCGTTCCATCTGTAATTCAGTTAAAGTTCGGTTGCAATTGTAGTTACGAGTAAGTTTCGATTCAGCTTCAAGGAATCAGGTATTGCGCTAAACATCATACACCAATCATTCATTTGACACCGGTTACGTTCCAACTCTGATCGAGTTGCGTTTCAACTTTAGTCAGAATCATTAGTGCGATACGAAAATAGAAAAAAAGTCGAAGTTCGGTCAAAATTCAATTGTAGTTCAGCTGTAATTTTTTAGTGCGATTGGCCTGCAGCACCTTCTAAGATTTGTATAACTAAACCTACGTTACTACATATCTACGTCCATATAATAATATGTTTGATAGCCTACCAGTTAATAAACTGGGGTTTAATTTACTAGTTTAATGTGATTTAGACTTAATTAATTTATGTTATTTCAGCGTCTTACTGCTAAATGTCTAGACTAGGCGCGGTTTTAAGTTTTCATTTGGAAGAAAAGTGAAATCTTAATGAACCTATATGGTACCTACGTATTGAGCTTTCCAACTTCTTAGTGTAAATAGTTCTTTATTTATTGAATTTTGGAAATTTATGTAATCGGTAAAATTACTTATATCTACTAAAATTTAGTACTTATACTGAATAGTCTGAACACATGGAGACTAGAGAACTCTTTCAGCGATAAGACTGCCGATCGTAACACTAAGCATTTTGTTATCATCGTTGTTCTTTTTTTATTTTATACGATTTACGTACACTTTGTTTTTTTTTTTTACTTTGTTGCAACAAAAACATTTTTAATTTAATTACCTTTCATCGTTTGTACACTCTATGTGTTACTTACAAAAACACATATGAAGAAAAGAAAAATAAAGAACAAACAAAAAGAGTTACTACATTATTAAGTTCTTGCATTGATTGATTGATTTACGTTCCAGAAAACTCACAAGTTCACTGTCTCGGCGACTGTTAAAAATTGGCTGCCTAAATAGTCATATTTCAAGGAAAGTCGTCAACATTGGCTATTAAAGTAAATGTTATACATAAAAAAATCGGACAAGTGCGAGTCAGGCTTGCACATTGAGGGTTCCGTACAAACACGTTGTTAAAATAATTAAAAACCTATTTTAGCATGTGCTAGTGATGTTCTTTTATATGATACCTTACATGATACGATTTACTCACTTTGAATTTTGAACCCATATTTTGTGAATTTAAAGGCCCTATTTTTTGTGATTTAAACAAAAATGTACAGTTTTCAGATTTATTCCTATATGTGTACTCTAAGACCATGCTTCTCGCCAAATTTCATAGTACTTTGTCAACAGGAAGTAGCCTGTAGGTTTTGATTTTTGTGAGTGCGAAATATGCGGTTTTTTACGACATAAATGGCTCTAACTTTTTTATACGGTAACTGAGAAGCTTTTCTTTTACACAACTGCAAGAGTTCATAGGTTTTCCTATAAGGGTTCCGTTTTTTCCTTTTGAGGTACGGAACCCTAAAAACAGATACAAATGCATTATTTATCAAAATCTGACTATCCAGCTATAATCTCCCCTGCCCCTAACAAATCACGCGGCGTCAGAAAAACCAGCGACAAAACTGCAAATGAATGCTAAAAACGTCTAATTGTTATTCTATTCAGTTGGTTGCTAGGCGTATGCTAATGTTAACTATTCTAGCGTTATCTGCGTGATGGATAGAGGGCACCACTGTCACGCAATCTCGGGCAGAAATAGAAACGGCGCTTGTCATACAGAAACTGGACGGGGTAAGATGGTATTAACCTATTTTTAACCAAGACTGTATTATCTTGTCCGAGTTCAAAAAATGCATTATTAAAATAAACATGGAAGATGGGCAAACAGCCTTGGTCCAGCATTGTGACGAAAGAGGCGTATAATAAAATAATAAAAATTCAGCTAATAACTTGGTAAATAAAATGAAAATGAGTTTTAATCCACTAAGCAACTATCTTTTTCACATACTTGATCACGTTTTGGTGAGTAATTTGGTTATTTAAAACTATGAAATGTTATAGGTAAAAAAGTTTAGTTTCGATTTATTATTTTATTTATTATTTTTGTGTCACAAAATAATAAATAAAATAACAAGTTATTTTATATGCTATAGTTTCCATTTCACGCTATCTTTTTTATACCTACCACTGTTTTTATATTTCATAATAAAATTGTAAAAGGGGCCTCTCAATGTTGGGGTAGGCTCCATTGATGCCTAATAAAGGACCAGGCTAAGGCTGTGATTTCAGTTGAATAAAATAATAAATTGAAATAATAAATATTATGATGTACTTATTAAAGATTTTCTTCTTATCATAAATTCATCTATTTTCTTCTTAAAGAAAATGCCTTTAAGATATGCCAGACGGCATCGCGTCGCGGCGACACCGCGGCGACCAGTGTTGCCTTAGACACTGATGACATCTAGACAGTTAGCGGAAAAAAGGTTTTAGGGATAACCGTTCAACTTTAAGCTGAAGATGAGTAAAATCTCTCATATACATTCTGATTTTGTGTGAGCCAACCGCGAAATCGGATCGTGTGTGCGTCAGCGGTCCAACTTTTTCCTCGCTAACTCTTGCTAATATTATAAATCCGATTTCGAATGTGTACGAGAGATTTTACTCATCTTCAGCTTAAGACTGAACGGTTGTCATCAAAACCTTTTTTTCCGCTAACTATTCATAGAATACTCGAATACTCAAGATTTAATGTCTAAAGCGCTACCGGCAGCACTGGTCGCCGCGGTGTCGCCGCGACGTCGCCGCGGTGCAGCGGTGCAGCGGTGGTGCAGTGGCGGTGCCACCGCGGCGGCAACGCCCGTGTGGCATGTCTGTTTGAAAGGCTTTAGCATATATTCAAAAAAATGTTTAATTTACGTCATTATATCCACCTGACAAATGACAAATTTTAAAATACACAACAAAAACAAACACACAAATGACACTGTAAATATGGAACAGTTTGATGCCAGGACAGTTCGTACAAATCTACTACCTATTATTAAATAAAATATTTTGTCACATCTTTGAAAAATCTTGCAAGAAAAAATAACACACATTTTTACATCTCTGCGTCTCTATTGAAAAAGCTCACACGAACAAAATAACAACAGCGATCTTAAAACTCTCACCCATTATCTTCACCTACAACATCGCTCAACACAAAGGCCTGTAAGCCTGCATCGCAACTCAAAACTTCAGCGAGATAACTTGCCAAAGCCTGAATAAAATTTTCAGTAGATTACCGCTCTCAGGGCGGGCGGCGGTAGAGGCGGTAGTCTATCCGTAGGCGCTACGCTAGGCGGACGGCCTCGAAGCCTCCACGCTAAGACAAAAACGTAAATGCGTAAAATGTTGTGATTTAGCTCGTAGGCTCGTATTAAGAACTAGTTTCGTATGTCAATTTAGAACGGTAGTTTTAGAACAGTGTATTTTTAGAGGTTGAATGAACTGATTTAGATCTTGACGGACGGAACAGCTGACTGTGACGTTTGTTTAGCGTAGTAACAGGGTTGTGATTTTGTGTGGTTTGTGATTTCATTTTTAATAGGTAAGTTTAGAGATAAGTTTTGGGTTTTGGGGCATTTATCTGATATAATATGAATTACGTTTTGTATTCTTTGGACATTGTTATGGTATTATATTTTGAGGAAAATAATCGCTTTCTAAATGGACTTACTACTTTGTAAAAATAGAAAAACAGACTCAATGTTCTTCAACTAAAATCTAAAAGCTGTTGTCACAAGAAGATAATAAATATGATAGGTACTGTGAACAATTTCGGATGATAAACAGAATCAAAACAAACCTCCAATCACTAATATTTTTGATACAGCATTTTAGCAAAATTTTGTTATTTGTAAAACGGTTGTATTTCAGATTCAATACCCGTGGCGTACTTTTGATTGTTTTGAGTTCATTCAGCTACTGACAAAACTTATTCCACTACAATAAAGTCGTCAAAACATTACTGCATTAACGCGTTTGAACTTTACATTAAGCTCAAACCAAAACGCATGACTAAAACGACTTAAACTCAAAGAACCCATACGTTACCCGGCATGCAATTGGTCGACTGACGCTAGCAAGTGATCTTAATAAGTCCATATTAATGCAAAGTAAAATAAACCGAAACATTTCACTACACTTTCAACCGTGTTTACTAAATGATAGAGTGGTATTTTGTTTAATAAACTGCTGCAGTGAATCATGAAGTCTGGGTTTGATTTATGTGCTGTTACGATTTTAACTTGGCGTTCATTTGCACGTGCTGCTTGGTTCTTGTTTTTCGATGCTGAATTGATAGCGGAATGTGGCTCGATTTCGAGGGAGATATGTTTTCAAGTTTGGTACGCTACTTCTCTTTGTATCTACATGAGAGCATTTGTTCATTAGCTATTATTAGATACCATGTACTCGTTTTAATCTTTAATTTATCTGTAGGTTGACCATTGTTGAATAAAGTTCTCCAATAAAATTCCATTTTTATCGGTTATAAGTGACTTGGATTTCCTGGACTTCTATCAGATCATCTTTTCAAATTGTATAAGCATGTCTTACTTACTTACCGCACTTCTCAATGCATGATCTACACTCAAAAAATTTTTAGACAATTACTTATTAGGACATAAATAATATCAAACTAAACATCACAGCAAATCAAAACACAGCTTTATGGCTTCATCGTCCATCAGTTCTGAATGTTGTGTACCCAGCTCACTGCTACCTCATCTTGCTAGTTCCTAAGAAATTAGGTATATATGATACGTCTAACATGCGATTACAATACAGTGATTTTGTACTATTTTTAATCAATTGTTTTAATTATTTTTTACCTACTCGTTTCAATGTTGTACACGTTAATTATATATTTACTGCTCTCGGTAGTTCAGTGGTTAGTGACCCCTAACTTCTGGATCAAAGAGGCGTGGGTTCGATCCCCACCCAGGGCAAATATTTATGTGATTAACATAAATGTTTGCTCTGTGTCTGGGTATTTATAGTTACTATCTATATTAGTATGTATTTAAAATTAAGTATATGTAGTATATCTTTGCTTAGTTTGGGGTCAGAGGCCGTGTGTAAGAGGTCCCAAAAATATTTATACTTATTTATATTATATTTGCTTAGTTGAATAACAAGACCTATTGTTGGCGATACTATGTTTTATTATACAGATTTTGTATTTTTAATTATGTAATAGTATTAAGCTCGATACGTCAATAAAATGTTTCTGATTCTGATTCTGTGAAGTTACGGTGTTTTGGGGAAGTAACAGTGCCCAAACGTTTTGACTTTGTGAGTTCTATTCACCTGTGCCGAGTATTTTTATAACCAACTATAGCTGACATAATATAATCTAACAAACAATGTATCGTGAAATGTTTGAAATCGTTAATGCTTGACTGAGACAATTTAGTCTACAAATATGTCTGGTGCGACACAACTAACAGTGTCTTCGTGAAACCTTTTCAATGCACTGAAAAACTATCCTATTGAGCTTTAAAGCTTGTCTGGACTTTTTCAGTTTACGTTTAATTTTGTATTAAACTCGAATGAAAAGTTTAGTTGTGATAAACTTCTGGTAATATATCGAATTGATTTTTGTATTGTTTTACATAGCACGCAGGAGTAATGATCGATGGGATCGAAAAGGTCTCGAGCGGACACCACGTAACAGCAAGCGCAGCCTAGAGCTCGAAACATACTATCAGACGCGGCTTACGGACGCGACTGATAGGTATCTAAACTATGAAGGTACACTGAGCCGTGCACACTATCGGACATAAGTCGCGGACGTTACCTTCGGACGACCTTGAGCGTTCGGACGTCCAAGAGCGATCTGGCACACCGGATGTTTTAAGACTGTGCACATTGCTAAGACGCGGCTGTCACTCGCGTCCGATAGTATGTTGCCGGCTTAATACATCGACTGACAACATGGACAGATGGAAAAACATGATGATGTATTATTTATTCATATTTCATTATCGTTATGTGTGACACTACTTATTCACATAAGTATCTTCTATGCTGGGCACGCTGCCAACTGGCAGCGGGCTTGAGCACTTGGATTATCTTTAGACCTTTAAGAGTCTGTGGATGATCCAATTGCTTTCTTTGTAGTATTAGTGTAGTATTGTCATTCGTATATCCTTACTTCCTTACTTAGTATCTTCTAGGTCTACATACACCATCTTCGGCTACAACTTCGCTTTATTTATTTAACACTTTATTGCACACCATTTGTACAAAAGGAGGACTTAACGCTAAATAGCATTATCTGCCAGTGAACCTACAGGTAGAAGACATTGGGAAGTAGGCATGAATAAACAAACAAAGAGATAAATTAACTATCTAAATTTCTACTATTCTAAATTAACTATTTCCATCAGGCAAGTTTGTGGCCTAATGTAGCCCTATTCTACATAAAAAAAGATATCATACACTTAGCTACAAGACGTCGCTGCTGGCTAAAACTTAGGCCGCGGAAGCCTATTCGATTGTTAAAATTACCGAAAAGACTGGTAGGAAGCGGTTTGTATCCAGCATGTTTTAAATATCGAAAGCGATATATAATATAAATAGCGGTTTGTATCCAGAATGTCTTTGGTATCAAAATATTCTTGTAACGTAACGACTACTAAGATTCGGTCTCCGATATCATTGAATTTATATTTTCTTTCTGATTACACTGTCTGGAACAATTAGTATAAAATTATGCCATATCCTATCAAACAGGGTATACATGTATTGAATTAGAATAAGTTTCTATGTACATGTGTTTCGCATTAATAAATAAATATCGGTTAAAAAATTTGATGGAAGATGCCTTGACCATTTACGAGTAGTTAGGTTTAAATCATGGTACCTGTATCCCTAGCCGGAACAAAGGAAAGAAAGTAAATTAGACAAATAATTACAACACTCCATTCTATCGCTTTTCTTGTAAACAAGTACATGTGTTTCGCATTAATAAATAAATATCGGTTAAAAAAATTTGATGGAAGATGCCTTGACCATTTATTTACGAGTAGTTAGGTTTAAATCATGGTACCTGTATCCCTAGCCGGAACAAAGTAAAGAAAGTAAATTAGACAAATAATTACAACACTCCATTCTATCGCTTTTCTTGTAAACATGAATGGGATACTATTTCGGTCTCCAGTCTTATGAAAATTATACTCGAAGAGAAAATGGACGAGTGCCAGCTCTTTCGACACCGCAAAACTAATTGATGAGACACGACATCTAGTGTGAGACGGTGTTATTTGCAACTGAGATTGAGATGATGAGTAATAAGTATGCAAAAAGTGAATAGTTATATATTTAACGTCATAACGTCTTATACATTGGTGAACGCCGGCTGCACGCACGAAAAAGTGTCACGTTCTGCCTAAACCGAGTGTTTAAGCGAGAGCGTGGATTTTGCGATAAAGGGCACGATTGGCCTAAGCATTTCATCATCATCATTTCAGCCATAGGACGTCTACTGCTGGATATAGGCCTCCCCTAATGATTTCCGATAAGACCGGTTGATAGCGGCTTGCATCCAGCGCGATTCTGCGGTCCTAAAAAGGTCATCCGTCCACCTCGTGGGTGGACGTCCTACGTGGTCTCCACTCGAGAACTTTTCAACCCCATCGGTCATCAGTTCTCCGCGCTATGTGCCCTGCCCATTGCCACTTCAACTTGCCTATCCGCTGGGCTATGTCGGTAACCTTGGTTCTTCTACGGATCTCCTCATTCCTGATTCGATCTCGCAGAGAAACTCCGAGCATAGCCCTCTCCATGGCTCGTTGGGCTACTTGGAGCTAAGCGTTTGGATTGATTCAATTGTTGATTCAACAATGTTTTCTTATGACGTTATTATGTAAAATTATCGTTCGAAAACTGACTAGACAGACAACCATTTTATATATTGCGACAACAGATAGGTAGGTCTTATTATACGGAACCGATCTATGTGCAATGAAGTCTCAGTTAGGTACCTACCTCAGTTTTTTACAATATCATTGATTTAGTAGTACTTTTATGTTCTCTATTAATCATAAATTAGATTAATGATAACCAAGTTCGTATAGGCTGAGTGGCTAGCCCTGGTGTCTGAGTTTTTAAGCCGCCTGAAGGCCTTTGACATAACTAAAAGCTTTAAAAAACCGGGCCCTACAATTTAACGTGTCATCCGAGCCACGGAAGCGCTCAGTTGCTACCCGCGGTCACCCATCCGAAGACTGACCGAACACCTAGTCAAACTACGCTATGAGCTCTACGACAATATGTCAGATATGACTCAAGCATTTTCGCCTCAACTACTGCTACTTACTCGTACATCTCATGGATGAAAACTTACCAGATCACCACTCCAGCATGCGACATGACCCTCTCAGATTAATACACACAAGATGACCTCATTAAAACACGAGACCCTTACCGCACTCGCTAATTTGGACCGCATTATACCGTATTTGTATTCCCTTTTTTCCCGGCTAAGTCGTAAATTACGACGATAAATTCGCCGAAACACGTAGCGCTCCCATGAAAGTGTTATTTAAAGGTCAGCGCACGTGTGAATGTGCATTGGAAAAGTAAAGTCCAATGATACTCATTATTGAAACAATTGAATTTAGTCAACTAGTCATGGTGGTCGAGGCAACGTAAGCGGAGCGTTGGTCGTCCGGCTGCAAGATGGGTTGACGATGTAGTCGAAATCGCGTGTCGAACTTGGAGACTATTGGCACAGGACCAGGCACAAAAATAAAAAGGCTTATAGCCAGCAGTGGAATTAAGAAGGTTATGGATGATGATGACGATAAACTAGTTAGTCTAACTCTTTATTGCTGGACATAGGCCTTGGGCTTGCATTCAACGCGACCTTATACCTTACTTACTCGTATTATAGCCTAGAGAGGACATTTTAAGCTGCGTTTGGCGATACATGATCCACACTCAAGATTTTTTGTCCTATACTCGGTGCCTCAGGGATATGTGCCCCAGGGTTATGTGCCCCAAGGGGCTATGTGCCCCAGGGCTATGTGCCCTAGATCTATTGTGCCCCGAACACGGTAATTTCAATTTGTCAGTCTGTGGTAACTTTTGTTCTTCTACGGATTTCTTCATTTCTGACTCATTTTCGTAAAAAGACTTCAAACATATCCTTTCCATAGCTCGGTGGACTACTTCGAACATATTTCTAAAGCCCATAGAGAGACCACGTTTACCCTAAAATCCACATATTCGCGATTCTATAATGATTTATTTTCGCACTTATCTACATTTTTCCTGTTGTGGAATAGCAAACTTAAAATATTTTTTCTATATTGATCAGCAAATAATAGCATAAATTTAAAAACAGGATAGTTATATCTAAATCACTAAAACTAGTTTCAGGAAAAAGTATAAAAACAAATGTTTAATAGTATTTGTTAAGCATTCGTAAAACATCTATTAATACTTACCGACACTTACATCACTATAGTTTCAGGAACGCTTGATAGAAAAAGTATAAAAACAAATGTTCAATAGTAACTGTAAACTATGCGTAAAACATCTATTTTACGAGCTATCAATAAAACACTCTCCACCGCTAATTTCACGTAAATCCCACATCATCAATTCAGTTTCTACACTGGTGACTGCATCCGCTGTCCTTGAGCTGGTGCCAACAACCGATTGGGTTCTGAATGAAGATTGACGTAACACGCCGTCATTATCATCTACTTGCTTTAAAGAAAATAAGTTTGTATAGGCCGCGTGGATCGCCCAGATACCAGCTTTTAAGTCACCTTAGGGCTTCCGACTTGGCTAATCAGTTAAAACAACCCACAACGTCGTTCGAGCCACGCGATCTACCATTCGAAGAATACCCAAAGACTGACTACACCAACTTACTTTTTTATCTTTTCTCACTATATAAGCTTACCTCAGCACCCGTTACCGTTCGCCTTTTTACTCTTTCAGACAAGTACGTCATCTCAACATTCATTCCTTTTTCTCATATATTCGCACCATCCATTCGCACATTTTCGTTGTCGTCGTTTCAGCCATAGGAAGTTCACTGCCGGGGGATCAAGCTGGGCTGTAAATAGGTGTAACTTTTAATAAGTGTCCATCCATCCATCATCCGCAAGATGGTCACTGATGGACATGGGCCTCCCTTATGAATTTCCGATAACGCTGGTTCACGGCGTCCCGCATGTAGCGCACTCCTGTCTTAATTATACATCATCATCATTTATATCATCAGTCCTACAAGCCGGTGGAAACTCTTGCTAAAATTAATTGTAAAATCGTTATTTTACGATTTTTTGGCAATCATTGATGTAAAATATCTTTGTAAAATTTAGTCCACATCATGAATCCAGATTTTCTCAGATAATTGCATCCGTTGTCTTTGAGCGAAGAGAGTTTTGAATGAAGATGAGATGTCACGCGTACGGCGAAAGAAATCGACGGCTTGATATAAACATAGAGCATTCTCAGAGGTTCCAATTAAATTTTATCAAAATCAGCTGAGTCATTTTTGAAAATCAACAATAGTTACTACTTTGATGATGCTCGTACATCGATTCGTGTAGACTATGCAAATTCTATGCCAAAAATGGCATAAAAAGACTTCCACAGTCTATTTTGTAAAACATAAAATTATTCGTTTACTGATTGCATACAATTTTTTTTAGTATAGACCGAATCATAAAAGTCGGCGGATGTGAAGTTAGCTACAAGCTGAGCAATATCCAATCCTGATTGAAGTTTAACTAAAGCTGCGTGTCGATTTTACTAGATACGTTTATTTTTTTTTTTTTCAGAAAGTCTCTATTTAACATTAAGTCCACGTCACCTTTTTTGCTAGCGAATGCTTCCACTGTCTTTGAGCGGGTGCCAACAACCGACCGGGTTTTGAATGAAGATGAGATGTCACGCGTACGAGCGAAGAAATAGACGGCTTGGAATATACGCTAAAACTGTTCTGTCTAGCGTTTTTGGACTTTCCTAGGGTTGAACGAAACGACAGTAGATTTATAAACTTAAATTATCAATAATTTGAGTATTTTTTTACATTTGATTGAGAGATACGAAGAGGAATTTAAAGGATAAGGTGTGATTATTTTCAATTTCATTTCAAAAAGTTTTCTTACTAATACTTATTATTTATATACTCATGTCAAAGCTCGTCTAACGATAGTTTTCGAACCGCCAAACTGCAGTATTAGATGACTTAATCCAAATTAAATAACTTGTAATTGTAAAAACATTTTCATATTATCTTCACAACCCTTGAAATATCTCATAATCTAAATGCATCATTTCTCTGCAAAAGAGTTATTAATAAAACGCTCTGTAAATTCATTACGATGTCATAACAACACTTTATTTTGTTAATATTCTAAGAAAATAATGACTATCTCACCTCCTGGCACACATTATATAAAAACACTCAGCGTCGGTGTTTTACTACAGCAAAATGATGTCAGAATTTTCAAGTTGTAAATTACGTAATTTATATTACACATGAGTGGTTCTCCCCAATTTCTAGAGAAATTATCATAGTATCTCCAGCTCTATTGGACTTTTATAAATGATGTAGAAATATTATAATAAACTAACATTACCCGCAACTTCCCACAAAATACTTCAAATTATCTTAAGATAAACAGTTGCTTATACAATATACAACACAAGTCACAAATTAAGTCGATGCATAGCTCTGTAGTTGCGTGAAAATGTAACAAACAAACGAATAAAACTAATAAGCACATTTTTGGATTTACAGTTTTAGTAAACATGTCATATTTTACCGTTTTACCCAACAGAGAGAAACGCAAAAGTCCGCAGTGGAATATGAACTGGCAACAGAGATAAATGAGTCGATCGCGCGCATCCATCACGTTGGCCGCATGTGCGCCGGACAAATGCCTCTCTGATCTGTTGCTAAGTATTACTAAGGTGCTACTTTTACTTATTTACCTCCGAGTAGCTTACTTTTAGCCTATATTGTTATGGCTACAGCGCAACAAGCGCAGCGTAGGACCCACCATCCGTTACCCACAAGGTGGACGGATGATCTCATCAAGACCGCAGGATTGTGCTCAATACAAGCCGCTTCCAACCAGTTTTATTGGAGATCCATTCCTGCGATCTTAATTACTTATATAGTCAGTACACCTGATCGGTGGACGTCCTACGCTGCGCTTGCTAGTCCATGGTTTCCATTTAAGAACTTTATGGCCCTATCGGCCATCAGTTCTTCAAACTATGTACCCTGCCATTTCTACTTGCTGATTTGCTGGGCTATGTAGGACTTTGGTTCGCTTGCGTATCTCCTCATTCCTGATTCGATCCCGCAGAGAAACTCCGAGCATAGCCCTCTCAATTAATATGGAATTGTATTGTAAATACCTACAAAATAAAGTTTAAACATTATTTCTAGCGTGTTAGGTAATATCGCGTTGTATAAATAGCTGCGTGGCCGTCACGTCGCCGGCTACGTCTTGTTTCAGCTGACGGTTTCAGGCCAACACCCGGTATTGGGACACTTTGTTATAAAACTGGCGGTTTCTTATTGAGTTACTGGACAATTTAATCATTTAGAATTTCTGTTCGAGAATATATTTCCAAATTTAACATTTTATTATTGAATTTGAGTGAAATTGTGTTTGTGTATGGTAAATGACAATAATCTTTACCATTTTTAGGGTTCTGTACCTCAAAAGAAAAAAACGGAACCCTTATAGGATCACTTTGTTGTCCGTCTGTCCGTCTATCCGTCTGAGTGTATGTCAAGACTCTTTATCTCGGGAACGCGTAAATATATCGAGTTGAAATTTAAACTGTATACGTATATTGACGAACTCTTGCAGTTGTGTAAAAGAAATCTTTTCAGTTATCGTTTAAAAAAGTTAGAGCCGTTTATGTCGTAAAAATCCGCATATTTCGCACTCACAAAAATCAAAACCTACAGGGTACTTCTAGTTGACATAGAACTATGAAATTTGGCGAGAAGCATCGTTTCAGAGTACACATATAGGCATAAATCTGAAAACTGTACATTTTTATTTAAATCACAAAAAAATAGGGCCTCAAAATTCACAAAAGCCAGGTTCAAAATTCAAAGTGAGTAAATCGTATCATGTAAGGTATCATATAAAAGAACTTAATTAGCACATGCTAAAACAGGTTTTTAATTATTTTAACATATCCAGTAATTTTAGATGTATGACGAGAAGAGTGAAAAAAAAAACTTTTTTGTCGATGGTTATAGTATAGAGATTTTAACAACTTACTTCTCAATTTTGTGAAATTTTCTGGATTTGTACGGAACCCTCGGTGTGCGAGCCGCACTTATCCGGTTTTTTACTAGAGTATTGCCAACAACTAACTAGGCTGGTGTCCAGTTTTTAGTTCAACAGCTAGTATTAGGACACTTTGATAAGAAAATGGCGGTTTCGTATTGAGTTACTGGATGACAATTTAATTATTTTGAATTGTGTGCAGGAAAATAAGGCTCGGTTGTATTTCTTTTACATTATTATTAATGAGTCAGAGTGTGGTTTGTGGGTGAGAGTAAAGTTATTATTTTCTTTTTACTTCATTTTTCACTGGATTAAATCCAGTTTCGCCTCTGTCTATAAATAAACTTGTTTAACGCTCCGCTTACAAAAATAGTTTTTTGCTATCAATAACATTTAAAAAAAAAAAAAAAGAAAAATTTATTATCTCAGACATTTAATATAAATAAGCGATGACCGGGGCCAATAATTTAGCATAATATGATCACTGCCACGACAGCACTCGCTAGTAAATGGTATCTGTGATTATCCATACAAAGATTGACCACACCGATCATTCGGCGTTGATCGGTTCGAAACGCCTAAAGTTCTTTGAAATCTTCAATACTATATTGTTATTATCTTTATTCTTCTCTACCAATCACCATCTCACATACTTACAAGCACGAACAAGCGGCGTCTTTATCCAATTACACTCGTTAGGTGCCAACGGGTCTAGTTGTAACAATGTGATCAGCCGGTCAGACCGCCCCTCGTCCTGTTCACCGTCTTAATTCGATCGTGTTGCGTGATTTGTGTTTTCGGTGACTTTATAGCACCACTGTCTTTTCTAAGTATGTCACATCAGGTAATAGTAGATTATGTACCAAGAGAACCAAGTTGTGTCTTACGTCACGGCTAACATTATTGGACCCTGAGCGTAGCGACGGTTAACTTAAAACCTTAAGTTAATTCCTAAGTGAAGCGAGGGGTTCAAGTCGCCCAAGATGAAGACTGACTTGGTTCTAGTGGTGCATATTGTACTTTTCATACCTCCTTCAAAAAAACAAAACCCCAGGAATATGAGTAATACTTACGTCATAAACGTACTAAGTGTTAGTACTCACTAGGTATTGTTCACAATAAAATAAAACAAATTAGAATGTACCTAATTTTCATAGAATCGCACACGACCCTACTAATATTATAAAACGTGAAAGTTTGTAATGGATGATGATGGATGGATGGATGTATGGATGTTTGTTACTCTTTCGCGCAGAACGGATTGAGATGAAACTTTGCAATAACATAGATTATATATCAGAATAACACATAGGCTATAAATTATAATGATATATTGCGCATGCGGGCGAAGCCGCGGGTAAAAACTAGCCCGTAATAAAACAGAGAATATAAATACTACGTGAAAAACATCTATGTATCAGCCATATGACGTCCACTGCTGGACATAAGCCTCCCCTTTGGATCTCCAATAAAACTGGTTGGAAGCGGCTTGCATTCAGCATGATCCTGCTGTCTTGATGAGATCATCCGTCTACCTTGTGGGTGGGCATCCTACGCTGCGCTTGACGGTGCGTGGTCTCCGCTCGAAAACTTTTCCACCCCATCGTCACACCACGCTATGTGCCCTGCACATTGCCAGTCCAACTTGCCAATCCGCTGGGCTATGTCAGTAACTTTAGTTCTTCTACGTATCTCCTCATTCATGATTCGATCTCGCAAACAGACTCCGAGCATGTATTAAAAAATAATTGAATGAAAAAAAAATCAATAAAGTTGCTATCAAATATCATTAGTACCTTATCAAGCAGTACCTACTTCAAGCTCGCAATAAAAAACCTCAAACTACACAGCCCAACTATTGATTCGTCAATGTTACCTGATAAAGTCTTCATGTCAGGCGGAATCTTCACCAGCCTTCTATAAATAAATCCAGTCGCCGATCACACGGATTGATGTACGTCAAATGGGATATTTATTTAAGTAATGAAAATATCCGTCCGCGGCCTTATTCTGGAGTATTCTGGACTTATATTGAATTTATATCGAACTTGGTTTTCTGATTTGAGATTTTATTATATCTCTGTCAATATTTATTTTGAAGAATACTCACATAAGATATTTACATTATTATAGATTTAAGTTTTATAAGTAGGTTTGTTATATTTATCATGGATTTTATACAGTTATATACCTAATAGACACCTTTGAAACTATTCGTATTATTTTGTTTTCATTTCTTATTTATATTCATCGTTTTATACCTGTTTGATCTCTGCAAGCGAGTGAGGGTAGTATGGAATATTTACTCCACCCGCTTGATATTCGCTACCGTCGAAGGACGGAAGCGTCAGTATGTCGACGAGAACTGAACTGTGCGCACGTTGCGCCTATCTCGAAAACTAGTCATCGTTTAAGATTGATATTCCCCCGTGTTCCGTGAAACGAAATATCTGGTGCCCAAAACAAGTGCTGTGGTAATTTTGTGTGCCATAGACGTCGCGACTGATGCTGAAGTCTGGAGGCGGTCGTGGATTGAAGGTTGGTGGAGATTTCCTTTTACCGTCTCGCAGCTTGCATGGATACATATCTGGGTTTTAAAATCATTAGACGCACCTCATACAGTCCACTCTTCTGTACAAATCGTACAATACCGTTATATTTTTTGTACATATAAATGTAAATATTTTTGCAGTATACTATCTGACTTAAACATAGGTGCTTAATGAATGGTTAATATAAACTTTGAGTACTTATGTTTGATATTTCGAATCAAATATTATGTACTCAAAGTTTATATTAACCATTACCAATATTATACCTACTTTTATTTCTGCTTACATAACTTTGCATTCACATTTTCCTGAAACGATTTCATGAACACTTATTAATGTCTATATACAATTAAAATGATGAAATGCAAATGCGGCTGAAACGATTAAACAAAAAAACACTGAAATCTTTATTTTTGTTCAAAACCGTTTCACTATCGAATCGCAACTACTTTAGCATCGCAGCCCCTCTACCGTAATAGGGCCGCCCAGTTCAATCACGTAATGGATCGAGGCTGAGGGTTGCATTCATGGCTTCATAGCCGGCTGAAACGAAATCCGAATACAGTCATAATCGATGAATCGGATATTTTATATTCACCGGTACACGAGTAATATAGGAATGTCTGAATTGTAAAGCTTTTCAATGATTTACATGCTTTAGGATGTTTAGGGCAGGTTTAGGCGCGCGACCCTGCGTGGTCTAACTTAGGTCAACTGTCATATGAAAGGACGGTCATCTTACCATGTACTGTACTGTACCAGCCTTTTTTAATAGTCCACTGCAGGACGTAGGCCTACCCATGAAGGGTGATTGGGCTATATCCACCACGCTGGCCCAGTGCGGGTTGGTGGATTCACATACGCCATCGAATTTCTTCTACGGACATATGCAGGTTGCCTCACGATGTTTTCCTTCACCGAAAAGCCAGTGGTGTGAAATTCCGTACATAAATTCCGAAGAACTCATTGGTACGGGGCGGGATTTGAACCCAGGACCTTACAATTGTAAGGCTGGTGTCATTACCACTAGACCACCACGGCTTCTATCTTACCATGTGATTGACATAAAATTTATGTAGACCTAGAAGATACCTATTAACTCTTGACTTGAAAATATCCAAATTGTAATTGTCAGGAAACAATGACGGATGCAGGGCATACCAATTCCAGGCGGTCCGCATTATGAAGAAAGAAGCGAATCGCTTAGTACGAGCAGGTGGCACGTCGACTATGTAGGGATGGTATTTATGCGACTTCCGGCTTGTTCTGTTGTGAAAAGGAGATGAAGGAATCAGGTCGTGGAGTTCGAGCGCACTCTCCGAAATAGAGCCTGTAGAAAATTGCAAATATGCTACTTTATGCCTGTGTTCCAGGCTTTTTAGTTTGGAAGCAACAAGCTCTCTATTCCAGAACAGATATGCAACTTCATCAATCGTCTTTCCTGTGTGATACTATTTAAAAATTCTAATCACTTGATTGGAAGCTTTCATATTTTATTATTTAAAATAACGTAATTTTCAACCTAAATTTTAATAGGTACTTAGAATATTATATGCAAAAATCATGCTATAATCGTCAAATACAATTGGAAATAACTTGTGACTCGGTATTACTTTCTGCTATAGTTTCGAATGAATTTCAGCCTTTGCCAAGATTCGAGAACACATCTCGCAAAGCATTTCGTTTTTATAAATTCCCACATAAACCATTGAAATCAATACTCCCGATAATCCACTTCATAACCGTACAAACTCTGTCCGCAGTTATCACAACATCAGATGACACGCAATAACAACACACAGTAACATTTGCAATATGCACCGGGATCAGTTTACCCGCTGTCCATACACGATGCTGTGATCGTTGGTTTGCGCCTCGGGTCGTCGTAACAACTTGTACTTGCCATGAAGTATTTATTACCCTGCAATTGTATGAACACAATTTTGTGTGTTTTTAAAAGATTATTTTACATGATCATAGCCAAGCTTATAATTTAGTAGTTAGCTTAATTTATTTAACTATATGTAATAGATATTTGCGCACGTACCTACAAAATACAAAATATTTCAAGAGTATTTTTGGATTTAGTCTTTCCTAATATATTTATTTTGACATTATAAAATTTCCAGTTATACAAATGAAAATTTCCAGTTATCACAACATAACATACGTCAATGTATAGGCAATAATAGCGTAACATTTGCAATATGCACCGGGATCAGTTTACCTACTGTCACACGGTGACAGTAGATAACACGGTGTTGTGATCTGTTGGTTCGCGCCTCGGGTCGTCGTGACAAGTTGTACTTGCTTAGGTAAGTATTACCCTGAAATCATATGAGTTTATTAGCGTGTCTTTAACTAAAATCATATTTTTGTACTACTGGAACAAAACCCTACAAACTGTTTTTTACAGTTGCAGTTTTAAAGGTGTCCCTTAAAACTTGTTTCGTGTGTTCCGCTGTTGATTATAATTGAAACAATTCGTTATATTACTTATGGTAAATTAATTTACAGTACGAATAGCACATACACCATTAAAAACAATTCTATGTTGTTTTATATGTCAGTTGATATCAAGTGTTACATTATGGGTTATATAGGCTACATTTTTTAAACAGCCAGTCTTTTTAAAAATCTGCACGGAAAACCAACGCAACTAAAAGCTACTCAACTCTACGCCCTCTTAGCGGTGTGGTGGTTCTACAAGATAACGACAAAAATATACTGATGTGTATGTATATGAATGTATTTCAAGTACCTATGAATCTATTTATCTTAAATTGTAGTTCTAAGCTAAGCAAGCTGAGGACAACAAAGCAACAACAAGAAAACGGGTGTTAAAATTCAGACAAATCTTAGCAAAACTCTCTTACGGCACTCAAAATTCAATAAAATTGAAATCACTTTTTCAGTGAAGATTCATTTTACTACACAATTCATACAGAAAAGTGTAGAATAATACATTGGTGCTAGGATAACACGGACATCTTTTTGTCCTATTTTGCCGACAATGCACGTGCGGGCGCATACAATGCCGCGGTGTTTGTCTGGGTCACGACCCAGAAATGTAATGGCACTAAGTATGGTTGATAGTAAATTTTATTACCTATTTATGTGCCTCTGATTAATTCATAAGTCTATCACTCCAAAGTTTGTATTGGAAAGACCTAATTTGAAACAACAACAAAAGTAAAACTTAAGCCACATAGCTACTACTCAAAAGAGTAATGGTAATTATCAATATCATTTCATGCCAGATATATTTTTTCGTTTTCGCAAATCAATTATGAAGCTACATTTAATTTTGTGAAGTCAAAATATAGTTAGGTAAATGTTTTTTTAAATAGATTGTAATCAAAGAAACAAAATCACATCTCCATGTAGATTTTATCACTAACACTAACAAAGTCGCTTTCCGCTGTCTGTCTGTCCCACAGATATCTGTGTGTATGTCTTTATGTACTTATGCTTATATCTTTAAATCTACGCAACGGATTTTGATGCGGTTTTTTTAAAGATAGAGTAATTCTAGAGGAAGGTTTGTAATATGTACCTACCTATAAAACATCTGAGCGAATCCGGGGCGGGTTGCTAGTAATCTATATCAATAATAAAAAACGGACTAGTGCGAGTCAGGCTCGCACACTGTGGGTTCCGGACAAATCCTGAAAACTTTACAAAATTGGGAAGTAAGTTCTTAAAATCTCTATACTATATCATCGACAAAAAAGTTTTTTTTTTTTTTTTCACTTTTTTCGTCATACAGTAAGAATTACACATTGCTAAAATAATAAAACATCTGTTATAGCATGTGCTAATAAAGTTCTTTTATATGATACTCGTACCTTACATGATACGATTTACTCACTTTGAATTTTCAACCCATATTTTGTGAATCTAGACCCTATTTTTTGTGATTTAAATGAAAATGTACAGTTTTCAGATTTATTCCTATATTTGTACTCTGAGACAATGCTTCTCGCCTAATTTCATAGTTCTATGTCAACGGGAAGTACCCTGTAGGTTTTGTTTTGGTATGTTTTGAAATATGCGTTTATTACGACATAAACGGTTCTAACTTTTTTATACGATAACTGAGAAATTTTTCTTTTACGCAACTGCAAGAGATCATAAATATACGTATACAGTTTAAATTTCAACTCGATATCTTTATGCGTTCCCGAGATAAAGAGTCTTGACATACACACAGACGGACAGACGGACAACAAAGTATAAGGATAACGTTTTTTCCTTTTGAGGTAAGGAACCCTAAAAACAATTGTTTATACCATAGTAAATTCTTATGATGAAACAGTGTTTCAGCTATTCGGGAGATGCTGCACTGTAACAGCCTTGTCCATTGCTGAACATATTAGGCCTATAGGTAGGTAAGGCGATTGGGCAATATTCACCACGCTGGCTTAGTGCTGATCGAATCTGATTGATGGATTTATTTCATATACTTAGCTTACTTAGCCGCGGTGGTCTAGTGGTAGTAACACCAGACCTGCAATCGTGAGGTCGTGGGTTCAAATTCCGATCCTCGTACCAATGAGTTTCTTTGGAACTTATGTACGGAATTTCACATTATTGCCTTTTCGGTGAAGGAAAACATCGTGAGGCAACCTGCACACGTCCGTAGAAGAAATTCGATGGCGTATGTGAATCCACCAACCTGCACTGGGCCAGCGTGGTGGATATGGCCCAATAACCTTCGTGGGTAGGCCTATGTCCTGCAGTGGACTATTAAAAAGGCTGGTACAGTACTTAGCTTACTTTGCTTATTCGATTTAGTTAAGCTAGTTTAATTTAAAATCATAAATTACTAATATTAAAGTTTTCTATACATCAATACAAAAAGACGACGTTGAATATGTGTCGACACCAATAATGAGAACTGGCGTACCGGTTGACACACGAACTGCGAAGTTTTGACCCATTTTCCGACAACAATGCGTTGGAATAACACATGCAACTGAACGGTGCTAGTGTCTGTTGTGACCGGCTAAGCAATAGCAATCGTAATAGCAATCATTTAAGACTTCATTTTAGTCATTTGGCAACGTCACGTTAGCCATCAAAGTTATTCATTCAACGATTGCTTTCGCAATCCGCGCAAAGCAATTGATGGCTAACGTCACATAGGCGGTGCCAAATGACTAAAATGAAGTCATAAACGATTGCTATTACAATTGCTATTGCTTAGGCAGTCGGGGGGCTGGTAATCCTGGAATACAAGCTAAATCATAAACAGATAGAAGTACTCTCTTTCGTCATGAGAATTTTCAAATTAAAAGCTTTTATTTTATTTAAAAGGGCATAATCGTGTATGTCATATTGTAGAGCTCGCAGCGTAGTTTTACAAGGTGTTTGTCAGCAATCACCGAAATTAAGTAACGTTCCGCACGGTTAGTGCTTGGATGGGTGACCGTGGGTGGCATTATCAAACTGAGCGCTACCGTAGCTCGGATGACATCTTAAATTGTAGGTCCCGCCTGTTTTGACCGTTTAACTATATCAAAGGATTTCAGGCGGCATAAAAACTCTGACACTAGGGCTAGCCACTCGGTCTGTACGAACTTATTTATCGTTTATGTCCTAATGCCAATATATATGTAAAAATATCGTGTAACGATAAGTATTTGTTATCAAAATCCTCCGAAACGGCTAGACTTATTTTTATGAAATGTTTGTGTATGAGAAGTTTTAATAGGTGTGAGAATTGGTTAAAAGCTACTTTTGATATTCGTAGGTGATGAATATGACATTTTTGTTTATTTATGGCAAAATAAAGGCTTCTGGGTCAACTAGTATATTAATTAAATTTTGTTTGTATTACCTACTCATCCGATTTTTTAAAATATAATATGATAATGGCGCATACTGCGCATAATAGGCATAGCTAAATTAATCAAATTAATCAGTGATGAAATCTAGTGAACTGGTATTATACAAATTTTAAAACAAAAGTTTATTCGCACAAAAACACCTCAGTTAGTATGTAGCAGGTACCTGAGTCTTCATTTGCAAGCTACAGCTGCGTTAGGTCTCGGTCCGTCAACCACAGCGTGATAGCTTAGCCAGCTAGGTTAGCTTAACCTTTGCTCTCTCAGATGCAGCTAGAATACAGCCAGAAATAGCCAGAAATAGCTCTTATTGTCGAGGTGTTCTCTCACGTTTGGTTCAGATTTGCGCTCTATTGTCGAGGTGACAGTTCTGTTTGTGATGTCTCTATTTACTTAGGGATTGTGTTTATAACAGAATTGTTATACTTGTTGTCAAAAATGTTTTATAATTTGCTGTAAATCTAGAAATATGCCATAACTTATTTACTTATTGTGTGCTTATATTTACTTATTATCAAAAGTGCCTTTATTAACTACAATATGATACGAGTACAATACTACTCAGAACTTCATAGTACTCAGAAATTGATTGAAAAAATCCTTGCACCTTCTTTAGGCCATTCTGGCGTAGATGTACCTAGCTCGTTTGAATGAGGCAACGAATGCTTGAAGGGTTGCTTGCCCAAATACCGAGCTTCCAAAGACTTTATCGTCGCAGAGACTGTGGGATCGGCCGATCCGCGAATCAGCACGGAAATCTCTTCTAGATACGTGTCCTGGCATCGCGGATCGCGCTCGTATCCTTGCAGTTTCTGTATGGGAGTCTGGTCTTTGGTTGCAAGCATTGCCCTCTTTCAATACTGGTAACCTTTTAGACTCAACTGCATTTCGTCTAGCTGTCAGCTTACGCTTGGGTGCAAGGTGTTGTGAGGCCCATCGCTGTCAGTTAGACCTTCAAGGGTCTGTGGATGATACAATTGCTTTCTATGTAGTATTATTGTAGGTAGTTTTACTTATTTAGATTTCATAAGACTTTTGAAGTAAGAACTTCTTTAGCGGCGTTGTGCACTTTTTAAGATGGTGAAAAAATGGTAAACTCACGTCAGGACCAAATCGCATGATGTGATCGTAAACTTGTAAGACAGAGGGAGAGTAGACCGCCGGTGCGGCGTAGGAAAGGAAATAATATCCCCCTCTGTTTGTACCGCGCGGTGAAAATGTAAGGGCGCTTGCGCGAGTGTGCGTGTGTAATATTGTATTTTACCACATAAATGATAGGTACTTTATATGTTCAAGTTTTCACTTCTGCCGTTATTCCCGGAGTGCAACCAGTTGTTTTTTTTACATAATAGGGCTATATTTGGCGACCAACTTGCCAGATGGAAAGCGATCTTGTAACCGAGGATAGAGTATGTAGACGTATAAGAATACCAATTCTCTAGCCTTAAAGGATAAAGTAATGATAAAAGTAAAGGATACAAAGAACAAGCCTATGAACGAGTTAATCGGTGATCACTCGAGAACAAACCTACGTAAACGTCTATAAGTCTACGGAGTAGAAGTACGAGATGAGACGATCCATCACGATATTACCCGAGCTCCTCCGCGGATGCGTCTGCCGAGCCAATATTTGTTCTTGGCTCGTTTGGAGCGCGCGGCTGCGTTATACTACGGGATTGTAACTTTAGTTTCTGCGTGAAAACTAAAAAAAAATATTTAAAGAATGAAAATTATTGATGAAAACATTTAGATCAGTTGCGGTAGGTTTTACCGACTTCCAAAAAGGAGGAGGTACTATTTTAGTCTGTATGTATTTTTTTGTGTATTGCATGTTTCATCGATTTTTCGCTAATTGTGAACTGATATAAAAAAAAAACTTTTGTTTTAATTATACTACCATTTAAATTTTATAGAAATTGGCTGAGCCGTTTTTTATAAATAAACAAAAATGTACATAGATGTCACATCGATTCGTGAAAATTGTGTTTTTTTCGTAAATTTCGTGGATGTCGGTGCGGTGTTGCAATTATTTGCGCTAAATAATTACCTACTCACTTATCAAACTGGGATGTTATTCGTCTAATCGGATACAAAAATTAACAACCGTTGCGCGTTGGCCCAAACGTTACACATGTAGGTGTAGTTACCTAGTATTGGCCATTATTCATGTTTTTTCAAAAAAAATGAAACCAAGGATTATTCATACGAGGTTTCAACGATAAGTAGGAGGTAACTCAATAATATGTGAGGGCAGTGACTATTTATTACTGAATAGATAGCTTATTAATTACAAAAAATATTAGGTAATATTGATGCGTTGACGTGCTTGTCTGGTTAAACATTTTTTTCATATTTTTACTAATAAAAATGATAAGCCCAGCAATCTAGTGAAATTTTATTTATTTGCACAACAAACAAATTAATTTTTTTGCCAAAATACAAAAAAAACATTTAGAATAGAGATTTGTGAGCTGGCTTTTCTCCACATATTTTTACAAAGTAGCCAGATTTCAGGTGCCATATACGACAATACTTTTAAAACGGCCAATGATTCTCACATGTAAAAGAAATAAATATAGGTACCTTACTTAGTAGAACCTCTTTTCTTTGTAATAACTAAGATATGCATTTTATTTAATTGGCGAGAGAGTGAGCATTTCACAAAAATTAAAACTCGCAAACGGAAAAAACACCCAATCCCTTGATATCATAACAAAAACTTAACGTAACGTAATTATAAATTAAATTATTTTATTGAGATTAAAACGATTAAACAAACATCTGTTACCTAGTTATCTGGCATTAAATAAAACATCGGTTTTAACTCACGTATGATATACGGCCGGGCCGCTGTGAAACCCGACCGGTTTCGGAGTAAAATTAGTACTCCTTCTTCATCAGGGAATACGCGCACTCCCGTCGACTGGCGCACGCGCACTGATGAAGTAGTTATCTGGCGTTCAATCTGTCCTTTCGGTTTTTTTCAGTAACTTAAAATAAATTGTGTTACTCGTGATACAATGGAAACAGTTCTTCGCCTCACCTCTGTTGGTACAATCTACAAATTTGGGGGATCCCCTTTCTTATGTAATGTTCTGCTATTTCGCTTAAGTTGTTATTTTTACAATAAAAGCTTTTAGTATGAAGAAGATATTACTAAAACTATGCGCTAACATTTTTAGGCAGATAGATATACAGGGTCATAGGTATTAAACGCCAAACCTTTTAAGGAAGGGTCTAGTACATCTAGACATACATTTTTTGTTCTAGGATTTTTGAAAAATCACGAAGAAAATATCTGCTTTTTCATACGAAAATTTCGCCAACGCGCGGTAAAATGTATGGAAAAGCGAACTTTCTTTTTGCGAATTTTTAAAAGTCGTAGTACAAAAGTTATTTGTCTAGATGTATTAGACCCGCCCTTAAAAGGTTTTGCGCCTAATACTTATGATTATGACCCTGCATATTTCGATTTTTGACTTACTATTTTACATAGATACTCGTAGGTATAAGTAAATTGTACATACATATGTATAGGCCAAGAAGTTAGCCCTAGAGTCAGGGTAGTCTCCTGTAGGATTCTGACATAACGGTTAAAAAATAGGCTCTACAATTCAAAGCGTCATCCGCGCTACCTGTACCTGTACCAGCCTTTTTTTTAATAGTCCACTGCAGGACGTAGGCCTACCCACGAAGGGTGATTGGGCCATATCCACCACGCTGGCCCAGTGCGGGTTGGTGGATTCACATACGCCATCGAATTTCTTCTACGGACGTATGCAGGTTGCCTCACGATGGTTTCCTTCACCGAAAACCCAGTGGTGTGAAATTCCGTACTTAAATTCCAAAGAACTCATTGGTACGGGACCGGGGATTTGAACCCACGACCTCACGATTGTAAGGCGGGTGTCACTACCTCTAGACCACCACGGCTTTTTATCCGCGCTACGGTAGCTTCTAATTTCAAATACTTCTTGAGAGTATAATATGATCCTGAGAGCACAAAATGACGGTCGATTGATCAGTAAATATATTAATATTAGCATAAGTAATGTTGCTTACACCATCTTCATCATTATCAGCCATAGTAGGTACGTTCAAATAAGGCCTACAGATTTTTAAGATGACTAAAAAATAATAATTAATTAATTGTTAAAGTAACTATTTTATCAATCTATCCATCCATTGGGCAAAAAATGTCCACTGCTATACATAAGCTTCCCATTTGGATTTTCAATAAGAACCTTCGGAAGCGGCTTGCATCCAGTGTGTTTTACGGTTATTATTACATCGCCAATCCACTAGTCCATAATTATTTACCTGCTGAAGTAACTATTTAACTAACTTATTATTGTAGGTATAGTTTTTATCGACATCCAAATAAATGAGGAAGTATTATACTCCTCTGTATTTTTTTGTGTAAATTCATCGATATTTTTGCCAATTGTAAATTGATTTAAAAAGTATTTTCTAGATCGAATGAGAAAACTTATTCACGAAGTAGTCCCATTTAAATTTTATCAAAATTGGCTAAGCTATTTGTGATAAATCAACAAAAATGTATAGAGATGTCACATCGATTCGTGCAAATTATTCGAATTCCGTACATGGTGGAAGTAGGTGTTGCGACGAAAAATATAATTCATAAATATTATTTGCCAAGCAATTTTACCAAAAAGTAATGACAATCGTATAATAACGTCATAAATACTTACTGAAATGGTATCCCTATAAACGTTATTTTCCAACATCATGAGTATTGATAAAACATTCAAAGTTCAAATAATCGACTTTAATCAACATCAATGCTCTTTTAATTTAGCTCAAAACTCCGAAGCGCTCAAGTAAAATGTATTTTTATTCTATTACGATTATTTCTTCTCAAACAGCCCGGAGTCACGTATTAAATAAACACAAACCCTGAATTTTAATGTAAAACGAATTTAGCAGAAATGCAGTATCTAATGGAGTTGACGAAACGCTGTCTTCTTCAAATTCTTTTTAAAGTGTAGACTGTATTGAAACCCAAGCGCATGCTAGGCTATAAATGTTAGCTTTGGCTTATGTTTACATTTTTCAAGAGTCCTATTTGTTGAGTTCTGAAAAGGGTCCAAAAAATCGATAAGCACTGAAATGATAAATTAATGATTGATGTTGTAGATAGCTATTATAATTATATTACCTTAACCCTAAAAGACTAATCTACGTCTTTGAGACGTAGATGATTTTGAAAATTGTCTATATCTTTTTACTGAGTAAAGTTGATGTTTCATGCTTTTCAACCATCTTAGGAGTCGGTAAGAGCTCGCAAATGGTGCCTAAATCATTTCATTTTAGAGTTATTTGAGTATTGTACGCCTTTCAGACGTATGTTTAGGCTTTGCGTAACTTTTAACTAGACTGTCCAATATTAATTTTCTTAAATTTTTGTACTATTTATCTATTAAATTTGTCTATTGTAATATGTTTTAGATATTGATGTCACAGTTCAGTTAATAAATTAATTGTGATCATATTTTGGAAGATTTCATATTGAAATTTGAAAACAATGCCAGAAAAAGTCAGTTCTTGAAGATGTGATTTACCAGGTTCTGTATGAAGTCTGAATCGAAAACTATTATGATAATTTTATCGAAAATATTTTTCTTTCACAAAGACCTACTTCCGACTCAACTTTAGTGCCAATAACTGCCATAAACTGTAATTCTCATGTGAACTTAGATGAAATGCTTTTCTAAAACTAACAAAGGAGCAATGCCTGTGTTCTGCTGCATCTTTAACGTAATTTTAATCAGTCCTGATTTAGTTTATAGCTAAAAAGTAATTTAATACTATGATGAAACACGGTTTAATGAAAAAAAAAACATTAAACAATAAAGATTTAGTCAAGTCTTAGATGTAACTGATGTTGAGGACTTCGAAGAGAATATCATGATAAAAGTAGTGTAAATTCTTACAAAACTTAGTGATATGTAATATAGGCTTTAATTTAGAAAACCACGAGTTCAAAAAGGTAATAACGCAACAACGTACAGCTATAAAAAAAACTTTTCAGCATCGCTCACAGTACAGTCTACACCTTAGTCGTCTTTTCTTCAAATTCTCTCTAAGTTTATTGTCTTTTCGGAGAGCATCAGCGAGAACAGTCTTTGTAAATACTGCGGTACTATGTTAATGTCTGTGTGCTGTTTTATGCCTTTGAGAGCAGTTAATGTTGTTTTGTAAAGGCGGTCTATTTTATTACTAAGATAAATTCTTATCTACTGAAAAAGTAAATTACTTACAACCTTAGTTTTGACTTCTTATGATGTAAGTGGTCAAATATTTACTAATATTTGTACTTCAGCGAGTAAACACGGATTTCATTTTATACTAGCTGACCCAGCGAACTTCGTTTCACGCGATATTCTTATAAAGTAGTTATTTTGATGTATAAGCATTACTATTACAAAGTTTCGTCTCCATCCGTTCAGTAGTTTTTGCGTGAAAGAGGAACATACATCCATACATACAAACTTTCGCGTTTATAATATTAGTAGGATGGTAAATACTAGTGACGTAAAGGTACGTTAATATTACCATAACGGTACATATCAATAGTACTTTTGGCACTAAGGGATCATTACGTACTTTTTTAAGGTTCCGTACCTCAAAGGCATAAGCCTTTGAGAGCAGTTAATGTTGTTTTGTAAAGGCGGTCTATTTTATTACTAAGATAAATTCTTATCTACTGAAAAAGTAAATTACTTACAACCTTAGTTTTGACTTCTTATGATGTAAGTGGTCAAATATTTACTAATATTTGTACTTCAGCGAGTAAACACGGATTTCATTTTATACTAGCTGACCCAGCGAACTTCGTTTCACGCGATATTCTTATAAAGTAGTTATTTTGATGTATAAGCATTACTATTACAAAGTTTCGTCTCCATCCGTTCAGTAGTTTTTGCGTGAAAGAGGAACATACATCCATACATACAAACTTTCGCGTTTATAATATTAGTAGGATGGTAAATACTAGTGACGTAAAGGTACGTTAATATTACCATAATGGTACATATCAATAGTACTTTTGGCACTAAGGGATCATTACGTACCTTTTTAAGGTTCCGTACCTCAAACGGCAAAAACGGAACCCTTATAGGATCACTTTGTTGTCCGTCTGTCCGTCTGGAACTCGTAAAGATATCGAGTTGAAATTTAATCTTTATACGTATATCTATGGTCTCTTGCAGTTATGTAAAAGAAAAACTTCTCAGTTATCGTTTAAAAAAGTTAGAGCCGTTTATGTCGTAAAAAACAACATATTTCGACACTCACAAAAATCAAAACCTACAGGGTACTTCCCGGTGACATAGAACTATGAAATTTGGCGAGAAGCATTGTCTCAGAGTACACATATAGGAATAAATCTGAAAACTTATAATTTTTCTTTAAATCACAAAAAATAGGCCCTATTTTTTTGTCAAAATTCACAAAATATGGGTTCAAAATTCATAGTGACTATATCGTATCATATAAAAGAACTTCATTAGCACATGCTAAAACAGGTTTTTAATTATTTTAACAACGTGTTTGTACGGAACCCACGACGTGCAAGCCTGGCTCGCACTTGTCCGGTATTTTATCTGTAGGAATAACTCTGAAAAATCCCACGGATCGTTACAAAAGCGTATTATGGTCCCCCTGCATTGAAGGCTGACAAGCTGATCACTGACTGACACCATCATAAGTTGTAAAATGTTCACTGTTGGATATGATAACGATACCAAGTACATGCCAAATGCAGTCGGCTTTCGTCTTATCTCTCTGAAAACTATAAACGTGTACGGTATAGTCCGAGACGCTTCAAGAAAAATGTGAACAGAGAAGTACGCAGTATTATAAGTATAAAGAAGAAGCAATGCACCGGCAAGGTATGGGTGTGTGACAAAACTCTCTAGTCGACAGTCTACAAATGGTATAATAAGGGCTATATTTCACCGGGACACCATGGCGGTACAACCAGTCGCCGCTACCAACAACATATTTCTATAGAGAATTACTAACCTGGTGTCCGTTTGGTTGCGCAACCAATTCGGCGGCGCGACCAACTCAGACTCGTGCACTTATTGTGATGCGAAATTAGAAGAAATATATTTGTTGCAGCAATTTAATAATTTTGCAATTTGAAACTAGATCTTACTAGTTAGGTACAAAAAAAGGTTAACAAATCAGCACACCCTTTCAACTCTACACCCGTTGACAAAAATCAACAAAGCTTCCTATTAAATCGCAACCTAACACCCTTAGAAAAAATTCAGTACCCTCAAAAAGTAAAAATTGGGCTCGTCTCAAATTAGTTGCGTTTTGGGGTAGTTTGACTTTTGTTATAGTATACTTTTGCTCGCTATCAGTGGGGTGGTAAACCCTAAAACTATTTTTTTTGGTATCGGATGTAGATGTAACTAGTGATGAGACTTGAGATCATCGATAATATCGGTAGAAATGTATTATTGTTGATATCATGTGGTTAAATGTACCGCAATACTTAGATACAAAATTTCAGAACAGATATTTCAGCAAGCTGTAAAAGACAAATAATAAAGTTAATTATAATCTCCAAGCACATACTTTCAGATTTATAATATTAGTAAGAATAAGCACATTTCTACTCACAAGTCCAAGGGCAAAATATTCAATTATTATTATTATTTGCCAAAAATGATACAACAGACGTCAATCTTTTACAAATTCGAAGTTTTGCTCAAATTGGTGTATTCCGAATTCCTATCATGATTTGAATATATCTGATTTTTTAAAAACTGCTCAGCCACTGGTCTGTGACCAGCCTCTCAGAAGTATGATGTACCAAACACAAAAAGAATCATTAAAATCGGTTTAAAATTGGTGAAGTAATCGCGTAACATACATACGAATTGATAACCTCCCTTTTAAAGTTGGTTGAAAATAATGAATACAAACGCACGAGAGTTTCAATGAAGTTATTTGAATACCTTTATTTAAATGTATCTTCTTTATCTATATATTTAAGTCAGTACCTATAATATATGATACTATATAGAAATCCACTAATATCTATTACAATGCAAATCATACCACAAACCTATCGATATCACCTCTAGACATCTATCGAACACCGATCAAAACTATCGACAACGTCAACCCATCACTGCATACATGCGTTAGGGCTGATCCAAATTGATTTTAACACAATGCCGGCGACCCTGAATGGGACCCTTATTTGTAGCTGCGATGACACGCCGCCCGATCCATCATCCAGCCTCTATGGACGTCACGTGACGGAGCCTGGATCACAAATGTGGTGCTGGCATGGATGTGCGAAAGGGCTGGATTCGCCATACGGGTGAATATCTTCGTAAATGAAAATGTTCGTAAAATGGCGTCGGTTCCGACATCACTGAAACTGTTGGGACGCATATCAATACGATGGATTTTATTACATCATTATACTCATCATCTTTGTAAATTTTTGCTTTTCATTTGACATATAATTATATCAGAATCGGTTCCATATAGACCTCATTAACCTGGATTTATGTGTACCTATTCTAAGGTATAGATGACGATAAAACCACGCCTTAGTTGTGACATGTGCTGTAAAAAAAATGTAGGAAGCTGTAGACACGCATGATATTAGTAGCACAGTCATAGCGTCATAATAAAATACAACCCTAGAACGACTTTACAGCCAATCTTCGTTCATCCATGTTATCACGTGACATACCCTGGATCACAAATGTGGTGCTGGGATATGATTGAGCAGATGTCCGTCCGGCGTGCGAATTAGGACGCCAGGTGGCTTCTGATTGCCGTTTGTTTGTGTTGTGCTCATGACGTTGTTTAACTGGACCTGATTTGGTTGACAGTGAGAATCTTACCAGAAATGTGGACGTCTCTTTATCCTTGCAATTGCGATTGTTTTTTTCGGTTAAAATAGATTTTATTTGAAAAACGAAATACCTAACTCAAGCTTACTCCGAAATGTAGAGTTAATATCTACTAGATTCGTATTATGGGTCTCCATAGATTGGTGATGCAGAAAAAATTCTGTCACCAATTTTTTTTCAAGGCACATAATGGAATAGATGAGGTCCAATGAGGTCAAAAAGTTCTCGAGAAAGCGTAGCGTAGGACGTCCATCGACAAAATGAACGGATGACCTCATTAAGACTGCAGGATCACACTGGATGAAAGCCGCTTCCAACCAGTTTTATTAAGTCTATAAGGGAGGCCTACATTCAACAGTGCATGTCTTATGGCTGAACCGACAATGACGACAATAGAATATAATTTAAATTTATACAGTATTCACGTAGTGATGAAAAACATGTATATATTTCTAAAACATATACTTAATGTGAATTCTCCTAGCCTCAACTAAACCAGTTTGTTAGTAATGACATCGAGAACAAACATATTTATATATCACATATATCTGAACTATATGTTAAATATAATCAAACTCAAAATAACTTCCATCCATCCATCAGCCAAAGGACGTCCACTGCTGGACATAGGCCTCCCCTATGGATCTCCAATAAGACCGGTTGGAAGTGGCTTGCATCCAGCGCGATCCTGCGGTCTTAATGAGGTCATCCGTCCACCTTGTGGGTGGTCGTCCTACGCTGCGCTTGCCGGTACGAGGTCTCCACTCGAGAACTTTTCGACCCCATCGGACATCAGCCCTCCGCGCTATGTGCCCTGCCCATTGCCATTTCAACTTGCCAATCCGTTGGGGTATGTCGGTAACTTTGATTCGTCTACGGATATCCTCATTTCTGATTCGATCTCGCAAAGAGACTCCGAGCATAGCCCTCTCCATAGCTCGTTCGACTTGAGGCACTGAAGTATGTCGGACGAGAAGACACTACGCAAATTTCCGAACGCTGCCCAGCCGAGTTGGATTCGGCGATTGGCCTCTTTGTTGAAGTCGTAATCGTAATCATAAGTCGTCAAAATAACTTACTTCTAGCTAAAACTAGATGGAGCCACAAACATATATTTCAGTACCTTTTCTAAGAAAAAATATTATTACAATATTTTGTTACACATACCTTCCGCAAATATAGCTAAATAGTAAGCAATAAAGAATTTAATAACATACCCGAACATACGCACATATTTGCCAATTTCAAAAGGAAAAAAATGTGTACCGATCTGAGTAAATTGCGAGATGAGGAATATTTTTGTTTAATATTGGAAATGCCAGTACGTATTATGTTACACCATTTATTTATTACACTTTATTATCTATTCATGCACAATAGGTTGAATATTATCTTTCGTAAATTTTATCTAATTATGCTACTTTTTAAGGACAATATTTACACTAGAAATGTAATTTAAATACTTGATACATTTTATGTGTTATAATTATATTCTTACGTCAGAGTACGCATGAACCAAAATATATTTTATACTGTTGGAAAATACATTGAAATTTAGGTCTTTTTTCTTTTAATCACTATAAGTACTGTACACTTAAGTACTCTTGTAAGCATTTAGTAAAATTAATCAAAAACTATCTGAAGTAAGTCTTAGACTTTTTTGTGGGATTAAAATATAAATATTATTATAATTTAAGTATAGGTTATATATACATTAGTTATCATATATTACGTGATCATAAGTTGAATTTATATATTTTGCAATCAATAAAAACTTCAAAGAACATGCAATAGATGTACCCACAGTTTGTTTTAAATATTCGATAAAATGTACAATTACAGTTCAAGTTTCAAATTAGTGACAGTTTGTTCAACCGATACGTCATTTTGTCGACTCTCCTTTTACAAAATAACTGACGAATGACTATAATTTACCGATCACAATGCAACCGTAACGTTTCGCAGACCCCAGGCGCGCCTATTGGCCCCTTTTTGGACCCCTTAGGACCCTATGCTACATTCTGTAAATTGCCCATCAACTGTTGTTACACAATGGGCTATTCATTCGACTCCCATTATAAAAATACCCCATTTTATTATTATGTTACAATTTTAATGATATCTACATGTGCTTGTTTGTTGCTTTCTGTGTTCTGTCATCGGGTTTTGGTTGCTAATAATAACATTACTTGGGGGACCAACTTTCGGAATGGAAGATATCGATTTGGCTACTTTTTAAGTACTTGGTTCTCGTATGACTTGGTTCAACCATAAGACGTCCACTACTGGACATAGGCTTACCCGATAAGTCTCCATTAAGATCAGTTGGTGTGTCTGACTAAGCGACTTGCATTCAATGCGATTCCCCACGTCCTATGCTACGCCTCATCATCATTATCATCATATCATAATTATTATTATCATCATTATCAGCCGTAAAACGTCCACTACTAGACATAGGCTTCCTTTATGGATTTCCGATAAGCCCGGTTGGAAGCAGCCAGAATCCAGCGCATTCCTGTGGTCTTGATTATATCGTCGGTCCACCTAGTCGGTTGTCCTAAGCTACGCTTGCCGGTTCGTGGTCTCCATTTGAGGATTTTACTGCCAAATCGACCATCAGTTCGCCGAACTATGTGCCTTGTCCACTGCTATTTCAACTTACTAATCCGCTAGGCTATGTCGGTAACTTTGGCTCGTTGTATGTTGCGTCTGCCAAGTCTGAAATAGAAAAGTTATGACTGTTGGGTTATTAGAGTTCCGTACCCGAAGGATAAAAAAGGAGCCTATTACTAAGACTCTGCTGTCCGTCTGTTTGTCACCAGGTTGTATTTCATGAACCGTGATACCTTTCCAAATGATGTATGTATTTCTGTTGCCGCTATAGTAACAAATACTAAAAGTAGATTAAAACAAAAATTTCAGGGGGGGGGCTACCATACAACAAAATGTTTCTGAGATCAATTTGCAATAAGTACTTTTATTTCTACCCACGCACCGCAAAACATGACCCAAATATGGCCCACTAGCACAAATTTCCTCCAAAACCAACAACTGCTCCATAATTCCCATAAAGCTTAATATTACAGCTATCAATCTCCCAAACTCAAATAACGCGGACGCTGATAATCCGAATGTCGGAACTCCGACACTCGGCTATCCGATCTTTGCACAAAACGTAATCTAATTAAACACAGCCGGATTAATGGAGTGACAATAATCTTATGGCATCACGTCGGGTGAGGGATAATCCAGAATTTAATCAGGGAACCACAACCCCTTATAAAACCGGTGGTGTATCGACCAGGACATCTATTAGGCGTATTGATAGTTCGGGATCAATCGACGTTGGCCTTTGTAAGTCTTCCGATATTTTCGGCCGGGATTTTGTGTTGGTTTTTGTAAGCTAGTAGCTGCTTAGGAACCGCCTTTAATAACGAAATATGCCTGAGTGGTTCGATATTAATCAAAGTTAAGGAAGTATTACTTATATGGATTAGTTTTCTTGCTTACTTTTCTGGAATTATTTTTATCTAGTTAGTAATAAGTCTTGGGTTATTTACTTACTCGTATCTATCATCAAAACCATTACATATTTTTGTATACTTCCCTTTCTAGTATAATTAGTTCTCAAAAGGACACCAACTTAGCCGACAAAACGCTTGTAGTGGATACGATCACGTGTAGAAAAGTGACATATCTTTACTTCACCATATCTCCGTCTCGTTCTGAAACATCCATAGAATTATTCCGTGGTGCATATGCTAGCCCAGCAGGTATGACGGCAAGTGCAGTGTATGACGTTCACACACAAGTTGGACAGAGGACCTGATTAGGCTTTGCAAGCGGCTTGCAGTCGTTTTTATAGTAAACTAGCTTTTGCCCGCGGCTCCGGCCGCGTGGAATTTAACTTTTGTGTTATAACTGGAACCTTTTATTTCTTCAGCATAAATAGTAGCCTATGTCACTTTCCGGCCCTTGAACTATTATATATCCATGCCAAAAATTAAGTCGATCCGTTGCTGCGTGAAAGAGGAACAAACCAACAAACTTTTCGGATTTATAATATTAAGTGTGATCTTTCGAAATCAAAAGTCTGGCATCCAGTGGTGGAGAGGATGAAATAAGACAGCAGTAGAAATCATGAATACGTTTGATTTTTGAAAAAAAAATATGATAAATATTTCTTCAATGTGCATTGTTGACATCAGATCTAGTTATGTGAGTGTTGTATTGGTGTTGTATGATTACACTTTATCTTTATGTCTGTCATGAACTATTTATTTACGAATAGCGGATCATTTATTAATGTGCCTGAATATCTAACAAATTAATACCACATATTTTGTCATTAATTAAACATCGCTCGTCTCATCCTGCATATTTCTAATACAGGAGGGCTTTCAAAAGAAATTACCTCTCCCCTACAGATAAAGTAAATTAATACGTATTACGTATACACGAGGAGAATGCAACGTCAGTTCCCTATGAGAATTAATTTTCGAAGTAATTCCTTCTGATCCTACAAGCCCGAATAAGAAATTGGATTTTATTGATCCTTAATCTCTGTTATTTAATTTCAAAATCAGACTTTGTTCGGAATTTTTAGGAGGTTTACGGTTATCACATTTGAAATCTAAAATGAATAGTACTAAAGATTTTTTAAATTGGTTCGATTATAACTTTGTACGTATATAAGCAAAAACTATGAAGCAACCTGAATACTTTAGACAAGAAATTCTGTTAACAGACCAGCTTAATAAATAAGTTGGACAGTATAGTATAGGATAGTGAAATTTCTAGCTTTTAATAGTTAAAATTTAATAATCGTCGCATGTGCACCAAACGAGATTTCTCCTAATCAAGTCTCGCCGTGTGAAGTGTGTGCCGTTATCAAATAACAAACCTCGAGTGTAACCTTGCAACTCCGCCGTGACTCGGGTTAACTCGGTTTGCAGAATTAGCGTCGTGCCGGGTAATTCCAGCACGTGTCGCTTTTGACTGCGGTTAAGACAACGGAGCATTGTTGCTTGAGTAACTGCTTCATTTACTCGTTAAATTTCTCAAAGATTATAATATTAAACAGATGCACAATTTCAGAACTTAAGATATTATCAATTTGCATGGTGAAAATCTGTCTCTATTTGATTGGGCGACCGTAGCGACATTTTGACGGCTGTTAACTGCGGTTCAGACACCGGAGCATTGTTGCTTGAGTAGCTTGAGTTTTAGTTACTCGTTTAATTACTTGGCGATTATATTACACAGTTGTACGTGTCATTACACCACTGGCTTTTTGGTGAAGAAAAAACTTCGCGAGGAAACCTTATGAAAGATTTCTCACGAAGTCTGTTGAAATAAATCAGTGGCGTTTTTGAATCCATACTAACCCGCATCGCTGGCGTGGTGAATATGGTCCAATCACCTTTCGTAGTTAGGCCTACGTACTGCAGTGGAGTATTAAAAAGGCTTGTACGTTACAGTATAGATGTACAAGCTGAGACCTAAAGGCCTTTATTTTTATTGTTTATATATGTATATGAATAATAATAAATACCATTTCATTCTCATTTTTTTCAAATCCGAAAGTTCGATCTTCCGCATGGAAGACATGTTTCCTTTGATGTGATTTAAAGTGTTTCAAAGTTAGGGTAAATAAGTATCTTTTAAGTCTGCGTGTTTCATCTTCGACCTCAACGTCACTTAATACAAAGGACAGAGGTCCGCTCTAGGAGAGTCGCCGGATATAGAAGCAGCTTCAAACAGCTTAAAAGTCTAACATCAGGCTAGCTATACGAACTTACTTACCTTTTAGTATTGAGGAACAAGGTATATTCCAGTTTTTCCGACAGTCTTACCTAAAAAATACATAAAAAGAAGTCTCACAAAACGTATTTCAACTATCAGTTGAGCTTGGTACATTATTGCACAAAATACAGAAATACTGCATCAGAGCAGATCATTTATTTCGATTGCACATCGCTTGACATAATTTGGAGTGTAATAGTCTAGGAGACGACGCGGACGGCGTTTCAGTGCGATAAAAACGGAAAGGCTCTTCAGTTTATTTGTGATAATGAACCCTTGCCAGCTCCCGGGCTAGAAACTGTTGAGGAGATAGTTGACTGGAAGTGGCAAGCGAAAACTATTGTTGTTACTGCTGAACTTATTTTTATTACATGAATGAATGAATGAATGAACACTTTATTGTTAACACTAAAGTACAATACGGAAAAAATACACAGAAAGGAAAAAAACAAGCGACATAAACTAGTGTAACAAAGGGCGGCCTTATTCCTTATAGCAATCTCTTCCAGGCTACTTTACTTGTAGGTTTGCGGTTGATACAGTATGCAGTCTAGGGTGTAGCGAGCTTACCTAAAATATACCTATTTATTCGGGATTTGAAGACACCTACGTTGTACTCTAGGGAAGTTATTTTATGCAGTTAGTTAGACCCAAAGGTTCAAGTAGTCAGATTTTTATAATCACTTGCATTTGAACATATACTCGTACAGATTATATATGTGCACTTATTAATACTCGCCCATGTAACACCTAAGTTTTGGAAGAAATGTTATAAGTACACAAATTGAATGTTGGATGGAAATATGTTATGCCATAGAATTTGTTTTATTCTGAAAAATTGTTTATATTACAGATGAAAAATCTGCAAATGAAGTGTACCGTGCATTAGGAACACGTTAGATTGTTTAGCCATACTTTAAAATATATCAAATATTCATTGTTTTGTGAGTTATGATTGCACGCCATCATCAATATTATGATTACCTACACCCAGGGGCGTAGCTACCGCCGTAGCTGCCGTATCAATTATACGGGGCCCCCGGGCCCCGAGGGCCCCTGACGTGCGCAAGCAAAAATTAATAAAATATTTACTATAATATAAATAGATAAAAAGTAATAAAATAAAAAAAACATCGCGATTTTTTTATTTATTCTTAGAAATGACAAATGTCAAAAAAAAGTTTAAAAAATACAATTAAAAAGGCAAATAAAATTAAAATTTAAAAAAAAAAAAATTTATACGGGGCCCCGCCAAGGTACGCTACGCCACTGCCTACACCTTTATTTACGCTATAAAAACGCCTTGTTTCGACGCATCCAGTAGGTAGTAGCATCCGCGTGGTATCACGCCGCCACACCGAAGCACGGCGCAGTTGGATACAATTTATGTGGCGCGATGTGCTGCTAATTGGTGGCATGGCGGGCAAACACTGCCTTTTGATTACACTGCCTAAGACTATCGCCGTTTCAAACGTGGGTATTATCGAAACAAATAGAACAGAGTTTAGTTCAAGCCATCTGTCATTTAAATGCAGAACCTTTTTTTATGATCTTTGAATCTATTTTTGGATTAGTTTCTTTTACGAAAAGTTAAGTAATTAAAGCACAGGAATAATCAGTTTCGAATCCTCATTCCTCATACGAACAGCCGGAATTTGGACTTTGCCTGGGTCTGTCTTCCCGTTAAAGTACAACGTGGGTGTCTTCAAATCCCGAGTAGCTAGGTATCTTTCAGGTAAGCGTGCTACACCCTAGACCGCACATCTGCTTAACATCAGGCAGTGTAGTCAAACGCGAACCTATTCGAAATAAAAAAAGAATCCGTTTTGTAATTTAAACATAACATAATCTGTTTTAGTAAATACATTTAGTCTTTGTTTCGAAATATTGTTACGGTCAACCAAATAAAAATATTTAAAGTGATACAATTTTTTTAATATTTTATTTGAAACGAAACTTTCCAAACAATACTTTAACCCAGAGTCTCAACTAAAAATGTTGCCAATGATAGTTTAATTGCAGTGGCTTAAGCATTATTCTTAACATTTTACAGTTAATTTCCCAACTAACTACTTAGTGATTTTAAAAAATTCTTAAATTATCTTAATCAAAACCAAAAATAGCACCCAAATGCCACACAAGCGCACTCACTAAACACACACTATCAATCTTCGTACTGGTACGTAAAAAATGGTACAAGTACGAACGAGTAACGAAGAAGAATGTACTGCTCTCGATTTATGCGTTCCGGAACGAAGGTTAATTAGTGGTAAGGAAAACTATTCAAGGTAAGAGTCCTACATTAAAAGTAACCATTGGATTTAATGGTACAAGTAATTAGATATTTTTAGAATGTAATTTTTAACCGACTATTCATAGAAAATTTTGGATAAAAATAAACGTCAAAGATTTAAAAACATGGAAGAATATGTGATGTGTAACATGTTTATTTTTGAAATTAATTAAATTTTTTAGTGCATCCCACACTTGGCTTATTTCAAAGAGTAATTTTTTGACAAACATTTCAAAAATTGTCGCGAATGTAAGACTCGAGCCTTGCGACGAATTTTTGAAATGTTTATCACACAAATAACTCTTTGAGATAAACCTAGTGTGACAACTGAAACTGAATATACTTCCATGTTTTTTAATCTTTGTGCTATGCCATTGTGTAAGAGAGCAAGTTAGTCTTTTAATAAACAAATAATAGGTATTATGTAGAGTAAAACTAACAAGTTAATGTCACAGTTACTATTTAATTAGAACAATAAATACCCACTACGTATCAACTAAAAAGTTTTATTGACCTAAAATAAGTTTTCTTGTTTTTCAACATGTCAATATTATTTAATTTCAAAAAAAAATAACCACTTATCCACTAAAATAGCTTAATTTTTTTATTTAGCCAAATATTTTTTTGTTTCAACATGTCAATGATAGGAAGCAGACATTTTCATAAGTTTTCAATATCAGTAAAACAAACATCAGGCCCAATTATGAAGGCATCATCTTAATTATAAGAGCTAATTAGAATATTTCTGTTTCATTTTCACTTTAGGCATTCGATAAAAAGAACAACTTTTACGCTGCTATTAAATTTAAGATGGCGCCTTAATAATTGGGCCAACTTAATAATCCCAATTAAAATTTAACACGAAAATAATATTGTTCACCTTCTCATGAAAGTAACATTACATAAATTGTTTCTCAGAATCCTCTGAACTGTCGCATGGTCAGCTGGTCGCGCCGTCTATGGACAGCTTTACGCCCATAACCGCTGTTTTTGTTGCCGTTTTAACGAAATTTATCGTTTTTCTTTTTCCCCTGATTCAGTCGCTCTGTTTGTTCCTGTAATTTCTGCGTGGGTCCAGGTTGCTTACTTCTTTGTAATTAAATCTAACATTTTGGTTTTTTGTTGCAGGTAATGAGGATTCTTCTTCTAAAAATACCTAAAATATTGGTGTTGGTTTGTATTTTAGCATAATTTTGAACTTTTTTCTTACTAATAAAGTGGTTAATATCCATCTTGTTGGAGCCAGGAGGCTGATTGACAACGAAACCTTGATTAAGTCGCAGCTGCAAAGTCTCTAGCATCGACGAAAGGTAGCGTGTTTGTCGGCCTTTTATCGGATACACTTCAGAGAGTGCGCTCAGGAATTGCACAATCTGGTCCCACCTGCCCCTTTCTTCTATCACGGCTAGACAGAAGCGACCAAAGCGCCACACTTTTATGGTGGACATTCCGCGCGTTAGAACTAAGCGTTTCGAATCCTCATTCCTCATACGAACAGCCAGAATGTGGAACGCTTTGCCTGGGTCTGTCTTCCCGCTTAAGTACAACGTGTGTGTCTTCAAATCCCGAGTAAATAGGTATCTTCTAGGTAAGCGTGCTACACCCTAGACCGCATATCTGCTCAACATCAAGCAGTATGTAGTCAAACGCAAACCTATACAGAAAAAAAGTACAGTAAATAAAAAAAAATAGGCTCACGCTACATTTTCAATTCAATTTTCAAATTTCATAAGGTTTAGGGTCCCTTACTTAATATAAGGTCATAAAATGCGGACAGATCCATCCAGATAAAGCTCTGTGGTGGAGCTTCAAGCGCCATCTTAAAAAAAGTTTCTGCCAAAAAAGTTAAAGCCGATATCTCGGAAACTATGCACTTTAGGGTAAAACTGGTAAAAGTTATTGAGAGCATTATTGTAGATTAATGTAGATAGTAAAATGTTGCATCTGTTTTGAGTTTAATTTGTGCAGCCTAAGCATTACACCAGTAAAACGTAATTAATGTCGGCGTCGAGGATATGATGGTATTTTGTCCATAAGTTATGTACAAAAATACACTAGATGTGATGTCAAAATTTTGTCGGTCCAAAAATAAAATCATTGATTTCTTGAATTTGAAATGAGAATTCATATGTACCTACTTATTTAATTAATTCAAGTTTGTTAGTAATGCCACTAAATCAAAAGCTCATGGTAGCTAAACGGATGAAAGAGTATTTACCTATTACGTGCTTAATCAAAAATCTGATACTAAGGTTTCAAAAATATATTGTAAGTACCAAATATGGCGTGTGACACAAAAAGTAGAATGTTTCCTAATCAAGACCAAAAACTAGGTCGGAAGTAACGAACTAGCTGTAGACTTGAAGCTAATCGATGATGTTTGCTGGCTTAATCCAAAACAGTGCTGGGTTTGATTGATCGCCTGTAACCGTAATTTATAGTTTTAGGACTGGTTAGGGAGACCAGATAGATGAGTAAATATGGGATAATATGTCTATAAAAATAAAAAATAAATTAGGAATGAGTAAGGTGGCCAAATTGGTGGGAAAATAATCAGCCCGACTGATCGAGAAACTATAATATATGATAACTAGCTATTTAAACTCAAATTCATCATCAAAAAGGGGCAAATATGGTAAGATATCAAAACACGTCCCTTCATGTTAGTTTCAGTAACTTTATTAGTATAGAAAAGAATATATTTTCCCAAGATGTAATAGACAAACTGCCGTAACCAGAATTGTTTGTTGAAGGCGTTTTTATTCAAAATTTAAAAAAAAAACATGTTTTCCGTGAAAAAATGTCTAAAAGTACGAGAGTCCACGTGAAGCTTGGTATCCCTCGCGCAAGAGCGTGGACGGCAAATAGTGAATAATGCAGTTATGCACGTTATTGCAGATTTTGATCGATGGATACAGGGCTAGTCTTTTTGGCTTAAAATCGATAGCGTCAAAGGGACCACATTTGTTGCTTGCTAAAACATACGGTTAGTTTTTTACCGACTTTATAATCGGTGGCAATTTTTGTCTCTATGTTACGCGATATCTTAGAGAATTAGAGGATTTACATAGGATATATTGTTTGAAACCTCTGACACAAAAAGAGGGTTTTTTTTTCTATACGAGTTTGGACGCTGACAAGTCTAAGACATTTTTACTAAATTCGAGTCATCGTTATGTTAGTCCGTTTTAGTTATTTTTAGTCTAAAATGTACTTTTTATGAGCCATCCAAGTCACAATGTCAGCCACGGTCGTCGGTCACCCATCCGAAAAGTGACCGTGGCAATCGTAACACTATAAGCTATACAACTTAATAGCTCTAAACCTAGCTGATGAAGTCCAGAGGCTTGACTTTGAACCAACCTCGCTCTCGTGGCGTGAGTAACTGGCGCGAGCGGGAGAAAAAGCGAAGCCGAACGTCAGGGTGCTTACACAATAAGGCCCTGGTATCAGAGCAGTTTTTTAAGCTACCTATAACTCTCTAAATTTTATATATAAGATTTAGGGTCTTTCGTTTTAGTTTGTAGAGATAATCATTTCGTATTGCACAAAAATTAAGTTTGCTTGGTTCAAAGTCGCATAACAAAAGTTATTAGTTTAGATGTACAGAATAATCCCCTAAAAAGATGCTAATTGATTAAAAATAACCCTGTATACATAGAGTGGTATTAGCTTAGCAGCAGCTCTTGATTCTGTCAGTAGCTTGAAGCAGTTTGAAGCTGCTTTTGGAGCAATTTAAATTCTTATAATTAGGTAATTTATAGGAAAAACTCCATCGACATCTTGTGCCGTTTTAGCCAGCATGGTAAATTGTGGACGTTATTGTGATGAGAAGACTCTGTGAGACCCTGTGGTCCAACGACGATAACGAATCGTCGAATCTAAAATGCAATACTGTTTACCCATTTTTACAATCTAACAAATGCACTTCTATTTTTTTCCGAAATCCAAATCCGGTAGCGTCACGCCACGCGGCGCCCGCAGCATTTGTCGTGTCTGATCCGTGACAGCGCGACATGCGACATGCGACATAGCGCGGCATCGTGCGACATCGCGTGGCTGCGGGTAACTGCACCGACGCAACGCGACGCGACTTTTACAGTGCCACAAACTTTTGACTCGGTGGCGGCGTCGCTACCATCGTTTATATTGTTGCCAATATTTTATGTTATGCCGAAATTCGATGAAAATGTCAGATAAATCACACTAATGCGAAAGTTTGTGAGTGTGTATGTATGTTTTCCATTCATTTCTTTTTCAAATAGCCTTTTTTAAAACGGCTCGTTAGTTCCTCTATCGGCCACCGGGTCATATAAGTTTGTGGTACTGTATATCGTTCATTTTCTGTTTTCTTTATCAGAATGTGTGTCATTTTCGGCTAGTTGGCGTGCGTTCTTTTTTGTGAAAGTTTTTAACTGTGGTCCATATAGTTGACATGTTAAAATGGAGCTGCATTGGAAATGGTTGGAGTTTGGGATTCGATATTGTTACTTGACTATCAAACAACTGTTTGATGTTGAATGAGTTGTGTTGATTGAGGACATAGAGAAATAATAAATTATACTGGAAAGATTCTTGTTACTGAGTCACATAAAAATATAATTACCTACTATTATCTTAACACGTATATATTATGTTTTATTATTATATACTAGGGGACTAATCGCGCACTAAAATTGCGAGATAAATAAATACCTCCTCATCCCGACGTTTCGGCCGAGTTGCATCGGCCGTGGTCACGGGTAGACTCAACTAAAGATTAGTCCCGTAGTATATAATAATAATGTGTTCAAATCGCGAATGTTGATAAACAACGTATATATGTTTGTTTATTTCTTTAGAAAAGTAGAATATTATTTTATACTCATACCTTTGCATATTGCTTCTATGGTAACCTGTAATCATTTATTAAATATCGTAATGGTTATATCCCAAAAATAAGTTAAAAGTTTGAAAACCGTATCTAAAACTCACGGATCGGAAAAAATCTAAAGAAACATGAAATAACTCTATTTTTATTTTTCTTCTTTTTGATAGCATACGCAGATCTTGTCCTTAGTAACATTTTAGCTCTAGATTTCCTCACAAAAAATATCTAGAATATATTCAAAAACAAAATTCGCACATGATCAAACAAAAAACTTAGTTTAACCCTAAAACCCTCGAAACAAGGGTCCGTAAGCTTACACCGAGGGTTCCGCCATCATTTATAACTAGCACGTCGGAAGGATTCCGTCTCGGTCCTATCTGGGAAGTTTAGACGTTTTTAGAATTAGCTGTACGAATACCTCGAAAACTGTAGTTGAGAAAACGCACGATAAATTTTAGTTGTCTTAAACTAGAGCAAAGAGAATGTAAATAGTAAACTAGAGAATCTAGAGAAAACAGGTAATGTTAAGCTTAAGCGACGTCTTAAATAATATGTATGTACACTGTACAGGGTTATTCCTAATCAATTAGCATCGTTTTAAGGGCTTATTCTGTACATCAAAACAACTTTTGTTCTGCGACTTTTGTCAAAACTAAAAAAAAAACAGCTGTTCCATACATTTTGTCGAAGGTGAACAAATTTTTTCTATGGAACAACAACTTTTTTTTTGAGATTTGACAAAACTTGTTAGTTTTGATGTACAGAATAAGGCCCTAAAATTATGCTAATTGATTAGAAATAACCCTGTATAGCATCAGTTAAATATTTTTTTCTAGATTATTTATTATGTAAGTAGTTACAAACACGTTAGGAACGAATTAAAGGGTTTTCAATAAAACTAAAATAGACATAGAACTTAGATTTAGGTATTTACAGTACCAGTACTGTAATCTAATCTGTGATCTAATCTTCTCCCTATCTTAAGTTGGTTGGTTATTAGGTATATTAAATTATCTTTCTTTCATTGGTATTATAGAAGATTTATAAGGGAAGCCTGTGTCCAGCAGTGTTCGTCTTCTAGTTGATGGATGGATGGATAGATACTAAATCTTTACATTCTTGTTATTTGGACCCACCGATAGCAAATATTTTTTCTATCTTTTTAATTTCAACGAGCTGCATGACAAATACCATTATTCCTCAAACAACAGCTACACAAACGCTTTAAAGGAATTTAAAAATAATCAGTGACTAAATTGAAATATAGAAAATATGTAACATGTATAATGCTGCAAGAGAATATAACTATATTCCTGCAAAAGAAAACGATTTAGTACTTTTCAATTAAGCAAAAAGAATCAAAATTAAGAGCAACCCGTCCCTCATTAACGTCCAAACCAGCAAGGAAACCAGCAAAGCAGTTTAAAAGTAAAATTGAACGTTCCTAACTCAGAGTCAGCAAACCAGCACTAATAAGGAAACCGGCCATCCATCAAGCGGGTTTTTTCCACTTTTCTCCCAAAACGAAGATTTGGACGTGTTCCTTTTGGCAATAATGTTAGGTATTTAACCTCTTTCGCGGCCCGTCCTGTGGCGGGTGCGTTGATTGATTCGATTTTTAGAAAGCTTAGCCAGTTTTAGTTTTGGGCTCTGGTTTCTGTTTAGATGTTTTATAAGCTCTTATTTTATTTTACTAAAACTTTTTTCTAGGATGAAATATTTTATTCAGCAGTAGTGTATCTGGCAAAAAAGCCGTGGTGGTCTAGTGATAATGACACCTGCCATAATCATGAGGGTTCAAATCCCGGTCCCGTACCAACAAATTCCTTGGAATTTATATAATACGGATTTCCACACCATTGGCTTATCGGTCTGTAGAAAAAATTCGATAGCGTATGGGAATCCACCAACCCACACTGGGCCAGCGTGACCCATTCACCCCTCGTTGGTACGTCTACATCCTGCTATAGACTATTAAAAAGGCTGGTACAGAACAGTACAGTATCTGGTCACGGAGGACACATCACTCGTCAGGTCGTCACTGATTAAGCCGTAAAGTTCTCGAGTAGAGCCCACGTAATGGCAAGCGCAGCATAGGCCGTCCTCTCACGAAGTGGACAGATGACCTCATCATGATGAGATCAAAACCGCGCTGAAACGGCTTCTAACCAATCTTATTGGAGATCAATTTGGAAGGTATATGTCCAGCAGTGAATGTTCTATGGCTGATGACAGCACAGATAGATTTTATTACTTTATATACTACGGGACTAATCGCGCACTAAAATTACGAGATAAATAAATACCTCCTCATCCCGACGTTTCGGCCGAGTTGCATCGATCGTGATCACGGGTAGACTGGTCAGTCTACCCATTTATCTCGTAATTTTAGTGCGCGATTAGTCCCGTAGTATATAAAATAATAATGTGTTCATATCGCGAAAGTTTAAAAACAACAGATAGATTTGGTGATATTATTCATGGAAATGAATGAACTTATATCTCTAAAATGTGGTCTCTTATATCTTTTTCTCAAAAATTTAAATAAAACTTTAAAAAACTAAGCCTGAAGATTTGACGTAGGTACCAAATTAGAAACGAGATAAAAATCCATTCATGCTCAGACAAAGTTGAAGTGATAAAAAACAAGACTTAGTATGGACTTGTATTTCAATTAATTCACAAAAAAATTAATTAAATAAAAAAAACACGTTAAAGTAGCATCAAAAGCCCAACTATGAGTGGCCAATATCTTAGGATAAGGATACAGACGGTTTTTCTACCAGACATTTTATTTTTATCATGTAATCATTTTAATTTTGTGGCTGGCAATGACAAAGATGTCACAATTTTCTGCAAAATTGCTCCTCACATAACAATTTAAAACAAAATAACATGACACAGACTAATCACACCCAGAAACGCAACTCAGGATTTTATTAGTAAACAATAGGAGACCCATCTCAAGACACAGTGTGGCAACAATCACGAAATATTAAATCCTGTCCGACACACGCTGAACAATAAAGATGTGACGTGGGTAGATAAATCATCCGTCGCCATGGCAACCGTGACATCGGGCCCAAATTAGAGGAGAGTCTGTGACACAGTGGGGTATGGAGAGTGGGGCAAGTTTTACTTTAAAAGTTACTAAATTATTATAAAAATATAACATTTTAAATACAAGCTTTTGAGATCCTTGATATCATATAGCAGCAGAGTGCCAGCCAAGGCAAGTAAAACGATCCCAAACATTTCACCTTAATCGAAAACCGGGAAGTTGGTCAAGTTTAACTTGCAAGATTCCACCCGAGCTTACATACTTACATTCATACATTGCAAGTTAAATAAAAGTTTGTAAAAAATATTTTTTTCTATTAAGTTTTTTTTTTACTAAAACTCGTAAGTTGTTTATGTTTGATTTCAGTTGGCTATACAAAATTTATTAATATGCGGTATTTTGAGCCGTAAGCAAAAGATTCCAATCAACGTTATGAACATCTTTCACCAAGGGACAAAACGAAGTTCGAGAAAAAATATCAGTTATATTTTGATCAGTTGATTCTGGGTTAAATACGATTTTGTATGGTATATTTTTTTCGAATTCCGGGTTGGTTCCATAGTAATAGTTGTTCATAAAAATTGTTTCAATCACTTTTTGTTCTTCACGAGTGCAAGCGAGAAAGTTTTGGCCGATGGGAAACCAACACTATCCAAAATCTAGCAGCTATGTGTGCCTACGGAAATAAACGTTTATGACTATAACATTAGATTGCTGTTCTGTGACTGTAACTATGACTGAAAACCGTTGACAATCGTTCCTTTTCATAAAACGTAAACATTGCTTTGCCATTTCCCGTTTCTCTGTGTAGAGGGTTGATTTATCCTTCATATTGGTAAATTCAAAGTTGAATGTGGTGGATCAGGTGTGAAAAACGGCCCCGGTTTCCGTGCGAGCGCGCTGCTCAAATCATTGGGCAGATGCCGACGATGCGATTGCCTTTTTTGACGTGATCGGTTTGTCGGGTAAATTAGGTCCGTGTCATTTGGAATTGAAAGCTTTTTAGGGGTTGTTTTTGAAATATTTTGATTGCAGAATTTGTTATGAAAACTCACGCAGGCATGGCAAGTCGACATTTTGAAATTTTGCGGCGACGACACCTAGATGAGAATGGTTCAAAATAACGATGACTAGGTATGATTATTCTGCGAGATTGAATTAGAATTAACTTATCTTACATGGCTAGAGAATTGGCAAATTGTAATTAAAGTGGGTAGGGTACATAGCACGTATGACAAATAACCGATGACGTCGAAAGGTTCTCAAGTAGACCACGTACTGGCAAATGCAGCATAGGACGTCCACTACAGCAGCAAGATTGCATTGAATGCAAGCATTTTCAGCTGGTTTCATCAGGAATCAATTGCTGAGCTATAGATTTGTAGAGCGTAGTCGACTTTGTCAGCGTTCACCGAAATTAAGCAACGTTCCTCACGGTCAGTATTTGGATAGGTGACCGCGGGTAGCATTTTCCAACTGAGCGCTACCGTGGCTCGAAAAACACGTTAAATTGTAGGTTCCGGTTGTTTTAACCGTTTAGCCATGTAAGAGGCCTTCAGACGGCCTAAAAATACTGACACCAGGGCTAGCCACCCGGCCTATACGAAATTAATTATAGCTTGGCATTTACATAAAATATGTTCTGCACTGGATGCCCTAAGGCTTATTAACGAACAATAGCTAGTAGGTATTACTTAGAATATCTCTCCAATCAATATTCAAAATACCGTTTTGAAACATCAGAATTCTAAAAGCCACATGTTAGTAAATATTGTTTGCCTAGGTTTGTCTTAAATTAAGTCAACTCACAAATATTTGCCGATCAGGGGGCGAGCGTGAGTCCTCAAGGTCGGAGCCCCCGAGACTGCGTTGTCACGTCAAAAATCAACCCCAATTACAAATCTCGTCTCCCTTTATTTTGTTGCTAATTTCATTGAGATTTCGAAACGCTCGAGTATTCGATTCTTAGACTGATCTTTATTAGGTTTGAAGAGGGTAGAACTTAATTCGGCGTGGCAAGAACTTTTTGAAGGGGTTGAATATGAATTGTCTTTTGTATGAGCTAGTGAAGTTTCGTGATGTCTGATTTTATTATTATTACAAATTGGTTTCGTGACATATATGAGTAGGTAGCACTTACTGACTGAGCTAATGAAGATCGGTTTCCGTTTTAAGGAAAATATCTTTCCGGATGTCGCGACGAAACTTGGTACAAAGCTTTTAAATATATTTTTCATTAAATATATTATTTAATTAATGTTTGATTATATAGGGTCACAGCTTTTTCATCACATCTATTCGAAAAGGAATACTTGGTTCGCCTTTAAGTGCGCCCAAAGGTAGTGTTTTCTATAAGTAACTTTATAAGTGCGACGGAATTATCTTTGCCGCGCACTTTTTGAATTTGGAACAAATAAGTGCGACGGAATGAATTACCGCGCACTTTTTGAATTTGGAAGTGTTTGTAATGTTAGTGTTCAGCGCCAAGAAAATAAATGAAAAGAAAGGATATAAATATAAGTTTTCATTTGTTTTTTTATTAGATACGTTTTTCCCAAATAGATAGATTTTCCCAAAAGATCGTAGTATTTTTAAAGCGGATTGTCCAAACGAAGCGTAAGTAGTTAGTGAATACTAAGAAAAAGTAATTGTAACAAGTAGAAAGTAAGTATTGCTAGCTACGTACAAAATAATCGTTTATTCTAGATATAAAGTTCAGTATAATAATATTTGCTCTGCAATATTCAGAAATATTATATCTATTTCAAGTTAAGCATGGAAGTGCCAACTGTTTCTAAAATAACTTTGTATTAAATTTCCGAGAAACCTTGAAGACGATAGTAATTATTTCCTATCGATAACACTGCTTCAATTTTATTACTAACTTTGAAAACGTTTAAAACGTGCAATTAAATTTACATGTGTGCATTGTAACTGGGTAACTTGATTTATTACATATTTATGTACACTTATATGGAAAAAAACTTAAATAACAATTTCCACCAAGACTAAAATCAAATTACTAGTTAATTTATTATTTATTTACTGATAAACTACTATGTATGTGTTTTTTCTAATTGCAATGTGGCTGAGCTGCTACTAATTGACATAAAAATGATGGATAGTTAACCGTAAGAAGATATTTTGGTCCTCCAAATAACAAATATATATACCTACTACAGCTTAGAAACGCTACACATTCTACTTGTATTTTTTTAGGGTTCCGTACCTCAAAAGGAAAAAACGGAACCCTTATAGGATCACTTTGGTGTCCGTCTGTCCGTCTGTGTGTATGTCAAGACTCTTTATCTCGAGAATGCGTAAAGATATCGAGTTGAAAGGACATGTCCACAAAATGTATGGAGGCTGGTATAATAATAATCAAAAATTGTAACCACAACACTTGTTACATTTCGAGAAAGTTCATATTTTTCTGAGTCTATTACAAAAATTTAAAACAAAAAAGAGCCTTCCGATTTTTTAAAATGAATTTTGAATTCATTAGAATAAATAAATATATTTTGCTCAATTGGTAGTTTATTCCTATCAACCCTGATTAAGTAACCTCCAAATTGTTAAATAAAAGCATTTTTACCAATTAGACACACTTTTTAAGTATATTTTGTCACATTGTACCAACTAACTAGTCGCACTGGTATGTTATAACTTTTAATTTTAGCAAATTAAGAGATGAACGTGAAAGAATCAGCTACGAATGCAAGTAAAATAACGATAAAAGCACTTTATTATTGCTAAACTAGAAAAATAATAAGCTGTATTGTTATTTTTATACAATTTATTTTTCGCATTTAAAAAAAATTGGAGGGGTGAAAAAATCTAAATTAAATATTTTTGGGAAGCCCATAAAACAAGCTTTCAAATGATGTATATACATCATCTTGGTTCGATTTTTCTCTGAATAATATACCACTTGTGGACATCACCTTTAAACTGTATACATATATCTATGATCTCTTGCAGTTGAGGAAAAGAAAAACTTCTTAGTTATCGTTTACAAAGTTAGAACCGTTTATGTCGTAAAAAACAGCATATTTCGACACTCACAAAAATCAAAACCTACTACCCGTTGACATAGAACTATGAAATTTGGCGAAAAGCATTGTCTCGGAGTACACATATAGGAATAAATCTGAAATTTGTACATTTTTATTTATATCACAAAAAAACAGGGCCTAGATTCACAAAATATGGGTTGAAAATTTAAAGTGAGTAAATTGTTTCATGTAAGGTATCATATAAAAGAGCTTTATTAGCACTTGCTAAACAGATTTTTTATTATTTTAACAATGTGTAATTTTTAATGTATGACGAGAAAAGTGAAAAAAAAAAAGAGTTTTTGGCGTTGATATAGTATAGAGATTTTAACAACTTACTTCCCAATTTTGTGAAATTATCTGGATTTGTACGGAACCCTCGGTGTGCGAGCCTGACTCGCACTTGCCCGGTTTTATTTCTTCTATGTTAAGTTGCAGTTGCTTAGGATACCTTCTAAAGCATGTTATACCTTTATAGCAGTTTGCAAAATTCTTTCAAATCTACATTTTACTCAAAGGCAATTCTGCACTGAATATTAAAACTTTACAATACAGACCAGAGTTCTCACAAAGTGTTGCGAACAAGGAATGCTCGGCGAACATTTTGAAAGTAACTATAAAATTTACGTCACGAGACTATTTAAAAAAAAAGACCATAACCACATCTAAAATATCTATATTTTTTCGACATTCAATAAATTCTTTATTTCAGGCATATACTTATACAGGGTGATTGGTAAACAATTAGCATCCTTTTAGGGGCTTATTCTGTACATCAAAACTAACAACTTTTGTTCTGCGTGTTTTGTTAAAACTCAAAAAAATAAATCAGCTGATCCATACATTTTGCCGAGGGTCAATGATATTTTTCTATGGAACAACAATTTTTTTTTTGAGATTTGATAAATGTCGTTGAACAAAAGTTGTTAGTTTTGAAGTACAGAATAAGCCCCTAAAAGGATGCTATTTGTTTACCAATCACTCCGTATAAAACTAAAATAAAGCATCATTTACCTATAACTATAACAATGACCGATATTAAAATTTGAAGCCTGCGTAAAAGTTTTAAAAATCGACAAACTGCACTTCGAAACGTATAAAAATTGTTCTTTTCCGAAATATCACGACGTTATCCGGCTCGAAGGACCATCATTTAAACATCGCATATCCAAGATGGCCGCGATACGCCACTATCGATGGTTATAAATCACAGAGTGTCATGGCGGCGTGCTCGACTTTTACAGGACGAAGCCACGTCTCAATTTGCTTTTGAATTTATTTGTTGGTAAAACAAATTATGTATGAAATAACAAGTTTTCAGCGCACTTATATGGGGCAATGTGAGTAAAATTTTATAAGTAAATAGTTGTCTAAGAGTGAACATGCCGTCGGCTCTTCAGTCCGAAAATGATATTTACATGAAATTGTTAACGAATCATTCTTCTTCTCTTCTCATCATAAGGTTGGGCACTTGGGTAAGATTCAGCCTCAATGCTACCAATATTTTTAGTAGAGCAGGGCGTCATGGAACTCTGTTTGTGACGGGTACTTCATTGAGAGAGCATTTACGTCTCTGGTAGAGTCGATTACGACTCTGTCTCACCCTTGGACTGACTTAGATCCAGTCTGGGCTTCGTTGTTCTGGGACGCATCGAAGGATCAAATGAGTAATGATTTTGGCGAGAGTTTTTCATAAGCGCCAGATTTTAAAAGTGAGGCTTCTGAAGCGCGGTTTGCGCTTGCATGTCTTGCTCTGATATACCCAAAAAAAATGGATATTGCAGTTTTTGTCCTGTTATCATCGAAAGCTTTGACAGATTTTTATAGCATAACAAAGTCAACAGATTAATATGAAGTCACAACATTTCAGTAAAAATGTCGAAACTGTTATATGACGAATTTCCTCCACTTTTCCGCACCGCGCACGTTTCTTAAAACTATAATACGTTCTCCACTAACTTTTCCCCAAACGAGCAACAAAAAGCAAAGCAGTCGAACAGATTATTGAATCGCAGAAGTGCGCGTCACGTACCGCGGTGTACGTTAATATGTCGCACGTGTGTCGCCTGCCTAATGCCGGTTATAAAACGTGCGCACAGGACTTTATACCGCTGTTGATTGTGACGACGTGGGCCTTCGCAATGGAAAACAGTACCGCTATTACACTAGCTCATGCAGTAAATTGACAGAATATAGTTAATTATTTTATCAGTTTCTTTATACTGGCTTAGAAAAGAAACCAAGTCAAGAAAAAGTTATAAGTCAGACACGACTAATTTTTTGAAATAGATTACTTACAAGTATCAACAAATAAGGGATTGAAATTCCTGCTTTCGTCATTGTTTCCCGACAATTACAATGGATATCTTCAAGACAATTGAGTAATCTTTTAAGACTACATACTCCATCTTTGGCTATAACTTCACTTTCTACCAGGCGAGTTGGTAGCCAAATGTACTCGTAGTCCTATTTTGCAAAAATGTACGTACGTACGAATTTAATTGAATAGAAGTTGCTTAGTACAACTTGTCCTATAAAAAAAATCTTATGGGGAAGCTTAGGTCCATCAATAAACTTTTTACAATTGATATGACGATGATAGTTAGTCAATTCAATAACGAGTTCACCTATTAGAAAAATCTTTATAGGTAATTTCATTTTCAATTAATGAAAAGCTTATAAAAGTGATGTTTATTCTTTATTGATTTGATGTGTATTACCTCCACGAATTGATTCAAATATATAGTCTTACTAGCTGACTCGGCCACGCGTTGCTGTGGCTAAATAAATTAAAATTGCGACTATAATTTGAGATTTAAACTATCCTATCTCTCAAGTTGGATCGAACTGCACATGGTGTGCGAATTTTATTATAATCGGTTAAGTGGTTTAGGAGTCCATTGAGGACAAACATTGTGACACGAGATTTATATATATTAAGATAAATCAAATATGTGTAATTATGGACTTGGATTTTGTTTTCGAGCATTCCGTATTGATTTTTCCATGTGATCTATTTCAGCTTTTAGCAGATTTTCAATTTATTCTTCTCTTTATTAGCAAAAGGAAAATAAAAGGTGTTGCCGTCTCTAAATAAATAAAATAATCAAAATAAGTTTTGATGGGTAAAGAGCTCGTTTTCAGGTGAATTATTAAGTTTTTCACTGGCGGTAATGTCTTTGTTTACAATTGGCTAGTCACCTTCAGACAGGTCGGATCAATATGTAGGTTTTATAAGTACAAACTGTTTGATTAGAGGACGAAAGAAATATATGAACTCATTACTTAATAGCATTAAAAACGTTAAACGTTAAGAACGTCAGGTATTCCAAAAAATATGGTAGGTTTATTTTATTTGAGTGCCACGGAACTAGTATTGTCTCGAAAAAAAAATTCTGTATTTCTGTACAGGTGGCTTTTCAAAAACTGGAAAGTAGGCAAAGCACTATCTAACAAATTAACTAATAAGCCAGGCTAAATGCGTTGACTAGCGACTTTACCCGCGTGATTTTGTGGTTTTTGTGCATAAAACTTTTTTTTTAGAAAAAAATTATGACATTCTCCGATCTTAAAACTATAACCATGCAAAAAATCAAGTGAAATGGACAAACCAACAAACACAATTTTGAATTTACTTTTTATAGATATTATTAGTAACGATGCAATGCGACTACAAAAAGTTACTATGATTAAATTATTGCATTGTTATTAGTTGATTGAAGTTTGAGAACTGTTTTCCATTGTACTGTTGGAGAACAAACGTGCAACTTTGTTCAGCTTTTGATTATGACAACGGTACAGTGACGTCACGTCACCGGTATTGTCGGACTTTTTCCTGCTTAATGGTGGTCTGTAATCTAGGAGAATAGATCAATTGAGTATGTAGCTGGGTTAAAAGGCAATGGTTCCTATATTTTACCAACTTGAGACCTGATTTGCTGGTGATATCCAATCCAGATAATAAGATCAATTGAGTAATTGTTTTAAGGCAATATTTTCTGTAAAATTTTAGTACAATGTAAGTAAGATTTAAGATCTTAGTAAGTAATAAATATGATATTAAAAAAAAGGTATGGCTGCAGAGATGTACCTAATAGATATTTTTCAAAATCCTAAGGATGCAAGCAGCTTCTACCCTTATTATTTGAAATTGATTGGACATACTTAATTTCAAAAAAGAGACAAACACTGGTGATCTCGTAGTTTTGCAGTATATGCAATGATGATATCTCAGCACCAGAAAATGTATTAGCTTATTTTCCACTCTATCACTTAAAAAGAAACCAGATATCGTCTTGGCTGACATAATGATGGCGATAAAAAGCTCTGACCCTAAAATTAACGAAACCTCAAACTCAATATCCAAGTTTTGATCTTCACCATTAATTACCTGTGCTATATCTAACTCTGCCTAGCAATATCTCTATAACTCTACCTAGAGCAAGTACCGAAATCATTCAATCACCGGTGCCTAATTCGTCACGCCACACAGCCACGTACAGACAGATGTACGTAATTAATTTATATTAATCGAATGCCAAACTGACATTACACGCGTCACAAGTAATGAATTCATTAATAACGTCTCTACCTCTACGTAGAGTGCCTAGAGATTGGAGGTAGTTGCTCTATATTGCTTTACGTGATAAGTGTTATTAGGTGACGAAATATAGAGATTATTATTGGTATTCGATATCGTGTTTTACTCGACTAAGTAAATTAAAATGTTAAATAAGAAAAAATTGATATTGATGAATGGATGAAAAAAATAGAAATTAAAATATATATAAATTCAGTATTAGTTAACTTTAAATCGCAAAGCTATTCTAAGCAAAAACATAATTGTTGTTGTATAAAATCCATGTCAAAAATTACATAAAATACGATACATGCAAAACAGTGACTTTTTTGTAGTTAGTTAAGTAATACACATCATTTTCTACCAGTGTTTCTCCTCATCCTAAGTTTGTCATCAATGTATCAACCATTGGATGTTACTGTTGACCATCATAGGCTTCCCCAATCATTTTGCTATAAGATTGATTGGAAGCGCTTTGCACTCAGTGCGTTTTTGCGATCTTTTCCAAGAGTTCAATTTTAGAATTATTACAATTATATTACTTGTAAAGCTTGCTCCTGCTGGCAACTCCAACTCTTAGAAAGACTGAAGGAAAACAGTAGCGAATATTGAAAATGTAATTGAGTGCATAAGGCATAGTACATAGTATCTCTTCTTTCACATCTCTTTAGTGATCGTGATAGCTTAATTTAGGAAAAATATGAGATAAAACTTGTAATGTCAAATTATGTATTAAATGTCATGTACAGCGCTTACTGCAATTCACAATAGGTAAAATGTTGCAGTATTTTTCCTGTTACCAGCTAAAGTAACCATGTTAGTGACAAGGCGTGCAGTATTAGAATGGAAGGTATCTACGCGATTTTTATAGTCTATCTATCGTTTCGAAAATTATTGAACTTAACTGACTTACTAAACGGAACCTGAATGTTTGTCCACTTTAAGATCGATTCACACATATCAGTGAAGCCACAGTTTTGATACAGTTCTTAGATTAAATACCTCCCTAATGTGAAATTTCACACTAGAGTGGTCCTGTGTGGTTCAATTTAATTTCTTCCGTTTTTTAAGTTTTAAGTTTTGGAGATGCCTAAGCATCTCCTTGGCTAATGTAATGTATAGACATAAAAATGTGTTCTTTATTTTCATTTTTACTTAATTACTAGTACAAGTTATTTTCATTTTTCGATAGCGTGATGTATTGTTTCGATTGCGTAATGAATGTGTGTGTCTTTTTTTTTCTGTTCCAGCGCATAGGCCGGGCCCACGAGCTATCCCTAATTTTGAATATGAATATGTATTGTTATATATTTTATTCTCAGTATACTAGTACAATTGCCATTAAACTTATACTTATTGAATAAATAAATATTGTGGGACATCTTACACACGGCCTCTGACCCCAAACTAAGCAAAGCTTGTGATATGGCTGCCACAGACTGATATACTACGTATAAATACATAATTATATAGATAGTAACTAAATAACACCTAGACACAGAGAAAACACCTATGTTCATCACATAAACATTTGCCCTGGGTGGGGATCGAACCCACGCCTCTCGGACGCAGAAGTTAGGGTCACCACCCACACACACACACAATGTGTGTGTGTCGGGTGTATGAAAGAGTAGACACATGTTGATGAGTGAGAGGATGTATGTTTGGTGTATATATATGAAATAATATTTTTCATTGTGACGACACTGTGCCGGAACTATATCGGAACTGGTGGATGTCTATGGCTGTACTTGCCGGTGTACCCTGACTATCCTGACCTAGCTACGGCCATTAAGCCCGCTTGCTTGTCCATCCGTTTGCGGTAGGCCGTCTTGTGTGGCGGAACCGGAAGCCCACAGTACACGCGACGTGACGCGTGACGATGTGATTCGACGACAAATTTATGTCTAAGTGTGGAAAGAGGAAGGTCGGATGTCTTGACGGGCTTGGATCGTGGATGTTAGAATCGGTTGTAAAGATACTGATATTCTACAGTCCGTTCACAGTTTATTACTATATACTACGGGACTAATCGCGCACTAAAATTACGAGATAGATCACGGGTAAACCCGTGACCACGGTCGATGCAACTCGGCCGAAACGTCGGGATGAGGAGGTATTTATTTATCTCGTAATTTTAGTGCGCAATTAGTCCCGTAGTATATAATAATGATGTGTTCAAATCGCGAAAGTTTAAAAACAACTTTTATTAACCGTTCGCAGTTATTTTTCTCTCAGTCATTTCCAGCTGTTTTTCGCTATATCTGTCTAATCATTACACATCATCACAGGTTAGTCAAAACGGCAATAAATGTCAGAGGTAAAATATATCTGTGAATGGACTGTACGCTCTGCTTTTAAGTCCGCTGTATTGGAGAACCCCGACTGATGATTAGATTTAGATTTTTATCTACTTTATGGCGTATTCACGTCTTTCTTACATCTATGTCATTAATGGCTTGGATAACTACAACAGTTACGTAACTAAATATTACTAATGATCTTTTAACTTGAAATCAAAATAAGACACTTAACAGATTCGTGTAAAATTATACATACAAAAATAAATAGGGCTGTATTCCTCAAGCGGCATCCGCAGTTGAAAACTCCCAATTGTTGCAATATCTCGAGTTTTATTTACGAAACTTGCGAATGAAAACACGGAGTGCTTATATAAACAGAAAAGATGCTGTGACAACCCAGACGCGCCTTTACACTTCACGATTATTCGAGTAATAAGGAAAGGTGTCGATTTTACATTAATAGTGGTTGCAATTTTTTTAGAGTAGAGCGTCTCACGTGGTGAAATATTGAAACTCGTTATTTAACCACCATGTCCTAGTGTTCAAGAATTATTATGATGAATATTTTTTTTTTACCGGAAATATATGAAAACGATGAAACTCTTATGAACTTCATCGTCTTCATATCCAGAACAGATATTTAGAATGAACATAGACAAGAATATTTAACACGAAACCTAGAACAGATATTTTTTTTACTCATTAGCCAAATAAATTCAATTGATAAATCGAACTCGAGACTGCCCGCACAATATCTCAAATCTAAAGCAACATGGAAGATTTTAAATAAAGAAAGAAACAATATCCCGAAAGAAGGTATAAATTCCATAACTAAAAATGGGCAAACTCTAACAAACCCAACTGAAATAGCAAACGCGTTTAATGACTATTATATTGACTTGGTGAAGCCTGACTCACAAATCTCTGACAAAACAATCAAAATACAACACAATAAACACAATTCTTTATTTCTCTCCCCAGTAACACCCCACGACATATTCTACATCATTAAGTCCCTCAAGAATACCAACAGTGTTGGATACGATGAGATTCAGGCAAAAATATTGAAACTCCATATCGCCGGTACTATGTGATATTATAAATAAATGTTTAGAACAAGGAATCTATCCAGAAAACTTAAAAATATCAATAATAAAACCATTATACAAAAAGGGACCAAAACATGACCTAGGAAACTATATGCCGGTGGCTATTTTGCCGGTGCTATCAAAAGTTATTGAAAAAGTGATATATAACAAATTTTATGATTATTTTGAAAAGAATAATATATTCTCAGATTACCAATACGGGTTTAGAAAGAATCAGACCATTAACCTAGCTATATTTAATTTTCTAAGTAAGATAACTTCAAGCGTAGACAAAAAAGAAAAGGCTGTGGCACTATTTTTAGACATGACTAAAGCTTTTGATCACGTCGACCATGAAATTTGAATAAAAAAGATGGCCAAATTCGGAATCAGAGGGGTAGCCTTAGATTTAATTAAATCAAGCTTGAGTAACAGAAGATAAAGATAAAGATAAAGATAAATTTTATTGCAAAAACTTACACTAGGTACACAATTTTAAGTAGCTCTGCCTTTTGCGTTAGTTTAAAACTGTGTTGCAAAAGGCAAATAACTCGAATTGACCGATTTTGTCCAAAACAGTTAAACAATTCGAATCAACTGAACGGATTGTTAAAAACGGCGTACCACAGGGCAGTATACTAGGGCCATTTGAGTTTTTATGCTATATAAACGACTTTCCGACCGTAACATCTAACCCGATGACACTTTTTGCTGATGATAGCACAATCTTATTTACTGGTGACAAAAACTACAATGACATTAATTTAACATTGACATCTATAATAGAATGGCTAAATAAAAACAATTTAAAAATTAATATTAACAAGACTAATATAATGGACTTCAAACAACGACATACTGAATCGGATAGGCTAGACTTAAGTTACATGAATTATAATATTAAAGAAATTGATTCCACCAGATTCCTAGGTATCACTATTGATAATAAATTAAAATGGAAAAATCAAATTGACAATGTATGTAAGAGACTTCATAAAGCATCTTATGCCTTGTCTAAAATTAGAAGAGTTGTGGATACGCGAGTTTTAATGACAGCCTACCATGCACATGCCGCTTCCGTCTTGCGATATGGCATCATATTCTGGGGCAACTCAACAAATAAAGACAAAGCTTTCAAAGCTCAAAAGAAGTGTATTCGAGCAATTATAGGACTAAAACGGACCGACTCATGTAAAGGATATTTCCAGCAACTTCAAATCTTAACCATGCCTTCGATGTACATTTATGAGGTTGCAATTTTTGCAAAAACGCACCTACATTTATTTAAACCCAAACAGTTCCATGCGCTGTGCTTCCAACAAATGGAAAAACATTCAGGAAATCTATGTCTTCTGGAATGCAAAACACATCTATCCAGTACAAGTGTCTTTGGAATGCTACCAATAATTTACAATAAAATCCCAACAAATGTAAGGATTGAGAGTGACATTGGTGTCTTCAAGACAATGCTTAGAACACTATTACTTAAAAAAGCTTATTATTCAATTGACGAATTTTTGAAAGATAAAGACTTTACTTAAGTTGTTATTCATGACTATATTTGTATTCTATTGACATTGCATCTAATAATAAAATAAACAATAATGAGACACTAAACTTTGACATGTGTATTTATATCGTTTTTTTGATTTCAATGAAATAATATGTATTAATTCCTTTACTTAAGATGATGGTAATACATAATATTACCTGCTTGCATGCTAACTATGTAGCTGATGTAGCGTACCTACTTACCAATAAGATCACAATGTAAATTGTATTACCTACTTCGCATGTAATAAATAAATGAAATGAAAAAAAAATGAAATATACAGAAGTACACCATACACCAACTGCACCAAGAAGACAATGAAATTATGTATCAAGTAAACAATGAGCTGAATTTTGAAGGCTTTTTGAGAACTGTGTTAACTTACATCGTCTGTCATTAAGTAATCATAGTTATATAGCGCTCTCAATATCTAATAAGTAGGTTGTAGTGAAAAAGATAGCTATATTATAAGTAAGTTTATACATGTTGAGTGAAATGTTGCCTTCGAAAATCAAACCCAATGTTTTTGTTTAAAAATCGTGTCGTATGCTGTAACGCAGTGATCCATCGTATGCGTTCCCGAAACTCGGCCGACTTCGCTAACGTTTTCAACTTTGTAATTAAGTTGGCGAGTCTTCAGCTAACATTTAGAGACGCTGATTAGCGCTGAGTGGGCGCGCCCTTTACGTTATTATTGTTTCTTACAAAATTTCAAGTTTTTTCAAGTGAATATTAAGATTTCGATTAGGTCGAAGTTTGAAAAACTTTTCAACATTTTTTCTTTTTTTTGTGAAAAACTCAACATAAATAAGTCGTATTTTCATAAGACATCGTATTTTCATAAGACACCTTCGTATATTTGATAGATACTTAAAGTGACACTCTCAAAGCCGTATCACGCGAGTTTAGGTGCATCCAATACATATTACTTTTTTTTTTGAATAGAGTTTCTTTTTTTTTTTGGAGTTGAGACTTTGGGTCCGTGGGGGCCGGGAGCTCATCTCGTTTTCAAAACTCTTTCTGAGCGTCTGGTAGACGCGACGCGTGACCAAAATGCTGGTGTTTATTTAGCTCAACGTATAAGCATTGCCATTCAGCGTGTCAATGCTGCCAGCATGCTGGGCACGCTGCCAACTGGCACTGGGCTTGAGCACTTGGATTATCTTTAGACCTTCAAGGGTCTGTGGATGATCCAATTGCTTTCTATGTAGTAGTAGTGTAGTATTGTCATACATATTACTGTAACTAAGACCAACAAGAGTCGAGTTATCTCACCATCATCGTTATCCTCTTACCGTTATGAAATTATACTGATTATTATTAATAATACCTCCCTCTTAAAGGCCTTGCACTTGGCATTAATTTTAGCTTGTTAAGTCAGTTTTCTAGCAGCTTAAGAGGTTCGTGAATCGACCACTGATTTCGCGTTTTCTGTAGAATATCGAGAGAATTTTCGTAAATTTTAACAAAAATGTACTTAACATTTTTGATAAAATCTACGTTCCGTGAGAAATCTCTTTTATGGTTTAAGATATTTATTTTCTCAAAGAATTACATAAAATTCACTTATGAGAGAAAATACAAACTAGATTAGTGCTAGATTAAATTAAATAGCAGGTGTGAACTCAACTTATTATTATACAAAACTATTAGGCTAAACTATTTTTCTTCTTTACAAAAATAAGGACTCACGAAACGTCAAAGTACCGACTTAACAATAATATTTTAAACAGGCAGGAATAAGTACCTACTTAAAGCAATTAATGTAACTGAAGTAGATACCTACTAAGAACTAAGGTAGGCAAATAAACTTTCATGTGTGGTGTAGTTTACTACGACAGTGAACAGATAGGTACTTTGTGTACTCAATAGGCAAGAAAGGTCTGTCTCCGCACCGATGTGATTTATATAAATAAATAACAGATAAATATGCAGACTATTCAAAGGTAGATTAACATATAAAACGTCATGTAGATGTTGATTCAATTTATGTGTGTTTTACCGAAGTTCTTGTAATAGATAATAATGTCACTGCGTCTAAGTTTTAATGTTTGTTGATGATGTATGGTTGGTGTATTTAGTAAGAATACATTGCGCAAGCCCTGCACATCTAATTTTAAATAACAATAGTGCAAGTTAAAAGTATCTACCTACCAGACTTGAACACATCTGGTTTAACATTTATATTTCTTCTACAAATTAATTCAATTTCTTATGAGTAATATTATCTATACATATTTTTTTCAAAAATTTAGAAGCTGTAGGCAATTATTATTTAGTTAGTGGGTAGGTGGCGTGGTAGCTGATCGAGAGTACCTACCTATTTGTTTACGTATTGGCGAGCGTTGTGTGTGTGATAGTGTAGAAATCTCTTTTTAACCCTTAAATTGTTACAATATGTTTTTTTTTGTGTCCACAGATGTATTCAGAGGTAGATAACAGGTTATTGTTTTTGTATTGCCAAGTTTGCGGGTCACACTAGCCTTAACTTAGTTTTCTAGCGGCTTAATGATACCACTTCGCTGCGAGCCCGGTCTATACGAATTTACTAGCTTAAAAATAACTTTAAATTCTTCAAATCTAAGTTCCAATCCTGAACTTGACCCGCCGATCCATGCCAAGGTCGTCGAAACAAATGAGCTAATTCGAAGACTTTCCGCGCCGCCTGGGAAATCATCCGCTTCGGTCCGTGTCTGAAGTGACGTGGGGATTTATGGCACAGTCGCGGGGCAGATGGGAAAAGCCTGGGTGGTGCCAGCTTGGGAGTACTCCTCCATGATTTTGTAGAGAAAACTTTTGAAACTGGTTTTCAATCGTGCTTCTGAAACGCCTTAGACACCCAAAAAGCTGTCCACCTGAATATCGATATCAGTTTTTCAGGAAAATTTTAGGCTTAGGCATAGAATTTAAATTTAAAGGATTTTGTTATTTATTGCGCAAATACTTATCATTTCCAGAAACGTAGTTTCGCTGTTGTATGAAGCTTGTACATACCAAGTTTCCAGAGTCATATACTTAAATGTATTTATGTTAAGCTACGAGTATATGTACCTACTTGTGCAATTTGTGCATTAAATGTTTTTCCGCCAATTTTTGGTGCACATTTTTACGTAGACTGACTACCACTATGGTTTTTAAACTTAGAATGTATATAACCAAAAAATGGTCAGTTAATTTTTAAACGACAAAAACACAAAAACATTTAGGTTTCACTCAAAAGGTGAACAGTTTTACAAAAAAAAAAACATAAACTGCAATTTTATACGACAATGGCTTTTCATCTGAAACCTTTCTTCGGTTAGGTTTATTAAAATGAAAAATTCTACTTGAATCGATTATTGCAATTATAAATTAAAGTAAACCATAAACATTAGTATCCAACGACCAAAATTTTCATCTAAAAAATGAAAAATCCAGAAAACCCCATAACTTAATACAAAACATGGCGTACTTTCAGCGAAACGAACAGCGAAATTACTAGAATTTCTGAGCCGACTAGATTTAGTGCTAGTTGTCTTTCTGGGTCCGTTTATTCTGTACGGGGCAGAGTTCCAAGTTTTTGTAATAGGATGGAAATATTTTTGGAGCGTGCGTATCGCGGATTGTTTGCGATTTTACAAAGGTTCTGCGATGGTGTACTTTTTGATTTTAATGGAGTGGAAGCGGGTGTATGAATGGGTTTTGTAATTTTGGTATTGTTTTTGTTTGTATTTTGTGAATATTTAACCTCCGAACCAATGGTCTTATTAGTTTGATCTGTGAATGTATCTGCAAGTGTGTCTGTACCATCATTATCTACAAGTTACATGAACTGATTCCGAAATAGTTTTTTTTAGAAAGCCGATGGAATAACAATCTTGCATACTATACTTATTTTATTAAATTGAATCCAACAAAAAAAATTTCATGTGAAATATAGGTGTTGGCTATATTTCACATGAAATTTTTACACAGTTTACACTTTCTAAAAGTTGTCAGATCTTATGTAGAGCCAAGCTTCTAACTCAACACGTCTTAACTCTACAAGTCCTTTCTCCACAAACTCTACACCTTATTCAATATATGCGACTTGGCCGTTTCGTTACAACAAGACCTAAGTGAACAGTGAATAATTAATTAATCTTCACTTTAAACCCATGTGCAGTTAGCGCCTTATTTACCTAGCCACTTATTTAACAACACAAAACTCGTCCAAAATAGAACTGAAAAATGAAATAAAAACCAACTTTCTCCATCTCCGTCGCCCAAGCTTCTAATCCTATAACTTTGGGAACATATTCGAAAAATATCCATTTTCCATAAAACAAGACAAGTCGACATCTATTAAATATTTATGACCAAGGTGCTTCAGAAATCTTTGGTAACAAAAGGCATATTGATTTTGCTTCTTACGGTCCCATTGCATAATAAGATCTTCTGAATATTGTATGGGTTTTGGTATGGGGCGTGAATTTTCCACGCCATGGTTTATAGGTTTTGCCACGGGTGAGTAAACTCTTAAATTCGTTCTTGTTTGAAAAGGAAGGGGTAGTTACTTTATGCAAGTAAATGGAAACCATAAGAATACGAATATTATGTTTTTTTTTCTTTTTTTCTTATTGGAAGATTTCAAACCACGGACTCCAGGATTTGTGCCTTTTGTTAACTAAAATGTACAATTATTTGATTTTACTGTACAAAAAGAGTTAGTAGGTACAATGTAGGTTAGTAGAGATGGGTTAGTTTAAATTTTAGCCCAAATTAGTAGTTTTGGTGCATTGCGTGAATGCCACAAGCAAACTAACCAACGAGTACTGCTAACCGTTGGTCGAAATTATTTTCTTTAAAAAAATTACTTCAGTCATATTTTACTATATTTCCCGTTTAAAACAATTTACAGCCAGTTCAGCCTAAGGAAACGTGTGGACGCAACATTTTCTCAAGTTCAAGAAATGTTCTCAAGTCCCACAGGAGAGCGCTCGAGGAAACCTCCTTGCTTTCAGACTTTTAGACGAAAATTCTCTTACGAGCTAGATTATGTCGGGAGCTGGTTATTTCCTTAGAAGGTGGATTTTTTGCGCTGGTAATGCTGGTTTTCTTAAATTAGCTCTTGTGGAAAAACGTTGTAGCCACGCTGAGGTAGACGCGGGGTTCAAAAGGTAAAAACGGTGCTGGAAATCTTGGATAAAGCGTCTGAAGATGTAAAAAGTATGATATTAGATCAGATAGGAAGTTAGACACTTATTAAAAAAAAGGGAAAAAGGAAAAATGGATGGGGAATGGTGAAATATAATTGTTTCAGAATAGTGTCCATTTTATTATATTAAAATACGATGGCCAACGGGGTTATCAAATGAAGATTGTCTACTCTATCGCATGACACCGAAAAGGTGGGACGATCGATGATTTAACCAAGACTGGATTGGACTGGACTCAAGCCGTATAAATGACGATGATGATAAATAACATGATAGCATAGTAATTTTATGTTTAAGCACGTGTATTTATATACGCGTGCACGTGTATGCAATAAGCCGTTGTGGTCTAGTAGTAGTGATGCCCGCCCTACAATCGTAAAGTCGTAGTTTCAAATCCCCGTTCCGTCTATGTTTTGAATAAATATTTAGTGTATTTTCGCTATCTTGTTGTAGGCAAATAAGTTTAAGGGCATTAAGGACATTTATAAAAAAAAAAAATTACTAATATTACAATAATTATACATTTAAGAACTTAATTTTACAAAATAGATAAGAAGTCCTGAAGATGCCTCGTTGAGAGGCGAAGCACGTGTAGAACAGAGTGTATTGCAGTGAGAAAAAAGGTGTTATTTATTAGTGATTTGTTTTCAATATTTTGTCATATTATTTTTAAAAGATTTTTATAATATTTATTTGTTGTTAACGGATTATTAATATAGTATTTTAAAAATATATAATAGAGTGAAATATAGATTTGAGGATGAATTTCCGCAAAGTAACGCCTGATTCAATCAACTATCCCCGTTCCGTATCAATGAGTTTTTGGAATTTATGTATTTACATCATCGTGAAGAACAGAAGATCACAGAACATCGTGGAGGCAACCTTCATAAATTCGCAAAATAAATTTGATGGCCTATGTGAATCCACCAACCCGCACAAGGCCAGCACCGGTGAATATGGCCCCATCACCTTTCATGGGTAGGACTACGTCCTACAATTTAAAACGCTGATGCATTACAGTACGTGTATATATGTGGAGTAATTCGCTCAAAAATAACAAGTTTTGTCAAATATCTATTAAGTAACATAACAAACAATAAAATCTAACAAATCCAATATACATTACAATTATATCCCTCATAACAGAAATGAAAGAAAACCATTTAATGTTTGCTACACCCTAACTACAGGGAATTCCAATGAGGTGCTACCAGCATTTATAAACTAGACAGGCAAAACAACTCCCTATTCGGCAGATCTTATCACAATAGTAATTAGTAAGTCACTCCAGTAGATAAATCAGGGTGTCCCTCTAAGCTACAAATTCTCCCTAATCATTATCTAAATCTACAAGTTTTTACCCCACAACAAGTACTTTAAAAGTTAACGCCGAATTTTATATGAAGGTAAACTTTAAATTTCCTACGGCGGGAATAAAGTAGGGAAAACTAACAAAATGCAGCTCACAAGTGTGGTAGCGTTTCTCGGAAACGGAAGTGGGTTTATTAGCTCCCCCCTCCCTGGTTTATGGCAGTTTATTGTTTTTGTGGGCCACCCCAGGTCTTTGGTGACATATTTTATGTATTGCAATGTTTTTTCTAAAAATCAGGATATTATTGTAAAGATGTGTCCTTGCAAATTGTAGTATTTTTAGACTTGCCTACTGGCCACACTTTTTCCCCCGTCATTCTCTTTGGCTATCATCTGTCATCAGTACAAAACATCTTTAGCATAACTCTAAATAAAAAGGTGTAATAATTAATTACGGTGTAAAGTATAGTGTAAAATTAATAAAACAACAATTCAACGACGACTTCGTATTTCATTTAATGCAATATATAATAATGGCGACGAGGATTTTAACGAAAAACACACGTGCAGTAATCGCGGTGCCGCCCCCGCCATTTTGTTGAAGCAATCTAAGCAATGCTACGACAATTTAAAACGCTAATTCAAGAAGGAAAAACTAGTTGGATCCAAGAAATAAACAAAGAAAATCTCATAATAATATTTGGAGAACTCGGGATTACATGTAAAAGTGCGAGCTTGGAAGAATTAAGAAAAAAATTACGTGAATTGGTAAGAAGCGGCAAATTAACCTCTTCGATACCAGACAGTGACGACGAAGAAATTCCTGATCGCAATCCTGACCCACAAGTAGAATACACCACGATGAATTTCCATAAATACGGGACTATAGACCCTTTTAATGGTCAAAATTATGAACTATTTGAACAACAACTTGAATGCATTATAACTCTGAACGATGTCCCAAAGAGTAAGCACACTGCTTTGTTGATCACAAGCTTAACTTCTAAAGTACTAGAAACTTTAAATCATCTCTGCGCGCCAGAAAAACCTAGCCAAAAAGAGTACCAAGACCTCTTAAAACTATTAGAAACCAGGTACAATCGAGCAACTTCACTCCCATTAGAAAGGGTAGCTTTTCGCGCTAGAAATCAAAAACAAAACGAACAAATTGAGGAGTACATAATGGAACTAAAGAAATTAGCCAAAAGATGTGGATTTAAAGACATGGAAGATCAAGTGAAAGAAAAATTTATAGATGGCGTCTACAAACCTATGATAAAGTTTGAACTGCTGAAAAATGGAGATGCTAGCCTGGACAAATTAGTTATCATAGCCAGGACTGTAGAGGCAGCGTTACAACATTCACAGCTTCAAGGGCACGAAGCCATGGAGGCGGCTCAAACTCCTGAAAAGGAAATGTTCCTCCTGAATAAAAAAACTCCACGTAATAAAGGTGCACAAGGACCATCACAAAAGCCCCGAAGCAATTCAACCAAAGTTAATATAACATGTTATGTGTGTGGAAAAGACAATCATATAAAATCGGAGTGTTCACTTAAAAATAAATACTGTTCTGAGTGCGGTAAACAAGGCCATATATTTAAAGTGTGTCAACAACGTCAAACAAAAAAATTAGAACTAGGAGATGAAAATGTAGACTATGAACGTGACATTCAAAAATTGTTTGAAAATCAAGAAAATTGTGCAAATGTATTCAGTATGTATATGAACCACTCTAGTGAAGGCAAGGTACCACCACAATATGTGAGTATGACAGTGGAAGGCAAGATAGTAAAATTCGAGTTAGACACTGGATCTGAAGTGAGTACTTTGACTCTTAATGATCACATTAATTTGTTTCCTAGTAAAAAAATTGAAAATTGCAACATAACATTCAAAAATTTCGACCAAAGCCTGTCCAAACCTATAGGAATAATAAAACAATTAAATGTTACTTGGAACAATGTAAACAGACTTACCAATATATACATTGTAAGTAATGATAAACCTAGGATATTAGGCAGGGATTGGTTGAAAATATTTAATCAGTGGCCGCTGCAGCTAGGCACTGCCTATGACATTAAATCTAATGACACTTGTCATCCTATAGAAATGATTAAGGATAAATTCAGTGAAGTATTCGCCCCGGGGTGGGGTGATTTTAAAGGGGAGTGTATCACTTTGAAATTAAAAAGTGATAGCAAGCCCAAATTTTTACCAGTCAGACAAGTCCCTTTTGCGTTAAAAGACAAAGTAAAAAATGAAATTAATAGACTTTTACTCAATAACCGAATTGAACCAGTAAAATTTAGTCAGTGGGGAACTCCAGTAGTTCCCGTCTTAAAACCAGATGGTTCAGTGAGGCTGTGTGGGGATTATAAGGTTACACTTAACCCATGCTTGGAAATAGATCATTTCCCACTACCCCACATAGATAGCATCTTCGAAACATTAAAAGGTGGTGAATACTACTCAGAATTTGACCTTAAAGAAGCATACTTACAAGCCCCGTTAGATCCTAGATCACAAGAATTAACTGTAATAACTACCGAATTAGGAATATTCAAATACTTATATTTACCTTACGGTGTGAGTTCCGGACCAGGCTCTTTTCAAAGACTGATGAGTAACAAATTGAGCCACATACCAAATGTAATTGTATTCATAGATAATATATATATGCGCGGATATGACTTTAATGAAATGTGTAAAACCTTACATGATGTACTCTCAGTACTAAAAGAATCTGGTCTCAAATTAAAGCCGGAGAAATGTAAATTCTTTAGGAAAAGTATAGATGTATTTGGTTATAGGGTAAATAAAGACAGCATAAGTGTTATAAAAGAAAATGTAAAACCAATTTTAAATTTGCAGCCCCCTGTAAATGTAACAATGCTGAGATCATTTTTAGGCAAAATTAATTACTATTCAAGATTTTTGAAAGATATGGCTACCAACATTGCTCCATTGAATGAAATGTTGAAGAAGGATAAGTTTGTATGGACCAAAGAATCTCAATATTGCTTTGAATTAATAAAAAAAAAATTGAGTTCTGCACAAAGTTTACAACACTTTGATGAAACACAACCCATCATCTTGTCATGTGACGCCTCTACTGTAGGTATAAGTGCGGTTCTCTCGAACCGAGGGCCAGATAATGTGGTTAGGCCAATTGCATTTGCAAGCAAAAAACTAAATGACACAGAAAAAAAGTACTGCGCTCTAGATAAAGAAGCAATGGCCATAGTATTTGGTGTCACAAAATTTTATAATTATGTGTATGGCAGAGAATTTGAATTAGAAACTGATAATGCAGCTCTAGTAAGAATCTTTGGCCCTACCAAACCAATACCAAAAATGGCAGCAAAAAGATTACAACATTATGCCATCTTTTTGTCAGCTTTTTCATATAAAATCAAACATATACCTAGCACTAAAAACCCAGCAGATTATCTATCACGCCAGCCTGAAATTGAAAAAGCATCACAAAATCTCGTTCATAGTTTTGAAATTAAAACAAATTACATTGACATATCTGAAACATCAGTAATAAACTGGGAAACAATACAATCTGAAACAAAAAAGGATATTAGATTGTCACAGGTTTTGAGATACAGTACAGATGGTTGGCCTGATACAAAATCAATTGAAAATAATTTAAAGCCATATTTTATGCGAAGAAATGAAATCAGCATTGACCGAAATTGCCTATTTTGGGGACATAGAATAATAATACCTACAGCTGTTAGAGATAAAGTATTAATAGAATTACATAAAAGTCACTTCGGGAGCACACGCATGATAGAAATAGCAAAATCGTATTTTTGGTGGCCTAAACTAAATGAGGAAATAATAAAATTAACTCAACACTGTGAAAATTGTTTGTCATACAGAAATACCCCTGCAAAATCAAAACTGAAAACATGGCCCATACCACCGTCACCATGGTACAGAATCCATGCAGATTATTTAGGGCCTGTACAGGGAAAAATGTTTTTAGTAGTAGTAGACAGTTATAGCAAATGGCCAGAAGTGTTTCAAATGGCCAACATAGGAAGTAATCTCACAATTCAAAAATTTAAGGATATATTTCTGAGATTTGGTTTCCCAATTCATTTGGTGACCGATAATGGTAGTTCGTTCAAAAGCTGGGAATTCCAATTGTTCTGTAAAACATTAAATATTCAACATACATTCACACCGCCATATCACCCAGCTACAAATGGAGCTGCTGAACGATTTGTGGAAACATTTAAGGCCAATGTCACTAAGATCATGGACAGTGGCAAATCATTAAACTACGCTGTAAATATCTTCTTAGCGGACTATAGAGTCACTCCACACAAATCCACCGGTGTGTCACCAGCTCGCTTGATGTTGGGCAGGGAGATTAGAAGTAGATTCTCTTTACTTAGACCAACTCCGATAATTCAAGACTTGTTAGTTAAGCAAAATAAAATAAAAGATTCACATAATGGTCCCCGGAATGTAGTTTTCAATGTTGGCCAAACTGTCATGACTCGAGACTATAGAAAAAATGGTAAACCATGGACTGTCGGGACCATCATTGAGGAATGCATTCCAGGCACCACCTATATAATTGATGTAAGTGGCCTTCATTGGAAGAGGCATGTTGATCAAATGTTAAAGTGTAATTTATAGATTAAGTTAGTATTACTTAAGTAGATAAATAAGTAAAAATTTTTTGTGGGGGGGGGAAGAGTGTAGTATTTTTAGACTTGCCTACTGGCCACACTTTTTCCCCCGTCATTCTCTTTGGCTATCATCTGTCATCAGTACAAAACATCTTTAGCATAACTCTAAATAAAAAGGTGTAATAATTAATTACGGTGTAAAGTATAGTGTAAAATTAATAAAACAACAATTCAACGACGACTTCGTATTTCATTTAATGCAATATATAATACAAATGAATATAAAAAGTCAAATATTAGCTTTTTGTTGCTCTCTAATCAATTGTATAAACATTCAAATGAATGATTTTAATAAGCTGTAAAATATAATTTCATTATATAAATTAGGAAGTAAGTATATAAATTAGTCAACACCATAGTCTTAAAAATAATATTTGGAAGTGATAACTTTTGAGCGGCATTGTGCACTTTTGGGGATGGGTAAAAAACAGTAAAAAACAGTCGGTCACGACACGTAACCTAATCAAAAATTCGTAAGTAGAGCAAGTTTTCACTTCTGTCGACACTCCCTAAGTAACAGGACAGTTTTAACTCAGGTTGCCATTTCAGTCATATTTTAAAGTAGTGTGTATTTTCAAAATTAATGTGTTATATTTTATGAACTGATGTTCATTAAACAATAGTATAATACCATTTTGAGAGACTATACATAATACATTTTACATATTTATTTAACAGCATCCCTTGCCATATAAATAGTAGAGCTATAACTCTAAATATATTAAAACAATGTTAAGTGGAATGCTTACATACACACTTTAGACTTACAGACTTTTTAACTTATGTTAACTAAGTTGGGAACACTCTTGGTTACTTAGATCCGGTCGCTTAGAATTAGAGATGAAACCGAAGTCCGACTTTAGATTATTTTTCATAAAGCATTTTGCTATGGAATTAAGTCATAGATATGTTAATTATTAACCATTCTTCTGTCGTTATTTCTTTTTCTGTTAAGTATGTTTTACTACTTGTGGTGTCAATAAAGTGTTTTTGTATTGTTGTATTGTATTGTATTAGGTACTTTGATTAGCAGTATGTGCTCAAACTATTTAAAATTTAAACAAATCTAGTCATTTTTAGAGTTCCTTACCTCAGAAGGAAAAAACGGAACCCTTATAGGATCACTTTATTGTCCGTCTGTCCGTCTGTGTGTATGTCAAGGCTCTTTATCTCAGGAACTCGTAAAGATATCCAGTAAAAATTTAAACTGTATACGTATATCTATGATCTCTTGCATTTGTGTAAAAGAAAAACTTCTCAGTTATCGTTTAAAAAGGTAGAGCCGTTTATGTCGTAAAAAACCGCATATTTTGACACTCACAAAAATCAAAACCTACAGGGTACTTCCCGTTGATATCGAACTATGAAATTTGGCAAGAAGCATTGTCTCAAAGTCACATATAGGAATAAATCTGAAAACTGTACATTTTTATTTAAATCACATAACAATAGGGCCTCAAATTTCTCAAATATGGGTTCAAAATTCAAAGTGAGTACTTTTTTGTCGATGGTTAGAGATTTTAACAACTTACTTCCCAATTTTGTGAAATTTTCTGGATATGTACGGAATCCTCGGTGTGCGAGCCTGACTCGCACTGGTCCGGTTATTGAATTATAGATGAATTAAATAATCTAGCTTTGAACGTGGTGTAGTAAATATCTTTGATATTTGATAAATTTCCCAGACGCGGAATGTTTGACTACTCATTTAATCTATATACGTAGAATCTATAAATCTATATACAACAAAACTTGTAAGTATGTACTTCTTACTTGTTGTTCAGACATAATGAAAAAATAAACAATCAGCCATCCGACAATATTTGTCTAGCCAAATTCCATCCTTATGTAGAGCTAAAAGTTTGTGGTAAGATTTTAAATAGGTAGCATATTATGTTCCACGTTTACCTATATTAACTAACTTGGAAAAAAAAATCTGGCACGGTGTACTAAGACCGTATACTATAAAACAGTACTTAGTGACGTATGGATCTCTTAAATCACAAAACGAAAATCAAGTAGTGACACGCTATTCGGCATTTTTCGTCTAACCAGTATTATATCCCCACACAAAGTTTAAATTTCATGGTAATATATTAAGTAGGTAGCATAACATGTTTAGTCGGCGACATGTGGCACTACGATAGAGTTTAATTGTTTTACTTTTTGTAAAAAATAACAAGTGTGAGTCTGGCTCGCACATCGAGGGTACACCGTACAAATACGTTGTTAAAATAATTAAAATCCTGTTTTAGCATGTGCTAATGAAGTTCTTTTATAATTATGATATCTTGATACGATTTACTCACTTTGAATTTTGAACCTATATTTTGTGAATTTGAGGCACTATCTTTTGTGATCTAAATAAAAATGAACAATTTTCAGATTTATTCCTATATGTGTACTCTAGGAAAATGATTCTCGCCAAATTTCATAGTTCTGTGTCAACGGAAACTACCCTGTAGGTTTTGATTTTCGTGAGTGCGAAATTTGCGGTTTTTTACAACATAAAGGGCTATAACTTTTTTAAACGATAACTGAGAAGTTTTTCTTTTACACAACTGCAAGATATCATAAATATACGTATACCGTTTCAATTGTAACTCGATATCTTTACGCGTTCCCGAGATAAAGAGTCTTGACATACACACAGACGGACAGACGGACAACAAAGTGATCCTTTAAGGGTTCCGTTTTTTCCGTTTGAGGTACGGAACCCTAAATACGATTTTCACGGCAGTAATTTTCAAACTAATTTGTGCTAGTTACTAAAACTGCTTACTACAAAATAGTAGTTTACGTAAAACCTCTTAAATCACGCAAAACAAAAACCAAGTAGTGACACGCTATCCGGCATATTTTTTTGTCCGGCCAGTATTATATCCCTAGACAGAGTTAAAAGTTCCCGGTAAGATATTAAGTAGGTAGCATAGACATAAGTTTAGCCGGCGACATGTGGCTCTACACTCGAGTTTAAATGTGTGGTATTAAAAAGAAATCCGAGTCTTGTAAGGAAGTGCCGAGTCTTGCTGCCTCTTTAGGGATGAGGTTTTTTTTTATCGATTAAAAAATATATGACAATATGACTAATAATAACAATAACAATGGAAAGATAGTGTTTTTTAGGTATGTTTACTCAGTTGCGAGCGTAAGAAGATCGTTGATTAAATAATTACAGCTAAACAACAGACAACAGTAAGTGACAATAATATGTCATCTATCCACTGACTTTTTTTTGACTGCCTCGGCTCAGTGGTTAGTGACCCTAACTTCTGGATCAAAGAGGCGTGGGTTCGATCCCCACCCAGGGCAGACATTTATGTGATGAACATTATGTGTTTGCTCTGTGTCTGGGTGTTATTTAGTTACTATCTATATTAGTATGTATTTAAAAATAAGTATATGTAGTATATCAGTCTCTGGCAGCCATATCACAAGCTTTGCTTGGTTTGGGGTCAGAGGCCGTGTGTAAGATTCAGCACAGTTTCAAACATCCAGCTCATAATAATATTTCAATGTTTGGAAACAAAAATTACCTCTTTTTGATCTGCTGTAATTTTTTGCGATTTAAATCAATTTTTATTCCTTATTTATTACAGTAAATAATATCTATAATTTATGTTAAAATATATCGTGGTAGTTAGTCTCGCTAAAACTCGAGATCGGTTAAACCGATTTGGCTAATTTTGGTCTTGAAATATCCGTAGAAGTTAAGGAAAGGTTTAAACGGCGAGAAAAATTATAACAGTTACGAGAAAAATAATAAAAACATTAATTTCACTTTCCCATACAAAATGTTCCTGCATGTAAAAGTTGTCGTTGACAGTAGGTGAGATTAAGCTCACCGGGTCAGCTAGTATAAAATAAACAAGCTTTTGCCAAGGAACTGTTTTTTTATTAGTTTATTTTTATTACGTAGTTTGTTTAAAATTATTTAAAAAAATAAAAAATGCTTTATGTGTTATCTAGACTAGAATGTCATTAAACTTATTTCCAACACACTTGCTCATAAAGTGGCTCTAATTTCACCGCAATTAGGCACATAATGACACCTGTAATCAAACTGTGATTTTTATTGCTATTATTCACAAGTGAGTTAGAGAGTTGTTTATTTTATTTTATAAGTTGAGTTGATTTGTTCTTTAAAAAAGTTTCGATACAAAAAGATCGTGTTCAATAGTAGGTACAAATAAACTAATGTACCTATGCTTGCTCATTTTATGCAACTTCGTATTTAAATAGAAAATTTCAACTTTGTTTGATAATTAAAACTTTCAATTAAATAACTTTTGTTTTCTCTGTAATCAATAAAGAAAACTTGAAATTCCCCTTTTTGTACGTGGTTAAAACACTATCCGCGAAAAGCCAAAAAAAGAAACCTCATTTTTTTCCGATTGCCATTGCGCGCGCATAGGAAAACTGTTTAACTTTTTCCGCCATTTTGAAACATGTTTCACAACTCAATGGCGCCTCAGCAGTAATCACCAACATTACACACTTGTACCATAATGTACTATTTTAAATCTCAATATTTAATTATTAACAACATCAAAATCAACTTCACCAAAAACCGTTTCACACAATTACTATGAACATATTAATATTTGTGTTTTTCCTCAGCTTTCTTCTGATAAATTAATTAAAAAGTTCCTCCGTTTAATTTACTAACGCTCTCCGGAATGATCCTCATTACGTAGCGATAAAGTTAATGAATGTGAGATACCTTTGAAGTATTTGCGTAAGAAAATTGAGATAATATTCTTTGTTCTTAACGCGGGAACAATTTAACATATTTTATTATGTACGGTGCAGTTATGTTAGACAGTTTTGAAATATGGATTATGTGAGTTTGATTTTGTGTCAACCATTTGGTTAGGAAATAATAAAATATGTAATGGTGTTACAACCATTATAAAGACATTTTTGCCCTATTATTCTTTGTGACATTTTAATGAAACTATTTCCACATTTATTTTAATTATTTTGACATTTATTTTAATTATTTGACATTTATTTAGATTATTTGACATTTATTTAGATTATTTTGACATGTATATTATCTCTGTACTAAATGAAAATTGTAAAATTCCCAATGACTCGTCATGCGCTTTGGCGTTGCTGTAAGTATGATGAGGAAATGAAATAAATAAATAGACTTGAAAGATTTACTTAATTAATATTAAATTACATTTACACGTCTCACTTTAAGTTATAGGTACTAACAAAATCTTTCTATATTTTATTTATTATTATTTATTTGTTTATTAGTCCGCCTACACTATATACTTCAACACATTCACAATAAAAAGCTTAGCATAGTGAACAAACAGAGTCAAATGTCACAGTAATTACAGGCGAAGACAACTTACGATAAAACTAAACGAAAAACATTAGTTAAAAAACATAGTTAAGGTCAAATTGGGGAAGACCGTCTAGGGGGCAAGTCCAAATATAAAGTTTTTTCCTCCTATAGTATTGTTATTCTTATGTAATAGGTTTAGGGCATATCTTTCACAACAAATCTTTATTTCTTTGTTAAAATAGAGAGATTTAAATCAAAACATTTAATTGAATGTAAAGTTAGTAATATTTGGTATTAATTAGCATAAAATATCTTAGACAGCGTGTTTTCTTCACCTGGTCAAACATTTTTACATCATGAAGCAAACCACAAATTGAAGCGCAATTTCATAAACTAAAAACAAACCAACATGTCGATTAAACGTAACTAGTACCATTGATTCCAATTCAGGTATTTTTCCGTCGCTGGTACTTATCATTTTAATTCTACGTCACGAGAAGTAAAACCATCAAAGCAACAACCAACCATATTTTGGCAAATTCTGCTTTCCAGCTCGGAAATTGCCATAATATGGAGGCATTTTCTATCGATATATTTATCCTCATCTCTATCAAGACGATAAAGAGGGACGGATATAATGTAGTGCTTTCAAACATTGAACGAAGTTTGCCTACAGAGCAGCAGACAAATGACAACCGGCCCGAGGCGGGAGCTGCGATATTAGAAGCCTTTAAGATGGGAAAAATAGCAACTTTTACTTGAGGTACTTTTTGGGTGGTTCAAGTTACAAGTTTCTGAGGTTTGACTGGCGTTTTTAGATTATATTTGCAAAATTACATTCATCATCATTATCATCATCCGAAGCCTTCTTTACTGCCGGATATAAGCCTCTCTCTTGAGGTTCCATTTGTCTCGGTCTTGTGCTAATCATGTACACGTTCGACCGGCGATTTTCACTATGTCGTCGACTCGGCTTGCCGTCGGACGACCAACGCTACGCTTGCCTTACCTCGGCCACCAGTTCGTCACTGCCCTACTCCACCTATTGTCATTTAGCCTGGCCACGAGTCCTGCCTAACTCTATTTCTTCTAGATTCATGACGCGGATCCGACATCTAGAACGTGGTATTTTCGGCGGATTTCCGTGTTTCGGACTTGGTCTTAGAGTTAGTTTAAAATCACATCATATATTTTTTTATCTAATTTAGTTATTTAGATCTGTCAAATAGTTATCTTTGTGATAAGCATTTCAAAAATCTGAAGCGAACGCAGGATTTGAACCTTGCCCCTTCGGATCACTAGCCCGACGCTCTAACCAACTGAGCTAGCTCGCCTCCTACGCAAGCTTCAAATTTCTGAAGTGCTTACATTTCCCAACTTATAGCGTTGGTGGCGTTGGTTGGTGGTGTGGTTGGTGGATGCTTATCACAAAGATAACTCTTTGAGATAAAAATCTAGTGTGGAAGCACTTAAAAATAAAAACATCATAACACTGTCAAATAGTCTTCATAATCGAGCCTATAATAGCAATATTAAACCGCTATCTTTTCTCCCGGATACTCCGCCCTAGCGTAAGACGCCACTGATGTTCCGCTGGATGCCGTGAGAAAGAATCGCTGACAACATTTGTTTCAGCGCCGTTTCGGATGCAAGAGCTTTGTAAACTTCACGACGAATATATTTTCATACATTTGCTGCCGAAAATGTGGTTAGGGATATAACATTTCGGATTAACTTTTAGAAATGGAAGTTTTCTGATTTTATGAATTGCGTAAGTTTCAAGATATTTTTCATTTATTTATTTCATCATCATGTTGTCAGCCATATGTTATCCACTGATGAACATAGACCTTTTTTTTATCAACTTCCAAAAAGGAGGAGGTACATATATTTGTCTGTAAGTATTTTTTTTGTATGTTCATCGATATATTTTTTGCTAATTGCGTACCGATTTTAAAAAAAAAATTGTTCGAAAGAGTATACTTCCGAGGTGGTCTCATTTAAATTTTATTGAAATTGGCTGAGCCGTTATTGATAAATCAATAAAAACGTACATGGATATACATCGATCAGTGCAAATAATTCGATTTCTGTGCACGGTGGTGATTTTTTGCGTAAAATAATTATGTAAAGATAGATTTACGACGAGAACAGTTTTGTTTACCTTTATAAGTGGGCATCCAACGCTGCGATTGTCTTTACGTGGTCTTCATCCGAGAACTAAAAATTCCATCGGTCAATAATGTTACTGTACCAGCCTTTTTAATAGTCCACTGCAGGACGTAGGCCTACACACGAAGGGTGACTGGGCCATATCCACCACGCGGGCCCAGTGCGGGTTGGTGGATTCATATACGCCATCGAATTTCTTCTACGGACGTATGTAGGTTGCCTCACGATGTTTTCCTTCACCAAAAAGCCTGTGGTGTGAAATACCGTACATAAATTCCAAAGAACTCATTGGTACGGGACCGGGGATTCGAACCCACGACCTCACGATTGTAAGGCGGGTGTCACTACCTCTTGACCATTAATTGCTCGCAATCTCATCAACTTTCTAGTCTTTTTAGTATACAGCTCTTTTTTTATAACTCTGTATTCAAACCAAACTTCATTGCCTTACTTACGTATTTTTTATTCAATGTAAGTATTATGCAAGTTATGTAATGATAAACGTAACTAAATGCCTCTTACTATTAGATGACAAATATAACAGATGCTAAAAAATGCCTCCAAATAAACAAGTAATATTTTACTTGATTTAGTGGTTGATAGGGTCCAGCAGCTCTAAAGCAAGACCAAAATAACGTGAAGCATTTTTAATAATGGTATAATCTGAAATCGTAAATAGCCGACGAAAATAGCCTCATTTACCATTACCCTCTATTACCTAAGGTCCACTACATCAGTACCTTCAAAGGTCTCCCAAAGTAGTTGTTCTAAAGACAGGTAACCTTTTTCTCGGCACAAACTACCTCTTGTCTAATTTAGCACAAAGCACTAGAGGTTGTAGTGATCCTACAAAACATCTTCTAAAGGCCCGACGAGTCTGGCAAACATGCGAGAATGTTTGCTCTGAGCTCGATAGGCGTTTGCTATAGACCTAGTCTAGGCAGGCCTTCTATTACACGGTCTGGTATCGTATCGTTTCGGATTAGTCCACTGTTGATAACTTTTACAAAGGAGCTGTACTGTAGTGACCTTTTTATTGCTTTATTGAACAAAGCTACTAAATAAGGCGATAGGGCCATTATTACCTTGCTAGTCAAGTGCCAGTCGGTGGTGTCACAACTCACATACGCCATCGAATTTCTTCTACGAAAAATTGTGTTTCATTTCTCCAATATAATACAAGTGATAGGGCTATATCCACCATAGCAAGTTGACGGATTCACATACGGCATACTTCTTTTTAGGAGGTATGCCACACTTAAACTAAGCGGATACCTATAAGGATATAATTCGCAAAGGCAAAGTTAAAACTATGATTTTAGGCAGTGGACAAAACTCATTTAATTACTAAATTGGTCATTTAACATAGTCAACAAAGCAGAGAAAATATGACATTAATATAACTACAGAGAAAGGTTACAATTTAAAAAACATAATGAATAATAATTGTTCAAATTAACTATAGTACAATAACATGTCTCGTCGCAAGTTCAAATTAAATGGCTATCGTGAACCCGAGATAAGTGGTTGCGTAGTAGCAATAGGCGCGCAAAAAGAGTGGATGTGCACAACTTGTAGCTAACGTCACAGAGTAATTCAGCGTATAACATGCCTCGTTGAGACAACAAACGTAGCACAGTAGCACTAAAACACAAATAGGTACATTCCACAATCGATAGACCAAAGCGCCCAAGCACTAACAGTTTCAAAACCCCCCATGCCGCGGTCATTTCCCATTAGCCCCATTACCGATCGGTGTAACAGCCCCACCTGCGCTAAACTTTGCGAAATTACGCCCATAATAATGACAAGCCATGAGCAAAAACAGTTTGTACAGCGCTTGTTTGTATTGGCTGATAGTCTCTACGAGGATAGATAGAGCCTTCTAAGCTGTGTGACGAAGGATAATAGAAGGGAGTCGCGGTATGGGGCTAGTTAAAGTCTAGCTATCTGGTCTTTTAAGGACTGCTAGAGTAAACATAATAACATTAAGTGTTTATTTAAATAAATTAAATACTTTTTAGGTAGATTTTATAATAAACTCTTATCGACGAGTATCATGTTCCGATTATACTTGATTTTTCAAAAGCAACTCAGTTGATTTGAATAAAATTTAAATGGGACTATTTCTAAAGTACCATCTACCAAACAAAAAAAAAATCATTAAAAGCTGTTGGTTGGATGAATAATCGCGTAACACACATACAACAAAACATATTTTCAGACAAACTGAAAAACTTATTTTAGAAGTCGGTTAAAGAAGTAGAAAATGGTAATGCAATTAAGAAATTAGCTCAATTCTCGTAATATTTTCTCGCTAGTTCGTCAAAACGCGTCAGCTCGCACCTCTAGACAGACATAAGTATTCATCCAAACGGCACAATAGACGACGACAATTAGTCCCCGTCTCGCCGAAGCCTTACAAAGCTAAGCCGTAGACAGCCTGTAACGCCACTTTTATTTCGTCTGTATCTTTGGTTGTAGATTCGCTGGAAGAGATTAACATATTTTTAATTAATTCAGGCTTTGTTCAACCGCCGTATCTAATTTGGATGGGCAGCGTTCAGGAAACTGCGTAACGTCTTCACGTCCGACATATCTCAGTGATTCAAGTCTAAAGTTTACGCCCAATGTGTGTTGTTTGTTTTGACTTTATGGCACAAAAACGTAATCTCTCACTATAGGCTTTATTAGTAAGTAACAAATAGCCCAACGAGCTATGGAAAGGGATATGTACGGAGTTTATCTGCGAGATCGAATCAAGAATGAAAAGATCCGGAGAAGAAACAAAGTTACCAACACAGCCCTGCGGATGGGCAAGTTGAAATAGTCAGGGCACATAACACGGCAGTGTGTAGTCAAACGCGGTTCGCGTTATATTCATATTCGAAATAAAAAAAACCACGGAAGACTAATTACCGTTGATGTCGAAAAGTTCTCAAGCGGAGACCACAAACCGGCAAGCGTAGCGTAGGGCGGTGGATGGATAACCTCATCAAGAACGGAGGAGTCTGCTTTCTACCAATTTTATCGGAGATCACTTGTCTTTGTCGATATTTGGCCGACAATTACATTTTTTAAAAAATCTTGGTTATACATTTTAGAAAAGCATCGCGTTCTTAGACATTTTCTTCATTTCATTTTTCATTTCCGAAATTTTATTTTATCGTTCAATGTGAATGACATACAATACTAGCGACCCACCCCGGTTTTGCAGAAGTTTATTATACAATATAAACCTTCCTCTTAAATTACTCTATATATTTAAAAAAACCCATCAAAATCCGTTGCGTAGTTATAAAGAAATAAAGATACATAGGGAAAGACAGACAGGGAAGCGACATTGTTTTATACTATAATATGTAGTAGTGTAATAGTGATATTATAATTTTATATGACTTTTATCACCACAGTATGAAAGACGTCTGGCACGGACGATCCTATACATATCCAATAAGATCGCTAGAAGAGGTTTCATCCAGCTTTGTCATGACCATTCACTTCATCAGCCCATCTAGCACTTCCAAGCCACTTCCATTGCTTTTAAGATCATCAAATGCTGTATACTAGTAGAAATGTGTGAATTCTCGCCATCGCCGCGTCAGGCACTTGTGAGGCCTCGCAGGGCTGAGTTACATTTGTCCATCTCTAGCTAGAAAGCTTTATGTTAACATACTTATGTTTGGCTTCAGGTTGCGAACCGGAATATTCGGGAGTTAAGTTTTGGGAATAAAATTCTGGGATATGATACAATAAGTTACAGAAATAAACTTCGATATGCCAAGAATTACGGGTACAAACATAAGTATATTGCAAAAAAATCGTTTACTAAAAATTCTTACTAAATTTAGTTACTAGTACCTAATTAACTCGCTAAATCGCCATATTTATTCATTTTTAGGGTTCCGTACCTCAAACGAAAAAAACGAAACCCTTATAGGATCACTTTGTAGTCCGTCTGTCCGTCTGTGTGTATGTCAAGAATCTTTATCTCGGGAACGCGTAAAGATATCGAGTTGAAATTTAAACTGTATACGTATATTTATAGTTTCTTGCAGTTTTGTTAAATAAAAACTTCTCAGTTATCGTTTAAAAAAGTAAGAGCCGTTTATGTCGTAAAAATTCGCATATTTTGACACTCACAAAAATCAAAACCTACAGGGTACTTCCCGTTGACATAGAACTTTGAAATTTGTCGAGAAGCATTGTCTCAGAGTACACATATAGGAATATATCTAAAAACTGTACATTTTTATTTAAATCACAAAAAATAATTCAAAATTCGCAAAATATGGGTTTAAAATTCAGAGTAAATCGTATCATGTACCATACATGATACGATCATAATAAAAGAACTTTATTAGCTAAAAACAGGTTTTTAATTATTTAAACAATGTGTAATTTTCGATGTATGACGAGAAAAGTGAAAAAAAAGTCTATGTTTATAGTATAGAGATTTTAACAACGTACTTCCCAATTTTGTGAAATTTTCTGGATTTGTACGGAACCCTCGATGTGCGAGACTGACTCGCACTTGTCCGGATATTATTCACATTAAAAAGCTTTTTTGAAACGCAATATAATAATTTACACCCTATTTTCAGTTACAAAGCTCAAACAGTATTTATTATTTTGACATACCCCACGGTATGCAGCTACCAGTTTTCGCAGAGTAAACGAAATACTTTTATCATCAGTTACAGTCACGCAGTCATCGCCATTGTCGATTTAGACGCCCACTGCTGGACATAGGCCTTCAATAAAACCGGCTGGAAGTGGCTTCTGTGATTTTGCGGTTTTGATGAGGCCATCCGTCAATTTCGAGGGTGGACATCCTACGTTCCCCTAAAACAAGTCAACTTGGTAAGTTGGATTTAGAATTGTCAAGCACAATAAACGTAGAAAAATATTAACGTACACAAACATGATTCAAATATCAAAAAAATTAAAATTTCCTCAAAAACCAAGAAGTACCTAATCTAATTTAAACAAAAGACTGAAACAGCACAAATTAAACACGCGAGCTAATTCTCAGCGCGACAAACGTCGTGATTTAGGTATTCCTGGCGGGGTGATTCGCAAGATGGATCATATGCATGTTGCTGGAACCGCGACATGACCCGTTTTATTTGTTTTATTGTTGTTTTGTTGCCTTACAGCTTTTAACTTATCCTGTATTTATGACAGATTTGTCTCAATACATTATTTTTTGACCGACGAACCACCGGAGGAGGTATACAATTCGACGCGTATATATATTTTTATGTATTATGTACTCATAACTTTTTTCATAGTAGGTAGTCCGATTTCAATATTTTTTTTAATGAAAAGAGTATACTTCGAAATTGGTCCCGTTAAAATTTTATCGAAATTGGCTGAGCCATTTAATAATGTGAAAAATGTTACATCGATCAGTGCATAATATTTGCGTTCTATCGATGCGCCCAGGCTTTGCACAGGTGTATTATACATATGAACATTTCTTTTGAATTACTCTATAAAAAACTGCATCAAAATCCGTTGCGTAGTTTTAAAGATATAAGCATACATGGGGACAGACAGCGGAAAGCGACTTTGTGTTATACCATGACTGTAATGATTCTTTACACGGGTGAAGTCGGTCATGCTATTTTATGCAAAAAATAATTATAGCTATAAACGTTTCAAAAATTGGTCTCTGGTAAATTGGCAGGAGTTGAACCTACCTCTCTCGGATCACTAGGCCGACGGTCTCCCAACTAAGCTAATTTTCATTATTTACATTAGATTTTCTTTACCATTATGATTCTCAAACAAAATACTAAGACATGAATTGAGGGTGGAAAGTAATAGTTGATACTAATAAGAAAAACAATGTACAAAACTTAAATGAAAACGGAGAAACCATATCACAAAACAGTTTCCATTGCAGCGGCAATCTAAGTTTATTCCGCACTACAACTGGCAGCCGACCTTTGGTAATTTAAAGCTGTAGGTATACTAAAGGTATTTCTGGAAGGAACTAGGTTAATAGTGTTCCACTTTTCTTGGCCGTATCTTTGTGAAACGCTGAGGCTGCAATGAATGGTCTTTCTCAAAATGGTTTATATATTTAATTTTGGTATTTTAAGATTTATGGACCTGTAAGAGTGTTGCAACATTTTATTAACGTAGCGGTCATAGCGTAGTTTGACTAGATATTGCTTAGCAAGTAAAACTCATAGCGTAGTTTGACTTAGATGTTTCTTAGGAATCACCAAAGAGAGTCTTTAGATGAGTGACCGCGGGTGGCAATTACAACCGAGCGCGACTGTGGCTCCCGGTAAATTGAAGGTACTAGTTATTTTAATCGTTAAATCATGTCAGAGGCGGCTTAAAAACTGAAACCAAGGCTAGTCCAGGATTGGCTTATTATGAACTTAGTATTTACTCAGCGAGTAACTATTCGCACAATTTTTGGGTGGAAAACTGCAAGTAGCATTTACATGGCAAAGTCTTGGCTAGTTTTGGCATAATTTTTTGCACTCTACTCGTTAACTCTAAAGTCAAAACTTAAACTTAACTTAAATTTCACGACATTGAATTTGAGAACTGACATTAAGGCTTGCGATTTCTAATAAATCCCCATTTTCGCCCAGAAGCGTCTAAATATAGAAATTCCAATAGAGATTGCGCCTAACATCCGGGGCCAAGTGCCTCTTCACCAAATACCAATTGCTATTAAATTAAGTTTTGGCAAGGACATAACCTCTTAAGTGCGCGGATCTTGGCAACGAAGAGTTTTTAAACTCCTTTCCGGGGTTATTAAACCTGCGATGACGGAAACTTAATGAAAAGCGCCGGATTATGACGATGTAATTTTATTACTTTTTAAATGAGTGATTCTTTGTGCAGAAGTGAACTATCAGAATTAAGGAAATCAGTAGAAGAACCAAAGTTTCTGACATAGTCCACTGGATTGACCAGATAAAATGGCAGTGGACACATTTCTCCAGAGGAGACTACGTCTTACGTTATGTTGACGTTACGTTTACGGCAAGCGCAACGTCCTACGTTACGTTCACCCCATAAATGGGCCTCATCAAGACCGCAGGATCGCGCTGGATGAAAACTGCTTCCCACCAGTCTTATTGAAGATTTATAGGGGAGGCCTAGCAGTGGACGATCTATGGCTAAAACGACGACAAAGATTCCTAGTTGTTTTTGTATTATGGACATATTATTATACTCATAAGGTACAGAAAAGGGCGTGTTTCCCCACAAATCAAGGTAAAAAAACCGGAAAACAAAAAAGCATATATTATGTAGCTTTTATGTATCTACTTCATTTTTGCAACACTCTCCTTACAGAAAACTTTAAATTATGAAGAAAAAGCTTTAAAGCAATACTTACACATTATTATCTCCATAAGGTACAGAAAAGGGCGTGTTTCCCCACAAATCAGGATCGGGAGAACAACAAACAGTCACCTAATCAGGCCGTTTGCATTCTGCGGCGAACGGGTCCATCGATTAACTGACTCGCACCGTACACCATCTGGATGCCGCGGCGTTATGGGAATGTACGCACCATACGCATTTGTACACACTGGCTGTTCTGTAGCTGGTGTTATCCAGATATCATTTGACAATAAAATTTTACTCTATACTCTACGCTAATATACCGCTTGACTAATATACCACTAGGCTGAGTGTGAGTTTTGTCGTAAACATGACGCGCTCCTCGGCGAGCGTAAGCATGTAATTTGTATGAACTTGTTGTGTTTCAAAAACGCACCGCCAGTGGCGCTGTACATTTCTTCATACAAATTACATGCTTACACGCTCGCCGAAGAGCACATCATGATTACGACAAAACTCAGACTCAGCATACTGGAGTCAGAGGGGTAAGTACAAATTTACGCGTAAATTGAAACTACAGTATGCAGTAGTTTCAGTATAGCTCCACACATTTAGTATAGCATTCAGGTGGAAAAGAGAAAGAACTAACAGAAACGTATACTTACACTCATATTTATTCTTATTTATTGATAAAAATAGATTTACACGACCAAAACAATTGCAAAAAGTAAGTTTTACATTATAAAAAAATATAAAAATAAAATATATTGAACAAACGTACAAGTTTAAGTAAACTATGCAAAACCTGTACTGTAATTAGTCTCATACTGATTCGTATGTTTAAAAGTTATAGCAAGACTGAGTATAACCGATTCATGGGCAATCGATTTAACTTATATTATATAAAACACCGGTTTTTACTCACGTATTCGCGGCCGGGCCGCTGGGAACCCGACCGGTTTCGGAGTAATCAGTACTCCTTCGTCAGGGAATACGCGCGCTCCCGTCGACTGGCGCACGCGCACACCCACATTATTAAGTATAATGATTTCTCACGCGAGTTTTAATGAAGTAATTTAACTTATAATGACCCTACCATAAAACAGACAGACAGTCAGACAAAATCCTTTATTTATAATCAAAAAGCAAAAATTAAACACAATGTATAGATTTCAGACTAAATATGATTATAACCCATGGCGATTTCTATCAGGCAACCATGCACGAATATGAACTGACAACATAAGTGTTTCTTACCGAAAATCTAGCTGAAATAACAAGGCCTATAAGAAGTTTTCAAATGACATAAAAGTGACAAGGGCTGTTTCTTGGCTTACTCAATTTATTCCTCATCGGCACACTTAGCTTGGCAAAGGCATATGACTATTTTATACGCGTTTAATGTCAGGAGTCAATTGTCATTGTCAATCCACACTTTATTTAATCTTGGAGCGTAGAAAGACCACGTAGAATATTTGTTCCTTTACATATGCAGTCTTTTGTATCCTACTGCTGAGTCTAGTCATCTATCTTAGTCCTGTCATGCCAATCATGTCCAGATTTGATCTGCTTTCATAATGTCATCGACCTCCGTGTTCGCCCATAAACCAACGCTCTACGCCTTGCCTCATCTATGTCGTTCTCATCACCTTAATTCCTTTTCACAGCGCATATTGTGTATCTTTTTTCATACTGTATCCAACCGTTAATCGTCCACCTGCCCTTGCGAGAATGCAAACTGCCTCATCAGATCGCTGGCATTGTACATAAAGGGGCAGACCTGATTTGTAGGGCAGAGGCGGAGGGCAGTCTGTAGGGATGCACTCGTAAAATCCTGCTGCTCTAATTACAAATTCAATTTTATTTGGCTGTCCCGTTTATTGATGTTATTGTTTCTTGACAAAATGGCAGTTGGTTTCAGCAAGAAGTGTGATGTAGTTTTTATATTCTGATTTTTTCGAAAGTAGTGATGTTGTAGTAGGTAATATTAATGAAAGTGGCCTGAATACGGCTGTGATTGTCCTTTACAAGTGCACTGTCGTGCGCCCAGATTTCATGACGTTTTATTACATTTTGTATTAATAAGTAAGTTAGTACATGCCCAAAAGTTATTTCAAACTTATTTAAGAAAAATAAAAAAATAAGGATGGTCATCTCATAATGAGAAGACTCTTTGGGCTTTTAGAAATTCACTCTGAAATTCTTTTTACTAAAATTACACACAGTTTGTTACAATTGTGATCTAAAACATCACGATATAAACGCACAAAAGTCTCCTGCCTTAAATTCTGTTCACTTGTCCAATAATTGACCGCATCAACATTCAAAGAGAGATTTGGCATTAAAATTGAACACCAGTTACGAACACCTAGTCACACTACAATAAGGCACCTGAATGCACGAAACTAGCCCAAAGTCTTAAATATGGAATACTCGGAGCACAATTTGTAACTACACATTGCAGCTGTCACTGCATCATTATTGCAAACCCTAAGTTGTTCTAGGCTTAACAAAACATCGACTCTTATCTTCCAACACTATATACCTTATTTCCTGTTTGGTAGAGTTCAAAATAGCAAGTTTCGTTTTGCCGGTAGTTACGCTAGTGATGGGGTAGTCAATAAAGTCGGCTTAGTGGCATCGATAACTTTACGTTTTCGATATTTATGCGCTCCACTTGGCTCGGTACACCTGTTTGGTTAGCTTCAGTGCAAACCTAGTTTAAAGTTCAACATTTTCACTGGAGGTATTTTTTATTTTGTGTCGTGCTGAAAAATTACGACGGAATATTTTTTTTATAAAAATATGACAGCTTACTGATTAATCATATGCTTCGAACGCTTTCACAGTCATATTCAGTTGTTTAAGTATATTCTTTTGTTCAGGATTATACGTATTAAAGATATATATATAGTCATTACTGATTGTTTTGATGTATCTACTTCGTATCTACCTGGGACCAAGATCGATGCAACTCGGTCGAAATGTCGGGATAGTGATATTTATTTTACCTCAAAGTTTCAGTGCGTGATTAGTCCCGTAATACATACAAATAGTGTGTCCAAATCGCAAAAGTTTAAAAATTACATTGTATATTACTGATGTCAAAAATTTGCTCCAATTTACCTCTAATCTTTTCCAGCTCTTCCTCTAAATCTCTATGGATGCATAACTGTATATGTGCCTGAAATATAGAATGAATTTATTGTTAAATGTTCTATTATTATATATATTTACCTACTTACTAAAAATGTCTTTTTTTGTTCACAGGTGAGTTAAGTGAGAGAGTGTGTTTGGATGCAAACGAAAACCAGATGACAACGCAGTACTACTGAAGGTGATGCATTATAACCAAGGTAAGTACCAGCAAAGGAATTTCCACTATTTCAAAAGCGATTCGATTTTTTATGATATCAATATAAGTTTCCGCTAATTTTAGGGTTCATTCTATTAACTCATATTTAGTCAAAAATATAATACAAAGAAAATAACGAAGACAAATTTTCTAATATTTTGGTGAAACTTCCCTAAATTTCACAGGTTTTTCTTCGGTATAATTACGAGATAAATAAATACCTCATCGACCGTGGTCACGGGCCAAAACGTCGGGATGATGAGGTATTTATTTATCTCGTAATTATAGTGCGCGATTAGTTCCGTAGTAATATAATAATTATTTGTATATTATTCAAATAAATCAATAAAAAAAATATTCAGTACGTATTAATGTTTTTCATACATAGAAAAGATAAGAAAATGAATTTTATCTATGATTTATCTTGTTCTTACTAAAACTGCCTTACTTTCAAAAACGAAATGTGCTTCTCATACTATTTGTGACTGTTTCATCCATTTTGCAGAGTTTCATAAAAAAAAAAATAAAGTGCCTTATTTTTTAATTTCTACTACTTCAGCCAGAACCTTACCTACTTACTTGAACTAAAATTACCCAAACATCAATTTCTACGTAATCAGGCTCCACCACAGAAATCGCATTCCAATTAGATCAATAGGGTTCCAACTGGCACAATAGGCGCCTTCCGTCCGCTTACCCTCCTGATTGGAAGCTCCCTGTATCCCACCTGCAGACACCCCTTAAATATCCAGTTTGCAGTTTCTATTCACGATTGGGGGATAGTTATCCTATGAATGCGATGATTCAGCAGAAATAAGTCTAGACTTGTGTATATTATCTCCTGGGTAGGGTAAAGTGATATTACACTAGAGACGTTATTTTTATTCTACATTTCATAATATATTAGCTTAAAAATATAGGTACATATCCTTGACTTGTGCCGTTTGGTAAACATAGTTGACAGTTTGCTAAATAAAATCTGCGCTTTACTAGATACCATTTTTTATATCTCTACAAAGCGCTAAAAAAGAGAGAGAAATGAGAGTTCATGATTTTTATGTCTACATAGCCATAGTACTTAATTCAATGCCTATAATGTCTTTTGAGAGAATTAAATTTATTGGTACCAATGAAGTAGATAAAGAAGATTTTCCTATATGACTACTATGCGTCGCGAATTCGGCGCATGTGTTTCTCTTATATGCTGCCTGCAAATAAAACAGCGTCAAAGCTATTAGGTATATTATAGCGTATCTCAAACATCTCCCAGGCCTGAAGGCACCCTCTAATTGTGACAATATATCGCCCCTGAATTGTGTGAAATCAACCAAATCGGCCGTCTGCGAGGCAGCCTGCGATGCAGAATGCGACGGGAAACATCGGGAGATCGCGCATTTACGTGTCTAATTAATTAGTCACAGGGAGATATAAATATTATGTAAGTATAGTGATTAGTACAATGATAAATAATGTAGAGTTTCCGCACTATAGGTACATCTTACAACTTTTGAACGATATATTTCTACATAGAAAGCACTGTTCGCCATGAAGGAAAACAAAGAGGAAATTTTCAGCTTAATTTTTGAGCTATAATCTCAGACCAAATAAAAAAATAAAGACAGAATGTTGTGATCATCATGTGAGTGAGGCCGACCAAAACTACGCCTCGCCGTCTACAGACAATCACATCCACACACATCCACGTAAAACGAAACTACGCCGTGGCTTGTTAGTCGAACTATGGCGGCGCAACACCGATGCACTTACACATGTATAAAAAACCGGCCTCACTTGACTGTTCAACCACGTTCTCTCTTGATTTTTTTTATTTGCTCTGAGGCTATAACGTATAGTGGGTGGGTAGCGGGTTCGCTGTGTCACTACGTTCCCGCTGTCTGTCCCCATGTATCTTTAAAACTATGCAATGGATTTTGATGCGTTTTTGTTTTAATAGATAGAGTGATTCAAGAAGAAAGTTTATATGTATAATTCAGCTTTATATAGTATAATACACATGTGCAAAGCCTGGGCGGGTCGCTAGTCTGTAATAAATAAAATTAATTTTCGGAAAAAATGGCACAACCTATTGCAATCAAGTACAAAATTCGAATAGTATGCTAAGTTATTACTTTCTTTTTATTGTTTAAAAACGGCTCAGTCAATTTCGAATAAAGGTGACGTCCACAAGTGGTATATTATTCAGAGATAAATCGTACCAAAATGAAATATACATAATTAGAAAGCTTGATTTATGGGCTTCTCAAAAATATTTAATTTAGATTTTTTTATCCCTCCATTTTTTTAAAATGTGAAAAATAAATTGTTTGAAAAACAATAATACAGCTATGTTTTTTTCTAGTTTAGCAATAATAAAGTGCTTCTATCGTTATTTTACTTGCATTCGTAACTGATTCTTCCACATTAATGTCATAATTTGCTAAAATTAAAAATTATAACCGACCAGTGTGACCAGTTAGTAGGTACAATGTGACTAAAAACACTTAAAAACTGTGTCTAATTGGTAAAAATGCTCCATTTAACAGTAATGATGGTTACTTAACCAGGGTTGCTAGAGATAAACTACCTATTGAGCCAAATATATTTATTTATCCTAATAGATTCAAAATTAATTTTAAAAAAACGGAGGGCTATTTTTTGGTTTTAACTGATGTAAAAGACTCAGAAAAATATGAACTTTCTCGAAATGTAACGAGTATTGTGGTTAGAATTTTTGATTATTATGATGTCCTTTAAATTGAACCACTTTGGGAGTATAGTTACTCTTAAGAAATAAAAAAAAAAATAACATTAGTTCCCGATTGACGAAAATATGGCAAAAAATACATAAAGATGAACATAGGACCTTCTTATTTTTGAAGTCGATTAAAAATGTAAGTTATATAACTATCTATAGCATCCTACTAATATTATAAACGCGAAAGTTTGTGAGGATGGATGGATGGATGGATGGATGGATGGATGTATGGATGTTTGTTACTCTTTCACGCAAAAACTACTGAACGGATTGAGATGAAACTTTGTAATAATATAGCTTATACATCAGAATAACACATAGGCTACAATTTATAAAGATATTTTGTGAATTGTCCAAAATATAACGATAAATGTTGAGTAAGTAGGAAAATTCTGCCATCTGCGAGCTACTGAGCGTGCGCTGCAAGAATGTCAAAATAAACAACTGTCGATCGAATATCTGTCAAATCAAGCGACGAGCAGTCCTTGGATATCATCATACTGATAATATATTATCCTTACTATTTTAATATTATAAATGCGAAAGTAACTCTGTCTGTCTGTCTGTCCGTCGCGCTTTCACGCCAAAACTAATGAACCGATCTCAATGAAATTTGGTACACAGATAGTCTAGAGCCTGAGAAAGGACATAGGCTACATTTTATCCCGAAAATTTCATAATTCCCGTTGGATAGGACAAAATCTTGCGTTAGCAAAACTGTCGCCTATCACAACGACGCTAAAAGGCTCAATTTTGAATACACCATCGTAATTATAACAGTTAATTAGACTATTTCTGTTTCTTTTTCACTTTCGGAGTTCGATAGAGAGAACACTTTTTACGTTGCTATTAAAGGACATGTCCACAAATAGTATGGAGGCTGGTATAATAATAATAAAAAAATCTAACCACAACACTCGTTACATTTCGTGAAAGTTCATATTTTTCTGAGTCTATTACATCAGTTAAAAACAAAAGAAAGTCCTCCGATTTTTTTAAAATTAATTTTGAATTTATTAGAAAAAAATAATATATTTGGCTCAATAGGTAGTTTATCTCTAGCAGCCCTGATTAAGTAACCTCCAAATTATTAAATAAAAGCATTTTTACTAATTAGATACACTTTTTAAGTGATTTTTTGTCACATTGTACCTACCAACTGGTCACACTGGTAGGTTATAATTATTAATTTTAGCAAATTAAGAGATGAATGTGGAAGAATCAGCTACGAGTGCAAGTAAAATAACTATAGAAGCACTTTATTATTGCTAAACTAGAAAAAATAATAAGCTGTATTGTTATTTTTCATACAATTTATTTTTTGCATTTAAAAAAAATTGGAGGGGTGAAAAAATCTAAATTAAATATTTTTGGGAAGCCTATATAACTAACTTTCAAATGATTTATATATCACCTTGGTTCGATTTTTCTCTGAATAATATACCACTTGTGGACATCACCTTTACGATGGCTCATTCATAATTGGGTTGATTGAGCCTAACATGGATTCACAAAACGTAATTAGATGACAGGTGACATACATTGACTGCAGACTTTTATAAATGTCTCGCTTAGCATAGCAAAGGGACAAATTGTCTTTCCACCATTATAGCTCCTCGAAGAGGAAATAAAGTATGAATTGACAATAATAACTGACATTAAAATTGGACAAAATAGTTTTCCCTTTGCCATGCTACATATTACAATGACGTTTAATACTGGGCCGTCATTTCGTCTGACATTAAAAATATTTTTAAATTTACCACCATTAGAGGTTAAACATATTTCTTTATTCTACCTTTATGGTACAGAATCCATGCTAATATACGAAGAAACGGATCGACTTGATTTTTAAAAGTAGTATGGCATGAGTATGAATATCTTGACACTAAGGTTTTTACCTTGATTCTGAGTTGTGACCTTGACACGAACATAAATTTCTGTTGGGTTGGTTAGGATTGAACAGTGATAAAAGTGCAGCCCGGCTCAGTTGCGGCACTCCTCATGATGCACGCAACTTGCCGGTCAGCCTCTAAGCTGCTATATTTAAAAACCCCAGAAAATCGGCCTAACCTCGAGTGCAAACTTCTAAACTGCCTAGGGGGAAAAGACCAAAAAGAATCGGGAGACCTCGAGCGCCGCCTTCTCAGCTGTCTCAGAAAAAAACCAGAGAAGCGGCTCTACCTGGAATTCCCGCGCCGCCCATAGGCCTCGGCTACTAAGTTCTCCTGCCACGACAAGGCGAAAACCTATGGGCGGGTACACTCTAACCTTATCTTAATCAACAGAAGCATTTATAAGTATAAGGTATTTTGATATCGGGATAGGTCTGAACAGTGACAACAAGGTGCAAGGTACTTGATTTTTTTACAGAGCAAGTGCTTAAGTGATTAACTACCTACCACTAAATACAGACTTATAATGTAAAACTTCATAAACTACTACTACATAACAAGCAATTGGATCATCCACAGACCCTTGAAGGTCTAAAGATATTCTAAATGCTCAAGCCCACTGCCAGTTAACAGCGTGCCCAACATGCTGGCAGCATTGCCAATCAGCTTGGTAATGCTGCTTATACGTTGAGCCAAATAAACACCAGCATTTTGGTCACGCGGCGGGTACACGAGACGCTCAGAAAGACTTTTGAAAACAAGATGAGCTCCCGGCCAACACGCGCACAATGTCTCAATTTCAAACGGCTCAAATATGTTACCACTGCCGAGGTTAGCATATTTGCGCCGTTTGTGCTGCTCCGCTGACGGCTCCAAAGTATCGACGCAAGTCGCGTCCCATACTATGGGCCATCTACACTTCCATGGGACCAGCTTCATACCGTCAGGCCTTTTGCCATCACCACGCGCAAACCCATTCGGTTAGAGTACGGCTGCGATATTGGCGGTCGCAAAAGCGTATGACATCGTTCACAATGGCTTGGCAACTAATTCGACCAGCGCTTCTTGACCAAGAAAGACGGTGGTGACCAAGCTGGTCAACTAGGGTACTTGAATAGGTGAGAGCGCTCAGCTATGTGCGGCGCGGCAGCAAGGTGGGTCGACTATCTCGACGATATCATCAATACCGCCGGTCGAGCCTGGTCACGACCGGCAAAGAGCCGAGGCAGATGGCACTGCAAGAGAGAGGCCTATACCCAACAGTGGGTCAAAGAAAGCTGCGGATGATAACGATGACGAAACAAATTATTTGAGATTGGCTGTTTTTTGGGTTTGAAATGATTATTTGCTACAATATTTGTGTACCGTTTCACATTGAATTGGGGCTAATATTTTGTGGCGCACTTACTGTATTAGTTACCATATTTTTTTGACAAGATAAACATAAATTAAATTATGCGGGCGAAGCCGCGGGTAAAAGCTAGTATCACTATATGATGGAGACCGCACTATACCGATTTGAAAAGCCGTCAGATTCACACAAAATTCCCCATAAAGGTACAGCTTAGGTGCAATTTTGAAAACCGCCGAAGAAGCAAAGACACTATCGCTGGTCCATGTCCTATCTCGTTTGTTACTAAGTGCTGAGTACCTCACAGGCTCACACCATACGCGGCGTACCGTTAGAAAAAACAAATTTCGTTTTGATACAATTCTCTCATTGTCTTTAAAACACCTGTATCATTTAATTGACAGAAATGCGTGCTTCGTAATAGATTAACAAAAAATGTCAATTTGACGAAGAAATGTGACGTGTGTGGTACGGACAGGAACACGATACATGCTCCCTGCGACGCGCACTAGCAAGCCGTTAGCTGAAAGTTGTACCTACATGAATTCAAATGGAACTTGAGTATTAAATTAACAAAAAAAAAACCGGACAACTCCAAGTCAGGTTCGCACACCGAGGGTTCCGTACAAATTCAAAAAATTCACAACATTGGGAAGTACAATGTTAAAATCTCTATACTCATCATCATCATCATCATCGACAAAAGTTTTTGTTTTTTACTCTTCTCGTCATTCATCGATAATTGTTAAATTAATTAAAAACCTATTTTAGCTTGTGCTAATGAAGCTCTTTTATATGATACCTTACATGATACGATTTACGCACTTTGAATTTTAAACCCATATTTTGTGAATTTTAAGGCCCTATTTTTTGTGATTTAAATAAAAATGTACAGATTTCAGATTTATTCCTATATGTGTACTCTGAGATAATGCTTCTCGCCAAATTTCATAGTTCTATGTCAACGGGAAGTAAGTACCCTGTAGGTTTTGATTTTTGTAAGTGTCGAAATATGCGGTTTTTTACGACATAAACGGCTCTAACTTCAACTCGATATCTTTACGCGTTCTCGAGATAAACAGTCTTGACATACACACAGACGGACAACAAAGTAATCCTATAAGGGTACCGTATTTTTATTTTGAGGTACGGAACCCTAAAAACATGAAGAATATATATTTTACAAAACTTTCTGTTGCTAAGCCCAAGCATAAATGAATTATTGAAATAAATATTGAAATCTTACTAAAAATATTATCAACTAATTATCACAAACGGACCATCCACAAATAACATTATTCGAACAAGTATTTACTACCCTTACCACCAGTATCAGTAGAAAACTTTGCAAATTAAACAAAATCTTACCAAAGTCCAGAAGGGTTATCAAAATGAAACTTTTAATAAGTCTGCCTTTTTTTGCACACCGTACCTAGATCCTACGGCAGACCACTTGAGACGCGTCTAGTGCACTAGTAGCACCTCACTGGAAGTTCAAGGTTGTAACACACGATTATACATTTTAATACCTAGGTGTTAAGTGCGAGGGGTGGTTGACTAAACTTTCTACTTGAATCAGTATTTCACAAGAAGCAATATTCGAAATTACTTACGTAGATACTTACCTCATTATCATTAGTAGCGCTCATAGCGTAGTTCGACTAGGAGTTCGTTAGCGATCATTGCAAGTTAAGCAACGTTCAACAGGGTCAGTCTTCGGATGTGTGACCGCGAGTGGTATTTACAACTGAGCGCTATCGTGACTCGGATGACACGTTGAATTGTAGGTTCCGGTTATTCGCCTTCAGGCGGCTTAAAACCTCTGACACTAAGACTAGCCACCCAGCGTATATGAAATTCCTTACTTAGCTGTCAAACCACTGATAAACATAGGCCTCTCTCTCTCCAGATTTCCAATAAAACCATGTGGAAACGGCTTGCATCCAGCTGCACACTGTAAGTTCAAGGTTGTAACATATGATTATATAGGTATACATTTTAATGGAACCAACGTGTTAAGTTAAGTAGTAAGTTAAGTACGAGGAGCGGTTGCCTAAACTCTCTACTTGGATCTGTGTTACTTACGAAGCAATATTGGAAATTAATTCTTATGTGCCTTATTATTATTATTAGTTGTTGGACATCTACTGATAGATATAAGTCTCTCTCTTTGGATTTCCAATAAAACCATGTGGGAACGGCTTTATTAGTTAATCAAAATAATATAGCAATAAACTTGAACGAATCTACATTTTACATGTACGCATTTATAAATTATGGAGACAATTTAGTATTTATGACCACCACTAACATGGTGGTTACTTAATTATCTAATTAGTAGAGCCTAATTTGGTTACCTGTAGTTACACAACGACAACGATAATTCATTTTATATTTTTAATTTTACATTAGGCAAGCGTATAGCTCGATTAACACTTCTCGTCCCATCATTCTATCAAACAAATTTTCTAAAAAAACAAACCTAATTGAAATACTTCTAGTCCAAACAAAATATCAAGAAAAAAGTATTTGTATGCGTTCTAGTAATTTTAAGAACGAATTCATCATTACCATTTTGAAAGCTTTACATTTGCGAGTAGCTGCGACTCTACTGCTCTACATGAGGCAGTGCTGGGAGAGAAAGCTTCTGCTCTATGTAGCGCCGAGTGCCTGAAACTGTGCTGCGTTTACATGGTTTAGTAGGCTGGTTACTTGGTTATGTAAAGAGATTTTATTGCCGGTCGTTTGCTGTCTTTTATACTTATTCTGCACAGTATACGTGTATGTCTTCAAAAGTAATTCATATGTAAATTATTAGTAATTAAATATTGTTTTGCAACAAATTTACAGAAGTTTATTTTTTCATTCTGTTTACGTCACTTAAACCTAAATGGAGATGATGTAAGAATAATTGGTCAAGTGCGTGTCGGACTTCCGCATGAAGGGTTCCGCACCGTATGGAAGCCCCCTTTAATATTATTTTTGAAATAAATTTGAATTGAATATACCACTTAATATTTGAAGCATATTCCTGTTGCCGTTATTAATATCGAGCAAAAAAAATGCAGTACTTGTATAGGAACCCGTCTTAAATATTTATTTTCTTTTAATTAATTATTAAACTAAAATAAATATTTTGGAGTGGATGAAACACCAAAGCTCTCGACCGAGAAAAATGGAAAGAGGAAGGGAGGCCTTTGCCCTGCAGTGGGACGATAACGGCTAAAAATAAATAAATAATTAATTAAACATTATATTTTTAAAGATCATATTTGACTAAATATTAAAGTTTGCTAAAATCTGTAACAGTACGCAGCACAGTTCAAAATTATGTCAAGAAATCACCAAAAAGTACATATTGTACTCATACTATTGCTATATTCGGATACTACGGCAATTTTATGAATTTTGTGCATTTTGGTTTTCTAGTACATACCGGTTACTAGCTATGTATATTTTATACAGTAATGACCAATATTATAACTATAATAACACACACTCTTAATGGTGACGATGTTCAAAACTGTGTTAAAAGATCGCCAAATATGTCCAATAGATATAGCTTGACAAAAATGCTATAATGCTTTTTGTAGTGTAAAAATCAGCTCCAATATCTAGTACTTAGTCCAAAACCATGCCAGTACACAGAACAGTTCAAACACTCTCTGGCGCACTCGTCACTCTGCGGCACTCAATAATGCAGCGCGGTGCGATCCTGCGCCCGTGCTGTACTCGGGTATGCGCCCGAGCTATACGGGAATTTTACGCACTTTGTGGTTTCTAGCTGCATCAGGCTTTTTGGGAATGACGCTGATGAAAAAGGTTTTTAGGGTCGTTTTGTAGACAGGTCGATTACTTTAGGCAATTATTAAGAGATTTTATGGTTGGTTTTCTGAATATTTTAAAATGTCACTGTTGTTGTTATTTGTATGGTACTTTCTTTAAAAAAAACACCTGTCATTCGATTTGTCGATTTTATCATACCTTCAATATGATATCTTGTAAAGATATTCAGATTTCCAATAAGATCAATCTAAATGGCTTATTCCTATGATCACAGTCACATTGCTTACCCAGTTGAGCGACGGACGTTATATGCTAGCTTGCTGAAACTTGACATCTATGGATAAACTTTGTCACAATCATCACTGCGTGCCACAAATGCTGCCTACTATGATTTCAATTATTGACATAATCAATTTTTTTTTAAATTTTTATTTTTACAATTTAACATTCTATCTCATTTATTAATTTATACTGAATAACGAAAATCTACTGAATTGGATGGATGTTGTAGGTTTTCATCATTCATATAACTGGCACCTTGTTGTGTTTACTTGCTTTAATATCATTTTTTATTGTAGATTAAATTGATTGACGAGAAATAAGTTCAATTCGTTGATTGGTTTTAGATTCATTTCACATTGGTATAACATTTATGTAAGTTAGGAATTGGTTTTTTGCTAAGTTTTCGATTGTTTTTGTTGACTTTTCGAAAGTGTAACTGTTGGTATTAATATCACTAAGTTAATAACTTATTAGTATATAGGTCCATGTGAATTACGTACGTATCATTATGTACTACATTAAATTTACTGACTTGACCGTAACTTCCAAAAACTTGTCTAAAATGACCTCTAAGCATTAAAACCTAGAGACATATTTCACAAACAACTTTCCTTATAAATCTCGAATGGGGATCGTTCGCAACGAATTTTGCCCAACTAAGTACATATTTCATACTCTATCAATAATCGGGCGGTAGCGCAGTTTCTTTCCAATAGCCGCGGGCGACGCAGATTGGAAACTCTACATAGATTCTAGAGTCTGCAGAAATAATAAGCTAAGTTTTATGGGCAGGTGAATAGAGTAAGGCTTTTATCGCTTCAATAAATTTTGGTATGGTACAAGTACAAAAGTTTAAGTAGTACATTTTTAACAAATACAAATTTGTTTTTATTTATAACGCCAAGTTACACGTCAAATTGGTTTACAATTTTGATAATATAATAATGTTATGATAATACAAATACAATTCTATAATGTGTATTATACAAAATATTGTTCTCACAGTATAATTACAATTTCTAAATTGAGCAGAAAATAAAATAAAATCAATTATAAATTTACTACCTCCGGTAGTTTCATAAATTCTGTAATGTCATAAAATAAGTGACTGAGTAATCATAATTTCAATTTACTTTTAAAAATAAAGCAACGGAAGATTCGTCGCGCGCGGGAGTTGGCAGTCGGTTATAGACCGAAGGCCCACAAACATAAAACGACTTCTCTGACCTGACTAGCCTGTGGCTCGGCGTTGCCAATAGGTATAACTGCCTGCAATAATTATGAATGACTTAAACTGTATTTTTATGAATGATTCCTCTTTTTTTATTATCTTAAATTTACCCTAAATTAATGATTATAGAAGTCAAACAATTGAGATCGCCGACAACAACTTATCAACGATTTCCATGTGGGCGGAATAAATTTCGTAAGTACGTAATGTTCAAAATGTTGATGTTTTTTAATGATATTGTCTATAAGATAACCTATTAATATGAAACAAATAATTTGCTGAAAATTCAGTGACAAAAATAATATAATTGTTATTGACAAAACTCAAAAAATAAAATTGATGTTCCATAGAAAAATATTGTTCACCCGCGACCAAATGTATTTAACTGCTGATTTTTTTTTGAGTTTTGACAAAAGTCGCAGAACAAAAGTTGTTAGTTTTGATGTACAGAATAAGCCCCTAAAAGGTTGCTCAATGTTTACCAGTCACCCTGTATACTACGGGACTAATCGCGCACTAAAATAACGAGATAAATAAATACCTCCTCATCCCGACGTTTCGGCCGAGTTGCATCGACCGTGGTCGCGGGTAGACTAAAATGTAAAACAGCTGGTACCGCCGCGCCAATTCAATTTGATCTTGAAAAATTGTCACTACGACACTTAATATTTTTTGCTGAAATTAATAAAATAGCTGATTAAACTACTACAAGTATTTTTACTTTACATATATTTTTATCTTCAAAACACTAGATTAATAAACTTTCAGTCCCAGAACAGTTTCTACGCTCATTTTTCACTCCCAACTAAAACGGTTCCCTTATCAGAGAAATACTCTTTAAAATTACCGTGGTAGAGCAAGTTAGAGCAAGATAACGCAAGGTAGAGGCCGGTAGAGCGAGTTTTTATCTCCTGCCTGGAGGCTGTGGACCCTCATAATCAATAAAGCGGTTCTAACGGCCTGATTGTAGTGACTAGTGGTGTAAGTTGGTGGAATTAGTTTTTATAACTCTCGGTTGAGCTTTAGTGCTTTAGTTTTATGGATCGCAATGGCCGTGGTCCTGAGTTATTGGAGGTGTCAGTTTTGCATTGTTCAAAGATGAAGATGGGGATAGTATAATGATTCTTGATCGTGACTTGCGTGATAGACACGAGTATAATATCGTTGGGTCAACATATAAATTGACGGACACGTGGAGGGGGCCTATGGATGGATGGATCAACATCATTGATATAGGTCATCTACTACTAGAGATTTTCTTCTTTTATTATTTACGAGTATTACTTTTCTTAGCTATAGGATTATCTACTATTGGAGATATATCTCCCATATAAATCGCCAATAAAACCGGTTAGAAGCGGTTTGCAACTAGCGTGAACCTATGATCTTAACAAGACCACCTGTTTACCTTTTAGGTGTACGTCCTATACTGCGTTTACGTTGTCTCCAATCGAGAACTTTACAATCCCATCACTACTCAATCCCATAAACTATGTGCCCTGTTAGGTATTGCTGGGTACTTTTGCTACTGAAACTGCACTGCTATTTCTACTTTCAATTTAGCTGGGTCATATACTCGTAACTGTTTTGAACGGATTTCTTCAATTCTGACTCTTTTGATTGCTGCCCTGTCTATTAGACCTATTAGACTTCTTGGAGATTTTACTAAAACCCATAGAAAGTAAGATACCACTTTTCATTGTGAATACCTAGAAAAGGTTCCTATTATAATGGCCTGAATCACTTATTTCCGTTTTCGTATGTACAAGGTTTTTTCTAATCAAATAGTGTTAGGAAAACCGAGAACTCGATGCAGTAGAAACACCAATATTATTACAATTAAACTTTGCAGATTTATTTCTTCCATCACAGTGTTCTATCAGCTCTAAAAATAACTAATCTAGACTTGTTCTTCGCTCCGACGGCTCGACCAGAATGGTCTCCAAAAACCGTAACAGTCTCCGACCACGATGTTATAAAAATATCCGCCCACTTCCTCTATAATTATCCAACCACAGCCAGTTTCTTGCTGCAATTACTTTTTTTAAAAGTCTGTGATTGACTACCGCCTTTGAACTGTAGTTTTCGTCCAAAAACCACACATTAAGAATATGCAATTTTTGAACAAAACCCAACATTAGCATCCTTTTAGGGGCTTATTCTGTACATCAAAACTAACAACTTTTGTTTTGCAAGTTTTGTCAAAACTAAAAAAGAAATAAGCTGTTCCATACATTTTATCGCATGTGAACAATATTTTTCTATGGAACAACATTTGTGTTTGAGTTCTCACAAAAGTCGTAGATCAAAAGTTGAAAGTTTTGATGTACAGAATAAGCCCCTAAAATGATGCTAATTGATTGGGAATAACCCTGTATATTCTATGCGAATTACTCTTTGTGGAATGTAGATCGAAATCTAAGTTGCACAAATAAAATGAAACAACTTGAAGAAACAGCTTCTGGAAGTGGGTTAGGTCGCGTATTGCCATGGACGGTAAGATCTGATAGGCCACTTGCCAGGTCCGTTGCTGGCACCGTGCTAGGGAACTGATATCTTCGTCCCATTTTGGTAGCCGTGCTTTGCAGTTTTACGCATAGTAGGTACGAGTATATATCCATATTATTCATGCGTATGCAGAAAGTATGCAGGTCATATGCAGGACGTATCCAATATACGTACGTGTTTGTGGTATCCTCGCAATGTTTTCCTTCAACAAATAATGGCGTGAAACACAATACTTTTTTTTCATTTATTTAATCCACACACATGAAAATATGAAAAAATGCTTAAAATGTAAAAAATTGAGCCAAATAACATAGTAATTACAACATACAAGCGAATACAGATTACAAAAATGGCGAAATACTGTTAGGTACACCAATTACGATTATCATTTCTTTGACTTTATGACCACATAACTGAAGAATCGGTACTTACGTAATTCTGGTTTGAGACGTAGATACAAAACGTATAAGAAAAAATATTATATTATCTACGCAAGTAGTCAGTAAAAGCAGTCAAGAGAACAAATTTTGAAAATTGAGCACTTTTTTATGTTTAAAAAAAATGTGAATCCCGGGATTTTTTTCATTTAATTTGTGTTCAATATACCTATATGCCAACTTGGTTTGTCAAACGCTAGACCCAATACCCTATTGTATAATGAGATTCAATAAACGGTCTTGGATGCTGGGTGCAAGTTGCTTATAATCGTTGGTATTGGGAATCTAAAAGGGTGACCTATAATTCAGCAGGAGACGTGATGTTGATAGTGATGATATTCGTTTGTTGATATGATGATAATTGTAAGTTGACATTGGTGACCTTTGCTTAACTGCATCGATAATTTTCATCAATTTCTTAAAAATTCAAATGTTGCGATATCGTTCGTTCGTTTCAGCCATAGGACGTCCAATGCTGGACACAGGCCTCTCCTATGCATCTCCAATAAGACCGTTTGATAATAACAGCTTCCATCCAGCGCGCGCGATATTGCGTTCTTAATGAGGTCATCCGTCCAACTTCTGGGTGGACGTCCCTCGCTGCGCTTGCCGGTACGTAGTCTCCACTCGAGAATTTTACAAATTAAAGCTCCATTAATCATCAGTCCGCAGTGCTATGCCCACTTCCATTCCAACTTGCCAATCCACTTGGTTATGTCGGTAACTTTAATTCTTCTACGGAACTCCTCATTTCTGATACAGTGCTGCAATATGATTAAAACCTCAATTAAGTGTTCTTCATTATGTGCAACGGAATAATTTCACGACACATTCCTCAATCACTCCACATCCATCATCTAATTCGGGAGAGGAAACTCGAAATGACAAACAGATAAATAAAAGCAATCAGATTTCACGGCTGGAGACGTCGGGTAAGACACACAGTCTCATTAATTTACAACATGAGACGAATCACACAGCGCGTGAGCATTCAGTGGGGTGTTCGTAATTTTGGGCTAATTTTAAACCATGTAGCGAAGATCTGGTTCGGGTGTAGTACGGTAGCGAAGATCAAAAGTGTCGTGTACTACTTTTGAGGCTTTGCACAGCAGATATTTGTAAAAAGGTAGTACTTCATAGATCAGGTTAGAGATCAAGGATGTACCAATATCATGTTGTCGTGGAGTGTGTTCCGAGTGTAGAGGTCCGAATTTTTTATGTTGACAAATATTAATTCCATAGATGTTGGTTGGTGTAACATTATTATGGCCTATCCCTTATCAAAGGGGCCAGAATGCTGTTAAAGATAGCAAAATTATGTATGAATAGAAGTAATAAGTAGATAATAGTTATTATGATAGGTGTTGTTTTTTTAAAAAACGGCCAATGAGGATGGCATGATCATGTTTAATCAATACCTCTATTTAAAAAAAAATTGCTCAGGTTGCTATTTTAGCAATTAGCTATACTCTTTTCCAAGGATATTATTGACATGAAACTAAGATAAGAATTTAAAATATTAATAAAGTGAGTAGATAAATATTGATTCCATGGGAAATTATCAATTTCATTGGTAGCTAAGCGTAGCAAAAGATGCTACTTATATATGTATGCTTAAGGAAAGTACTAGAAGTACTCACTACAAATTAGTACGTACCGGCAGACGCAGCGTAGGACATCCGCACACTAGGAGGACGGATGACCTCATAAAGACCGTAGGATTGCGCTGGTTGCAAGACGCTTCCAATTGGTCTTATTGGAGATCTATTATGCAGGTTTATATTCAACAGTCTGGACGCTATGACTGAAACAACGAAAGACGACAAATTACTAAAGTGTAAATCATAGTCTACGAGTACTATGGAGATTTACATTACATAGCGTTCATAGCGTAGATTGACTGGGTATTTATCAGCGATCGCCTTAGTTAAGCAACGTTTGACACGGTCAGGTTTCGGATGGGTGACCGCGGGTGGCATTTACAACTGAGCACTACCGTGGCTCGGATGACACGTTAAATTGTAGGTCCTAGTTGTCCGTGTCAGAGGCCTTCAGGCGGCTTAAAAACTCCGACACCAAGGATAACCACCCGGCATATAAGAACTTACTTATGGAGACTTAAGATAAATCATACCTACTACATTATAGTCCATCAAATAATGTACTTAAATTGTATCATACCAACATAACCTTCTGCCTATTTCCACTACGTCCCATCCATCCCAAAAACCGCCACATGTTGGTGCCGTAAAATATATTTTCCTTTTAAAACAAAACGATGTTTTGATGCATGCGTGCGCGCACCGCACGCGACGCGTCGGTTGGGGGCTAATTATGATTGTCGGGTAACACGGGAAGTTATTTCGGATTTCGTCTTGAGAGACATCTTCCTTGGCCTGTATTTTCAAATTGAACAAGCATTGCAATTAAAATTAAAGAAAAATCTTGCAGGCGAAAGACGAGCTTGTGGCACGAAAATTTGAGAAATATTAGTAATCTGCCCCCCTACCGCCTAAGCAATAGCAATCGTAATAGCAATCGTTTATGACTTCATTTTAGTCATTTGGCACCGCCTATGTGACATTAGCCATCAATTGCTTTGCGCGGATTACGAAAGCAATCGTTGAATGAACAAGTTTGATGGCTAACATCACATAGGCGGTGCCAAATGACTAAAATGAAGTCATAAAAGATTGCTATTACGATTGCTATTGCTTAGGCGGTAGGGGGGCTGATAACTGAATGCCTAGATTTATTCAAACTAATAAAATGTAGTCTAACGCATAAATCGAAAAGAACAGAAACATAGGAAACTAAAATATTGGTCTGTAGGCAAACCGCTTCCAACCAGCTTCCAATTTTTGTCTAAAATTGACGAGCGATTTACAAAGAAATTTTTAACTTGTGTTTGTTTTAAATGTTTATATGCATTTGTTTGCATTATTGGCCAGTGTCAATTTGATAGGCTGTAAACCTAAATACGGTCAGCACAACAACAGTTCAAAACAAGTATTTGGTAGTATCCATGAAAAGAAACCCAGGTATTTTAAGCATCGTCCACCCTTTGAATGTATCCCATTCACACCGTTCTAAAATGTTGTTTAGTTTGGTACTATAGACTAAAAGATGGCACAACTAAAAACCACAACGTATTTTAATGATGTTAGAGCAGATTGTGTTGCCAGCTAGCCAGTGTCAATTATCGTAATGACTATTAGCCAAAGTACCGTCAGCACAACAGCATCCCGGGGCGAGACGCGTGAAAGTGTCCGGTGGTCTCGCAAGCAATTAATAAGTTTGGAGCGAGGGGCCCGCGCCGGACGTCCGGTCTGGCCCGTGGTCTTTGGTCTATCGTATGGTTAGGAAAAAAGGTAGTCATTAATTATATGCATTTTAGAAAATGAGATGCGGGTTTTGGTAAAATCAGTTTATTTTATAGAGGGTTTTAGCCATGATACATGCTTGCAATACAGGTGTTTTATGAAAATATATGCCTATAATTATGTACAACTAGAGATTTTCCTGCGCTGCAGTTGTTTTTTCGTCCGATATACCTCAGTGTCTCAAGTTGAGAGTTTTCGACAGCTGTGTGTACCAGTGATGACATAAATGGAACTAAAACGTGATTTTTTACTGTGGGCCTTATGAATAAGCTCAAGGTAGCCCAACGCGCTATGGAAAAGGCTTTGCTCGGAGTCTTGCTGCGAGACCGAATCATAGGGATGAGGAAATTCGCAGACGAACCAAAGTTACCGACGTAGCCCAACGGATTAGTAAGTTGAAATGGCAATGGGCAGGGCACATAGCTTGGAGAACTGATGGCCGATGGGACAGTACTGTACTGTACTGTACCAGCCTTTTTAAAAGTCAACTGCATATACATATGCAGGACGTAGGCCTACCCACGAAGGGTGATTGGGCCATATCCACCACGCTGGCCCAGTGCGGGTTGGTGGATTCACATACGCTATCAAATTTCTTCTACGGACGTATGCAGGTTGCCTCGCGATGTTTTCCTTCACCGAAAAGCCAGTGGTGTAAAATTCCGTACATAAATTCCAAGGAATTCATTGGTACGGGTCCGGGATTTGAACCCACGACCTCACGATTGCAAGTCGGGTGTTATTACCACTAGGCCACCACGGCTTCAGTACAGATTCACGGATGGGACAGTAAAATTTTCGAATAGTGACCACGCACCGGCAAGCGCAGCGCAAGACGTCCACCGACCAGGTGGACTGGCAATATTATTAAGACCCCAGATACGCGCTGGATGCATGCCGCTTCCGACCGGGCTTATTGGAAATCCATAGGGGAGGCTTATTTCAGCAGTGGGTGTCCTACGGCTGATAATGATGATGATGAGTGCTATAAATTTTCATTTTTAAATAGCCGAGAACAATTTGTTCATGTTATGTTGTCCCGTATTGCCCCTTAGGAGATCGAGCTACAATTTATCCAACACGCTGAGCCAGTAACTAGACTTGCATTGTACAACACTATGTAGATTTTGAAACTTTTCCTGATGGGTAACGTAACCTTTTTTTTCTCTAAGCCATCGCTTATATTTTACTCTTATCTAATGTTGCTGACCATACTAATCTGGCAGAAGTGGCAGTTGCAGAGTCAACAGTGGACGGCCCGAGGCGCGCTGTACCAACTTTGTTGCATCGCCCTTCAGTAAGTTAACCCTGATCTCTGCACTCTATTGGCTCATTTGTTTCTGTTATTGTTTGTTAAACAGATTGATTAATATTTATAATACTTTTTAGCTTGTACTAAAATATAATGCTTTTTTAGCTTGTACTAAAATATAATGCTTTTTTAGCTTGTACTATGCGTCCATAAACATCAATTAATTTTATTCTTGAAAGAAGTGACGTAATAACTGTAATTGTCTGGTTTAAACTTTCCCGTTTTTATCATACAGGGTTATCCAAAACTGACTAGTTCAAAAGGGGATGATTAAGACCATCATTACGAACAACTTTTGGAAAGGGGTCAACTCAAAATTCGAGAAAAAAGCAGCTGTTTCTTACGTTTTGTCAATTCCGAGCGGCGATTTTGTTTGGAACAGCTGATTTTTGAGTTGGTTCCATAGTAAACGTTGTTCCTAATGATGGTCTGAATTACCCTCTTTCGGCATAGTATAGGGCTAGCAGATAACCCTGTAGGTATACATGTAAATAGTGTTTGCCTACTTTTTTTGAGTCACATAGGTATTTTAGTTTTATATAATTCCTGATGCTAAGTTAGGGCAATACAGAGCAAGGCACGGCAGGGTTATTACATGCATCACGAATAAACCTTTAACCGCAAATATAAATACAAGCTATAATATAGTGAAAAGCCAGCCCCCTTACCGCCTAAGCAATAGCAATCGTAATATCAATCGTTTATGACTTCATTTTAGTCATTTGGCACCGCCTATGTGACGTTAGCCATCAATTGCTTTGCGCGGATTGCGAAAGCAATCGTTGAATGAACAACTTTGATGGCTAACGTCACATAGGCGATGCCAAATGACTAAAATGTAGTCATAAACGATTGCTATTACAATTGCTATTGCTTTAGGCGGTAGGGGGGCAGGACCTGGCGTTTTTTTAAGATGCCCTAAACCTTTGACATGACCACACAACCACATCGATCAAATCACATTGTGATAGGTTATGGGTCATTTTTATTTGCATCAAATAATTATTTAAACCTAAAATAACTAAAACTACTAAATTTCCCATATACGAGTAAAAACTACACCAGCGATCAAATACCACTAACTGCTGTACTAACAAGCGTCAGGCACTCAATAAATATTAAAATTACTCAGTTGTGCAGTTAATCAGCGCAAAACTGTGATTATCTAGTTAACGTGGCTAAACGTCAGTTAATAAACGTTCCATAATTGAACGGAGCCCTTTCATTGGCTCATGTCACGCGACGCCATTTTGATTTTTCTGTGACATCGTCATTGTCTCTTTGTTAGTCGATTTTGCTATTTTATTTGATGAAGTCTTTATAGGATATTATTCTGTAAAGATTTTTTATTTATTTTATTAACACATACTATTTTAGTTTATATTGAAAGGAAGAAGATAAAAGATTTTTTTTATGTAGAATAGGGCTACACTTGGCCACCAAATCGCCTGATGGAAAGCGAAATTACAGCCGAAAATGAAGTATGTAGATCTAGAAGATTCCTATTCACTCTAGATTTGAAGATAATTATGATTTAGGAATTTGAATACAATTGGATGAATTCTTTATCAAAACTTGCGCATTATTTACTTGATCTATGTTTTTGTTTCAATCAGCGTTAATTTTTTTTTACATATATATTAGCCGCCTAATCCCTGTTTAAATTTTATATGACAAAATAAATATTAATATGAGATGAAATTAAAACTAAAAAAGATATCTGACATTGTAAACCTGCAAAAGAAACAAAGCCAAATAATATGAAACTATGCACAAAACTCAATAGTTAATCGCCTGCATAGGACGTATAATATGAAATTTAACTAACTTAATTGACATCTTTCATAGTAGTAAAAATATTGAAAAAATAGGTGTTCAAAATTTTTTCATGACTCAGTTGGAACGTAAGTAAATTGAACTCTCTCACAGAGACACACACACATTGTGCAACTGTATACATAATTATATGTAAATTTACAATTCAATAAAATAAGAAATATGTAATGTAAAACTGCAATTTTAAATTAAGTAACATAATATAAATCTTTAATTGGTCTTAAGTTTAGTTTAAAAGTGAATTTATTGTTTTTTAAGGGCTGTAGATTTATAAAAGAAATAAAATAAAATATTGAGGGTTTTCTAGTTATAATGTAAACTCTGTAAGTTCTGGCACAAAAATAACTTCACTATTCTCTTTACATAAGTTAAGATGTACCTATATTTTCAGGAATGAAGTTGCAGTGCTAAGTATTTAAACAGTCAAATAAACACTTGTACAAGTGAAGTGCTATAACCCTGATGACCAATAATAAAGCCACAAATCGCAAAAAATTGCAAAGTATGCTGTGTCATATTCCATGAAATTTATATCGTTATCTCCGTGAAAAAGGCCATTGTTGGTGAAATATTAGAAAGATATTATAAATTATTTTGTTCGGGGGCGAGAAGCGAAAAAGTAATTGCGGAAGGGTGCGTTGTCAACGTAAATCACGACTCGTGCGTGGCTTCACCTGTAAGTACCTGAAAGGAGAAGTTGTGATGCTTGTGAGAGTTTGACTTTTGAACGGAAAAATACAGTTTTTGCATTATTGTAAAACAGTGGTCAATAAAATTTATAAATTAGTTAGGTATTAGGCCCAATTCAAATCGGCGCCATCATACTTTTAACAGCAATTTTAAATTTTGTTGTTTCTTTTCCACTACCTATACAGGGTTGTTTCTAATCAATTAGCATCCTCTTAGGCTTATTCTATTCATCAAAACTACACTAACAAACTTAGAAATAAAATTTGTTGTTCCATAGAAAAATATTGTTTACATTCGACAAAATGTATGAAGCAGCTGAGTTTTTTGGTTTTGACAAAAGTTGCAGTACAAAAGTTGTTAGTTTAGATGTACAGAATAATACCCTAAAAGGATGCTACTTGATTAGAAATAATCCTGTATATACATTTGAATTTGAATTTGCTTATTATCTAATACAAAAATAATCACATAAAATATCATACTTCAATTAATTACATTCAAAGACTTTGAGACTTTTTAGGGTTCCGTACCTCAAAAGGAAAAAACGGAACCCTTATAGGATCACTTTGTTGTCCGTCTGTCCGTCTGTGTGTATGTCAAGACTCTTTATCTCGAGAACGCGTAAAGATGTCGAGTTGAAATTTAAACTGTAAACGTATATCAATAAACTCTTACTGTTGTGGAAAAGACAGCTTTTCAGTTGTCGTTTAAAAAAGTTAGAGTCGTTTATGTCGTATATAACCGCATATTTCGACACTCACAAAAATCAAAACCTACAGGGTACTTTCCGTTGACATAGTACTGAAATTTGGCAAGAAGCATTGTCGTAGAGTACACATATAGGAATAAATCTGAAAACTGTACATTTTTATTTACGTCACAGATAAATTGGGCCTCAAAATTCACAAAATATGGGCTCAAAATTCAAAGTGAGTAAATCGTATCATGTAAGGTGTTATATAAAAGAACTTTATTAGCACATGCTAAAATAGGTTTTTAATTATTTTAACATTGTGTTTGTACGGAACCCTCGATGTGCGAGCCTGACTCACACTTGTCCGGTTTTTTAATAGAAGAGAAAGTCATGTTTAATTTTTATGACCTTTGTACTTAATCTTGAAGACTTACTAATTATAGTTGATAAATAAATAATTGAATCGCAAATATTATACAAATAAAATCGTTAAATATTACGATTAAGTATAGAACAATTTCTAGTATAATAACAAAATAACGAGCTAGCAATCAATTACAATATTGTTTTCTTTTTTTACGTTTTAATAGCTGGCAAATTTATAATTAAGTTGGTGTGTAAGTTTAAAATCCGTAAAACCATCCTCATTGTGTCAAGTAATTTTATTTGATTATACATCTCTACATATTCAATCACAGAGTAATTTATTATGAAACCTACCTGATTTACAATCAATTAAAAATAAAATCCACGGCCAGTGCCTAACAACAGCCTAACACAACCATATCAAATCTAATAGAAAAAAATACCTTTCAAAACAGTATCTGTAATCCCAACCTCACCTAATCGCATATTCTTTACGGATATGTATCACTTTACACTCAGTGAACAGTGTCTCGGCTCGAACAGGATTCTTATTAAAATTCGTACGACGTAAAGCGTTCTGCTACAACTGCTTTCGATCCGCTTCTGAATGCTAAGGAGACATTCGAAAATATTTGACAATCTGAATTACAACGGGGTTGCTAACTTTTTGCACTATTTCAGTTTGTAGAGTTTGTTTTTTGATTTTTGTAGAAGGTAAAATGTTTGAGTGACGAGACAAGCTCAGCGTTTGCTGATTTTAAGCGTTATATGTATGTCAATGACCGGTCTGTACTAGGTAGGTACTAAGTATATAACTTATACCAGTGCACCACAGTGCAATGCACATCACTTTCAAGTAATTTAAATTTGAAGTAACTCGCATTGTTTTTTGAGAATCTGTCTTTATAATACATAATTACATCTTTTGTATACGTTTCGTAAGCGTATTATTACCATATTATTTGTTTTTTAGGGTTCCGTACCTTAAACAGAAAAAACGGAACCCTTATAGGATCACTTTGTTGTCTGTCTGTCTGTCTGTGTATAGGTCAAGGCCCTTTATCTCGGGAACTCGTAAAGATATCGAGTTGAATATATATATGATTTCTTGCAGTTGTTTAAAAGAAAAACTTCTCGGTTATCGTTTAAAAAAGTTAGAGTCGTTTATGTTGCAAAAAACCGCATATTTTGCACTCACAAAAATCAACTTCTATTTTTCAATCTACAGGGTACTTCCCGTTGACATAGAACTATGAAATTTGGCGAGAAGCATTGTCTCAAAGTACACATATAGGAATAAATCTGAAAATTGTACATTTTTATTTAAATCACTAAAAATTAGGGCCTCAAAATTCACAAAATATGGGTTCAAAATTCAAAGTGAGTAAATGGTATCATGTAAGGTATCATTTAAAAGAACTTCATTAGCACATGCTAAAACAGGTTTTTTAATTATTTTAACAACGTGTTTGTATGGAACCTTCGATGTGCGAGCCTGACTCGCACTTGTCCGGTTTTTATGTTTTACATAATAACTTTATTTATTTTAGGTAATATCAATGATATGTGGTGCCTTTAACATCGATAGAACTTAAACCATTGTTATTTTCATTGTATGTATTATATACGCGTGTGTTACTTCACACATTGAAAAGGCTATTCAGTTCAGAGCTTGATGGGTAAACTATATTAAATGTTTTGTTCCAGTTTGATCATGACGCAGCCACAATAGCCGTGTCTCGTTAAATCATTTACACACGACAAGCCGTGTGTCCGCTAGCAGCGACAGAATAATCATACAGATGTATAAATCATTTATTGAGCCCTAAAGCATTACTTACTTAAAAGAATAAGATAAAACTTTATAAAGACAAATAGGTGCGCTTCATCGCATTTAAAATACCTGCGCTTCAAGATTGAGAAGCGCAGGTATTTTAAATGCGATGAAGCACACCTATTTGTCTTTATAAAGTTTTATCTTATTCTTTTAAGTTTTTTTTAAAGTTTAAATTGTCCTTTATTGGAAGTACTCTTAAGGAATATTGTTACAGTTTATTATACAGTTCGGTAATAATATTGCCTTACAACCTAACTTAAGTGTTCTTTAAACTAAACTAATTTAAACAATTTTTTTAACATTATAATACCAGTAGTAATTACATAAGTAAGTAACAGTTATGTCCTAGTGCAACACGGGCACAGCCTAATGCAGGGTGCATTAGGCTGTGTCCGTGTTGCAGGATTTAGTCTCTTTCACTTATTTATTGTTTAAATCAGGACTTTCATGGCAAAGTTAAAGCATACGAGTATCTGATATATAGCTATTCTTTTAAATATATTATTACTAGGATATTATAGGTACCCTAGACCCTGCGTTAGGCTCCACCTGTGTTGCAGGATCTAGTCTATTTCGCTTATAAATACTATTCACATTATATAAGGCACTGTGGTTGGTGAGTGTGTGTGTGTTCGTGTGTGTGTGGTATGTGTGGGGGTGTGTGCGTGTGTGTGAGGTTTTGCATGATACTTTCATTTTTAACCAACAATAATATTCATAAGTGCTGAAGTACGGAAGCTCAATTTATAAGTTTATTTGCACAAAACGAGTTTGCAGAACAGAGTGAAAACGCACAAGAGATTTGTTCAAAAAAAAAAAATATTATTTGAATGAGATTTGCTTCCCGAATAAAAAGCTTTAAATGTACCCTGTAAAATTCATAATACTTTGACCCTTTTGATTGAACATATTCATGACAAAATTAACAAAAAATAAAATCTTTTTACTTTTAGCTCCGTACCTACGAATCAGTATATAATAATAATAAAATAAATAAACCCTGATTCCCTGGGGCTAAATGAGACCCCTGACTCCTCTCTTGCCTTAACTGGCCGGCTTGGAGTGGAAACCGCAAGAGCTAAGAACCTAAGCTCCAGGGTGGAAGTGTTAAAGGGCATAACGCCGCTAGTAGCTCTTAGTGAACGCGCAGCACACCTCTCGACACCTTAAGCCGTCCACACCAATGTTGCCCCTCCGGCGCCAACTTACGGTAGCCTTTATGGGGGGCCCATTTAGTGGATGGCAAGTCACCACCCGCCTTAATATTTTGAAATGAGGCATTACTTGGCGGGTGCCGCACCTCATTCCATAGACCGGTTTTGTATAACACCCATAAGTTCACCACAATAACCCATTATTTTATGAATTCATTACTCACAATAGGCTCCTTGTACCTCTACCCCTACGACATAGCTAAATGATGTTAAAAAAGGGCCTCTCAGTGTTGGCTTCGGCTCCACTGATGCCCATCAAAAATCCGGGTCTGGCCCGAGAGATGCATATCGAATAAAGTGAAATAAATAAAAACCATTTATAGCAGGCACAGACCCATATTAAACTTAACCTAAATTAAAATCAGTACACCGTAAAGAGGTGTTTGTCTGAATAAAAACTATAATATATGCACACTGTAAAGGGGTCTTGTCGATATGACAAAAAATTACCTAATATAGATACCTAATATAGACCTATCATTTTCTATTTCGGCCCATATGTACAGATAGTACAGATACCCAATGTCGAAACTTTGGACTTCTAACATCGTCAGAGACAGCCACAAGAATCCTGTTGTCAGAACGGCTCAAACGCTGCCAGAATGACGCCACTCTTGTTCTAATGATTGCGAAGAAGTCAGGCACCCCCGCCTCAGCAAACATACTTGAGCCAGAGAATACATAACTGGACAAAATTTTGTGCAGTTTATATTTTTTGTGCAGTTAAGTATCTGGGCCAGTAACCTGCACCAATGCAAACGTTTTGGCATGCGACTCGCGGCCGACAATGAGCAAACTGCGGCTCCGTACGCGACCCGCATCGCTTATCAGTCGGCGTAAATCGCAGATTATAACGCGGAAGGGTGAAAACTGTGATGGCTTTTTTGCCATCGGAATTTGGGATTTGTAATCTCGCTTTTTTAGGTTTAGGTAATTGTTTTACTTGACTGTTGAGTAGAAGAATCTGAGAGTTGAAATAAAAATAACGAAAATTATAGTGTCCTGTTTTAGGAAAACTGCTCAGGGTTTGCATTTTCACTTTGACTTACCAACGTGATAATTTTTTTCGCATGACATGACATTCGCATGTTTTTTTTTTAGTTTTGTTACAATTTTATAATTTTTTTTATTTTTTTTTTATTTCTTTTTTTTTTTAATATAATGACAATACTACATTACTACTACATAGAAAGCAATTGGATCATCCACAGACCCTTGAAGGTCTAAAGATAATCCAAGTGCTCAAGCCCACTGCCAGTTGGCAGCGTGCCCAGCATGCTGGCAGCATTGCCACGCTGAATGGCAATGCTTATACGTTGAGCCAAATAAACACCAGCATTTTGGTCACGCGTCGCGTCCACCAGATGCTCAGACTTTTGAAAACGAGATGAGCTTTATAATTGTATCCAGCTTTTATTAGTTCACTGCTAAGCAAAGTCTTTCTTGCGAAATGCTATTCGGATAAAACGTCACAATAACGTTGTTGCGTGATTTTAAACATTAGCCGCCTTACCACAAAATATTTAAACACCCTTTTAATGTTTAATTGTACAATTTGTACTATTAAACATTGTCTAAAACTAGCGTAAAACTTTTGAAAGTTATTGCGTTTCTTTTTTTGGACGTGTACTAGATACCTATTAATATGGGTACCTTATAATAAGGATTATTTTACTTCCATGGAAAAGTTGTTAATTTATTAGTACCTACATATATAAAATTTCAAGGAGCTCACTATTATGGGCTTTAAAATTAGACTTCACATTCAATTTTGAAGCATGTTAAAGCAATTTTTCCAGATTTTCATAACCAATATGAAACTAAATTGCGGCAATTAGGGCCACAGCACAACATGAAATTTTAGATGAATCATGCATAGCTCCATGAAAAATGCACTCCATGGAAGCACCCTTGTTCAGCACTCCGTTGCTATAATAGTATCACAATCATTATTAATTACCGCGCGGGCTTCGACGCATCCCGACAACTTATGGTCTGAACTCACCGCCGGCTGAGACGTGCTGTACCGTTCGCAACTAAATTTGCTTAGAAACTCTATGTATTTATTTATTTTTATGTTTTGCTAGCTGACCCGGTGAGCTTCATCTCACTACCTGTCAACTGTCAATGACAACTTTTACACGCAGGAACATTTTGTGTAGGAAAATGATTTTATTTTTTATTGTTTTCCTCGCAACTTTTATAAATTTTCTCACCGTTTAAACCTTTCCTTAACTTCCACAAATATTTCAAGACCAAAATTAGTCGAATCGCTATAGTCGTTCTTGAGTTTTAGCGACACTAACAACCACGATTCATTTATATTTATATAGATGTCGTTTGAGGCGTTCTTTTCACTAAATGGAGCACTTTATAATGTACCTAGAGCCAGTTTTATAGCCCACTGCAACACATAGTTCTATCCGCGAAGTGCAATACTTAAGCTATAATCATAATCAAAAATTCTAAACACGTTACATTTCGAGAAAGTTCATATTTTTCTGAGTCTATTACATCAGTTAAAAACAAAAAAGAGCAATCCGTATTTTTTAAAATTATTTTTGAATCTATTAGGATAAAAAAATATGTTTGGCTCGATAGGTAGTTTATCTCTAGCAACCCTGGTTAAGTGACCTCCATTATTGTTAAACAGAAGTATTTTTACTAATTAGACACAGTTTTTAAGTGTTTTTTTGACATTCACATTGTACCTATTACCTGGTGTGTGACCAGCGGTAGGCTATAATTTTTAATTTTAGCAAATTAGGAGATGAATGTGGAAGAATCAGCTACGAATGCAAGTAAAATAACGATAGAAGCACTTTAACTGCTCTCACCTTTGGGATAGCTCTACCAAATATCAACTGGAGGCTCTGGAGTCGATTGAGAGGCGAGCCAGGAGGCTGATTGACAACGACACCTTGACTAAGACGCAGCTGCAAAGTCTTGAGCATCGTCGCAAGGTAGCGTGTTTGTCGGTCTTTTACCGGATACACTTCGGAGAGTGCGCCCAGGAGTTGCACAATCTAGTCCCCCTTGCCCTTTTCTTCTATCGTACGGCTAGACGGACGCGACCAAAGCGCCACCCTTTTATGGTGGACATTCCGCGCGTTAGAACCAAGCGTTTCGAATCCTCATTCCTCATACGAATAGCTGGAATGTGGAATGCTTTGCCTGGATCTGTCTTTCCGTTAAAGTACAACGTGAGTGTCTTCAAATCCCGAGTAAATAGGTATCTTCTAGGTAAGCGTGCTACACCCTAGACCGCACATCTGCTTAACATCAGGCAGTGTGTAGTCAAACGCAAACCTATTCGAAATAAAAAAAAAAAATATTTCTAAACTAGAAAAAATACAAAGCTGTATTATTATTTTTCATACAATTTATTTTACACATTTAAAAAATTGAGGGATACAAAAAATCAAAATTAAATACTTTTAAGAAGCCCATAAATCAAGTTTTCAAATGATGTATATATCATATTGGTTCGATTTTTCTCTGAATAATATACCACTTGTGGACGTCACCTTTGATGAATTCCTATCATTTTTTTCCATAGACTATGCCTACACATAAACTTACAAATGCTACACATTAATAAAAGTGAAACATTTTGTAAAAAATATTGTCAAAGATTAACTGCACGCTCTTAAATGGCATAGAACATAATATTATGTAATATAAAACGAATCTTTGCCTCAAAAATACATGTTTTGTGGATATACAACTCAGTTGTCTTCGCAAATATTGACTTTCAAACTAATTTACGATACAAAATAAATATATGTGTGCCAATTATTATCATTTGGACATTTGGATATCAAAGAAACCTAAAGTAACTTTTTTATACGAGCTTTAATAACTACGACAAAACGATAACAAAGCAACAAGACAACCTAAGTTCTTACTTACTATTTATCAACGATCAAACTGCAATTCCTCAATTCTGCACACAAAATCTTTCCTAAATGGTCACAAATTCCATTCCATTAACTTAATTTCCCACCAGTACAAACCCTTCGCTGCACAAGCAATCTCGATCAAACTAGTATTAGGGCCCAAAACGCCCGCTTCACCCTTCCCATACATTATTACTCAGGTCCAACCACCGGATAACTCAATATGGGCCCTTCTAAGCGATTTAAGATCACTCTATGGCTCTGTTAAATATCTTAGGGTTATTTTGATTAATTTCAAGTACTTTGAATGGTGTTGACGATCGGAAATTGAATTTGGTGGAGGAATTGAAATGTATGATGTATTTTGCAGTTTAACACTCATACCATCGTTTCTCGTTTGACCAGGCGTTTGGCAGATATCACCGAAAGTCACGGTTAGCCTTCGGATGGGTGATTGAGGTTCATGTCAGATGCCTTCAGGTGGCTGAAAACTCTGACGCTGGGGATAGCCTCCTGGCCTATGGGTACTTATTTCTAGTGCTATCACTATTAGGAGCACAGAAAATATATTTTTGTGTTGTAGTGATGTTTTAGTTCACTGACGTTCTGTACAACGATTCTGCCCCTGTTGTTTAACGATTTAATCATTTCAGAGGTTACTTTCTTTTTGTGATAAACATTTCAAAAATTGACGCGTTCGCAGGATTTGAACCTGCATCTCTCTGGGATTCTGGCCCAGATGCTTTGTCCAAATTAAGCTAAAACGCTGTCTGCGAAGGCGTCGAATTAGTGAAAGTGTTTATCACAAAAATAAAGTTTCTATACACCTAGTGTGTGAAGCACGATAAAAATCATTTCATTGATTAAGCAATGCGCCATTTCTCATTAATGGTAAGAAGTTCTAATAATTTCACATTAAGTGTTTAAAGCAGTTCTCACAGATGGCGCTTCCAACAATGTAGTAGTTGGTAAAAATGATAAACACTTTCACTAATTTGACGCCTTTGCAGACAGCGTTCTAGCTTAAATTGGACAAATCATCTGGGCCGGAATCCCAGAGAGATGAAGGTTCAAATCTTGCAAACGCGTCAATTTTTTGAAATGTTTATCACAAAAAGAAAGTTTCTATACACCTAGTGTGTGAAGCACAATAAAAATCATTTCATTTCAGAGGTTTTTAGCGGCTTTACGGCCACCCAGTTAATACCAACCCACAACTTACTCAGTCTTGTAACATTAATCTAATGTAATTAATAATTACTATTAAAAAGTGTTTCAACGCTCGACTAATTCCTTCTTACCGATCACAGATTCTAAGCTACGTTCATTCCCATCAGTTTTCGGATAAGTGACTTATATTTACAACTAAGCGCTACCATGGCTTAGATGTCTTGCATCATTGTAGGTTCCGGTTTTTAAATCATTCCGCCACGCCAGAGGTTTTGAAGTAGCTTAAAAACTGACACCAGACTAGTCATCCGGATTATAGGAACTTACTTTTTCTTGATGGCAAAGCGGGACTGCAACATAAATACTAATACGCGACTGAGTTACAAAATTTTAGAGCTTTAAATATAATAGTCAATATTTTCAAATATCAATGCGCGACTGAGATACAAAATTTTAGAGCTTTTTTTTTATTCATATTAATGGCCCACAGACTCCAGGGTCTGTGCCTTTTGTTAAGTAAGTTACAATTGCAAGAATGCGACTGTACAATAGAGAGGAGTTAGTTTAAATCTTAGTCTAAGTTAGTGGTTTCATTGCATTGCGTGAATGCCACGAGCAAACCGGCACGCAGCACCCGATCACGAGTGTGACGCATGTATCAGCGAATATCAACGCTAGCCAAGATTGAGTTTGCCAATAAAAAAACCATCAGTTAAAACGAAACCTACGAAAAATCTTTACTTCCTTCATACGGTATGCACCCAGCCTTACGTTTTTTCACATAACCGTAAATCCATTTGCTGATGTCCATTTTATGCCTAAATAAAAGGGTCATTGACGTCCCCCAAGGGGAGCGTGCATACGTTCGGACCCCTAAAACCTCCGGATTGTCCAAAGGAAGGATTTCTAAAATTGCTCCATGAATATGAAGTCGGTAAACTGGGCGAAATATCGCCGGATGCGTTTTGACATTGCGACGCATGCTATGCATAAAGAAGCGTTTACATTACCTACTTACTCGTGGTATGTTTGACGTTGTTTTGTTCATACATTGAGTACACTGTTTACTATTCACGATTTACTTATCACTTTATGCAAAAAGAAAACTGACGTGGCGGTACGGTGAACTAATAATATGATCTTAATCAGCAGCCAAGTTACCGACTACTTGGCAGACCCGAGTTTACTGATGTAAACCGAATTGGTGTCTACCAAGTATCAATCACTTTTATTTGTACTAGCAATGATATAACAGTGTTGTCAACGAAACAAAATTAGTAAAATGGCACACGGGCGACCTCATTTAGGAGGTTCTCTTTTTGCACCAACTCTACACAATACCTAGTTTCACATACATTTTGTAAACATACTATAAGCGTTAAGAACCACAAAAGCGTTTATTGATGATGGACATGGTCGAGTTGATCGTTTTCTTCTTGACCGACGAAATACTTTTTACATAGTAGTCCGATTTCGATAATTCGATTTTTCGTTGGAAAGAGTATACTTTGAAGTTGGTCCCATATACATTTTATTGAAATCGGCTAAGCCAATTTTCATAAATCAACAATAATGTGAAAAATGCGAATCGATCTGTGCGAAATGTTTGTACACGGTTGAAGTCGGTCATGCCATTTTTCGCAAAAATAATTATCAAAGAGTCAATATTTTTTTAATTATTTCTTCATTCATTTGTTTTAAAGCTCAGTGAAAAAGAGTGTTTAAGTGGCTCCTTCATCCCTCTACATTCTTCACAAATGACATAATATTTGCCTTGTAAGAAACTAACTACAATTGGGAACGCGTTTGCTTGCCAAATATCGCAATTTTCTAGAGTAAAGGGCATACGAACTACAAAGCTTTGCCCACCTATCTCCGCTGCTCTACATTTTTGTGGAAAGTGGACCTTATTCTGCACAGAAGAGTGCAGATTTAATCCAAATACCGTATAAAATCAAAATTTTAAATCCGAAAAATGGCGAAGATCCCACTATTCTATACGCACCTTAATCGGGCTATTCACGCAAAGATCTCTCATGTATTATTCATAACATGCACGTCATATGATCATAATATTTATAATATTTTCACGATACTGACCTACCTACCCATTGAATATAATGCATTAAATTATACGTAAATATTTTATACAAACGAATAAATAATTATTTTTTGCCTTAAATGGCACAACTTTAATCTTGCGCAAAATTCGAATAGTTAGCTGCAATCGCTATAATGATAATGTTTTGTTTAATTGACAAAATAAAAAATATAGTCACATCCAAAATTTTTTGATAACCTATCTGACATACTAACTTATATTACGCTCTAAGCAAAGTTTAACCGTGTACGAGTAATTTGTACTGTTAAACAGTACTTAAAGCGTGCGCTTAAACTTTTTTGGAAATACGGTCCATGTTCAAGTTTTCACTTCTGCTGGTGCTCCCGGAGTGTAACCCGTTGTTTTTGTTAGTCATTATGCCTATTTATACCTACCTGTAAGAACCATTTCTCCTCCACCTCGCTAGATTTGATGACCTAATCTGATCTTATCATCAGTCTGATCGTTTCACACTACATCGATCTTCAATCGGTCAATTGATAGGCGATTTGTGCAACTGAGCAACATTGCTAAATGGAGATGTATGTATGTATAATTACTAACCGTCAACCGGCATGTGGATGCTCATTTTACTGTGCATCATTTTATCACAGTTTACCTATTGTTACTCACGATGTTAGTTTCATTGTAGTTAAGTTATATTATTTTGAAAGCCGTGGTAGTCAAGAGGTAGTGACACCCGCCTTACAATCGTGAGGTCGTGGGTTCGAATCCCCGGTCCCGTACCAAAGAGTTCTTTGGAATTTATGTACGGAATTTCACACCATAGGCTTTTCGGTGAAGGAAAACATCATGAGGCAACCTGCATACGTCCGTAGGAGAAATTCGATGGCGTATGTGTATTCACCAACCCGCACTGGGCCTGCGTGGCGGATATGGCACAATCACCCTTCGTGGGTAGGCCTACGTCCTGCAGTGGACTACTAAAAAGACTGGTACAGTACAGTATATTATTTTTAGGCAAGAGATTTCCAACTATGCCGATTTTTTGTTCTACCTACCAGTTTATGTCAGAGGTGACAAGTTGGAAAGATCAGGGGAGACCTTTGCCCAGCAGTGAGACACATCAAGATAAGAACAACGACAAACATATACCTGTTTGGTACTTTCCGATCAAGAATATGAAAATCTTGATTGTGGTCTAGGTAGGTTATTTAAGAAAGGGGCCAATCGCCAAATCCAACTTGGCTGTGTAGCGTTCGGAAAATTGCGTAACGTCTTATCGTCCGACATACCTCATTGCCTCAAGTCGAAAGTTTTTGACCAGTGTGTGTAGCCAGTGATGACTTATGGCACAGAAACGTGCCCAGCGGATTGGCAAGTTGAAATGACAATGGGCGGGGCACTTAGCACGGAGGACTGATGACCGATGGGGTCTAAAAGTTCTCGAGTAGAGACCACGTAGCGGCAAGCGCAGCGTAGGACGTCCACCCACAAGATGGACAAATGACATCATTATAACAGGATTAGGATCGTGCTGGATGCAAGCCGCTACGAACCGGTCTTATTGGCGATTTTTAGGGGAGGCCATGTCCAGCAGTGGACGTACTACGAACGAACGAACGATCGTGATCTCTTTTCGTCCCGTGGTTGCCTGGTACAGGTCGCTTTCAGCGATCGCTGCCGGCATTTGAGGCACTTATTTAAGATAATATACTTCATAAGTACGTACTATTATAGTTGTTAAGAGTACATAATAAAGAGTTATGTCTGTCTATCTGTCATAGATAGAAAATTCAACAAATATGTTTCATTTAATCATACATTTTCTAGTAAGAAATGTGGGAACAAAAGACTCGGTGCATTTAGCTTTACATTGTCTGACCTGAGGTACCAATGACCACCATGATAGTCAAATGACTAATATCCTTTATTTCAATTCAAATGGGCATTTGTAATTCAACATTGTAGACTGTTCGGTACCAAATCATATGAGTCAGTGGCATCAACAACACGGATCTTTTACTAAACCGCACGGTGTTTGAGTCATTGTCTTTACCGACAGGTACTGTTAATGAGATGGTAAACACTTCTTGGTACTTAGAAAGCGGTTTTGTAGATATCACAGAAAAATAGGTAAGAGGAAAAATAAGTGAGATGTGGTCAAGTGACTCAAACAGTATACCTACCTAGTATTACATAAGATTTAACTATGACTTACCTACCTATGTTTGAAGGTAGAATGAATGTTTTACCTCTCTGCACATCTTGATGAATTCTAGTAATAATAGCTATTGACAACATTTCAAATTTTTAACATAGTTATATTTATTTATTATCTGAAAGAATATTGCAAAATAACATATACGTATTTTTTATTTTTCCAATACGACTTATATTTTCTGCAAAATTAAGTTTTGAAAAGTAGCTTATTCTAAAAGGACGTAACTGCAAAATTTAGGACTCATAAACAATTTTACTGAAGCCACATTAGAAAAAAATAGGTGCTAGCGTTGCTGTCACTGTCAATGCCAATCAATCCGTCACAATTCACAACAAATAGGCCGGGAGGTCAGCGCAAAAAGTCCACTATGTACCGCGGTATGCCATGGGAAGAAAAATATGAAAAATGTTTAACAACTGCCAATCACCTGAAATACGTAACCGGGTCTGCCATACAGGCTTTAAATTAGCACCACTTAAAAGAAGAAGAATAAGTTGTACTAGTTCCAAGATACTTTTAAAATTCAAACGTATTCTTCCACCAAATGCTAGGGAACCCAGCTGACTGACTCCAGGGTATTGATGTACATCATTTTGATAACTATGTACCAATAATTCAGGTTTTGGAAAGTATTTGCATTTTTTGCGTTTACCTCTCGGGCTAAAGCAAAATAAGTAATTTGAAAATGACACTGACATTTTATTTTTAAATTACATTTTATGTGTCAACTCTGTCAGTGTTAACTGTCATTTTATATTGCTAGTATTTTTTTTATCATTGGCAACTGAACTTTTAGTATAAATCCCGAAACGGCTTGGGTGAGAGTTTTTATCTAATATCTTAGCAGTTACTGCACTAAAAATTTTGGAAAAATAATCATAATGATCAGCATCCCGATATCTCGAAATGGTTTTGGAATTTCATAGACTTGTGAAATATGAAAACTTGTCAAATGAAACATCACCGCAAATTTCACTCGAAATAAAAACCAAATTTCACCTTTCACTAGGAGTAAAATGGACCCATTACAGACTCCGTTAGACTCGCGAGTATAACGGAGTCTGTGATGGGTCTATTTTACTCGCAAAGTCACATACAGGGTTGTCCAGAACTTGTGTTCCCACCTACTAAGTCGAAAGGAGGTGATTCAGGCTGTCATTGTGAACAACTTTAGCATGAGGCAACACGGAATTTGAAAAAATCCCGTGTTATTTTTTTAATATTCGTCAGTTTGTAAAAGCTGAAAGTTTTTGTATAGATGTTGTTTTTAAACTTTCGCGATTTGAACACATAATTATTATATACTACGGGACTAATCGCGCACTAAAATTACGAGATAAATTTTATCTCGTAATTTTAGTGCGCGATTAGTCCCGTAGTATATAATAATTTTGTATAGATGTCCCCAACAGTGACAAAACGGTGACCAAAGTCATCCAGTCACGGGCTCTTGCCCTTAAGTCCATTGTGGTCCGTTTCAAGAACCAAGCATCAAATGCTATAATTTCCCCTGTCCCCAAAGCCGAACTATAATACCTAAATGTAACTTCCTAGCTCATAACTCCACGCCGACCTAATGTCAGCGGATACTAATCCCACCCAAAATATAACAATAAACCGCCAATGCAATAATACGATATCCGATAAATCGTTCAGCTAATTCCTGACCAGTGTACATAGATCTCTCACCCTTTCGCTTACTGAGGCTCTGTAATCAAATATCGTTTGTAATAATGACGGGGAGGGGTCAGGTTTTAATGGACGGATGGGCCCGATAGGATTAAATATTGATGCGGCAGATGGCAGCACATTCGACACATAATTAATTTCTCAATCGCGAGGGTACAACTGACCCACTGGCTGCCCATTTACATATTTCGTAATGGCCGGCTTAGAGATGAGCTCATTCGTTCGAATTACGTAATATAAATCCTTTTGAATGTGCAAAAAATTGCAATAAGTATCTAAATAACTCTAACTAAAAATTACAATTAACTAAATAATAATATTTTTTTTATTGACAGCTTTGCGAGTCCTTGTTTTTAGAGTGCCATGTATGATACCATGAAAATATCACAAACTTATTCAAGTGCCTACTTGCATATTTGCTTTACTTACTTAGTTAGGTACTAATTCATACTTTATTTGTTATATAATTACATATTATTAAAGCACAAGTACCTATTTTTATCATTAACATCAAAATAAATAGTTTTTAGGGTTCCGTACCTCAAAAAGAAAAAACGGAACCCTTATAGGATCACTTTGTTGTCCGTCTGTCCGTATGTCAAAACTCTTTATCTCGGGAACGCGTAAAGATATCGAGTTAAAATTTAAACTATATACGTATAATTATATTTTTTTATTTCAAATAGGTTTGCGTTTGACTACACACTGCCTGATGTTAAGCAAATATGCGGTCTAGGATGTAGCATGCTTACCTAGAATATACCTATTTACTCGAGATTTGACGACACCTACATTATATATACGGTCTCTTGCAGTTGTGTAAAAGAAAAAATCAAATGCCTTAAAGAATTATCTTTGTGATAAAATCTAGTGTGGAAAGCACTCAAAATAAAATCATAAAAATCATAGGGCCTTGATTTACAAAATACGGGTTCAAAATTCAAAGTGAGTAAACCGTATCATGTAAGGTATCATATAAAAGAGCTTCATTATCACATGCTAAAAGAGGTTTTTTTATTATTTTAACAATGAGTAATTTTCGATGTATGACGAGAAATGTGAAAAAAGAAACTTTTTACACAAAATTGATAGATGCACCTCTATGTTCATGGAACTTCGAATGCCTGGAAACATATACGGAACTTTGACAGATTGTATGAAAATACTCCATGTTATCTATGGAAATTGCAAATACTCAATACAAGTTCCGTATACGACCAAGGCGTCCAAAGTTGAAAAATCGGGCCCCTGTACATGTATATATGCGTGATACAATTATAACAGCTCTAGATCTGCAGTACACCGTAAACGCTTGCGAAAACACTGCATTTTTTTTAATTGAGTTTAACTTGCAATTAACTAAAAGATTTTATACTTTGCTATGCTTCTTAATCTAACAGAGGTTAAGAGGTCAACCTTATTCAATGATGCACTTAAGTAAGTAAGTACTTTAAGTACTTCACTCTAGTATAAATGATTCGAATATTCTAATTTCTTCTTAAAACATTCGTACTTATTATCCACCTCTAATATTCTAGTACTCAACGTGTACGCGGAAAATATCGGTTTGTTTTAACTCAGTAAACTGTATATTTTACCAAAAAAAAGATGTTATTGAAGCGTGTCCCCATGAATGGAACCATTAGCCGCTTTGGCATCGCAAATCCGAAAATGGGTCGTTACATTTACATGTCTCTCTGTGTTTTATATTTTTATATTTGATTTTGATGATTTTGCTCTGATACATTGTACATGAAACGAAATATTTAAGTTAGTTACCATCCATCCATTCATTCATCAGCCATGAAACTTCCACTCGGTCCCTAATATACGCCACTAGTCCTAATAAGTAATGCCAGTCCACCTTGTAGATAGACATCCTAGGCTGCGCTTGCTTGTACATTGTCTCCACTCCAGAACGCCTCGAGCCCATCAGTCATCAGTCTTCTGTGCTATGTGTGCTTTACCAATGTATTCAGTTCTACTATGTAGGTTTCCTCACAATATTTTTTTCACCAAAAATCTAGTATTTTATAAATCAGTAACAAAATTCCTAAGAACTCATCGAAACGGGATTCTGTATAACAATTGTTAATTTATTTCAAGTAGCGCTTGTAGCGTAGTTTGACTAGGTGTTTGTCAGTGATCATCAAAATTAAGCAACGTTCCGCACGGTCAGCATTTGGATACTGACCGCGAGTGGCGCTACCGTGGCTTGGATGACATGTTAATTCCCGGTCCTGGTTGTGTCAGAGGCCTTCAGGAGGCCTAAGAACTCTGTCACCAGGGCTAGCACCCGGCCTATACGAACTTACTTTTATTTATTTCAACTGATTACCTTAATATTTCGCTTCGCTCCTTAATTCATGCTCCTATCATAAACTTGAAAAATCGCCTCGCGCATCTATGCCGTGACCTAACTAACTTTGCCCGCCAGAATAATATTCCAGCTAACTCCATTATGTAAACACAGATTAGGAATATGCTAGAGACAAAGTTACGTTGACGAGTGAGTTATGCATAACTCTTTTTAGCTTTTAAATTTTGTGATATAAATGTTAGTAATATGTAGCTACTGCACTGTACTGCACCAGCCTTTTTAATAGTCCACTGCAGGATGTAGACCTATCCACGCACGGTGATAGTGATAATAATATATTTTTGTTAAAATTTTACGAATAAATCGATTTTTAATTAAGTGTTCATAAGATGTTTATCAACTAAATAACCCTCTTGAAAAAGTTTAGGATTTATGAAGCAGGTAATAACCTGGCTGCATCAATATGGAATATAAAGAGAAAATGCCAAGTCCAGAATGTTGTGAACAAACAAGTGAGGCCGGCAAAACTAACTTGGCCACGCTGTGTACGGACACAATTACACACATGTATACATACAAAACTAAGCCTTGGCTCATCAGTCGAACTATGGCGGCGCAACACCCATGCACTCACACATGTATAAAAAACCGGCCTCACTTGTCTGTTCACGACGTTCTGTCTTGATTTTTATTTGGTATGAGACTTTCCATAGAAAATATTAACGACTCGATAGAAAAAATGGTTTGTTCTAAGTTCTCTATCTGCCATTTTCTGCGCAGGTTTCGTCTATAGGTCAAGACGCCGCTCTATGGGGAATAAATTCCCTTAATTACTGGGATTGGTCTCGAATATCCATCAATTTGTGGCGCGCCCACAAATATCGGATAATGTTGCTTTTTGAGGGTAGTATTTAGCAAATTTGTAGTAGTAATTTGTTATGGGGGTGCGCTGAGGTTTCGGATAGATGAATATTGCAAGCAATAATAGCCGAATTTGATTATATTCTGTTTTGGAAATAGATAACTGTATACATAGTAAATGCTCATAAAAATATGTGCTTTAATTCACTATAAAATAATTAAAGTTTTTTGGTAATATGATGGATTGTTACAAATTTTGATTTTTACGTATTGTATTGTTCTTGGTATCGAGTAGTATGGCGCTACAACTAGGTAGTAGTAGGTGTAGCGCTCGTAGCATGGTTTGTCAGCGATCATCAAAATTAAGCAACGTTCCCCACGGTCAGTATTTAGATGGGTGACCGCGGGAGGCATTTTCCAACTGAGCGCTACCGTGGCTCGGATGACTCGTTAAATTGTAGGTCTCGGTTGTTTTAAACTTTTAGCCATGTCAGAAGCCTTCAGGCGGCCTAAAAACTCTGACACCAGGTCTAGCCACCTGGCTATACGAACTTACTTATTTACAACTAGGTTGAAGCGCTCATAGCAAATAGAGAAGGTGTTTATTAGCGACCAGTAACCACCCAAGTTAAATTTTTGGTATGTTCAGTTTTCGTATGGTTGACCGAGAGTGGCATTTACAAATGAGCGCTGTAGTAGCGCGGACAACATGTTAAATTATGAGTCCTGATTTTTCACCGTTAAGCCCTTTCAGGCGCTTAAAATCTCTTTTTCAATTATTCTTAGATATTGTTTTTGACTCATATTGAGCTTTAAAAATATTTTTTAAGATACAATTTATTGTATTTCCGCATTTAAATAAATAAATAAATAGATATTTTGGGACATCTTACACACGGCCTCTGACCCCAAACTAAGCAAAGCTTGTGATATGGCTGCTAGAGACTGATACACTAGGTACATATACTTATTTTTAAATACATACTTATATAGATAGTAACTAAATAACACCCAGACACAAAGCAAACACTTTATTTCCACATTTATGTCTGTTTACCTTATACGACTCGTTGAAAAAATGTTGCATAGAGTGAAATCTTTGCACCTAAAGCAGACCTAAGTTTGCGATCCATCTCCTCATGGCTCGACTCCACCAATGATTAGTGGCAACGTTACCACGCTAATTGGAACCATCGGTCACAGTCCCGCGAGTGAGGGGAGTCAAGAGTGGGAATGAGATGAACTGATGTTATTACAAGCATTTGGAATTTTGAAGCCTCTGTAATTTGTGTGCCTGAAAAATTTTGATTTTTGTGGAACGTAAGTACATTTTTTTAATTTTCAATAATTAGTACTTTATTCTTATTTGATTGCATTACACGAAGTTGAGGCATCAGATGGATGGAATTGGTAAGTGAAATAGATTGAATGAATTGAATGGCTTCATGGAAGGGTGGCTTATGCCCAGCAATGGGTTATCAAAAGCTGATTATAAGTTCTTATCAGAAAACCGAGAGGTGATGCCTCCCTTAAATAAGGTTTTTAAACAGCTGTGAGACTTTTCAACCATCAACCATAAGACAACGAAAATTTTGTAAAAAAAATATGCACATAAAATTTATAAACGGATACCAATACAGATAAAAAATCTTTAATCCCCGGATTCTTCTCATTGCCTAATACGATTAAGCTTCCAAATGACATTAGCCTATTGGAAGCTTAAAATCCCATTTGAAAGAAAAAAATACGCAACCACTTCGTTTGGCTCGTTACACTGGCACTGCACCGAAAAAAATAACATTTTAGATTTCGAACTCGCAAAAACGCGAACGATTACAATCACCGATTGAATGAAATCGAACGAGTGTGCTTCATTCGTTCGAAATTCGATTTAACTGACGCGCCAAATTGACCAAACCCAAGTGACCGCTGGTCGGAAAAATTAAATTATTATAGAACTTTTACAAAGTATTATTTTTCTTTCGATTTTATGGAAATTTTATAAATATTACATTTATTTGAGTCCGTATTTATCTGGTAGTAGTATTTATCAACAGTTAAAAATCACGAAAAACAAAACTAAAGTTTGTCTATTAAGTGTAAAATACTAGATCGCTGTTCGTCGTTTCAGCCCACCGACTGGCATTTTTTCAGTCATAGTACGTCCACTGCTGGAGATAGGTTTCCCCTATAGATCTCCAAGGCCAGTTGGAAGCAACTTGCAACCAGCGTGATCTTGTCGTTCCACCTTGTGGACGTCCTCCGCTGCACTTGCCGGTAGGTGATCTCCACTCAAGAACGTTTCGACCCCATCGGTCACCAGTCCTCAACATGTCAATCGCTGGGCTATGTCGGTAACTTTGGTCCTTCTACGGATCTCCTCATTTCTGATATTCAAAACGCTAGTATGTAAGCCTAAAGAACTTTTGTGATAAAAAATATAAAAAGTAACGCTGTACCTAAAATATTGTTCAATTGAGTAATTTCCTAAAACATTTATATTTTTTTTAATTGAAATTTCAAGTCAATTTTACATTCGACGTAATTATTGCGCCCCTATCCCACGCAAAAGATGGAGCACTTCTAAATTGTGAACTTATAATGGTAAAGGTCCTAGAGCCATTCAAGAACAATATAACCAATTAGCTTTTAATAACTACAAATGTGGGAGTTGTTAGTATCATTTCCAAATTATGAGCTTGACATTTTGCTGCCCACGTTTGATGTAGTTTCCCCGAGCCGAATTTATCCAAAATAATAAATATAGTTTGAAAAAAAAAACAAGAAACACGCTTAGGATTTTTTTTATATTTATATTTAAATGCATTGTCATCGGTCTTTGATACCTATACTCTATAAAATTTAACTTGATCTCTGCGACAGCTGTCAGAAAAATCACGCTTATGAAGCATTGAGGAAGGAATCAATTGATTCCTTCCTCAATGTTATGAAGTCCTGAATTTCTTAATAGTACAGACAGTACCTGTCAATGTCAGACTTTATGGGCATGCCGATTAGTGATGGGCGACAAATGATCGTGACCACAGACTTATAGAGTTTAAATTAAAATATCGATAGTTTATACTGCCGATATTTTAAATAATACTTAATTTTACTGTATATTTTAATACCATAACATTTTTTACATGTGTAATTAAATTAAACCCGATTATATGTTACATTACCATCAATAATAGTGAAAAACGTCGACAAATACTACCGTTACATTATTATGAGTATTTAATTAATATCATAACATTATTTACATGTGTACATACTTGATCTTAAATAATAGCAAGTAAATAAAATCCAATTTCTCACCTTCAACTACTCATTCGATTTAATTACAACATTGTTTGAAAATCGATTTTTTCCACCACTATCTCAACTCTAAAAATATCAATCTTCTATGTCAATGTCACTGTCGCAGAGATCAAGTAAAATTTTATAGAGTATGGGTGTGTAAAATTTAAAGAAAATCTGATCGCTCAAAATAGGCCAAAATCGAGCTCAAAGGGATTGGTTACAAGCAAACAAACAAGCAAGTAAGCAAACGTACAGGTGAAAGCGTGTTAAAAACTGGCTACACCCACAGAAAGTCATCGGACCTTCATTATTTTTAAAACTTTTATTACGCAATACATCCCGTTCCGTGATACTTTAATATATACAACCTCAGAGCAAATAAAAAATCAAGAGAGAATGTTGTGAACAAACAAATGAAGCCAACCAAAAGTACGCCTCGCCGTGTACAGACAATTACACACATATCCACGTACAACGAAACTACGCCTTGGCTCGTCAGTCGAACTATGGCGGCGCAACACCGACGCACTCACACATTTGTATAAAAAACCGGCCTCACTTGACTGTTCAACGACGTTCCCTCTTGAGTTTTTTATTTGCTCTGAGTATACATCATCAAAAATCATGATCACCTATCATGAATAACTCATCGTCAAAAGTTAACTTCTCAGTTTACTACTGAAAAATGCTGGAAAACACATCTTTTCTTTCCAACGATAGAAATAAAAGAAATATTAAAGCGTCACTAAAATCGAATACATTGTAGTGAATGTTTCAAGAGCAGTATCCAATGTCCCAATTCGGAAGGGAGAGAAAAATGGCCAAAACCGGCATTCTAACTTTTGAACGTACACGTAAAACCAATACGCATCTACCCTCAATTTTACCAATTTCAACCTTAACACGTAACCTAAAGAACTCTTTCTGCAACTTTGAGTGATTTCGCAAAGTTGTTGATTTAGAATTCGATGCACAGCTGAAAAGAGTTGTATTAGTGAGCTTTTTGAAAGGCGCATGTTACGTTTTGGCGTCGAGTCGAAAGAATTAGGAGCATAAAGCGACTGAAAAGGGTTTCCATTGCGATCTATCTGTTGCGTAAATCTTTAGTAAACGAGTCTATGTACGTGGATAGGCGTTCAATGGGCATCACCTATCGGGGTAGCAGGATCTTATAGAGTTTTGGAAAGCTATTAAGGTATTAACCTTGCCTGGGGTGATTTAGAATTTATAGATTGAAACGTATTTAGGCTGTTTCGTCTGGTTTATGAAGCTATTTCTTAGTGTCGGTTTTCAGATTTGATTGCTTTTGTGAGTGAAAAGTAAGGATGATTGGTCTTAAAAATCGACTGTAAAATAGATTTAGTTTATTTAAACTCTCCGAAGAAAAAAGGTTGTATGAATTTGCAGGCCCCGGTTGTGGCCAGCGTACCGGCTGTGGCCATTTTTATGTTTGAAGCCTTATACATAAACAGAATAGAGAATAATTTGTAATAAATAGAGAAAAATATCTTCGTTTTAGGTTCATGTTGTCATGTGATATTATAGCACCGCAATTGTATAGATTTCTTTTTATTACCTTTTAAAACGATAAACAATATTTTTTCTAATCTCTTTTGGAAATTCTTAATCAATAATTACAAATTAGTTACAAATGAACCCCTTAGTAGTACTTAGTAGGTTAGGTCCAAATCACCTCTTTTTACTTATTACCTTTTACGAATGACTTTGTACTTTTGACATTACTGTAAGCGCTGCTTTGCATCGCTGTAATACCCTTTTTGTAACAACAGCTCTCTCACAGTCAAGATTAAAACTAAAATAAATATTGGTACAGCCGACACGGATTAAAATATCAGCCGTGACATCTGGAAACGTAATATTTCCGAGATTACAAATGCTCATCAGTTAAATGCAAGATTAGTTGTGTTTTCTCACTGTCCTCTTAAATAAATAACTGCTATGAGACTGAGAAAGTTTGTTATCAAAATAAGAAAAAAGATTAAGTCGTTTAGATATATACTGATACTGACTTATAATGCTTATGATTTAAAGAAAGAAAATATTGAGTAAGACCTAGAAATAAAACTACAAACATTATGGAATAATAACATCATTATGACCGATTATATAAAATAATATATAAAATATTAAGTTTCAAACTTAAAGAAGTAAAACTTGCGTGAAAATAGGAAGAATTAAATGCTATTTTCATGAACATACCCTTACTTTATGGAAAGCATAATAATTAATTGATCATAAAAGTTTACTAGTATTATAACTACGGGTATTGTTTTCGTACTAACACTAGAATGAGCACTACACGAGTATTTTTCTATAGTGTTAAACGAATGACAAAACAATTCACACTTTAATTTTTTGACGCGCCTATTACCAAATATGCCATTTGCACTTAGTGATTTGTGATCAAGTAATTAATTTTACTTTATTATCTGTTAGATTACTAGTTCACTTGCTGATAAATGTAAACGGCTACATGGGCTGCCCTAGTGTCAGAGATTTTAAGCCTCCTAAAGTCCTCTGACATGGCTAAACGCTTGAACAAACCCACAATTTAATATGTGATCCGAGCCACGGCAGGGCTCAATTGTAAATGCCACTCACGATCCCCCATCCAATGATAAACCATGCCGAAAGTTGCCTCTAAAACTACTAGTAGATAAGCACTAGCAACGCTAGGCAGTTACATAAGTAGCACTTACACTAACACGAGTTGCCTAAAGGCATCGTTTACTCCTGTATAGGTACAAACACCTATCCGCCTATTCATATACAGGATGCTTCTTTGAACAATGGATATAATATTGAGAAGAGCAGAGAGAGCGGCAGAGAACTATAAATATATTTAAGAATATATTTATAGTTCTCTGCCGCCTTACAATCGCGTGGTCGTGGGTTCAAATCCCGGTCCCATACCAATAGGTTTAATGGTTGAATTTCACACCACGGGCTTTGCGGTGAAGGAAAACATTGTAAGGAAATCTGCATATGTCTGTAGAAGAAATTCGGTGGCGTGTGTGAATCCACCAGTACGCTCTGGGCCAGCGTGGTGGATATGGCCCAATCACCCTTCGTGTGTAGGCCTACTTCCTGCAATGGACTATTAAAAAGGCCGGTACGGTACGGTTATAGTTCTCTAACACTCTAATTACGTCGGACCATCACTTCATTGTAAGTGAATCAATTCTGACATTACGAAAATATAATAAGTCTTTTCACTAATACTGTCCGAAGTTACTCAGTTATGTTTGTCGCAATTCAGTTTTGGTTCAGTAAAATAAAAAATATAAAAATTAGAATAAATCATAAAATAAGTCCGTCGTCAATTAAACACCATGCGCATAGGTGGGTACTTGGATAGGTGATTCTAAAGTTGAACCCATAGAAAACGTTGGTTGTAGCGATGAGCACGAGTAGGGACATCGCTAATCCAAAAATATTTTAAGTGTGTGACGTTTAGAAAACACTCTTTATATGTAGGTAAATGTCAGAATACATTCAAAATCAGACACCATAAGTGGCAAACCCAACTATAATGAGAAAATGAGCTCGCAATCGTACCTCGGAGCTCTAAAAAGTCTCTTTACCTCTAAATACCTACCTGCGGCTGTAAATTCAGAAAAACAAAAGAAATATAGTCAATAAATCCCCCGGCAGTGTAATATACGTCTATTAGGGCTGCCAATTGAAGTGCAGTAAATCTCTTGACCACCCCAAATAGGCGCTGTTTTACAGCTTATATACAGCTTATACCCAGGGTTGCCAGTAAAATTGTTTGAACGCCATGCTCGTAAAAGTTTACGTAACGCTGAAACTCGGTTCGTGCTCAAGTCTTGTTTTAGTGTTTGATCCGCCAGGTGCTGCGGAAGGACTTTTAAGAAAGTCTATTCAATCATCGATTTAGTACTGAACTCGATGTTACTGCTGGTGTAGGTGCTATCGAGCTTGCTTTGGTATTGTGAAACTTTATGCCCACTCATTTTATTTTATGGGACTGTAAGATAATCATCATGTTATATATTTAGTGCAGAGATGACTTTATTTTTGCTTAAGTATGTATGTTAAGATTCGTAAGTTAAATATTTCAAATGTGACGCTGATAATAGATCTATTCAATCGAATAGATTTTCCAATGAAAACAAAGATTAACTGAAACCTAAAAATACAAAAAATACAAGCAACCTTATATATCACCTATTCAAACTACGTTACGCAGTTGTAATGGTCACATAACATCTAACATAAAAATGTTCAGGTGTTTTAGTTATGAAAAGCAACTATGTACCTTACGTAGTAGGTTTTTGAAACCGATTGATGATAAGTTTTTTTTCGATATAATCTATGAAAGAAAATTATTTAACTTACAACTTTTTACTAAGTCTTACACTGAAAATAACATGACATAATTGACCTGAGCGAAGCAAAGGATTTTTGATTGGCGGGGATCCCTCAAAATGGGGGAAAATTTTCTGCCTTGCTATATCATCAAAATCGGCAGATAAATAATTAAATACAAGATTGTTTGGTAATCAAATACAAATAAGTTTTGCGAGTATGAACAAAATCGATTCGAGATATAGGCTAATGAAGATTCAGTAAAAATGATTGTACCGCCAGGTCTACCGTTTGGAGAACTAGTATTATTATTTATTATTAAGGAAAACAATGGAACCCTTATATGATCACTTTGTTGTCCGTCTGTCCGTATGTGTGTATGTCAAGACTCTTTATCTCGGGAACGCGTAAAGATATCGAGTTGAAATTTAAACTGTATACGTATATCTATAATTTCTTGCAGTTGTGTAAAAGAAAAACTTCTCAGTTATCGTATAAAAAAGTAAGAGCCGTTTATGTCGTAATAAACCGCATATTTCGACACTCACAAAAATAAAAAACCTACAGGATACTTCCCGTTGATATATAACTGTGAAATTTGGCGAGATCCGTGGTCTCAGAGTACACATATCGGAATAAATCTGAAAACTGTACTTACGTACTTAACGTGTCTTAAATCACAAAAAATAGGGCCTCAAAATTCACAAAATATGGGTTCAAAATTCAGAGTGAGTAAATCGTATGATGTAAGGTATCATACGATTTACTCACTTTTTTATATATAAAAGAACTTCATTAGCACATGATAAAACAGGGTTTTAATTATTTTAACAATGTGCAATTTTCAATGCATGACAAGAAAAGTGAAAAAAAAATAGTTTTTGTCGATGGCTATAGTATAGAGATTTTAACAACTTACTTCCCAATTTTGTGAAATTTTCTGGATTTGTACGGAACCCTCGATGTGCGAGCCTGACTCGCACTTGTCCGGTTTTTTTTGTTTATTTCTAATTGCATTTGCAAATCCCTGAAAAAAAAAAGTAAAGTTAACGGTAAACAGGTAAGCGAAATCGACTGCAAAATCAGAATTTACGTCAGATAGGTAGAAAGATATTTCGTGTCGATGCACCCGATACATTTTTAAAGGCTAGCCAGGGGTGTTGCGGTCTGCCGGTGCCCGATGTGCGGGTAAACCAGGGTGTGTTACGATGCATTCTGACCCGGGGGTGGTACGTGGATAAAATTCCGATTAGCTGATGTGGTGCGGTAAAAGTGGCGCGATTTTACTGCTACATTGGGTTCGTTAAATTAAATGTATTTTTAACAACCTTCTGAAAAGAAGAACGTTTAAATCAACTGCATGCTTTTGTATGTATTTTTTGACCGACGAACCACCGGAGGAGGTATACAATTCGACGCGTATATTTTTTTATGTATAACCACGCATAACTTTTTTTTATAGTCGTCCGATTACAATAATTATTTTTTTTATTGGAAAGAGTATAATTTCGAATTTGGTCCCATTTAAATTTTATTGAAATTGGCTGAACCATTTTTGATAAATCAACAATAATGTGAAAAATGCTACATCGATCCGAGCATAATATTTGCATTCTAGCGATGCGCTCCGGCTTCGCACAGGTGTATTAAACATATAAACATTTATCTTCAATTACTCTATCTATTAAAAAAAACTGCATCAAAATCCGTTGCGTAGTTTTAAAGATAATTATAAGTATATGTGGACAGACAGCGGAAAGCGACTTTGTTTTATACTATGTAATGATTCTGTACACGGGTGAAGTCGGTCATGCTATGTTTTGCAAAAAATAATTATTTCGTCATAGGTATATAGACCTAGATACTTACGTGCTTTTACAATTCCATCGAGGTCAGAAGAGTTATTTGAAACAATTATGTTGTGGTTTCAAAGTTTTGAAGCATTGATTTAAATGATTCACAAGATAGTGAAAACTTTAACAGCGTTTACAAATGCAAAATTGCTAAAAATGCCTTAACAATTTTGTTTTAAGTTTACCAATACGTCGAAATACAGTTTATACGAATCAAAAACACTACAAACCTAATTTTGACGTGTACTTTTCTCAGCATTCGATACATATATTATGAGTACTTAGGTCTAAAGGTATTAACCTCTTAAAGGTCAAAGAGTCCGATACATCAGCAGTTCCCTCCAGGTCGGCCCTCGGGCCCCGAGGCGTCTCGTCTAGGCGCAGATTTATGCCTCAGACTTGCATTCGGACTTGCATGCTTTGTTTCTCGCCTTCGTTGGTCCTGAACTAAGAAAAGGTCTAATGGAGAAGGTGCATGAAATTTTAATGCTTTCAAAAATACAAATGTTTAAAGCGCATGACATTCAACAAAGCTCAAAAGCAGTATAAGGCAAGAGAAGCATAGGTATCTTCTAGGACCGCAAACGCCATCCTTGGTTACAACATTGCTTTCCATCGGGCTAGCTAGTAACCGAATGTAGCCCTTTTAACTAAAGAGGTTACAAACATTAGTCAGATATTTTTCAACGATTTCTACCTATAAAAGAGTCAACGTTGGATGTTCCCGTTAACAGGTACATACTAAAATAAATAACAAATAAATAAACTTTTGGATAGATGAAGAAATAAGTAAGAGGTATCACACAGAGCCAGAAAACACCCGTCGTTTACTTAATTTTATCATTTAACTTGGCAAAAAACTTTTCTTTTATATTTTATCTTATTACTATCATAATAATTGAACCATAGAGCATCCACTGCTGGCATAAGCCTTCTCAAAAGATAAACAATAACAACAGTTTGTAGTGGATATGATTTAGTGCGATTCTGTGAGTTTAATGAAGTCTTCTATCTACCTACCTTGTGCGACGTGCGTCCTACGCTGCCCTTGTTGGTCTCTAGGAAAACTGTTCAACCCTATAAGTCATTTTTTATTAGATATTATTCATTTATTTATATTTATTTTGGCCCATAGCAGCCAGCCAGCCACCCTCCTTCACCACACCTCCTCTTTCTTTCGCCAATTATACGTACCTATCTTTTACTAGGTTCATCTCATTTTATCCAATTTAACATATCCTTATGGTTTCTAGCCTCTAAGTTCCTGTAACTCAGGCACTTCGTCAGATAGTCCGTCTCTGAGGTTATAATTTACAACGCATGCGCGACCCGGGCATCGTCCTATTGTTTCAACAATTCCTGCTAGACTCCAAACCAGCACTGAAATCCAACGGTAGAATTAGAGAACTAAGTACTACGTAAACTAAACACTAAGGGACCGAGCGTTTGAGGCGCCACGTCTGTCAAACTTCAGTGGTGGCACGGACTCTAGCTCCCAATCTAGATTTTGGAAAGACATTCAGTCAGTTCCTGAACATAACTCTGAGGTAACTGTTTAAACTTATCTTTAATTTATGATGCTAAAACATCTGAGTAAAGTTTTACAGCCGAAGCAAATTGTGCGATTTGGGTAACTTTTTACTACCACAGAGTTCATAACTTTAGCTACCTATAAGCGTGGTACTAAAAAATTTAAACTTAAATGTAGATGTTGAATAATTCTTAACTTTTGTGCCTACTTATTTTTAGTATCTAGATCGTTACTGATGTCTAATTTATTAAGAAACTTTATAATCTTTGTAGTCATCATATAGCTTTATTTTATCATTATAGCCATGAAACCACTACCTACTCGGATTTTATCATTATAGCCATAAACACTAATCAGATTCTTATTTAATTCACAAATCAGAATTGTATTTATTTAAATAATATGTATCAGTAGTATGTACTTATAAATATTATTTAGCATCATACCTTTAGAAGTAACATCAGCGGTAAGCCAGTCTTTTAAAAGTAAATTAAAAAAATGGCTTGTCGAGCAATCTTTTTATAGATACGATGAATTTTATAAATGTTTGACATGATTAATTTAATTTTATTCGAATTTCTTTCGATTTATTTTGACAATCGTATTTTTAATTATTAATTTCCATTTATTGACTGTTTATGACATTGTTTGCATTATTATTATTTGATTTTAAACTTTTATTGAAGCTTTTGCTAGTAATTATTGTAATTTAAATTTATTTCATCATTGTATTCAATGTTTATGTATACAAATAATTATAATGTGACGTGTAAATTGTCATTTTATCATTAAATAACTTATGACTTACTTATACCTACTTAGTTTGGGGTCAGAAACCGTGTGCAAGATGTCGCCTAGTAATTTTTTTTTTTTTAAATAAATTTCCTATAATATGATAACAATCTAACCCACGAACTAATCTAACATATCTTTTACACAGGCATCATGCCTGTTCTTATTTTTTTCTGACATTGGCTGCTATTGATGATTCTAATTTTGTTAGAATAATTGTATGAATTGATGTGTATTTTTTGTTGTACTTTTGCGTTATTGTTGCTAATATGCATTCCTGAAATAAATCAATTTCATTCTATCGATTTTCATTTACTCTAAGAGGCAGTTGATTCATAAAGATTCTGTAAAATTGTTCAGTCTGCTTAGCCCTATAAAGTTACAAGTAAGTCATAGCATAGTCACTCAGACTACTTACTTGAAAGGGTCAACGTGAGGTGGTTTTAAACTAATTTATATTTCATTAAAATTAAGTTGTTTCTGTTACAGGTACGAAACCGAGTTGAAAATAGGCCGAGAACGAGATATTACGGTAATTTAAATTACATTGGATTAACAATTTAATTATCTTTGGACTTAAATGAACCCAGATTGACTTTTATTTTCAGAAAAGTTTATTTTCATGTATCTTGCATGTAGAAGATCATTTTTCCTTGTGAAAATCTGTTTGCTAACTAATGATAAGCGAAGTTTTTATTTCACTGTTTACATTAATTTATGTGTATGATGCGCTCAATTTTGAAGTCTTAACTTGACAGATTTTAACTAACTAAAAATATTGTTGTCTTTTTGGTTGCGGTCTATCAGACAAAGAATATTTAAAGCGGTCAAAAAACCTTTAAAATTGGGTCTAGTATAGTATGTTTAAACTTATACTTATTACTTATTTTGTAACGTAGAGTCTTGTTTAATCTGGACCTCGTCTTGGTTTTACTGACCTTTGAGTATTATTACAGTTTTTTTGAAGAACTAAGCAACTTGTATTGTTTCAGCTTTTTAATAGTCCATTGCAGGACTTTGGTCTACCCACAAAGGGTGATTGAGTCATATCCACCACACTGGCTCAGTGCGAGTTGGTGGATTCATATGCCATAGAATTTCTCCTATGGACTCATAATGTTATCCTTCACCGAAAAGCCACTGGTGTTAAATTCTGTACATAAATTACGAAGAACTCAATGGTACGAGACCGGGATTTTAACCCACGACCTCACGATTGTGAGGCGGGTTTTACTGCCACTATACCAGCAACCATAGCAACAGCATAAGCAAGCTTACCTGACATAAAAATTTGTAACTAAATAATGAAAAATTTGAAGGCCATAGAGAAACAATTAAGCTACACTAGCTAATGGAAAGTTCATACGTTACGAAAACTAGAAAAAAATCCGTCTAAAAAGGGTGAACTGCTATGTTAAAACCAAATATTAGCTCAGAACCTCCACTACAATTCACCCGGCAAAAATCCCAGTCAAAAAAAATCGAAAAAGTAAGATTATTGGATTATCTGCTCCAAGTTTTAAGGGAATTTCATCTCTACTGAATAGGAAATACAGAGTAGTCCCAAGTCAGAGCTCGAACCATATTTCAGCTATTTCTAAATATGTACGATCTGAAGTTGGTTTTGAAAAGGCGAGTGCCTCTTCGAATTTACGATTGTATCAGTGTGTGGAATAAAAAGTGCTTTGTTTCTAGGGATAAAAGGTTTAGTTTGCATTGGAGTGAATAGGTTTGTCAGTTTGTATTGAAGGAGTGTGGTACGCGTATGGATTCAATTTGTTGGTTGACGGCAACGCTGGACATAAATAGTAAGCCTTATTAAAACTATTAAATCCCATACACAATAAACGTAACAAATACAGAGCTAATTATAGATCGTCACGTTTAGAACTATTTTAGTAACAATGTGGGAACATACACTTAAAAAAACATATATCGCACAACAAAACATAAAAGAAAATAACAAAACATACAATAAACTTACGAAATGTGAATAAACTTGCAAAGTATAAAATAAACATGCGAGATCTATTTCAAGGTCATTTATGCCGGTCCTGTTGGTATTACTTAACTGCAATTCAGACAGCAAATTCTTGGTGTTGCCAAGTATGCTAAGTTTTCGATATTAGATTTAATATACCTAAATTGAAAATTTTTCGTAACATTTAAAAATATTTTAGCCACTAAGTTTGATTTAGCTTGTACTGTAATACTGTAAAAATTACAATGTATATGTATATTATTGTAAATAAATAAATAAACAAATTCAACTTACGAAACATAAATATAATTACGAAGTATAAAGTAAGTTTATAAAACATAAAGTATTATGATATAATAATTGTAAAAAAGGAGAAATGGAGGAGAGGAAAAAGGGCGAACTTTCTGCTCAATCGCCGCTAAATTAATAAATAAATAGTTGAATGACTACTTGTGCAGAACAAATCCAAATCAATGTGCCTACACAAGTTGAAACGGTCGCCAGCATTAAATATTTATTTTATTCTGTTTTAAGTATTGTTTTATTGTTATAGAGGCAACAGAAATACATCATCCGTGAAAATTGCAGCTACTCTATCACAGTTCATGAGATATCTACAGCCTGGAGACGACAGACAGACGTACACTGGAGTCTTGGTAATAGGGTCCTGTTTTTACCCTCTGGGTTCGGAACCCTAAAAACTATTTCTCTCTTCAGTTATACTTACTATTTCGGTATGTTGCCATAATGTCAACAATATACCTTACAGTCGTCAAAGTCACATATACTTGACCAGAAGTGCCGGCTCGCACATCGAGGGTTCCGTACCAAAACATTGTTAAACTAATTAAAAACCTATTTAGCATGTGCTAATGAAGTTCTTTTATAGGACACCTTTCATGATACGATTTACTCACTTTGAATTTTGAGCCCATATTTTGTAAATTTTGAGGCCCTATTTTTTTGTGATGTAAATAAAAATGTACAGTTTTCAGATTTATTCCTAAATGTGTACTCTGAGACGACACTGTACGGACAACAATGCTTCTCGCCAAATTTCATAGTTCTATATCAACGGGAAGTACCCTGTCGGTTTTGATTTTAGTTCATCAATATACGTATACAGTTTAAATTTCAACTCGATATCTTTACGCGTTCTCGAGATAAAGAGTCTTGACATACACACAGACGGACAACAAAGTGATCCTATAAGGGTTCCGTTTGTTCCTTTTGAGGTACGGAACCCTAAAAATTGAAACATTGCGATTAAAAGGTTAATAATACACATTATTCCAATTCATTTAGAAAAGTGCATCGCAACAAACACAACAGTGTAGTTGATTCACCGCCTGAAGTTCTATAACAGTTCTATTTGAGCTGCAGTCCGTCGTAAATAGCCGCCCAGCGAGTGAATGGAATGCGAATGAGTGAATGAAAGAGGTACGAACGCGTGCAGTCATTAGTCAACTATGTGTGCACAGTGAAAGCAGAAAAAAGTCAATATTTTTGCTGCGTAAAAAATTTTTATTCTTACCAGCCCGTTTGTATATTCAAGATACTTTATTTGTCATAATTATAACACTTAAAAATGCCGTAGTTTTTGTCATAATTTTAAAAATTACACCTACTAATTTGTAACTTTACTACTATTACCATTGATTAAGACAATGATAATGCAACATAAACCTTAGTGATTTTTTTATTGAAAAATTCTAAAAAAATCATATTTAGTTGTCAGTTACTAACAATGACGGTAAAATGAATATTTCACTAAAAAAATTTGGTGTTTGTTAGTTTATTTGTTACTCGTTCACGGAGCAACAAAGAAACGAATCTATTTAACTTTTGCATGAGGCTACATTTTGTCGCATAAAAATCAAAGAATTTTGTGGGAGAGCGCGGGAAAACTTCCATTGAACGAAGTAACTACTTAAACATCAGTCCTTCAAATTATGCATTCATCTGTTATCCCTGGTACTATTGAGATCTGTCATCTAGTAGATACAAGTTAGGTATCTATGATCAGTGATATGGGTCACTTCACAATACAATCTGCTCACGCTCCTCTAAGCCAGCCTTGGATGGAACAACAACGAGCTCATTCATACCAGTTCTAGAGCTTTTGTCTGAAACTGCTCTGACAGACGCCGTCAGTAAGACGATGAATAGAAATTCAATGAAATATTGACAGGATGTGAATTTATTAAAATAAATTTAATAAAATTATTTTGAAACAATGGAAAATTTGAAATAGGCGAGAGATTGTAAATATTTTATGCAGTAACAGCAGATTGTGCATGGATATCTTTTACAAGAATCGAGATGAATAGCATATGATGTCAGATGATGCTGATGAATATCAAATCAATGTTTTAGTGATGTAATTAAATTATCGCTAGATTTAGTTTTCAATTATTAATAGATACCAAAACGTTTCAAATTCTAATGCATACTGATAATAATCAATAAGCATCCTTTTAAAGGCATATTCTATACATCAAAACAAACAACTTTTAAATAATCGTGTAAATAATTGAACAAAAGGGTTGGTAGTCCAGGTTCTCTTGGGTACCACTCGGTGACTTACATACTTATTACTATCGAAATCTTTTTACACTAATGCAACAAATAGGGCCTCGCAATGCTAGTAACATCCAATTTTAAACGAGTGCATTGCTAAACTGTATTGCAAGAAATACTCGTATATAAAACTGCTAAAAATTTAAGATAAAAAATATCAGTTATCACTTTGACTACACTTCACCTACTGCATTAACACTGTGACGCGTCCACCATTATCCTAATGGGATCTAACTGCTCGGCCGTTTGATGGCGTATCACAGCTAATACACGATTTAAATGTGTCTTTTGTTTATGCTGGCTAAAAGTTTATTTATTACTCTTGCTGAAAAATTATACAAAATTGTATAGTAACACAAGTATTAACAACATTCTAGTAGCATATTGAGTTTACACCCAATACTTTCGAATACTACTATTATAGGATAACCTGTTTATTTTTGTAGTTTCATTTTATGTTTCATTCATAGGTACTTAGACATACACTAACATAATTATAAGAGTGACATACACTATTGCATTAGGCTAAGCCTGTAATAATAGTAGTATTTGTAATAAATAAATAATAAATAATCATATTTTGAGTAAATAAACTCAGATGCATTTTGAAAGGGTTTGAAAGGAAATGACGATATGTAGCACAAAGTGACTTTTGGCCACAGGTGAGAAAATAAACTTAGCCGGAGAAAAACACTATAATAATCACAGATAATGTACCACTATTACTGTATGTGTCAAGTTTTTGGAACTTTTGGTGACCTTTGATTGAACACAGTAGCGCTCGCAGCGTAGTTTGACTGTATGTTTGTCAGCGATCATGATTTGCCGCACGGTCAGTATTAGTATTTGGAAGGATAGCCGCGGGTGGCATTTTCCAACTAAGCGCTACGGTGGCTCGGATGACAAATAGGTATTCATTGTCGGTCTTCGTTGTTTTAACCGTTTAGCCATGTCTCAGGCTTTTAGGTAGCCTAAAAACTGACACCAAGGCTAGCCACCTACCGCCCTATACGAACTTACTATTGAACACATTTACTTCAAACCGTTACAGACAGATAAGCCTTTTCATCAAAATGGCAACCCATTCCGACATTTACCATATCCAACATTGCAACTGACCTATAAATAGGTCAGTGCGACATTTGCTAAACAATGGACACGCATTCCTATTCTGTCCACACTCGCACTTATCATTTCAAAGACAGCCCGACAACGAATCGTTCACTCGTTCAATTCGTTCATTCAGAACCCTTTCAGTGGATCGAATGAGACGCTCTCATTCACAAGATCGGTTACAATCAGATAGACAGCTCATCTGAATAATCGATCCGAATGGTTCGATTCACGTCACTATAGAAGCGGCCAGTGTTGTCGTTCGCTGTTGTTCAAAATTCGAACATTTGAATTTGAAAAGAACATGAATGTGGAACAGTTCTGAATTGAATCATGTGCGCTTTATTGAACAGATGTAGATGTTAACAGCTTTTGTGGGCCTCATTCACCTGTTCGCTGGGGTTCTTTTTTCAGGCAAGTTTTTCTATTTATTTTGAAGCTTTGCGTTTATTTCAGTGAATTAAATGCCAACGCAAATGACTTTTTTCCCGTTATTATATGCGCTGATTTGAACTAAGTCGATAATTTAAAATATAGTATTTTTTAAGTTGTAAAGTAGAAAATGGTCAAACGCAAGCTATTTTAGAATTAAGATACACAAAACTTTCTTTGCTTTTCAGACTTCATGAGGAAAAAAGACACACAATTTTAAACTAAACAATTTTGTAATTGACCTCTTGAGCAAAAGTCTTAAATGAAAGAAACGTATAATTATTTTTCGCAAAAAATGGCACAGCCGAATTCAATCGTGAACAAAATTCGAATAATAAAGCTAGAATCGATGTATACAATTTTTAAATTATTTTGATGTTTAAAAACGGCTCAGCTAATTTCAATATACATAATTTAAATTGGAATTATCGCAAGTTTAACCTTCCGAACAAAAAAATATTGATGCAAAAAAACATACATTCAGACGAACATAGAACCTCCTCCTTTTTGAAAGTCGGTTAAAAAAGAATGGCGTGTTCAATACGTCATCACGACACCTGCATCGGACGGCGTGGCGGCGTGGCGTGGCGTGGCAATAGTGCGGAGACGTTGATAGATAGTCGCCATTTGAATAATGCCTCCAGCACGGCGCAATAAAACTATCCTAGAGCAAATTCACCGGTACAGCCAGTGTACGTTCTATTTCTTATTTATTCGTAGAACTTCGAGCTCTTAATAAACATTTTTGATCGATATGATAAGGGTTTACTATTTAGGTCGTACATTAGACGTGAAAACATTGAAACCAAAGCACAAAATATAAAAAAAAAAAACAATATTTGTGTTATATTCATATTCATATTATTTATTGGTATCATAAATATAAAAGATACACGTCACTAACTTATTACAATTACATTCATTATTATTAAAATAATAATATTTTTCTTATAGTAATAACATTTTGCTATGTAGCAAATAATTAAATTAAATTGAATTAATTACAGGTAAATTCAATTAAATTAAATTGCATTAAATTAAAATAAAGAACTAAAATTACTGACTTGAAACATATTATGACAACAAAAAATGTAACGTTGTGTTTTTTATAAACTATAATCAATAGTAATAATAGTCAATATATAATATATTAAAATGAAATAAAATTTCAGAAATTAAATACAAAATTATATTAATGTCAATAGTAACCTTTCAAAAATAGTTCCAATGTCAAAGCACACATCATTATAATTCTTTTAAATTAATTACCTCATATAATAATATCTACTACTAAATATTCCACACTCTTCTTGCAAAGCACTAGTGTTGAAAGTGTAGCGTCTTTGCGACACCTGCATTGGACAGCGCGCCGTGGCCAAAGAAGATATAATAATACTGGCGTGGCATGCCATGGTGTAGCTCGGTATAGCGTAGCGCGGCTTGAGGTGTTACGGTGTAGCATAGCATAGTGTAGCGCGGCGTGACGTGGCACGGTGTAGCATACCATCGTGTAGCGCGGCGTGGTGTGCACGGTGTAGCATGGCATGGTGTAGTGCGGCGTGACGTGGCTTACGTGGCACGGTGTAGCATGACATGGTGTAATGCGGCGTGACGTGGCGTGGCAATAGTGCGGAGACGTTGATAGATAGTCGCCATTTAAATAGTGCCTCCAGCACGACGCAATAAAACTATGCTAGAGCAAATTTATCAGTACCTACAGCCAGTGTATATTCTATTCCTTATTTATTCGTAGAATCTTGAGCTATCAAGAAACGTTTTTGAGGAAAATTTTACCAAAATGTATATTGATCATTAAAGGGATGAAAACATTGATGCTAAATTAAAAAAAAATCTTATAAGAGCAAACTAAAATAGGGAATTTGTAGTATAAAAATACACAACTTTTTAAGTTTCGATGAAACAATAATGGTGGTATGAATAATTAATTGAAAATGTCTTGTGTGTCTGTGTATCTGACTATGCGCATATAATATGTCTATAATACGGTGTTAAACGTCCATTGTCTCTGGCATCTTAGCTGCCAAACGAAGGGATCCATTTTAATATTGTTATATTTTATCATTTTACATGGCACTGCAGCAAGCATTCAGTTTCAAACATTATAACCATAAAATTATGAAATCAGTATAAACATGAACCACATTAAACGAAAAATGCAGTACCAACTCCTTCATCGTTCACTGCAGGTCTTAATTTCTCATAACGTTTCGGTTTACGTCAGATATAAACACAACCGCAGGCTTATAGTTAAACTTCCACTAAGGCAAAACGGAACTGAGATAGATAGAACTAGGGCGAGAATTGTAGTTATAAGAAATTGTTGCAGAAACGTAATGTATGCTTAGAGAAAAACATAACTATTTTTCACAAACAATGGCCGATTTGATTTCAACCGTGTAAAGAATTCGAATAGTTTGCACGGATCGTATATCGATAATTAGCACGTAATTTTCGCATTATTGTTAATTTATCAAATATGGCTCAGCCAATAGGCTATTTGACATCATTGAAAATATTTTATTAATTGTAGTAATCCATACAGATAATAGCCTGAAAAAGAGATATTTCATTTTATTTAAACTAAAATATGTCTAATTTTCGCAAATCGAACGAATAAAATACGATTTTTTTTGATATTTTATCTGTAACGTAAACGCTCTATGAAAAGCGGCAACTCTGGTGACGTCACGTGCTATTAAACGAGAATTTCTCGATTGACTGTTGTTTGTGTAATTTGTGTTTTGTGATTTCGGAGTAGGTAATATTATTGGATCTGTAAGTTACTTTTAGAGTACTTTTTGCCAATTTTTAGATGTGAACTAGCGTATTCACTAGTATTAACTAACGTTACTTACTAGTGAGTGACGTCAAAGACCAGCACCATTACAGAATGTCGTTTTTGGTGGGATCTTGAATATCTATTCTTTAACACTGATTTTCATTGTTAATACAGTAGATCTCTCGGAAATATAAATGTAGTGTGCTTAAGATGTACTAACTAATAATTTAAAACGATTTTCAAAAACTAGTCAAATATCCTATTACGATAAAATTTGTTTGTTGGTGTTGGTGTGTGGTCAAATATAAAAAAAATATATACGCGTCGACTTGTAAACCTCCTCCGTTTCGTCGGTTAAAAAGACAGTTCCGCTGGTCTCACGATTGTTTCGTTTTTGTCGTCGTTGTTACATCCATTGGACATTCACTGCTGGTCATAGGTATCTCCTATAGATCTCCAATAAGACTGGTTGGAAGCGGCTCGCATGGCGCGTTATTTCTGGGGTTTGATGAGGTTATTCGTTCATTTTGTAGCTGGACGTCCTACGCTGCGCTTGGCAGTACGTGATTTACACTTGAGAGTTATAATATACGGTGCTGTGGTGCAGATGGTACCATGCACTGACAAGCACAGCGTAGGACGTCAACTGACTAGAGGACCAACGATATAATTAAAACCGTAGGAACGAGCTGGATGCAAGCCGCTTCGAGCTATGGTTATTGGAAATCTATATGTAGTATGTAGTAGAATCACAAACTACATCGTTCAGCTCAACTCCGCTTTAATGGAGTCCAGGCTTTAAAATATGTATTTAAAATGCACAACAAAAAGCTTAAACCAAGATAATAAAGCAGAGGTCTGTAAGGTTGAATTAATTAAAATATTTCGAGTTAAAATGTGGAACAGTGTGTACATAATTGCATAGAAATATATGCTGATACGAGAATAGCTTTCATTATGTCTAGAGGCGCTTGTGAGAAGTGCGGCCTTGCTACGACGAAAGATTTGTTTAATACATGGTGGATTCATAAAATATAAACCTGGAAAGAAATAAGACTATAACATTCGTGATAACATTCACTCATAGTTTATTTTAAGTTATAAACATCCTACTAACTACACTACTAATGTAGTATAAACAACACTATTGATCAAAATTTTACTATTACAAGATTTATTAAGTTTTGATACGAACAATGAACATGGATTATTTTTAACAACCTGTAAAATCATTGTGCCTATAATCTTCTTTAAAAAAGCTCTATGACATGACGCGGATGCCAAGATTACAATCAAATTGTGAGGCTAGTGTGAACCCCGAAAACAATCTATAATTTCAATGTTTCCTATATATCAAACTAGTTTTTACCCGCGGTTTGGCTCGCATGATATTTTGATTTTTGACGCAATATTATTATAATTTATAGCCTATGTGTTATTCTAATATATAAGCTATATTACTGCAAAGTTTCATCTCAATCCGTTCAGTAGTTTTTGCGTGAAAGAGTAACAAACATCTATACATCCATCCATCCATCCATCCTCACAAACTTTCGCGTTTATAATATTAGTAGTAAGTAGTATAATATCTATGATAATCATAATCATTTTATTCATAACGTTAGTTACATTTATAGTCTACATTTTCTCCTTTTAAAGTAACATTTCGTTTGACAATAAATGAAATAGTAGAACGATTTTAACGATTATTCCCCGTGTTTCTTCTGCTTGGCACAACAAGTAGAGCGAATGAAAATGTTACTTTCCCGTGACACTACTAGTAGTGCTACGGGTAAAAGTATATATATCCCATGACGCTGCACTGTTTCCAGTAGTGTTGCGGGCAATATTTTAACTAGTTTAAATTGCTTCGAAAACGCCATAATAATTATATTGTCAAATCAAGCTAGCAATGGCAGGTACCTATGTACCAAAATACCAAGTTCGCAGCAGCAAGCCGGCACTTCGCGTGCCCCGCTCGCGTGACGGCCTACCAACGCTTTTATGCGTTTTCATACAGTAAGCTACTCCTTAACCTATATAGCGGAATGTAAGCATTTAGTTTCAAGTGTGCCTTAGAACGTTTCTACACTACGCGTAATTATCGCCGTTTTAGTTAACGAGTATTAAAAACACCGTTAATATTTCGGGGTTAGGAACTGTTATACGGTGCGTACCTATAAAGAGAAAAGAGGACATAGGTACTATATTATAGTACTATAGTACTATAATACTATATATAGTACCTATGTCCTCTTTTCGATACAGTCTTGTTTTGATCGTTAGTAGGTAGGTATATCTACCTTGTACATTTCGCTTGCCGGTAGTCTTCATTTAAGAACTTATGGGTCATAGTTTCTTTGGAATATGCGTCCTACCCACTACTATTTCAACTGGGTTATGTCAGTGGTATGGGCCTTATTAGTAACCATCAAGTAGTCCAACGAGGTACAGAGCGGGCTATGCTTAGAGTCTCTCTGCGAGATCGAATCAGAAATGAGGAGATCCGTAGAAGAACCAAAGTTACCGACATAGCCCAGAGGACTGGCAAGTTGAAATGGCAGTGAGCAGGACACATAGCACGGATGACTGATGACCGATGGGATCCTAAAGTTCTCGAGTTGAGACCACGTACCGGGAAACGCAGTGTAGGACGTCGACCCACAAGGTGGACGGATGACCTCATTAAGACTGCAGGATCAAGCTGAGTGCAAGCCGCTACCAAACTGTCTTATCGGAGATCTATAGGGGAGGCCTATGTCCAGCAGTGGATGTCTTATAGCTGAAACGACGACGAACGACGATGTTGGTAACTAACAAACTAATCTGTATCATTCCTGATTTGATCTGGAATAGACACTCCATGCATAGTCCTTTCCATAGCATATTTGCTATAGGTAGCGTTTTTTTGTAGTTATTCAAATGGTCTAAAATATTATTACTATAGTTCAACGTAATTTAAAATAGGAATATTAATAAAATATGTAATATTATCACCCAGTGTGAAACCATCTGCCGCTAACAGAAATGGATGTAAGCATTTAGTTTGAAGCACACTTTGCAGTAATGCACCGCGTGAGTGCGCGGTTTGTACTAATCTATGCCTCTGAGGTTTTATACTCTATCAAAAGAGGTTTAGGATTTAAAAATAATGTGAGTGTAAGCTTAGCGGCGTTTTACTTTCTTACATAAATATAACTTTTACCACGCGAGTTTTAGTGAAGTGAATAGATGAAATTATCCAAAAAAAATTGTCAAAGAGTAGATACCTACGACATTATTATTATATACTACGGGACTAATCGCGCACTAAAATTACGAGATAAATAAATACCTCCTCATCCCGACGTTTCGGCCGAGTTGCATCGACCGTGGTCACGGGTAGACTGAGTCTTGAGACTTGAGTCTACCCGTAGTAGACTCTACCGAGTCTACCCGTAGTCCCGTAGTATATAATAATAATAGGTACCTACGATTACATAGGTAAAAGTTGCGTAGTGAATTTTAGACCACTTATTTGCTTGACAGTGTTTTCTTCAATTACGAACCAATTGAGTAACTTTTTCAATTTTAAGTACTTAGATAAAAATTGTTCTTAAAATTTAAAAATGAGTTTCCGTTAGAAATATGAAACTAAAAATGCTTTGGAAGTTTTGGAACCATCTGTAACCCGTCATCAGATTTTTTTCAACCAATTTGAGTTACACATGTTTCTTAACCGGTCAAATTTTAAGTAATTTTGGTAAAATAAGTGCACGTCTCTCAAATAATACGCTGTGACAGGTGCAAGGACCGTAACGGAGAGTTCACATCTGTCATAAAACTGGGGGCCAATTCTACTAACGGCAGATGAACCTGAACTAAGCCTAACAAGGTTTTCGCCTTATAAATTAAAAACCGGACAAGTGCGAGTCAGGCTCGCCCATCGAGGGTTCCGTACAAACACATTGTTAAAATAATTAAAAACCTGTTTTAGCATGTGCTAATGAAGATCTTTTATATATGATACCTTACATGATACGATTTACTCACTCACCCGTATTTTGTGAATTTTGAGGCTCTATTTTTTGTGATTTATATAAGTTTCAGATTTATTTTTATATGTATACTCTGATATAATGCTTATCGCCAAATTTCATAGTTCTATGTCAAAGGGAAGTACCCTGTAGGTTTTGATTTTTGTGAGTGTCGAAATATGCAGTTTTTTACGTCATAAATGGCTCTTACTTTTTAAACGATAACTGAGAAGTTTTTCTTTTACAAAACTGCAAGATACCATAGATATATGTATACAGTTTAAATTTCAACTCTATATCTTTACGCGTTCCCGAGACAAAAGAGTCTTGACATACACAGACGGACAGACGGACAACAAAGTGATCCTATAAGGGTTCCGTTTCTTTCCGTTTGAGGTACGGAACCCTAAAAAAGCGTCGCACGTTACGTTATATATTTAGCTATAGAACCTTTACTGCTGGACATAGATCTGCCCCATAAAAGTTCATGATTGGACGCAGATCTTATGGCCCTTGGATCGTCGTAGAGTTCTCGAATGGAGACAGTGTTCTGGCAAGCGCAGCATAAGACGTCCGCCCATAAGGTAAACAGATTAACTCGCAAACTCAAACAGTATTGCATTGGGTGCAAGCTGCGATGAACAGGACATCTTTCGCAAAGTAAATGAAATACTCACAAACGCTCCAGTTTTGTCAGTTATACTTAGTTGAATGAGGGTCCTACTTTTGGAGCGGTTTTGGGTCGATTTAAACGTTCAGTGATTGGTCGAGATGGATTGTAATGACATGAATTAAAAGGCTTTCATCGACGGGGAGGAGGTTACTGGTGATTCGATCGAGGTTTTTTCGAGTAGTCAATTTTTTGTAACCTTGATTGCAATTAATTTAGAAGTTATTAAGAAGTAGGTAACATAATTAAGACTGCTGAACGCACTAAATGCAAATTGATTTCAATATTGGTCATGCTAACACTTTATATGGAAGGCCTTTGTTCAAGATCTACGGCAGCTAAAAAAGTAAGCTCGTATAGCTAGCTAGTCTACTTGGACACCAGTGTCCAAGTTTTTAAAGCCGCCTGAAGCCCTGACGTGGCATCATCCGAGCCACGATAGCGCTTATTTTCTTAATGCCGGGGCGCGATCGTCCGTAATCTGACCATGCCGAACGTTGCTTAACTTCTATTGATAAGAAACACACCTAATCAATTTTCAAAATCGTTACAAACTCTACGTTTTATTTTGGTATGATATTAAATTAAAAATCGAGTTTAAATAGTATCACCATCTCAGCAGTATTATTCAATATTATAAAGAAACTACTGTAAAATTGCATCAACGCACGAGTGTAAAGGGAAGTGCACATTACCAACATAATAATTTGTTGGCCATCGAGATGTCTACCTTTCCACTTGCCGCTCGAAATGACACATAATGGTGCACTGGATGAATTTTATGCGATCCCTTTAAATTAATTTTATCGAAGACGTCGTTAAAATTTTAAATATGTGTTGACGTAATATTTTCAGCTGTCTTCAAAACGTATATTTATGTATTTATCATGTCCACTGGGATCATGCCATATCGCTGCAGTTAGTGAAATGATTTGTAAGTGCAATATTTGTATTTTTTCCCGTATTATTAAAAATTGAAAAATGTAACACAAGTAAAGTAACTAAGTATATTTACTATGTTATTATGGGATGTAGTTATAAAGCGCAATTTTTTGATCCACCCGCCGTATTTAGTAAAATTCCTAATTTAATGTAACAGAAATGAACAACATTTAAGGTTTATTTAGACTTTTAGTATCTCGAAATACTTCCTAGAGCATTACAACTTTTAGTGTCCTTTGATTGGATTTGATTTTAGACAGACTTTTGATTTTATCATTTTAAAAATCTACACACAAAAACATTTGCGAAGTAACATTAGCTATTTTACTGACCAACCTCCGTGGGTAGACCTATGGTCAGCTCCAGTGCAGAGGACTACTATAAAGATCAGAACAATACAAGATATGTGTTACAATCTGATACTTTCTGGCAAACAGGAAAACCACACCAAAGACTAAAACCTCCAAAATATGCACCCAGCTTTCGGCTTCTCGAGAACCGATCATCGATCCTCGCCAGTCGACTCCATCAATCACTCCCTCTCAGATGATTGGCGGGATTAGGTAATGAATAACCCGAGTTATCATTATTTATTGGCCACCCTTCTATAATGACTCATTAATGAACTTTGCCCGTGATAGGATCTATTGAGTGTCACTTGGAGATTTTTGGTGATTGTTATGGTGAAATATTGTTTCGGTCTTTTAATAGTGTTCCGCTGGACATAGGTTTATTCACAAAGGATTATTGTGCCGATGCTATTGCTGAATAACGTAACATGGTATTTTTAATTTTTTTGATATGTAATTATAATTTCTTTATTTTAATACTCGTTGACAATTTTAAACTGATAATGACATTGTTATTTTTCATGATACAGATACAATTTTATTTTTGATTTGTATTCTTATATTTTATTTTTTTGTGTACCTAATGATACTGATCTTGTAAAATTTATAAAAATGTGCTTATTTATGTAAATATTTAATTAAGTAGAACTTTTAAAAATTGTAACTAGACGATTCCAAGTGCCTGTATTGTGTCTGAATTTTGACTTTGACTTTGAATGTGAATCTACAAAACGCACTAGGCCAGCGCGCAGCGTGGCGAATATGGACTGTCAAAAGGACGGTACATGTAGAATTGTAGATACTATGATTTCTGTCCATTCAAAGGCCAGGCCTGGCACAAATCGCTCAAGTCGATAAGGCCGCCCGTTCACTACCTAATTTTATGTCAATTGTAAATACTTTGTTTTTTATTTTCTGTTTATTTAGTGTGCACTAAAAGTTATGTTACAGTTTTACGATATTTTTCATTGTAGTGACTCGTACCAAATCTTTGCCATTCATGTCAAACAGTAGTGTATTTACAAGTAACTTAAGCATTAAGCTATAGACGTGGTGGTCAAGAGGTAGTGACACCCACCTTACAATCGTGAGGTCGTGGGTTCAAATGCCCGGTCCCGTACCAATGAGTTCTTTGGAATTTATGGACGGAATTTCATACCACGGGCTTTTCGGTGAAGGAAAACATCGTGAGGCAACCTGCATACGTCCGTAGAAGAAATTCGATGGCGTATTTAAATCCACCAACCCGCACTGGGCCAGCGTGGTGGATATGGCCCAATCACCCTTCGTGGGTAGGCCTACGTCCTGCAGTGGACTATTAAAAAGGCTGGCACAGACCAGTACATTACGCTATGTTTAGTTTGAATTGTCTTCCAATCCGCACTGGACCAGCGTGGCGGGTATGGTTAATTACTGTCTCAATTTCTGTAGTTACAGAAGATATTTGAAAATAATTAATTAACATTTTGTTTTGTAATCAACTGTGAACAGCATACATTGAGTCATAATTAAATGATTCGGCTGAATCATATTTTTTGCCAAGACTTCAAAATCGCATCACTCTCGAATTCGCTTATGTGAAATCAGAATCATTAACATATTCTCCGAAAATTAATAATCGCGGTTAATTATTAATGCATAGATCTTTATAGGACGTCAGTCTGTCTGTCAAACTGATGGATTATTCCACATCGCTGACCCCAAGTCAGTCGTGACTCATGATTTTGCAATGTTGGTACGCTAGGTTTGTGGGATCTCTCGTTAATGTATTAGGTTATTTTTATAAGGTTATGAAGTTCTAACACGCATTACTTATGTATGAGCAATATTGACGCAACATGAATTACTTCGCTTACTGTTAAAATAAGATGTGTAAATTGCAGGTATAACCGTAAAATACGAAAAAATAAATCAGCCGTCTGCAATAAATTATATCCATTTTGGTAGATATCGTTTCTAGCCATAAGACCGCCAATTCTCAATTGCACGTTGTTGACATTTTCTTCCTGGTGTCATAGGTACAATAGAAAGTTATCAATTGGATTCTATCATTAATCTGGATCCGGATGGCCGATGGGGCCGGAAAGTTCTCAAATGGAGACCACGGACCAGCAAGCGCAGCGTAGGACGTCCACCGACTAGGTGACTGACGATATAATAAAAAATCGCAGGAACGCGCTGGATGCAGGCCGCTTCCAACCGGCCTTATTGGAAATTCATGAGGGAGGCCTATGTCCAGCAGTGGACATCCTACGGCTGATAGATAGATAGATTAATCTGGATGAAATGTATGAAACAGCTTCTTTCTGCAATTTCAAGGTAGATTCCACAGTAAATATTGCTGATATTACAAACATAGTTTAATTTTATTCTGGTCATACCCTTTAACCTTTAAAGGGTTTACAGGATTTTTATAGAGTAAATTTCACTGGTTTGATCAGATTTTACCTATATCTTGTGAAAATGTGTGCTTTGAAACCCTAAAAAGTAGCTAAAGAACACTAAAAATCAACATGCCTTTGTGTATATTTAAAAAGCTAGAACGACACCAATTTTGCCATGCAATACTGCATTCTACCTGAATCCCTTTGACTACATTTTTGGTTGGTAAACATTTAAAAAGCTGAAATATTCAGTAGATTTTTAATTTGATTCAGTTAGTGTGGGGAACGCAAAAATAAATGGCAATTTAAAAACGGAACGCTTGCACTTTGAGGTTGCCATGATGAAGAAAAAGTCGTTGCTATAGAAATAACTTACGAGTTTGAACGTACGAGTTTTGAGTGAATACATAGATGGTGAGATTACGAAAATACTAGGTCACTTTTAGTACTACGTCACTTTCGGTGTGAAATAGTTTAAATAAAGAACGAAGAGTGGTTTCATTCAAGTTCTAAATTGGAACAGAAAATAGCTTTGGCGTGATTGGAGTACCTAGGTATTTTAAAATCATCGCAGAGTTGAACTATTTTTTGTTTTGAACAAACTTTCTTATATTGTGTTTTCATTGAAATAGTTTTAAGTTGTGAACTAGTGATACTTCGAATTGCGAATAGGTACCTACTTACCACAAAATTAAGAGCTGAGGTGGTCTGTAATTTTCCATACAAACGTATTGCGCTGTTTTCTTTCTGGAAAATGCTTTTAGAGTTACAATTTTTTGCCATAAAATTAAATTTAGCTGTTTAAACTACCCTGTCTTTTCATTTTTTTGATAAATTAATTATCAGGCAAAATATGATCCTTCAAAGTCTCAAAAAAATTCACCATTTTTACCGACGTCTTTAAAGACCCACCAGAATAAACTTATTAATTTCTAACAAATTATGAAATGACATAATCATGAACACACATTTTTTGTAAATTTTGACATAAAAAAATACTTGATTAATTTAGTTTTTGATGAAGAAAACAGCGTAATACGAAACGTTGTTTTGCCAAGATTTTTGTAGGTATAAATTGCTCTGAGCTGCAATTGTCCCTATCGCACGATGCGGAGGTAGGGTTGAGATGAGGGAGGTTCAAACCTATACGTACACATGCACTAGGGATGTAGTAATAGACGATATTTTTGTCGATGCTCTAGTGATGTCCATCGATATCGATGTTTATTAAAAATATTAGTTAATTTTTTAAATCTTGTAATTTTACCGATGTATCTTTGTTACTTTTGAAGAAAAAGATCTTATGTATGGAATATATGCGTTTAGTTACTGCGACTTATTGCAGCGACTACACAAATCTGTGTAGTAATTTTTTAGTTTATATATATCGTGTTGTATCGGCAGACATCTAAATGGTTTAGGTGCAGAATGACCAATTCTCATAGTGCCCAACTAATCCGGGAATGATCAATTCTGCGAATGCTTAATTCTATTTAATTTAATTTTAATTTTATGGCAACATAATTTCAATTAAGAATTTCTTTAAAAAAACTTACTATAAGAGATTTGTGTATTTGTTTAAAATAACCAAAACTACTTTTTTGATAATAAATTAGCTAGATCGCAAATTTTACGTCCTCAACATAAATTCAATATTCGTGTAGTACAGGTAAATAATACTTTGTATCATCGAAGTTCATCTAATACAGCCATAAAAGTGTACAATAGTCTACCTCTTCACATAAAATTTTTAGATGCAAACAAATTTAAACATAGCTTAAAAATGGCTCGCTGAAAATACCTTATATAGCATGAAATAATATAATAAATGTACAAATTCTGACTGATAATTATGATCTCATGTGTTACGGTATATAGGTCTTTATGTCATACTTAGTTATGATAATATAATACATATATTATGTTAGTTGCTTCAATAGTAAAACTTGCCTAGAAATTGTGCTTTAATTACCGGTGATTTTTTATAAGAAAATGTGATTTTACCATTGGAAATTATTTTGTCATTTTGAAAATTGAGCATTTTTAGAATTGGCCATTCATAAAATTGGGTATTCGTAAAATTGAGCATTCTTGGCATAGTTCCATTGCCATTATTCTTACTACTTCATTCATTACATTATAATACTGCGTCTAAGCCGAAATAATAGTTCTAATTAGGAAAATCACGTGCTCTCTAAAAATGTATTATAACTGTAACATATAAATCTATCCTTAGTCCACCTAAGCAAAAAACGTTCTATGCTTGCCAGTACGTGAGATCCATTCGAGAAAACAGCCCCATCGGCTATCCGTTCATTGAACTATGTGCCTTGCCAGCTGTCATTTTAACTTGCCAATCCGCTGAGTTTTGCTAAAAAGTTCAATTAGAAGTGCTTTCAATGCTTTAATCTAATAATAATTGTGGATGTTCTATCCGGTATTACTATTATATGTGCCCTACCCACTGCTGCTTTAGTTAGCTAATTGTTTCAATTTTTTAAACGTCTTTAAAGTAGAACCAAAGTATGACAAGCTGTTCTCTAAACAGTAAACCTCGCATTTGTTTAATTGAATCCTCATTTATTTTTATACTATGGGACTAATTTCGGAATGCAAATACGGCTGTAGGTACCTACAATATAAAAGGCAAGAAGTTTTAGATTAACGAGACCCTATTACTAAGACTCCTCTGTCCGTTGGTCACTAGGCTGTATATCACGAACCGTAAAAGCTAAACAGTTACAATTTACACAGATTATGTATTTGTTCCCACTATAACAACAAAACTAAAAATAGAGTAAAATAAATATCTCCTTCAACCGTGTAGGTACAGAATTCGCGAATAGTGCGCACGGATCGATTATTGTTGATTTATCAAAAATGGCTCAGCCCATTTCAATAAAATTTAAATGGGATCAATTTCGAAGTATATTATTTCCAATGAAAAACATTCTAACAAAGAATTATCAAAATCGGACTACTGTGTAAAAAGTTACGCTTGGTTATAAATAAAAAATATACGCGTCAAATTGAGTACCTCCTTCGTCGGTCAATAAATAGAATGAAATAAATATTTTTTCATGCCATACAACAGACGTGATTTTTTGCACGATTTTTATTAATGTACACAAAAGGTAGACGCTTGAAATATTCTCAGAATATTTAGTAATATAATATATCATGTATATAAATGTATCAATTTAAAAAATATATAATTGAATCGAAATAATTGGCTCTCATACGGTATGAAACCTTTCGAGCGCGAGTCCAACTTGCATTTGGGATATTTATTATAGACCGTAGAAGAACGACGTAATGTAAGATATTTCCATAAAAAAATAATTAATTTATACTTTAAAAGAAGTAATTTCAGTAAAAATATATTAGGTAAACTGCAGCGCCTACAGATATCATATATCCAATTGTATATGATGTTAGTTAGGTACATTTTACGTTTTTGTCAAACAATAATAATTTGAAAGAAAATAAATAAGCATATAAATAAAAATTAACCCATGTCACAAATAATGTAGCTTCCTAATGGCAGAAAAATAAATAATCTTTAAAATAATTGATCTTTTATCTTTTTGTTTGCTATCGATCGCCTATCTACCATACCTACTAGGTAACCAGAGCATACGTAGAATACGCGCAAGATAGCTCTACGTACGGCCAAAATCAGGAACCAATTCAATGCTGCCAGGGAATACAGAATACTAGTGATATAACGTACGTGGCGCCACGACTCGCGCGCAGAGTTATCTTGCGCGCACCCTACGTAATATCATATTTTGCTACAATTCAAAATAAAATATCGGTCGGCCAGCGAGTTCGTTGGGGCGCAGGTAGGGTGCGGGGAGAGTTCAAGCGCAGTACGCACACAAATACAATTGCATCACCACACACATTGAAGCTCCCTGGTTTGGGCGCATCGCGACGGCAATAGTTTAGTCCAAATACCTATTTCTCAATTTCCTCGTCACTAGTATTTCGCCTTAATATCGAATGAAAAACTGTGACTGTTTCTTTTTACGCTAATTTGAATTTTATTGGCTCAAACATACAATATGTTGTTTGCAAAGTGTGTTGTTTTGACTTTCAGAGATCTACGAGAATAAACAACATTTTCTGTGCAATTTCAAAAAAAACTGTTGTTACATAATGTGTACATGCTTTGGGTAGACTCAAAGCCGAAATTGAATTGTTCATATAGAAGAGTATAAAAATCTCCTAAGTTCCGTGCACATGGCAATGTTCACACCTTTTATAGTGTATTTTTCTTGGCTTCCTCGTTTTTGCAGCGCGGAGATGTTTGCGCAGGCGGTTTTCAGCCAGTTATTCGTAAAAAAGTAGCATCATTAGTAAGGAGTGTGCGAGGAAGTCACAACTCTATCCTGAAAACAATGGTGGAGGACTTTCGAGCGTCATTGCTGAGGCATCTCGTGCGGATGATAATGTGTGGTGAGGGACCCGTGTTCGCATGAAATGCCTCACAATGTATCTATATACTTGTAATGATATTTAAAATACATTAATTCAAATTTTTTTGCAATAGAATTTAAGTACTAATATAGTCCATAAGTTTTATTAACACCGTGGACCATAAACCACATAGGTTTGAATAAAAACATATTTGATTCTGATTTGAATTTGTAATAAATTCGAATAAAACGACCAAATAAATAAATAAATAATAAATAAATATTGGGGGACATCTTACACACGGTCTCTGACCCCAAACTAAGCAAAGCTTGTAACATGGCTGCCAAAGACATCAATCTTTGGCAGCAATATGTATATGTAGTATATCAATACTACATATACATATTTTTCAATACATACTTATATAGATAGTATCTAAATACACCCAGACACAGAGCAAACACCTATGTTCACCGCATAAATGCTTGCCCTGGGTGGGAATCGAACCCACGCTTCTTTGATCCAGAAGTCAGGTTCACTAACCACTGAGCCACCGAGGCAGTCAAAAAATACTTAGCTTCACGTGTAAGAATCGTCAATTTCCGTACGCCCGCAGACTAAAATTAATATTTTATACTGCATTTATTTTATAACAGGTGATTATGATTGATTCAGGGTCTTCGCGCACTGCCCGGCCATGGGTATTAATTAAGAAACTAATGGGTATGAGAGAAAAACGATGAGTGTTGACCTCTGGTATGGTTGGCAGAAAAAACGTTTTTATCCAAATAAAAATGTGTTGAAAGTTTCTCTATAAGCTCTGTGACTCATTGACCGGACAGTTGAGTGAGTCATGAATAAGTTAAATAAATTAAATAATAAACAAATAAATGTTGGGGGACATCTTTCACACGTCTCTGACCCCAAACTAAGCAAAGCTATATGGCTGCCAGAGACTGATATACTACATATACATATTTTAAATACATACTTATATAGATAGTACCTAAATAACACCTAGACACAGAGTATACACCTATGTTCATCACATAAATGCTTGCTCTGGGTGGGGATCGAACCCACGTCTCTTTGATCAAGAAGTCAGGTTCACTAAGCACTGAGCCACCGAGGCAGTCAATATCTGTGTACTGTCTCTGTTATTTAGAAATATAAAGTTACTTTTTTGCGATAGGTAGCTTTTTAATTACTAACATTGTATTTAAGTTTTAATACGACAATTAATAAAGTACGTGTAAATCCGAATAAATAAATTTGGAAATTGAATTTTGAGTCAAACGAAGGTATAAATTATATATTTTTTGAAGTAACGATAAACATCAGTTTTTTTTTTTTTGATTAAAAAAATAAACACACATTATAAATATAACACCTTCTGTTGGAATACACTTGTTGTATTCTTGATAGATGGTTGGAAAAGATTGTTCTATAATTTCATTATTGTTTTATTTAACATTAATTTTGTCATATTTTATTTTTATGTCTCATTATGTAAGTTTTCTACCAGCGGTACTCTCACGTATAAAGCTGCGTTCACACCGCTCCGTTATGACATGGGCGTTATCTTATTAACAATCTGAGCGCGTCAAACATCGCGCCTTTGTACCATGTACACGGCTATCATATTACACACAGTAAGGAACAATAGACGCTATATTCATAAAAATATGTTAGAATTGTAATTGATTTATTTTAGAATTTTGACAGAAGCTTGACAAGAACATATGCATAGTAATGCAGATATTATGTTTGTTTCCATACTCTACATTTTTATTATAAATAAGATCTTGCAAAGTGAGACCAGACTGTGTGCAGTAGCTCAAAAAATCTATTGAAATATATGCTTCATTTGAATGGAATTTTATATTTTTAAGGTTCCGTACCTCAAACGGAAAATACGGAACCCTTATAGGATCACTTTGTTGTCCGCCTGTCCGTCTGTGTGTATGTCAATTTATCTCGGGAACGCGTAAAGATATCGAGTTGAAATTTAAACTGTATATTTATATCTATGATCTCTTACAGTTGCGTAATAGAAAAACTTCTCAGTCATCATATAAAGAAGTCAGAGCCGTTTATGTCGTAAAAAACCGCATATTTCTACACTCACAAAAATCAAAACCTACAGGGTACTTTCCGTTGACATAGAACTATGAAATTTGGCGAAAAGCATTGTCTCAGAGTACACATATAGGAATAAATCTGAAAACTGTACATTTTAATTTAAATCACAAAAAATTGGGCTTCAAAATTCGCAAAATATGGGTTTAAAATTCAACGTGCGTAAATCGTATCATGTAAGGTACTCGTATCATATAGAAGAGCTTCATTAGCACATGATAAAACAGGTTTTTAATTATTTTAACAAATTTCGATGAAAAAAATGATCAATGATTTCGATGAAATGTCGATGATGATGATGAGTATTAGAGATTTTAACAAAGTACTTCCCAATTTTGTGAAATTTTCTGTATTTGTACGGAACCCTCGGTGTGCGAGCCTGCCTTGCACTTGTCCGGTTTTTTTATATATAAAGATTATGTTTAGTTGTCAATGTTTTTTATTTTTTATTTCGAATAGGTTCGCGTTTGACTACACACTGCCTGATGTTAAGCAGATTTGCGGTCTAGGGTGTAGCACGCTCACCTAGAAGATACCTATTTACTCGGGATTTGAAGACACCTACGTTGTATAAGTACTTTAACGGGAAGACAGACCCAGGCAAAGCGTTCCACATTCCGGCTGTTCGTATGAGGAATGAGGATTCGAAACGCAATGTGGTTGTACGGTGGTATTATCCATACTGTATGGGACTCCATACGTGTGCCAACACCCGTGTGACTTCACAATGAGCATTACTGTGCGTTATTTTACTGTTGTCTTGTTCTAATCCTGTTACGGGTTGTTTGTGAAGTGTGTCTTAGTGACGTTCTTGATGAATAATGTTTTTTAATCCGGAAAATAATTTTTATTTTTTTATTTATTGCAAACGAATCCAAATATCGCTTGTGTTTGCGTCAATCAAAAAGAACCTGGAATTGAATAAATATTTTTAGTGACCAAAAAATACATCATAATATGCTAAAGGGCGTCCAGAGGTTTATTTAATAAGAACCTGTTTACACAATATTCGAGAATTCGTCATAATATTTTTATTTTAGTTTAGACTTTACGGAAATTCATATTCGTTGCAAAATATCCTCGTGGATTAGGCTTTTTACAGCCTGTAGACAGTTATAATGTAATTATAATAATACATCATTAACTTTTTGTCTTCTAGAAGGAACAGCAAAGCTGTAATAATTATTGAAAAATAAAACTCTCCTCGCGACACATGGTCATCTGCTGGCCCTGCCTACTTAGCCGAAAGAATTCGTATGTTCCATACAACATTGCAACTTTGAATCGACAAAATGTTTGAAACAGCGGTTTTTTTAAATTCCAGGTTGGCCCTGTATTAAAATTGTTTATTATAATGGTTTAAATCACCCATTTTCGACTTAGTAGATGCTCCAGTGTTGGAAAACCCTGTATAACGCAGGAGAGCAATATAAGTACAAATAACCCAGTTTATCTGCAGCACGTTTATGAATACCACCGTTTATTTATTGTAATAATTCTATGCTATTTAACGTTTGAGTGATAGTACGGAGCGTTGTTTCTCATAGTGCCTAGACTTTCCCATCGTTACTGCAAGTCTTCATTTTGCTTTCACTGCTGCACCACGACAGTGCTGTGGCAAAGTTGTTGTGAACTATGGATATGGCAAAATAATGTTTTGAAAATATATCTGGATTTAGGCCTGACTAATATGTAATAATTAGCGTTACTAAAAGTAATACCTACTAATAAATAAAATATAACTAGATACAAACTCTCAAACTATTTTAACAACGTCCTGTTTACACAGGGTTATTTCTAATCATTTAGCATCCTTTTAGGGGCTTATTCTGTACATCAAAACTAACAACTTATGTTCAACGACTTTTGTCAAATCTCAAAAAAAAAGTTTGTGTTCCATAGAAAAATATCGTTCACCCGCGACAAAACGTATGGAACAGCAGATTTTTTGAGTATTGACAAAAGTCGCAGAACAAAAGTTGTTAGTTTTGATGTACAGAATAAGCCCCTAAAAGGATGCTAATTGATTAGAAATAACCCTGTATATATATTTTTATTGATAATTTACTCAACACAGACTCCAGGGTCACACACAGAGACAGAGACACATATGCCAGCCATCGCTCTCCTCGACCATGTTTGAAGGAGAACGACCCGACACATGATGCCTCGATAAAAAAACATAAATTTCATCAATTTCTCACATCAATCCAAACAACATTTGGGTACATTAAACTCGTCCTTAGTAATTAAATTGATCAAAGGTAATTTACCGTAATCTACTATACTTCACCATATTTTACCGCATTACTGGTAATAATGAGTGAAACCTATATTTCAGCGGATTGGCCACACATACAAAACCATTTTAACTTGGGAAACTTAAAACACTTCTCTTATTTCTTTGACGGTTAGAAACTGCTACGCACAGGCAGCCTAGGTCGTGATAGAGACGCAAGATTTAAAAATTTGAATCCCTAATGCTCTTCGAAAATATTGCCGCATCATTATGTTCTATACTCCCGATGCCCCTCTTACATCTGACCCGGCATCACCTCGTAAAATCGAGGCTCATGCCGGTTCATGTCGACAATAACTGGCAACCGTAACCCAAAGGTAATTTACCGTAATCTGCCGTACTTTACCGTATTTTACCGCACTTTGCCGCATTACCGGTAACAATGAGCGCGATTTATCTTCCCGCGGATCAGTCGATACCGGTTTTTAAATCGATGGAGTGATGGAGATTGGGGCTTTAAAAGTTTATGATATGACATGCCGTAAAGCGGACTCATTACTTATGGTATGATAGGTACATACCTACAGTTTATTCATCAACGGTATCTAAAGCTAAAATACATATTTGTAGGAAGAAAAAGAAAGACATACTTACATACATACCTCAAGTCGAAAGTGTTCGATTAGTGTGTGTGACCATTGATGACTTATGGCACTGAAACGTGGACTCTTACTATGGGCCTTATTGATAAGCTCCAAATAGCCCCACGAGCTATGGAGAGGGCTATGCTAGGAGTCTCTCTGCAAGATCGAAACACGAATGAAGAGATCCGTAGAAGAACCAAAGTTAAATTGATTGGCAAGTTGAAATGGCAGTGGGCAGAGCACGTAGGACTGATGACCGATGCGGTCGAAGAGTTCTCGAGTGGAGACCACGTACCGGCAAGCGCAGCGTAGGACGTCTACGTAAGCCGCTAATAACCAGTCTTATTGGAGATCTTCAGCAATGGACGTCCTTTGGCTAATGGATGAAGGAAAGACATTGCAAGGTAAAATGAAAAAGTTTGGGAAGACATCTCATCACTTTTGTGAATGCGGAACTGGGCCAACCAGTTGGATTATGGCGAAATGCCGTTTGCTTTAGCAATTTTAGTAAAAGGATATATTTGTTGCTCTTTAGTAGTGAGATATTTTCACACAGACTTACTTGATTAAAAAGGGAATGAGATTTTGTGATATCAAAAATTTGTCGCGAACCAGGCCTTGAAGCTGCGTCTCCGTATCACCGTCCCGATGCTTTCTCAATTAAGCTACTTTGCTTCTTGACGCCCACGCCAAATATGTAAAGTATTTATCATTCTACCAACTTATAGCGTTGGTGGCTTATCTTCTAGCTTTTTGATGCAGTTAAACATTGCAAGAAAACTTCACGTATCTGAATCAACCAACTCAATTTTGGTCCAACGTGATGTACAAAGCCTCATCATCATCCAAGAGTAGATCTATATTAAAAAGTGGACTAGCTGACACAGTCTTTATAGGATAGCAATTACCATTCCCCACCTAAATATATGCAAAGTCATATGCCTGAGGCGTATGAAATCTCGCAATTCGCTGGGTAATTTACGAGTTGAATCGCACCGTGACTCCGCTATTCGACGGGATTTTTTTAATTTTCCTCGAGCCCTGAGTCGACAGCCGTGTGAGACGGTAATTACACGTTAGAAAGTAGGTTAGAGGGCGCTTATGGTGAAAAAATATTACGTCATCGGCAGGGCTTTGGCACTTTGGCGTGATGAATACGGTATTAGGAGTTCAATTGTGTCTCAAAATACGCCAAATGCTCTGTTCAATAACAACCTCCTTTGACAAACAATGAAGCTCTGGTTTGTCAAAGTAGTATTGTATCCTTACGGTTAAATAGTTGTTTCTGATTGTTTTGACTAAAACCTCTATAAAATTTGACTTGATCTCTGCGACAACTGTCAAAAAAATCACGCCTATGAAGTCCAGAATTTCTTAATAGTACTGACAGTACCTGTCAATGTCATACTTTATGGGGATGCCGATTAGTGATGGGCGACGAATGATCGTGACCACAGAGTTTTAGATAGAGTTTTAATTAAAATATCGATAGTTTATACTGATGATATTTTAAATAAAACTTGATTTATCATTAATTTTATTGTATATTTTAATATCATAACATTTTTTACATGTGTAATTAAATTAAACCCAATTATATGTTACATTAGCATCGATAACAGTGAAAAACGTCGATAAATACTATCGTTACATTATTATGAGTATATAATTAATATCATAACATTATTTACATGTGTACATACTTGATCTTGAATAATAGTAAGTAAATGAAATCCAATTTATCACCTTCAACTACTCATTCGATTTCATTACAACATTGTTTGAAAATCGATTTTTTCCACCACTATCCCAACTCTAAAAATGACAATCTTCTACTGTCGCAGAGATCAAGTTAAATTTTATAGAGTTTAAGCGAAGGCCTATGTCCAGCAGTGGACCTATTACGACAATCTTTTTACGACTATTATGAAGGTTTTCAAATTTTAGTACCTTAATTTCAATGCGTAAATATTTATTAGTTTCTACTTCTGAATACTTACGGCTATATCGCTATACCTGCTCTCGAAAGATTATGTCTTCTTCCGTATACAATGTAAGAAAAAGTATTACTTTATACCAAAACATACTCTTACAAAAATTGTAAAACTTCCGGATTAGCTCGCTACTTTAAAAAACTTCACAGGGGATTTAAAATTGCAAAAGTTTGTGAAGCGTACTTTAACGTATACTGTATGCATTTATACAGTTCAGAATAGCCCTCAAGGCGGTGGCACAGTAATTGAAGGTGGGTCGCCCGTGAAATCTTGACAATGAAGGGAATTAGTTTTTGATGTGATATGGCCTTAAGATTGTCAATAGACGGTAGTGTGTACAAGCTTAAAATTATATGGTTGTCAATTTGATTGAAATATTTAATTTGTGTTTGATGAATTGTGTAGTGAATTTGAAAATTAGGTAAAATGTAATTTTGGTGATGTCTTTCCTTGAATTCAATGCAGGTTGTCCTGGGTTCAATTCCCAGACAACAGAAGTACCTATTTGGGTGATAAATATTTGAATTAAAAAATATTTATTGACAATAGTAAAAAACATTGTAGCAAGTACATAAGTGATATTATGTGGTAAGGATGAATAGGCATTTTTAGGTCTGGATCTTAGTTATCTTCATGTGTATTTTGTGACACTCCCAACACGAAATTATAGTTAGCTGGGAAGCTATGAGTGTGAATCCCTTTTCTATTTCTGTCTTATTGATAAGGCAGATTGATTAATTATGACTTTAAAAGAAATAATGACACAATGACTGAACATTGATATTCTTTACCTTAACAAAATTAAAACACCAATGCCCAATGGCAATCTTGTAGGTCTATAAAATTTCATTTATTTTTTTCCCCATGGAATAATTTCATCAACTATTAAAAAAAAATACATCAATCCATTCATCACCCATATGATGTTCACTGCTGGACAGAGGCGCCCTTATAAATTTCCAATAACCTCGATTGGAAGCGACATGCATCTACCAAATTGTTACAGTTTAATTATATCGTCAGTCCACCTATAATAAATAAAAATAAAAGAAATAACTTTTTAAACATTCAACAACACAATTGTATTTATGTGCCAACCCTAAAATGTCGTAGGTATTGAAATGTCAAATGTTTTGTCAAAGGATTATTTGGGCCCTCAAGATGTTCTTATGTCTTTTAATGAACTTCTTATAAAACATACATCAGATTTGTCAACTTAGCTTTGAAAAGCTATTTTTTCTAGAGTAAATCCAATTTATTGAGATGAAAAAGCGCAGTGTTCTTTCTTATAGAAATAAAAAAAGCTTAGATATTTATCTAAGCGAAAATGTTTGATTATAAAATCGATATTAAAACTGCAGGCTGAAAGGATGACCTCATTAAGACCGCAGGATTGCGCTGGATGCAAGCCGCTTCCGACTGGTCTTATTAGAGGTCCATAGGAGAGACCTATGTCTAGCAGTGAACATCTTATGGCTGATGGATGTATGGATTAAGACTGCGTGTCCATCAATTATTATTGTTACTAGGAAAATTATGGCACTCACTTATTCATTAGATTGTCTCTTTTCTTTTATTGATAAAATAAATTGATTGGATAATTGCAGCAAAAAGTTGCAATTTTTTTTAAAAGTGCGCTACTTAAATTCATGGTCATTATTTTAATACTGCAGTTGTTCAAATATAAGCAAATATCTTGAGTAGGTAATTAGTTATAGATAAATTGCAACTCAATAAAATACCTATCTGTTGGAAAGTGTAACTATATGTGAATAACACTAGTGTTTTTGTTTTCGAATAAATACTATTGGTAATTAAGCAACGTACAGTCAGTATTTGGATGGGTGACCGCGGGTGGTATTTTGTGGCTCGAATGACACGTAACACGTTAAATTATTATAGATCTCCGTTGTTTTAAGCGTTAAGCCTTGTCAGAGGTTTTCAGGCGGTCTAAAAACTCTGACGCCAGGGCTAGCCACCCGGCCTATACGAACGTACTTAGTGGCTTATTGGCATTTTAAATAGTTATCTTCAAAATCTGCTTGTTTCATCTTCGACCACACCATCGCTTACCATCAGGCGAGACGGTGATGAAACTTCTATTTAAACGAAATGAAAAACCGATATTATTAAAACATAAAAAAAACAAAAACAAACAAAGACAATAACTCAGCTACAACGCAAATGAAACATCCCACCCCTTGATTACAATAAAATCCTAAGCGAGCTGAAACAGCAAAACTTTAACAGGAGCTGAAACAGACACGTAAAAACTCGCATCTTTTCTTTTATTACTTGAAAATCATATTACAATAACGAAAGTTTCTTACATTCCTTCCCGCAGATCTCACGAGATGGAGCATGTCGTCCTAATCTAGCGGGGACATAATTTTGCTTGAAGCTATCGGCTTAAATTTACAACCCCGCATTACGCCAATAATTAATTAGACTCGAGTCTAAGTCTAGTTGTGATCAGTGATCACTGATCACAACAAATCACTTATTAATGTCATCACCATCCACAGCCTTCTTTTTATGTTATGTAGTCGGTGGAGGGCGTTTGTATGCCATCATACAGGTTAATCCTAGTTTGGGAATCATGGTCACCTTACCTGAAACTGTAACTAATGATTTACATTTTATTGTTGTTAAGTGATAAGCAGAGATTTGTAGTAAGAAGCTAAATAAATTATTTATTTATTTATTCTTTATTAATTTACTCTTCATATCACTGCTGGGTATAGGACATCTTATTGCTGTGCTTTCTACCTCAATCATGTGCCAATCATGTCCAACTATATCGTTCACCCATCTCGCAGCTGGACGACCAACGCTCCGCTTGTCTTGCCTCGCTCGGTCATCATTCTCTGACAGCCTTACACCTGTCATTTGCGATTGTAATGGCGCGTCTTCACTCTCCACAACACAAGGCGACACGAGCACCGCTTCTGTAGCTAACTTCACATCGCCGACTTGTATATTTGTATAAGATGTGAAGTTGTCTATAGCTGCGGTGCTCGTGTCTCCTCGTGGAGAATGTGGCGGCACCATAAAACACTGCATTCTGCAAAAGAAGTGTCGTTATTTTGCGGTGTATGAGTGTTTACTACATTTAAGTGTCTTGCGCCAAGTAAACGGAAAATCTCTCTACAGATATCTAAGTTCCTACCCTTATCTCTAAGGCACCCTAAGGTATCCGGAGTACGTGACGTCTGCACCTTGCATTTTATTATTACTGGCCAAGCTTGAGGGTTCTATAGCACTAGGACACATATTGAAGAAAATCGTTAAAATTATAAATTTTGAGAAAGTATTTATTGTTTATTATTTTTAACGTAGATTTCACTTGGTAGAATTTTTAGTGTCAGTTTTGTTAGTAAACCTTCAAATATTTTGTTGGAGTTTTTAGTGTTGGTTTTGTTAATTAATTGACAAGTTTTCATATTTCACATGACTATGAAATTCCAAAACCATTTCGGGGTATTGCGACTCTGATCATTTTGCTTATTTTTTCAAAATTTTTAGTGCAGTAATTATAAAGATATTAAATTAAAACTCTCATCCAAGTGGTGCTCGGATTTATAGTAGAAGTTCAGTAGTCTATAATAAAAAAAACACTAGCAATATAAGATGACAGTTGACACTGACATTACGTTTCGTTTTATCATCACTTTTTTTTCAGACATTCTACTAAAAGTATCGCTAAAATCAGTGTTGCCTACGAAATATTTGAGAGCCTACTAAATCGAGCCCTAGAACTACCTGAAATCCATTATAATTTTAAACGTGTTACAGAATACTGTTATAAATTACTTGTTAAAAATCATTATTTTTATTTATTATTTTTAGAAATTTTTCCACGCATAAAATTACTTACATAAAATCTGATTTAAGTCAAGTGAAAAATGCAATATTACTTTCTCTTTAGTTCGATTTAAGTTTTCTATTTATTACAACTTTACAAAGGTTTAGTCTCATAAAATGTACTAAAAAGTAGAAATCTACCAAAAGTTGTCACGCTGGATAATTTGTTTGTTGTCATTGCCAGTGCCATGACAGTGACAGCTACGCTAGAGCTTGACTTTGTCAGTTACAGATGTTTTTTTTTAATGTGACTTCAGTAACATTTAATATACATCCTAAATCATGCAGTTACGTCCTTTTAGAATAAGCTCTTTTACAAAAATTATTTTTACGGAAAATATAGGTCTAATTGAAAAAATAAAAAATATGTGTACCTTATTTTACAATAATCTTTCAGAAAAAAAATAAAACTAATAACGATAAAAATTTGAAATGTTGTCAATTGTAGGATTTGTAGGATATGAATATTTTGTTGTTACCTATACATTATTTTGCAGAGTCACAGAAAACATATTCGACATAGAACATTGATTATTTGATTAATGTATTACTTTTTACCGATTTCCAGATTAGGTACTTTGTTCGTCTGTATGTTTTTTTTGTGTGTGTTCATCGATATTCTCGGCAATTGTGAACGGATTTAAAAACGTATTATATTAAAACATATTTTCAGACTATTGTTGAAGTACGGATAGTTTACGGTTGTATACCTGATAGCTTCATTAGAGATAATTTTTATGTGATATGTGCCCTGCTGTATACCACTTGTAGTTGCTGATCCGTTAGCTAGATCTTGTTGAAGGATGTTGGTATATATTTGTGTATAGGTGTTGTATGTATTTGTGTGTAGCCTGCCCAAAGATCGTTGAGCTAGTCTGAACGTCGTAGTGCAATATTACCCTAAAATGGAGGGTGTGGTAAGTGGCTAGTAATTACGGGGTGTAACTTAGATTGGCTTTTTAATTCGCCTGGATTTGTTCCGGGAGATGGGAAGGGATGGTCGTGGCCGTTTGTCACTTAACGCGTAATGCCGTGCGCAGATCTTTATGGAAACGGCTGGGACATTGGGAAGAACTCATCTAGTAAACTGCAATGAATGCTGCTCCCTCCTTATTAGTACTCAGTGTTAGTTGTTGAAGGAAGTTTTAGGGAAGGCTTAGTACAAAGCCAATGCCTATTTAAAAAGGAGTTTGTCTATCTTCCGTTAGTATATTTTGGACGATGGATAGATATGATATTTTTGCACTAGTCACTATGACAAACATTTGCTATGGAGACAACCCTGGAATAGTAAATTAACTGTACTGTACTGTATCAGCCTTTTTAATAGTCCACTGCAGGACGTAGGCCTACCCACGAAGGGTGTTTGGGCCATATCCACCACGCTGGCCCAGTGCGGTTTGGTGGATTCACATACGCCATCGAATTTCTTCTACGGACGTATGCAGGTTACCTCACGATGTTTTCCTTCACCGAAAAGCCAGCGGTGTTAAATTCCGTACATAAACTCCAAAGAACTCATTGGACTTGGATTTGAACCCACGACCTCTCGATTGTAAGTTGGGTGTCACTATCACTAGACCAACACGGCTTCACGGTAAATAAACGCCTGTCATTAACTTTTGACAAAATATATGGGAACGTTCACATTGGTGCGGAGGCTTTTCTTGCCTATTGAGTAGGTACACAAAGTATTTGTTCACTGTCGTAGTAAACTACACCACAAATGGTAGTTTATTAGCCTACTTAATTCTATAGTAGGTATCTACTTCAGTTATATTAATTGATTTTACAACTCTCATGTTCGGTAAGTAGGTTCTTTATTACCTCCAAATGGGGCTTGTAGGTAACTAATTAGCGCTCTAGGGCAATAATGTAGCTAGAAAAGCCCTAGTGCGGTAAGTAATTAAAAAAAACACTTCTTTTTTTCAAAAAGTTCGCGTACATCTAACCATCATACTGGCAATAGACATCATGCATTCAGCCCAATGACCAATGAGGTCGCTTTGCTATTCAGCCTTGTCTTCGTGTGAGTATAATAATCAATTTTAAATATCGAACGGCAAAGCTCAATTTCAATAAAATGTTTTATTCTTGTAATGCCAGTTTTTTTCTACTTACCTCACAATTGAGATGTAAAGCAGAATAGTTAGCTCGGGTGTAAGCACCAATTGCATCCCCGAACTATATAATATATAAATATCTCGAACTGCAATTAATGCCTTACAGCCCTTGGCTACTAATCTACTATTAAGTACCTACTCATGCCTGCATAGAATATTATTGTTGAGTCGATAACTTTGACGTAACGCGAGTCCGTATTTTTGTAAAAATAGTTTAGCCTATATGAATTATAAAATGTAACATTTCTACACTTGCTTTTTAATTTAGAACTAATCTATAGCATGTATTTTCTCTCTTAAGTGAATTTTAATATAATTCTTTGAGTAAATGAATTTCTTAAACATTTTCTATGAGTGATTTCCAGTGATGTTTAGGTATAGGTACAAAAGTATCTTCTTACCTGTACTAAGCCAAGAGGAAGTGATTAAGGTCATGATCATGTATATTTTTCACTATCGTATAACCCGGAATTCGAAAAAAAAACATCTGTATGTACCATACAAAATTTCAACTCGGAATCGACAAAATATTTTGACCTCCGATTTTTTTTAAACTTTCAAGAAATTAAACAGAATCAAATCTAAACGAAAATCATATATCTATATACAATGTACACTAGCGTTATTTATATATAAAATAAAGTAATCTCTGATTTTTCCTTTTTAGTACCCAAACACTTATCACAACATTCTATCACCAATATTTTGACTTAAATCACACCTCGCGATGCAAAATAGCCAACCGGCTTTCCATACAGGAAATCCTTAAACGTTTACGTCCCATACATTACACCATAAAAATACCTCTCATAATAAACTACAGGCGAGTTGATGTGTAAATTTTCCGCGCCCATAAAACCGGGTGTCCGTTTTTCGACGCGAAGCCCCGGATAAAGGATAGACGGGCCCATAAATTCTGGATGAACGAGAATCTTGTGCGCGTCACTTTGAAATAAAGTTGTTGCTGTTTAGAATAAGCCTACGATCTCACGGAAGTAAATAGGCGAAGAGCTTGCGGGCTGAAAAATGAAGGTGATAATTTAGATCCGGTTATCTTATGGTATATTGCATCTGCTCTATGACGCCCAGTTGCTGGTCTGGTCCTGAGTGGAGGATGACGATGTGTCTGGTGTTCTGACACATTGTCGTCGGCGTGGAATGGAGCGCAAGCTCCGAGGTGGAGCCCGACTGGGGCTGGCGCTGCCGGGGCCGCGAGAGAATGCGAAAGCGTGCCCGTACCCCCGATACCAAGCGCTGTGGTGGAACACTTCAGGGTTTTAAGTGGGTACACCGACCAGTCGGCGTTTTTCCCACACAACCATCTTATGTCTGCTTCCGAAGCGTGTTGGAATCCATAAAGGATTTTTCCTGGACAATAACATGTTGTATCCATAAAAAAAATGGCAGCGCAAGCCACATCACCCAATTCCGAATTGGATTTAAATATAATGAGATATATTGTTAAACTATAAAACACATTAAGGTGACGCATTGATAAACTATAGTTTCAAAATCGAGTACCGCGCCCCTTCACTCGGACAAAATTTTACGCGGTCTCACTTGACAGGATCACGCCAGAGCGGCGGGCGGCAACGCTGGGCTAGCGTACGTGGCGCTGCTAACGGCGCGGCGGCGGCGGCACGCGTCAACTCAATTTGCCTAGAGCATAGATAATCATGGAGTCGCCTTGTCCTTAATCAACAATTTAAAAAAAAGGCAAAAATTATTTTGATCTTTTTAATGTTTTTTTTTTTCATACAATACAGGGTTATTTCAACTGCTGTTTTTAAACTTTCGCGATTTGAACACATTATTATTATATACTACGGGACTTATCGCGCTCTGAAATTACGAGATAAATAAATAACTCATCATCCCGACGTTTCGTCCGAGTTGCATCAACCGTGGTCAAGGGTAGACACTCCGTAGAATAGTGAGTCTACCCGTGACCCGCAACAAAATGTATGGAACAGCTTTTTTTTTTTAATTTTGAGAAATGTTGCAGAACAAAAGTTGTTAGTTTTGAGAAATGTTGCAGAACAAAAGTTGTTAGTTTTGATGTACATATACAGAATAAACCTCTAAAAGGATGCTAATTGATTAGAAATAACCCTGTATACAAATTAATGTTGATTATGTACAGGTATCATAATCAATGAACTTATTTTTATCGTGCTTCACACACTTAGAAAAGGGTTTGGATGCCAGAAATAAAATATTTAGTTAATCGGTTTAAAATATAAATCATTTATTTACCGATATTTGGTAGGATAGGTGCGAGTGCGGTCTAGCACAGCTCTACAAAACTTGGCCAAAACGTCTGCCAATTATGGCTGCAGCACCCGATAATGCAGCATAGTTTGTTCTGTATGAGCGTTTGCTCCAACACCCATCTACAATGACATCAATCATGGGAATGCCATCTTTTGTAACCCTGCCTTCAATAACAGCTGCTTCTTTCTCTTTTTCTCCGGCTATTTTCATTTCCTCCCAGGCAGTTTCTTCCCAATCGTCACAAACATCGTCCTGCATTTTATTGTAAGTGTGTTCAGACATAATGGGTAATCCTACTGCTGCGGAAAACTGCTTCAGTTGCGCGTGACCACAACCTGCTGCCATTATTCCTGCAACAACATCTTTGTTTACATCAGCCAAAGATGATTTTATTTTGTTTTTATAATTACACATAGAGCAGACAAATGTAAATTCCGATTGTAATCCAATTCGATGTTCAGAAACTAATTTCATTGAGGCTAATCCGCAGTCAAACAGAGATTCATGTTGAGAGAGTTGTATTAGTTGTGATGTAAAATGATTAACATCTATTACTCGATGCCCCAAGTCGGGTATTTCTGTATGAATCTGAAATTTAAGCACATATTTTAGTATTTATTTAGTTTGAATTTCTTATTATGTAAACATGCCTTAGCTATAACAAAATCCTTACTGTAGTTTCAGAGGTACTTTCGAATATGTATGGAATATCTTCATTTTCAGGGTTTTGTTCATTTAACTGAAACAAAATTACACAAGTTCAACTTGCAGACGAAGTAAAAAACGACATTTTCAAAATATAACCAAATCGACAACATCCTCTTTTTTGAAGTCGGTAAAAAGACAAGACAATAATCGCGATAGTTTAAAAAGGTACTTAAGTTTACCGTTTCCACCGAATCCTCTGATGTGGGCAACACATTTTGTAACTCTTCATTTTCAGGATTTGGTTCTTTTAACTGAAATTAAATTACTTACATTACTATTAAAGGAATTAGACATGTACAAAATGGAGTACAGTGGCGGAGGTATAGGTACTAACTACTCACTAAATACCTGGAAAATCTTTGTGATAAAGCAGGGAGAATAATTTTAATTTCGTTTATTTAAAAGAAGAAAAAATAATAACCCTATCGACAACTTCCTCTTTTTTGAAGTCGGTAAAAGACAATACTATAACCGTGATAATTTAAAAAAAGTGTTTAAATTTACCGTTTCCTCTGAATCCCCAGATGTCGGCAACACGTTGTGTAACTCTGCGTATGTTGGTGATATTTCTGGGTGGCTACAAAATAAAATGATGTAATTATATAATTATTAAAAAGTTAAAGCTAACACAATTATTTAGGTGATAGAACATCACCTAATAAATATCATTATTTTAGATAGGTTTCTAAAATATCAAGAGACGACTCCATAGCTTTTTGTTCTGATATTTGTTTCCTACAGTATGGTTAGTTTGTACAGACAAATCTTAGTAGGTACACACTTGAAAATAAAGAATAGACGGAGTATTATTACTAGATACTTTAAATTGATTGCTGACATGATAGATAGGTACTTGGCATGGACTCACTCTCTATCTACTGGCCCTGTTGAGGATGTGGATTGACAATCGTCAGGTTGCAGTTTCCGTTTTTTTGACCTAAAAAAATTGTAAATATAGGTAAATGCAGAAAAATTGAAGTACCTAGGTAGTAAGAATGTGATAATCCATAATCTGTAGACGAATGTGTATTTGCCAAATATAGACTTTATTATTAGGGCATTAGAGTGCAACTATTTATTGCAAGTTTATTATATATGTAATTCGACTTACCCAAACATTCCGTCATTTTTTTTAGGTTTTCTTTTTCGTTTTTGTAAAAACAATTCTTTCCGCTTATTTTTCCTCCCCATTTTCTATGCACACTTGTTCACTACTATTTACACACTACCAAATAAAAATACTAAGTACCTAACTTACTACCTACTATAATAATGTTCTAAAGCTACAATATAATATAGTACACTAAAGTCTAACTTATAATTTTGAAAATAATTCTGAAGTAAATTACTCGGTTGTCGTCGCACAGAGTACCTAGAAGACAATAACCAAAAACAAACAGCACGCATCTCGCGCCGTCCGTACTTTGCGGCGTTGCCAGCCCGACGCTGAGCGAATCATGCGCTCGTCGGAGTCGCAACGTCGCACCGGTACGGCGGCGGCGGCCCAGATAGTGCCGGATCAAATATTCTGAGCAAACACTGTAGAGTAAAAGCTAAACTAGAGTAGGCGCGAAGAGATTTGATTGAGTTTTTAATTAATTACTCATAATATACAATTTAAAAAAAAAAAATTCTCGGTTTATAATTAAGAAAAGGGATCTGGCTATTTTATTCGTAAAAAATAATGGGGTGTTGTCGCTGATAATTCTGAGCATTCGAATTACTAAAATTTTTTTGGTGAGCAATTTGTTTTATTTTTTTTTTAATAAAGCCGGTTACTTTTCAAAATTTTGTCCGGTTCATTCAATTTATTAAGATTTTCCCTTATCTATGACATTTTTTAAATTTGAATCGATATCATTCATCCTCTCACATCGCGCATTCAAAAGTACTCGTTTTTGCCGTTTTCGTGTTTCTCGGCCCGGTGCCTCGTCTTAATTAAAATATGTTTCAAAACAAGTAATCATAATAAAATCTATTTTTGGTGGTTACAAGGATTTTGTTAATAATTACAAGAAGTCAACAATAACAAACAGTAGACATCAAATAGATCCAATTGGCATATAACACAGGTGGCATAAAGCAGTACAGATCGCGTCACATAAAAAGGACGCTGGAGTGTCAAGAAAATTTGACTCCTATTTCATAGGAAATAGGAGCTAAATCTCCTAAGTACCTACGCAGCTTTAATTGCAGCAAGGAGATTAAACTCCTATTAGGTCTGTCATTGGAGTTGAATTTCCATGTGCGCAGCTTGATACTTCACTTTTCACGTGACGCTATGTATAAAGCATATGGTCAGAAATGGTTTATCAGTATATTAAGATAACGACTGATTACGATTGGAACCCAAATCAATCATAAAAATCCTACAAACGAACCAACGGCACGAGGAACGAGGCAACGAAACCTTGACTGAGTCGAAGCTGCAAAGTCTCGAGCATCGACGTAGGGTGGCGTGTCTGTCAGCCTACTATCGGATACACTTCGGTGAGTGCGCCCAGGAGTTGCACAATCTGGTCCCACCTGCCCCTTTCTTCTAACGTACGGCTAGACAGACACGACCAAAGCGCCACTCTTTTATGGTGGACATCCCACGCGTTAGAACCAAGCGTTTTGAGTCCACATTCCTCATACGAACTGCCAGAATGTGGAACGCTTTGCCTAAGTCTGTATTTCCGTTAAAGTACAATGTAGGTATCTTCAAATCTCGAGTAAATAGGTATTTTCTAGGTAAGCGTGCTACATCCTAGACCGCATATCTTCTTAACATCAGGCAGTGTGTAGTCAAACGCAAACCTATTTAAAATAAAAAAATAAATAAAAAATATTCACTTCAAGCAAAGTCAAAATCAAAGATATTTGAGTAAATACAAGTATATTTATTTATATTTTTTTTCCAAGAAAATGCTGCATGCTGTTTGTATTGGTTCTATTGTGTTGATAAAATTGATAAAACTTTTTCAACCCTGTCTCCTGGACTTTAACCAGAGATTTATACTGTTTGACGCGAGTTTACAACGCTCAATATTTTACAGGTTTCAGCCTCGTGAGAAAAACTTCACTGGTCGGATGAAACATTGCGATTTAGGAGTAACAGATGATGCTCGGAGGCAGATGCAGATGTAGAGATAAAGAACATTGTATATATTCTTAAAGGAATTATTACTGTTTAGACTTATCATCGTTAACATCATTCTAGTCATGGAATTTTCACTGGTATAAATCTTTAAAAAGGCTGATTGGAAGAATCTTGCATCTACTCCAGATCGTTTGGCTTATAGTTTTTTTGCATAACATCATCAATCTTCTGACAGTCCTTTTTTTATTTAATAATGACAATACTACACTACTACTACATAGAAAGCAATTGGATCATCCACAGACCCTTGAAGGTCTAAAGATAATCCAAGTGCTGAAGCCCACTGCCAGTTGGCAGCGTGCCCAGCATGTTGGCAGCATTGCCACGCTGAATGGCAATGCTTATACGTTGAGCCAAATAAACACCAGCATTTTGGTCACGCGTCGCGTCCATCAGACGCTCAGAAAGACTTTTGAAAACGAGATGAGCTCTCGGCCCCCACGGACCCAAAGTCTCAACTCCAAATGGCTCAAATATGTGACCACTACCGAGGTTAGCATATTTGCGCCGCTTGTGCTGCTCAGCCGAATTGGCCGCCGCTCCAGCCCTACTCTGAGTCTCAGGAAGATGTGACGGTGCCAAAGTATCGACGCAAGTTGCGTCCCATACTAAGGGCCGTCCACACTTCCATGGGACCAGCGTCATGCCGTCAGACCTTTTGCCATCACCACGCGCTAACCCACTCGGTTCGAGTACGGCTGCGATATTGGCGGTGACAAAAGCCCTGCGTATGACAAATTAATCATTAAGGCTGGCGTGGCGTCCAATCCGACCAGCGCTTCTTGAGCAAGAGAGACCGTGGTGACCGAGCTGGTCAACTGCAGTACCAAACTGACAGCGATGGGCAATCTTCTTAAACCAATTAAAATTTGTAATAAAATATTTAGTATTCTGTTCTATTTCAATGTACATTTTGCCTTGAAATGTCTCAAGTTGATCGATTGCTACATTCATGAATACGATACATGATACTTAAAGTAAGTATAGGTGTAACCTATTATAATGTGCCATCAGCTTTCTGTTTATGTGCCTTTTCCACTGCTAATTCATCTTGCTAACAGCTGTATAATATGGACTATATCAGTAACATTATTATGTCCACGAAATTCCTCATTTCTGATTAACTAACAAAATGTAAATTGTTACGTCACCCATCTATCAGCCATTTAAATGGACATCGATTGCTGGACATAATCCTCTCCTATGGACCTCAAATAAGAGCGGTTGGTAGCGGCTTGCATCCAGCGCCATCCTGCAGTCTTAATAGAATCATCTGTCCTTGTGGTTGGACTTCCAGCGCTGCGTTTGCCGGTACGTGGTCTCTACCCAAGAAATTTTCGACCCCATCGGTCATCAGTCTTTCTTGCTATGTGCCCAATGAACTACCAAACTGCCATTTCAACTTGCTAATCCGCTGGGCTATGTCATTATTACGTATTTCATATTTATTGTAACCAAGATCAGCCTACACATCTCTGGAGCAACAATAACCATAGTTCCTATTTACAACAAGGAATAGTATAGGTCTATAGGTATTACAGCAACAATGCCGCCGGCATCTGCATCGAGGGTATAAATTAACTCGTTGCAATACGGCCGTTGCACTCGGACATGACGATTTTGTATTATGTACGAATCGCAGCAAAACATCAATTTAAAAAAAATACATTGATTTAGTTGCTAGATATTTCTAACTGCTGAATTTTGCTTCCTTAATGGTATTGAAGTTGGGAAAATGCCTTCATCAACTACAAAAAATACAATAGTTGCTACACATTTAAGCTAAACGGTACTTAAATTACCTACTACCTAACTAGATACATAAAATCGATTGTGGTATTTGGTTGGAATATGACATCCCATCCTACTCTAATATTATAAACGTGAAAGTTCGTGAGTATGTATGGACGTTTGTTACTCTTTCACGTCAAAAGTACTGAATGGATTGAGATGAAACTTTGCGATAATAATGCTTAAATATCAGAATATCACATAAGTTATAATTTATTAAGATATTACGTAAAACGAAGTTCGCCGGGTCAGCTAGTATGTTATAACAATCGAGTTATCGAGATATTATTTAGTAAGTTATAAATAACAATAGTTTTATCAATCAAGTTTTATTACATAAATGTATAATTCATATTTATTATTTTCAGCCTGCGTTATTCACTTCTGGGCAAAGGCCTCTGTTCCCCCCTTCTCTATTAGACTGTGCTGAAAAACTCCATTGTCACATTGTACCCTGCATCGACTTGTCATTTTATGGTACCCTGGTAGCATCCAAAAATCCCTATTTGGCTGTTTTTTACGTTTATACTTTAGGCATACTTACTTTTTTTAACCTATACTGTCCGACTCCTGGGCAAAGGTCTCCCCCAAATTACTTTAGACATGTAAATAATAAAAATACATTCCAAAAAAAAAAAATTTTTTGGCCTATATTAACATTGTTTTTCAAACCATACATAACAAAGCAGTAACCGATATCGCGGCGCGTCCATCGAACTCGTTGCTCGCGACCTCTGATCCGCGTGGGCCCGCGCTATCCTTACTGTTATAAATGTATGACGATTGAATAGATCAGACGTGTCCAAGTTATTGCCGCTCGGACGCAGACTGACCAACATAGAACATCGATGCGACCCTCTTCTTCTTCTTTGCTCATTCCCACGTGTGGGGTCAGTTCTCCTAATGAGCCTGCGCCAGGACAATCTGTCCTGGGTTGTCTCTTGGTCTAAATTGGCTTTTTTAGAGTTTGGGATATACTCGTCCACCAGGTGGCTGGGAGGCGTCCCCGTTTTTCCTCGGGCAGTTCTAAAGCCCTTCGAACCGCGTGTTCATCGTCCCTACGCATTTCGTATCCATACCTCCGCAAGCGGCTTTTTTTCAATAAATTAATGCGACCCGCTAGTATAAAATATAGTAGATAGTAGTAAATACCTATTTTGTACACTTTTACAACTCGATACGTAAGGCACAACTAAAATTCATTTTGAGATTGTATCACCCAGCCTGTGAGTTTTTTCTCTTGTCTCATACCTGTGACGTGTTTTAAAATGCGGGTAAGTACTGATTAGCTAAAATATATTGTTACATTGATATTATTTTTCAGGCAAAGTGTCTTATCACAAAAGTCTGTCTTACCACAAAAGTTTTACCCACGCCTTAGACTATGTTTAACAGTACAAATTGCACAGTTAAACAGTGTTAAAAGCTTGTTTAAATCTTTTGTTGTAAGGCGGTATATGTCCATGGACATAATTATGACATTATGTACTTAGCAAATAAATTGATATTTACACATTAACAATGTGTACTGGCCCGCAAAGGAAAAAGTTGTTATCTTGCCCCTTCGTTGCAAAATGTTGAACACCTGTGAAATAGATCGGCCATTGAATATAAAGTTTACAGTTCTTGCTTTGGGTAGAATTTGCGATCGATTCAACTGGTCAGATATTATGAGAGGATGCATGGATTGAAGTATGAATAAATGCATCGAAGTAGCAAGTTGGTAATATTAAAACAATTTTTGAGAGAAAAATGAATAAATTATTTGATGTAACTTTTAAAAAATACAAGCTTTAGAAATGCTGGATAATTATCATGTAGCAACAGAGTGCTAGCCAAGACAGGTAAAACGAGCCCAAACACGACGTTATCTTGTTTAGTACAGGAGTTCCTATGGCCACCTTCCGACTCCATCATCAGATCAGCTCCATGGTACCATAGCATTGCATTGTCACACGATATACACCTTGCAAAATTTCAGCTCAATCTGAAACCGGGAAGTTAGTCAAATTTAATGTGCAAGATTCCAAAGCTTAAATTTTTTTTTAAAAATCTGACATGAATCAATAAAATATGACCATAATTGTGAACTTCATAACTGTCTTTGAATAGTATTCATTTATCTAAGATGTCGTAATAGCACCTTAAATAGCATTATCTATAATCAATCATAACATAACCCAACCAGCTGTTTCCTCAGCGTCTTTACGAAACATTGAAAATGCAGAATCCAAGCTCTACACAACATATTATATATACGAGTATGTATACTCGTATATATAATATGTCACTCAAGGACGGAAATCACGGAAGTGGAGTTAAAACACAGTAGCTCCAACATTTCATTTCTGCGTGCTACCTGTAAGTTTGGAGAAGAATTTATATGTAGTGAAACCACCAAACCGCAACTGAGTCACCGTGGTCATTATGGAAAGTAGACTGGAGTGCATTGCTTTAGCGCTCATTGAAGAACTCTGACGCTGGGGGCCTAATACGTGCTTTTTATTTACTACTTAGCATTAGAAAGTTCAACAGAAGCAGACTGTATGTTGTTTCAAGCGCGCATAGTATGAAACTTGATTTCTGTAATGTCTGTATTTTACGTCTTGTCTCAGAGTCCTACGATGTCTATGTGGGCGTTACACGAGCGCCAATGTATAAAACTTGGTTTCTATATTGTCTATGTTACGCGTTTCTCTCTGAGTCACTACGTTGAGGCAGGTCAGTCCATAATGAGGTGATAAAACTGGATCCTCGCGTAATGGCCGCTATGACAATAATTTATGATTATTACCTTATCAAACAGGTTTATTATGTTCGATTTTATTAATATGACGCGATATACTCGTGCTGCAGATTGAGAGGCATTAAAATTGTGCTATAAACTACAGAATACATTAAATTAGATAATAAAATTTTGTTCCTTATTTAATTTATTGATTGCGTATTAATTTTATGTAAAATAATAGATAGATAGATAGATAAACGCTTTATTGCAGACCAAGAAAAAACAATAATAAGAAGAAATAAAGATACAAAAACAGTGTAACAAATGGCGGCCTTATCGCTGATAAGTAATGTTTACGCGCAAATTATAATTTGACAATTGACATATGATTACTGTGATTCCATGTTTTTCAAAATTGTTTATTTTAAAATTAACTGAGTAGAAGGTAAGTAAGTATTAATGTATTACAGCAGAAAGTGTATTTCTTGGTTTTCACAAAAAGTTAACACAATTTGGCATATATATTATGTTTATTTCGAACACTTCGAACATTTTCGAATTTCCTTTTACCATTAAGTACTTGGGTATAATAAGAATTGGGCATTCAGCGCCTTTTATGTGTAAAGATACATAAATACACTGTTTTTTTTAATTTTCGTGTCTGTCTGTGGTATCATAGCCTCCAAACAGCGAAACCGTTTACAACAGTATTGTTTATTTTTAATTGTAATTCATGTGTTTTTAAGGTTCCGTACCTCAAACGGAAAAAACGGAACCCTTATAGGATCACTTTGTTGTCCGTCTGTGTGTATGTCAAGACTCTTTATCTCGGGAACGGGTAAAGATGTCGAGTTGAAATTTAAACTGTATACTTATATCTATGGTCTCTTGCAGTTATCGTTTACATAAGTTAGAGATAAACGGCTCTTTACCCGTTTACCCTTTACAAGTCGTAAAAAACGGCTGGTACACTTATCCCTACCGAGCTATCCCCCCTGCGGGCCGACCGCCTTACTCAAAACTATCACTATTGCGATTACTATTGCTATTGCAATTCGCAAGCAATCGTAATAGCTTATCGGCACCGCCTACCATAGAAGTAATAGTTTTGGTGAGAATTGCTTATAGCTTTCACAGATAACCTGTGTTTTTGTAATCTGTGCTCTGACACATTCTGCGTTTAGTTTCCGCTAATTACAATTGATTTGCAGAATGTTTGTTTATTTCTTATTTACTCAATAATATAATTAAAAAAATATTAAGGATAAGAAAATAACATTTCAAATGAATTTCTTGGTAAGTAATATCTTTTTCTATAATATAACTTATAATCAAAGTATTATACATGCGAATGGGATTTTTTTTAAATTCCATGGCATATTCGCATAAACGAAACGCATTGACATTTTTCACATTTTGACTTTGATTGAAACGTCAAATAAAACTCTTTCGGAGGGAAAACTTTGTTGAAGTTGAAGAACATTCACACGTTTTTGATATCATAAATTGTGTAAGTGATTATAATAAGATCATTTTCCGAATCGAATGTAGGTATATCTACAGTGAACAGCAACCTACATTTTTATTTGTGAGCTATTTCAGAATGCCGGCGCAACGGAGAATCAGTGAAGCCCAGTTAGAGGAGCTATTGGCTTGGATGGAGCTGCATCCAAAGCAGGCAAAGAACTGCCAGCTGAACTGTGCCCAGGCAAAAACTGCGTCCCACAAGCTGTGGGAAGAGCTAGCCTCACGGCTAAATGCCTTGGGCAGCGGCGCTTCCAAAACGTGGAAGGAGTGGCGACAGGTAAGTCATGTCTCCATTAGGCGCTTCGCCCACTGCATTTAGTTGTTACGCAAAAGGGATAAACATATAAGCCTTGACTTAATCATTGAGTGGTGCACCTAGTCCTGTGATTGAATGTAGCATGTGTTTTTTTGTGTTCGAAACCTTCAATTTTTGTTTCCTGCGCTTTGGTATATACATTTATGCACAGGCTTAACTAACGCTTTATTCATTGCTGTCTAGTACTGGAACGACCTTAAATGTAAGGTGCGGAGGAAGGGGTCTCTAATCCTCCAACACGGCTGTGGGACTGGTGGAGGACCTCCTAGTGGCAACATTTTGACTCCAATTGAAGAGCGGGTTCTAAGCCTTATTGGTGTCCAAAATGTTGTTGGAATTGAGTCTGTTCGGCATGAGGTGGATGTATGTTTCAATTATTTTATTTATTCATTTAATATACTTATTTTTTCTTTCAATTGCACGCATGATTACAAGCAAACCATTTCCATATTTCATTATATTACAACCATTTGGTTATACAGAATTGTTTATATCACTAATGGTGTGCAGATGTGAGAATGATATCTATATTTCAAACTGTGTTTGGACATAGGCTTACCTTACCTTTGGGTTAGCATATAGGCTACTTTTTATAGTGGATTGACTTGAGTAACACTGCACACAAAATGTAATATATATATAATATTAATTTAATTTGTATACTTTCAGATGGGATTGGATGAACCAGTGGTAGAACCTCCTGTAGTGGAGGAGCCTTATAAAGCTCAGCCACTCAATTTTTTCAATTTCAAAATATCTTTATTTACACTTAAATAATTACAAATATGTACAAATACCAGTGTTCATTATATCCTAGTATTACAAAGAAATATGCTATTATAATGTTGTTTTGCAAACACTTGGTTCGTTCAAAACTTAAGAAAATGTGCATAACAAGATAATTATATAAACTAAATAAAACTATACAAAAACTATACTAAACTACTTACTTATATTACATTTTTGTAAGCTTTTAGAAGAAGCATTACATTTTTAAATTATGTTTTGGGTTAAGGAAAAAATTACCTTAATGAGGGTAGGTATTACAAATATTCTAATAATCGCTCGAAGTCGGCGGTCCACAGCTAGCAACAGGCACAATGTACCTGCAGTGTTGGTATGTCGCACAAAAGCGCGCGCGGGCCGCAGCCGCGCGGCGCGCGCGCCACCTTCGCCCTTCGTACGCGTTTGTAATACGGGCGGGAGTCGCGCGAGCGCCGGCGACCGGCCGGCCGCGCGCACTCACGTGAGTCACTCAGCCTAATCATTACGCTCTAAGAAATAGTGATGGGGCAACTTATACCGATTGTATTTATCGATGAAAGGAAGATGGTACATTCGGGTTTTACAAAGATTGTTGATCAATTCATTTTTGCTACTATTTTTATGTATGTAGAATTTCTCCGACAGTTTGTAGATATATGCATCAATTTTCGGTAAGCCTATTTGTAGGTGTAGTTTTTGAAGGTTAGTGCGGAAAGGGGTATTATAAGCATATTTAAGAGCTTTATTTTGTATTACCTGTAGTTTATTTTTATTACTTTTACATGTGCTGCTCCAGACTGGACATGCATACGTAATACATGGTCGGACCAAGGTGCAGTAAATTTGTAATTTTGTGCGACTGCTTAGGCTAGAGCGTCTGTTTAATACAGGGTTGAGGGCATTGATGGCCTTAATTCCTTTGGTGTGTAGTTTTGTAATATTTTCAGACCAATTTAATTTAGTGTCCATCAGCGTTCCTAAATATTTAACAGATTTACGCCATGGAATACTAAATTCACCAATTTTTAAAGTTCTGTTTGGGAAAGTGCGCTTCCTAGTAAACATAAAAAATTGCTTCAGTTTTGGATTCATTTATCTTCAACTTCCACGAGTTAAAATAATCAAGAAGTCGCTCGATAGAAAGTTGGAGGCGACTAATGACTAGATCACTGTCGGAGGAAGACGTAAAACATGCAGTATCGTCTGCGAAGCACGCTAGGTTTGTCCGAGTCTGAACAGGTATATCATTGATATAAAAGACAAATAGCACTGGTCCCACAATCGAGCCCTGAGGTACACCTGCCGGTACAGGTTTGAGGTTAGATGAGTATTCTCCGATGTGAACCTGGAAGCTGCGATCATCACACAGATACGATCTGATGATTTTCACCAAAGATATGGGTTTCTTGAGAGTAATAAGCTTGTGGAGCAAGCCCTGGTGCCAAACCGTGTCAAAAGCTTTCTCAATATCTAATAGAAACATTCCAGTGGAGTGTTTAAGATTGAGATTGTATGACACGGATTCAGCTACCCTGGCCAACTGCTGAACAGTTGAATGACCTTGGCGGAAACCAAACTGTTCATCAATTAGATCACACTCAGCAGATCTCAACAGACGTCTGGCGATTAGCTTTTCAAATAATTTGCCAAGACAGGGCAGGAGACTGATCGGGCGATAGGAAGCTGGGTCTGTGGGATCTTTGCCAGGCTTAAGTATCGCAATAATTTTGGATATTTTCCATGCAGATGGAAAGTAACTTAACTTGAAACAGGCGTTGAATATTTTTGTTAATAATACAATGCATTTCTGTGGAATATTTCTGATGAGAGTATTAGAAATTTGGTCACAACCCGGGGCTTTACGGAGCTTTAAGCTTAAGATGCACTTTTTTACTTCTGTTGGGCGTGTCAGTAGGGAGTGATCAAATGTTGTGTCATCGTCTAAGGTCGATAGCGATTCTTCAACTAACGGCGCCTTAGCGCTATTCCATGTATCAGTTAAAAGCATGTTATTTAAGAAACTATTTGCTAATTCTTCGCATTGTTCTTGTTGGGTTGTAGTTACGGAGCCATTTACTTGCTTAAGCGGTGGAATTGTATTATTGCTAGGCCGAATAGATTTTACCAAGCGCCAGAGGTCAGTATTAGGATTATCAACCCGCTTAAGTTTATGATCCCATTCTTGGTCGTTGTAGTTTTGTACGGCAATTTTGATTTCTGCTTTTAATTTGTTTATTTGTTCAAGTAACGCTTTACGTACTACTGTATCTGATTCAATTGTGGCATATCTACGAAGTCGATTTTTAAGCCGAATTAATCGCTTGATACGACGTGGCAGCGAGAAAGCGGTCCAAGGCTTTATAGTTGTAATCGGGACACACAAGTCTCTACCTAATAATATCGTTTGCTGAAAGTTATTTATTAGGGCATCAATTTCTGCAGTAGATACATAAGGTTTAGTAGACAAAATAGTATTATTATTAAGATATTCTCTAAATTTGGGCCAATCTGCTTTGGCATAGTTATATTTAATAATGGGATTGCGTTGAAACTTAATATCAATTTTTACAAAGACTGGGAAGTGATTGGAAGATAAAGCAGGAATTGTAGTAATTTGGTCAAGGTAGTGAATGTTTTTTGAAATTAATATGTCAGGTAGGCTCAGCCACTGCAAACATCTCTGGAGGTCTACCCAGAAATACCTCTATTAATTGAACCGTCCACCTCACAAAATGTACATTCTCCATATCCTTGTAAGTGCAACTAATTAATTTGGGATGTATGTATGTTTAGTGAAAGTGGGAAGTAGAACCTTTCCACTTTCTGTTGTCCCATTTAAAATTATTTTTAACTAAAATGTCTTAAGCTATTTTAATCTAATCGGTTCAGCCATGTGAACATGAAGGTGTAACAAATGTGCATTGTGAATTGTGATGATATAAGGTGGAACAATATAAAAATCTCAATTTGATTTCAGCAAAGAGAAAACACACTGCGGCTGCAAAAACTGAGGAGTTTTCTCCATTGGAGAAAAACAGACGTATGGGTAAGCGTCAAGTTTTTTATTTTATTTTCCTTTACTAAATACTAGGTTAAAGCTAGTTTTATCATAATATAAGGGAAATGTTCAACAAAAATTTAAATACTAGAAAACTTTTGACTTTATTAAAGATAATGAATTTGATAATATTCTAACATTAAACAAATTGCTATTTCAGGTCCACCACAGTGGGCGCTGGACTTGGAGGAGAGGCGGCTGGCCTTAGATGTAGAGCGGCTAGAAGAAGACCGTCATTTTCATCGCTCACTTTTAGAGCAGCAGCAGAAGTTCCAAACAGAACTACTCTCTGCTTTAAAAGAACTCGTCCAAGCAGCCTCTGGGATTAGTAATAGAAGGGCAGATGCCCAGCAGTGATCAGTGCCATAGCGGTAGCTATGAGTGTGAAAGTGGTTGTATATATTCTATTATTTCTTGATGTTTTTATCAGTCAATGTAGTCTCTTTATGCACTAATAATCTATATATATAAATATCTATATTTCAAACTGTGTTAGATAGATAGATACTGCTTGTGTTTAATTTTTCTGTTTTATGTGAGAAATGGCGCGAATGTTGTTGCTGGTTGAAGCTGAAGAAAAAAAGCTGAAAAAGATGCTGACTCTAGAGACAGCTGCGATTGAAGTCAACCATTGAAGTCATAGGTTAGTAGAGTAGAATTTATCTTAGTATTGTTATGTAAAAATCTTAGTAAAAGTAGTTAATAATAAAGCAGCTACATTACATTCATAATGTATATAATAACTATCCTACTAAGTCGCCCTAGTATAGTATAGTTTCATAATTTTATAGGACGGTGATCTATCCAGCCAGTGGAGCCAAAGCCAGGAGCGGAGCCAGGAGCGGGCCGGGAGCCAGGAACGGAGCCGGGAGCCAGGACCGGAGCTGGGAGCCAGGGACGGAACCGGGAGCCAGAAGCTCATAGGTTAGTAAAGTAGAATGTATTTTAGTATTGTTATGTAAAAATATTAGTAAAAGTAGTTACTTAATACTAGGTAGAACCTAGTTTTGTCATAATATAAGGGAAATGTTCAACAAAAATTTAAATACTAGAAAACTTTTAACTTTATTAAAGATAACAGCTACATTACATTCATAATGTATATAATAACTATCCTACTAAGTCGCCCTAGTATAGTATAGTTTCATAATTTTATAGGACGGTGATCTATCCAGCCAGTGGAGCCAAAGCCAGGAGCGGAGCCAGGAGCGGGCCGGGAGCCAGGAACGGAGCCGGGAGCCAGGACCGGAGCTGGGAGCCAGGGACGGAACCGGGAGCCAGAAGCTCATAGGTTAGTAAAGTAGAATGTATTTTAGTATTGTTATGTAAAAATCTTAGTAAAAGTAGTTACTTAATACTAGGTAGAACCTAGTTTTGTCATAATATAAGGGAAATGTTCAACAAAAATTTAAATACTAGAAAACTTTTAACTTTATTAAAGATAATGAATTAGAATTTGATAATATTCTAACATTAAACAAATTGCTATTACAGGTCCACCACAGTGGGCGCTGGACTTGGAGGAGAGGCGGCTGGCCTTAGATGCAGAGCGGCTAGAAGAAGACCGTCGTTTTCATCGCTCACTTTTAGAAGCAGCAGCAGAAGTTCCAAACAGAACTACTCTCTGCTTTAAAAGAACTCGTCCAAGCAGCCTCTGGGATTAGTAATAGAAGGGCAGACGCCTAGCAGTGATCAGTTATGATATTTAATTATCTGTATTCTAGTGTGAAAGTGGTTGTATATATTTTATTATTTCTTGATGTTTTATCAGTCAATGTAGTCTCTTATACATTGTTAGATTATAAGATTATATCTAGCAACACCACAGAAATAGGGATTCATACTAGAGGTTAAATGTTGAGAGAAACCTGTGAGGCCTTAGGACGCTAAGTAATAGGTATTTTGAATGTACATACTCGACGATTGATTATGTTACTCCATCCTCAGATCAAGTAAAAAGGCATTCCGTCACTAATGTTATTCTGTAGAATACATATGACTTGTAATAATGATGGTACTGTACTTGTTAATCTGTATAAAATGTAACCTGTTAAAGTTTCAGGTTGCCTACTGTGTTAAAATGTATGTTGAAGGTAACAAAATAAATGCTGTAACTAATGACTTATATCTGTGTTTACAATTGTGTTTTTCCTAAAGAATTTAGTAAGTCTAGCCTCCTAAAACATCATCATAACCTAGGTTATCTTTGGAGTGTTGGGTTCTAGTCATAGATTTAATCTCTAAACTAACAGGGATCAGTAGACTGTCGCTCAGTATCATTTAATCTACTACCACTCTATCATAAAGGAAATTACTAGGCTTGGAGTAGGTACTCTTCTCAGATTTCACCTCATGAGAGAGATCACTACTGTAGCTGGGTCATCATAGAGGGAATTGCCAGGATATACATGTACCACCCTAATACTCCTGTTCTAACAACATACATCTCTTGGGATTTGTTTTATTTCAAATACCTCTAATACACAGATCAAACATTTTTTTATTATATAGAATTTAACATTATAGAACTTGCAGCTATAGGAAAGGTGCATAATAACAATTAATACCTTAAAACCTAGAATATCTATGTATTGGAAATGTAATTTAGTTATATAAAGTTACAAAGATCATTGATTTTATATAAATTCTTTAATTTCAACTAATTTATAGATTAAATAAATAAACAGCTTATGGAAAGGTTTTCCAGAGTTATTATTCAGGCAACTTATTTACATCTGAATCAAAAATCATATATTGTAAAAACTGTACGGGAGTTTTGAGCATTGGGCAGTCGGGAGGTTTTGTCAGAAGATCTTTTCTAACTTTGCAACTGATAACAATACCAAAACTATTCTGTTCTGTAATTACTAGGTACCAAATAATATGTGTGCTTAATATATTTGAAATAAAATTTTCATTTTGATAAAAAATAACAGTTTTATCACCGTTTATGTAAAAAAGTGCCCAAAGCTCCCCTCCCCTTTTTTTTTTTTTTTTTTGACCCAGGAAAATCCTTTATGGATACCACCAAACCTGGGGAGGCCGGTGGTTATGTGGGAGTCTCCACCGCTAGTCGGTGGCATACCCACTAAAAACCTGGGGTGTTTCCGCCACTGCGCCATTATGTCGGGGCTACGGGCACGCTTCCGCACTCCTCCTCGGCCCCGACAACTCCCCTAACACCCCTACAGTAGGTCTTACATAGTTAGTGGCGGTATCAACAGTTTTGTTCTGATGGAACATAAAACAAAAATTATATATTTCCGGCTTCTGGCTCCCGGCTCCGCTCCTGGCTCCCGGCTCCGTTCCTGGCTCCCGGCCCGCTCCTGGCTCCTGGCTCCGCTCCTGGCTTTGGCTCCACTGGCTGGATAGATCACCGTCCTATAAAATTATGAAACTATACTATACTAGGGCGACTTAGTAGAATAGTTATTATATACAAACTAGTTTTTACCCGCGGCTTCGCCCGCATACGCAATATATCATTATAATTTATAGCCTATGTGTTATTCTGATATATAAGCTATATTATTGTAAAGTTTCATCTCAATCCGTTCAGTAGTTTTTGCGTGAAAGAGTAACAAACATCCATACATCCATCCATCCATCCTCACAAACTTTCACGTTTATAATATTATTAGGATTAGGATATACATTATGAATGTAATGTAGCTGCTTTATGTACATAACAATACTAATATACATTCTACTTTACTAACCTATGACTTCAATGGTTGCGCATGTGAGCATTCCATAGCCTGTCTACAAGTTGTTGCCTCACTGCGCATGGACGTCTTTGGTCGACTGTGGCCAGAGAATGCTCTGGCTGACGTTCGCGGTCAAGGCGCATAGCCTCCTCGTCGATCTCCATGTGCGGCTCGCAAATGAGGTTGTGAAGTACCACACATGCATTTACAATGTTCCCTGCCTTCTTAGGGGTATAGTGCAGTGTCCGATGGGCCAATAGGCACCGAAAACGTGACTTCAAAACACCAAAACATCTTTCTACAACATTCCTTGTGCTGATTTGTTTGTTAGTATAATGCTCTTCTGCACTTCCTGCTTGAGCATTACGAATGGGCGTCATCATCCATGGTCTTTGTGCATAACCAGAATCACCTGTAATAATTTAACATTTTTAAAATACTTGTTGTTGTTAGGTTAGAGGACTCCTGTCTGTAACCAGTGATAGCTAGTATAAGTATGTAAAATACAAAAAAATACAATACAAAATGTTTTATTTACCAAAAGATTACAGATATACCAAAATACTAGTGGACCCTGCACTAGGATGACCTGTATCGCAGGGCCCGACTCAGGGACGCTTACATTTCTAATACTTTGAGTTTTACGTACGGTGCGGCTAATAAAATTATAACAAAACATGTCATAGACATTAGGTATATATATGAGTTTATTAATACTGAATTTGTCAGGTTCCACACTTACCCAAAAACCAGTAGGTTTCGCCCATCTCATGGAGTCTTTGTATCCCAGATTTCACCGGACAACAATTCCATACATGGGAGTCATGACTTGATCCACCATATGATGAATCAACATGTAAGATGCGTAAATTAGCATCACATATCTGTAAATTGAATACATTAATTTAATTTACTATCTCTGTCACTGTAAAGACCTATTCGGCCAATGTATTATGTATTTTTCTTACCATTAGCACATTCAGTGAGTGGTACATCTTCCTGTTGAAATATCCTTCTTCATGTTCACTAGGCCGAATGATAGAAATATGGGTACCATCAATACAGCCTAGAACACCAGGAAATCCAAATTGGTCATTGAACCTAGAACAAGTCAGAGCTTTTGTTAGAAAATAAATGAAAAACTGAATCGAGGTAATTAATACATACATTATAACAATTATTTACCTTCTTGCAACTTCACGACGTTCAGCTGAAGTTTTTGGGAAAGTGACATACTTCCTCCAGATCTGAGGATGATTCAATGCCTCTGTTACTTCCGCAAGACAATCGGACATAGATGTCTGTGACAATCCTAAGCTGAAGTCATTGCCTACACATTTTTGGTAGCTGCCACTAGCATAAAATTGTAATGCCGCCAATACCTGTAAAACAGTACAGTGGGTAAATGTTTGTTATTATCACTATTTAACACATCATGTAAGTTGCACTGAATTCATAAACACCTTGATCTCCGGCCTAATAGCCGTTGTTCTCTGTGAAGAATGCAAAAGAGGAATTACGTCATCACTAAGTTGCAGAAAATTGTTCTTCGTAAGGCGAAAATTCTCGATAAACGTCTTCTCCGGCAGCAGCATGGGCTCGCTTTCTTCTCGCAGCTGTCTCCTCCGTAGAGTCAGCATCTTTCTCAGCCTTTCTTCTTCAGCTTCAACCAGCAACAACATTCGCGCCATTTCTCACATAAAACAGAAAAATTAAACACAAGCTGTAATCTATTACATGTGCTGTTGAATAAATGAATACTGAATTACATAAATAACGTCACAAAATTAATAATAGCCAAGTTAAAATCCAAAAAATACCAAAGCCTTTATGAAAACAGTTGGTTCGTGGTGACTGCTTTCATTGAGTAGCGATAGCTGTCAACGAAAGCAATTCCGCCATCTTGAATAATTAGGCGGTCCCAAATCGAGCTGTCAATAGTACATTTTTGTAAAGTTGTTCATTCAACGACTGCTTTCGCAATCCGCGCAAAGCTATTGATAGCTGACATCACATAGGCGGTGCCAAATGATTAAAATGACGTCATAAACTATTGCTATTGCGATTGCTATTGAATCGGCGGTAGATCCGCTGGTAGGGATAAGTGCACTTTTTGTAGATTTAGTTCTACCAGTAGGGATAGGTGCACTGACCATTTGTGTAGTGCACTTATCCCTACCGAGCTATATTTGGTAGGGATGGGTGCACTGCCTATTTCTACTAATTTTGTACTATTCGTATTATATATGACGGAGTGAGACAGCATAGCTGGTTTTAGTTGAAAGCAATAGTGATGATTTTAAAGTGGGTATCACCCGAATGGGGTCGCACGTGGCAACACTGCATGCTTGTGTCGGAATGAAATGACTTTGACAGTTGACGTCATACCATTCCGAGCGAGAAGCGGATTGCACCCGTGCAAATCCATTGACTTTGAAATCGGTTTCCATCCTCGATAATTCTTGTTAAATTGATTACGAAGTGATACTAGGTCAATAAAACCATCCGTTGCAGTAGTACAAAGTGTTTATTTTGGTAAGATGGACAACTGGAGACCGCCGGCGAGCTGTACCAATGAATGACCCACAAATAACGATGTCGGGTGATTGAGACGATCACTCTCAGACCCCGACATATGCTATTACTAATCGAATACAATAATAATAGGGAACGTTGGTTTTATTGAAAAATATTTTTCTGAAAGAAGTTTCATTAGGTACACAACTTTTTGCCCTAACATTTTTTTTCTATGACAGATGTCAAAGTGACAGCTGTCATATACTAGGATCGGTACTAGATTGGCATGACAGGTGTCAAAGTGAAAGCTGTCAAACTCAAAAGTGAATTATCTCCGTAACTATCGCTTATAAACCATTGTTGTTCCAACAAAAGTGATAGAGCTCAACGAGATCTACATTTCGGATGGGAGCTGTCAAACTTAAAAGTGGATTATCTCCGTAACTATCACATATAAACCATTGTTGTTCTAACAAAAGTGATAGAGCTCAACGAGATCTACATTTCGGATGACAGCTGTCAAACTTAAAAGTGGATTATCTCCGTAACTATCACATATAAACCATTGTTGTTCTAACAAAAGTGATAGAGCTCAACGAGATCTACATTTCGGATGACAGCTGTCAAACTTAAAAGTGTATTATCTCCGTAACTATCACATATAAACCATTGTTGTTTGAACAAAAGTGATAGAGCTCAACGAGATCTACATTTCGGATGACAGCAGTCAAACTTAAAAGTGGATTATCTCCGTAACTATCACATATAAACCATTGTTGTTCTAACAAAAGTGATAGAGCTCAACGAGATCTACATTTCGGATGACAGCTGTCAAACTTAAAAGTGGATTATCTCCGTAACTATCACATATAAACCATTGTTGTTCTAACAAAAGTGATAGAGCTCAACGAGATCTACATTTCGGATGAGAGCTGTCAAACTTAAAAGTGGATTATCTTCGTAACTATTGTTACACAAACTAGTTATTGAATATACTTCACAATTACAAAACGCGAAATAGATCTCGTTGAACTCTATTACTTTTGTTAAAACAACAATGGTTTATACGTGATAGTTAAGGAGGTAATCTACTTTTAAGTTTGACAGCTGTCCTCCGAAATGAAGATCTCGTTGAGCTCTATCACTTTTGTTAGAACAACAATGGTTTATCTGTGATAGTTACGGAGATAATCCACTTTTAAGTTAGACAGCTGTCATCCGAAATGTAGATCTCGTTGAGCTCTACCACTTTTGTTAGAACAACAATGGTTTATAAGCGATAGTTACGGAGATAATCTACTTTTAAGTTTGACAGCTGTCATCTGAAATGAAGATCTCGTTGAGCTCTATCACTTTTGTTAGAACAACAATGGTTTACAAGCGATAGTTACGGAGATAATCTACTTTTAAGTTTGACAGCTGTCATCTGAAATGAAGATCTTGTTGAGCTCTATCACTTTTGTTAGAACAACAATGGTTTTTAAGTGATAGTTACGGAGAAAATCCACTTTTAAATTTGACACCTGTCACTTTGACACCTATCATGCTGTTATAGTACCGATTCTAGAATATGACAGCTGTCACTTTGACATCTATGATTTAAAAAAAGTTATGTACCTAATGAAACTTCATCATTTCAGCAAATTAATTTTTCAATAAAACCAACGTTCCGTAGTATTTTATTCGATTAGCAATAGCATATAATATGAAGAGTAAAAAATAGTAGAAATAGGCAGTGCACCCATCCCTACCAGAGGAGATAGCTCGGTAGGGATAAGTGCACTACACAAATGGTTAGTGCACCTATCGCTACTGGTAGAACTAAATCTACAAAAAGTGCACTTATCCCTACCAGGGGGGATAGCTCGGTAGGGATAAGTGTACCAGCCGGTAAAAAACAGCATATTCCGACACTCATCAAATTAAAACCTACAGGGTACTTCCCGTTGACATAGAACAATGAAATTTGGCGAGAAGCTATATCTCAGAGTACACATATAGGAATAAATCTGAAAACTGTACATTTTTATTTAAATCACAGAAAAATATAGCCTCAAAATTCACAAAATATGGGTTCAAAATTCAAAGTGAGTAAATCGAATCTTATCATGTAAGGTATCATATAAAAAAACTTCATTAGCACATGCTAAAACAGGATTTTAATTATTTTAACAATGTGTAATTTTCGATGTATGACGAGAAAAATGAAAAAAAAACTTTTTTGTCGTTGATATAGTATATAAATTTTAACAACTTACTTCCCAATTTTGTGAATTTTTCTGGATTTGTACGGAACCCTCGGTGTACGACCCTGACTCGCACTTGTCCGCTTATTTATACATAATAGGGCTACATTTGGCCACCAACTAGCTTGAAAGAAGGCGTAGTCGTGGCCGAAGGTGGAGTATGTAGACCTAGAAAATACCTATTCACTCTTGTCTTGAAGATAACCTTTGTGTATTTCTTTGGACATATCTGTGTGTGAATAAACCTATTAATCTTAATTAGTTTATATTAATGTGCAACTGTATTGTTTCAGGTACCTACCAACATAGCAAGCAACTTTATCTGGTAACTAAAAAACATAAGCTTCAGTAGCCGACATCTTAAAATCGTAAACAAGGGAATCCCATCATCAATTCAGAGGGAGGCCCTTCAAACAAATTAAGCCTTGCAAACATTACAGTCATCTTCCTACAACGGACTACGGAAGTAAGGGACATGACGATTTTTTTAAATTTAAATACGTATAATTCAACTTTAAGGTCTCGACAGATCTGAACTTTCTAAAAATATAGGTCTCTATTTATTTCAATTTTGTCGTACAAAGATAAAAACAGACGGACGGACGGAAAGACGGACAACAAAGTGATCCTATAAGGGTTCCGTTTTTTCCTTTCGAGGTACTGAACAAGTCCTAAAGGCGGGTGTGTGAGGGAGAAAGAAAAAGCTTGTTTTCTTTTTCCTCAGTGCAGGTGTTTTTATTGAAATCACAAAAAGGTTGTAGTAATTTCTGCGAGCAAAACGCCACCGCGATGCAGAAAATCGATGTACGGCGCTAGCGCCATCTAGCCTTACAATCAGTAACTAATAAATTCTACAGGTACGGAACCCTAAAAACACTTCAAATTATAACCAAAGTTGTCAAAAAGTCTTCAAAATTAACCTAAATTCAGTACTAGTTAAAAAAGTTAATGTTAATAATATTATTTACTTAATTCAAAAAAAAAAGTGTATTCCGGCAAGACAACGAAAAAAAATCTTTAAAAAGATTTTCTCCTCCCTTTGGTCTTGATTTTTTTTTGTTGAGTGTTATTGATGCGGATTTGTGGATATGGTCAAATTATCCTACATCAGTAGGCCTATGTTAATCAGCGGATTATTAAAAAGGCCCTAATAGTTAAGATTAATTCTTTTAGCCTAGCATACACAATTACACATAATATTTTTTTTGTCGACGTGTGAAAAACCAAAACCTGTATTACCTATTTTGACACGTTGATAAAATTATATCGCGATGCGTATGCTAGACTTGTTTAGAATCCAAAAGAAAAAATTACAAGTCCTTCAAGCTATGGGTCCAAGCGGCCATCGTTCAAAACGTCGCCGGGAGTAAGCCGACACGACGGGGCGCGACAAATAACTCGAACTGCTGAAACTGTAAAGATGTTATAAATTTCACGCTAATTACTTTATTTTTGACCCTGTTACGGATAAAATAATTTGGCGATTTAAATTTTAAAATTTTAAATGAACACCGGATACAACTCACGATTATAAGAACGGTCGAGTTTCAGAGTAGTTAGTACTCCTTCTTCAGGGAATACGCGCGCCCCCGACAACAGACGCGCGTGCGCGGGCGTCCGTTAATGAATCCTCACGCTAGTTTTAATGAAGTGATTTAAATTTTGTCATGAAAAACGATATTAATTTTGTAGCAGTTTTGTTTATCGGATAGTGGATTTAATTGGGTTTTGATTCATTTGATGATTTACTTATTCTACGGTTATTTATATGTCTAAGTAAATAGAAATACAATTCAATGTTATGCAAAAAAATAGATAATGTATAAATCGTTATAAATAACTTGTACTGTAAAGTCCAGTTTATCCACCAAGCCGCACTGGGCCAGCGTGGTGGATATGGCCGAATCACTTTTCGTGGGTAGGCCTACGTACTGCAGTGGACTGTTAATAAGGCTGGTACAGTTCACTACTGTGAAGTCAGACTCTAACAATTCTTTTTTTTTATTAGTATCAAGACTGATCCCGTAGTAAAAGTCATTCGAAATTATAAGCATACCTAGTGTGTTTACTAATTTTACTAATAATAAGCAAGCTTATAAATCGGTGTATATTGCGAAATACAACTGGAATCGTCGAATACGGCTTTTTTTCTAAAGATTCAGACATCAACACAGACATCAACTGATCTCAAACAAAGTGTAAGCCAGCACACGCGCAAAAATCCTGATGACACCCAAGTTTTCAATATAAACCGTACAAATGACCCTATATCAGCGTCTCGCAGCGATCGCTACAGCCTAACTGCCCAATTTTCTATCAAAAAAGGAGAGGAAAGGGAATCAAGGAAAAGCATAACAGTCCCTAATTATAGGCATTACATTTTAGCAAAATGTTACTTGTAAAGCTGTTTGCCCAACGGTTATTTTTATTGGGCCAAGATGGGCCCTTTTTATGGAGCTCGAGAATGAAGGATAAACGGAGGAGCTTTAACTTGGGAAGATTTTCCACATGGGAATTCATGCTAAGGATAAGCGAGATAACTAGAGACTTCAAGAGTTTGTTATTTTAAGAAGTTGCTCGATAATGGTCCAGACGACAATAGATGTCTTTGGAAGCTATTTGTGAAGCTTGATAAAACTTCAAACCATAAAATCTTCGACCTTCGAGTGGTGACTACGTACCGACAAGTGCAGCGTAGGTTGTTTACCTACAAGGTAGACAGAGGTCATAGGATTGCAGTGGATGCAAGCTGCTTCCAACTGGTTTTATTTTTTGACTGTCTCTATGGCTCAGTGGTTAGGGACCCTGGCTTCTGGATCAAATAGTCGTGGTTTCGATTCCCACCCTGGGCAACCGTTTTTTGATGAACATAGGTGTTTTCTTTATGTCTGGGTGTTATTTAGGCACTATCTATATGGTTAGATATGTATTTAAAATAGTCTCTGGCAGCCATATCATAAGTTTTGCTTAGTTTGGGGTCAGATACCATGTGTGAATAAAATTGTCCCCTAATATTTATTTATTTATTTATTGGTAATCTATAGAGGTTGCCTATGTCTAGCAGTGTATCTCAGGAGGCTCAGTTACCTCCTTGATGATGATGATGGGTATTAAAGACTGCATTTTATTCAAAACAATATTCTTCATAGTTTCGCCGAGAATTCGAAATATCCCGACTAATTTCTGAACTCTCGAAAAATCTTTTATTCAGATCTGAATAAGAGGATGTCCTCAGACATCCGCTTCGGATAGTTGTCGGGCCACTAAATGTCAGGTTATACTGGTAACATGCTTTTAGTCTTAAAAGGAGATATTAAAGTTAACTTTATTTCATGAAACGTTTAGAGAGAAAATTTAATTTTATTGACTTGCTGCTGCTGTAGCTATAAATAGCTGTGACATGTAAAATTTAATTTAATAATGTGTAACAAGCTAAATTTAATGTATTTATTTAATTTGTGTAATAAACGAATTTATTATAAAAAAAAAACAATTAATTTACCTATTAATATCATTTCTAATTTTAATTTGATGTGTATGAATTTACGAAATTGTGGATCCTATGTATGAAATAATAATAAATTAAGTTTGCTACAGCCATTATCTTATCTTTTTGTGAGTACCTAATATTTTTTAACAATTACGTACATTAGCTGGCAATTCATTAAACTGATAATGTTTTTAGCTGCTCAATATTAGGAATGGCACAAAGCAAAAAAGCACCTAATACTGTGATGAGTAGAGTTATACTAAAAACTTGTATCTGTTGCTGATATTACAGAATTTTCATTTTGATTTTTAACTTTATGCAATAGTGAGTGAAAAGCCATTACTATTCTACATAGCAATGGTGTCAGAATTTTGGAAACTATGTACCTCTCCATAGGGTAATAATAAGCTATACTAGGCACTCACTAATAACTGGCTACTATTGCTAAAGTGTATGTTTATTTACAAATAAGACACACTAATGTTTTATGTCGTCAGATTTACGGAACATTTATAAACAAATTATAAATTTAGTTTTCATTATTCAAGCATCAAATATAATCATAAACCTACAAGCATTATAAAATTGAACAAAATCCTGATCTTTAATCCACTTCTTAATTATTTGTCTTGAGAGTCTAGTCACAATCATAGATAATCCAAGTACAAGACAACTCACAGTCAAGTTCAAGTCAGTAGTAAAGCCTTTACGAGAAGCGTCTATGGAGTTTTGGGCACGACGCGAAAAGACACAATAAAATTCACAGCATTATATCACTTGCCAACACTTGTGTTCGTTAGTCAGTCAATAATAACTAAAATTCCACAACATACCACTAACTACCACCGATAAAAATGTTTACACAAAGTGATATAAAACTACGCCATGATTTTTTCGCGTCACCGCCAAAAATCTAAAATTCGGATCTTTTGTGATAAATCGCCAGTTTCTATGGCCCAAACCCTCCTTTCTCTAACACAATATACAGCGGAGCTCTCCGTAAGGCAAATTCCTCGTTCTTCGTACTCATTGTTCCATCAAACAATGCTGTGGCCCAACGGTCACCATCGCCAACCAACAGTCTGATTTTCAGTTTTATGCTGTCAAATATAAGGGTTAAAATCGAGTACTACTTTTTTGATATGAGATTTTGAATACATGCGAGTATCATGTATGTATTTGAGACACCATAACTTATTTGGTTTACAATGGAAGACAATACAATAGTTATTTTTTCAAAGGTCAAATAAAAGGACGAAAATAAAAATATGAACAGAGTCCCCCTCTTAAAGAATGAGAAATACAATGGTGTCACTTCTGGTGGTGCAATATGATGAGCATTTTGATTAAATTTAAGAGTATAATATTTTATCATCATTACTAGGCGTCAAACATCTACCGCAAGACACAGGCCTTAATAAATAGGCAATAGCATATGTGTTTTTCTGATGTATACCTAAGCATTATTATTGCAAAGTTTCATCTCCATCCGTTCAGTAGTTTTTACGCGAAAGAACAACGAACATCCATATACATACAAACTTTATAGTAATAGCGTTTATAATTGTAGTAGGATTATCGCAGCAAAATTTACGATTGTACGAACGCGCTGAGACCTTCGAGATTAGTCCTGTAGGTAGATACGCATAGTTTTCCCCACTCTTATTGCTATTCGTTCAGAGCTTGTTTTTTTTTTTGAGGGTAGGTGTTTTTTCACAATTCCTGTCCTGCTTGTCTCCCATTATTAAGTTTAGAGTAAGGCTAATCATTAACGTCATTGATATATTACCGGAGTAAGGTAATATAAGGTAAAGTAGCGGCACATGTTGTGCATGGGTACAACGTTGGGAGGGTGGGAAGTACTAATCTCCTCGGACTCGGCGCTTGTACAATTATGATAGAACTTCACATACAAGTAAGTTCGTTTAATCATTAATTGTATTACAACGAGAAATGATCGTTACCCGCGCTCAAAAATAACTACACAATTTTTCTTGTAAGCCCGCTGTAAAACCTAAAATTTTCGAGTGCTATTACTGCTTTGACAAAGTATTGTATCCGAACTTTTTTCACAAGAATTTGCTTACAAACTAAGCACTTATCCGTCTCAAATTGATTATATTTTTAATAGCGTACCCTCATTAGTAGCGGTCCGTAGCTTTTTATGACAGATTCATTAAAGCAGTACCTATTTGTCGTGTTTTTTATGAAGCGACAAATTAAAAAAAAACCTTTCCTAAGAATTTGTAAGGCGAAGAAAAAGAAATACGGTGTATTTTGCATTTTTGTAATTAGGTTAGGAACGCTGGGTCTCCATGAAAAGTATGGTTGTTGTGTGTCAATCGTTTAGTGGCGTAAAAAAAAACAAAAATTGTATCGTTTTTGTCACAGAGTTTTTGTCTTAAATATATTTAATTAGTGACTTGTGTTTATGTAAAAAGAAAGGCATAACAACATTTTGTACATAATGTCTCTATATTTCTTAAAAATGCTTCTAACTTTATTTCAAGGTGAGTATCAAATCTGATGGCACGAAATCCGTTTTTAATTATTTTAACAACGTGTTTGTACGGAAACCTCGATGTGCGAGCCTGACTCGCACTTGTCCGGTTTTTGGAATTCCGAATCGTTAAAGTTTTTTTTGGACAGTAGGACCGGAACCATTATTATATTTCAAATATAAACAACTAATTTGTAGCTCTACAAAAAAAAATTAAGATGTAATTTACGAACTAGTAGCTATGTAAAATAAATTTGAAAAACAATGCTATTTCAACAACATCATTATTTGTGGTTTGATTTTGGTAGACCTTCGAATTTATAATAAGCCACGCATTCATTTAAACAGTTGCATTAATTTGCATTCCCGTAATGCCATTGCTGCATAATGGTTAAATTGGCTCCAATCTAACACGTTGACGCCAATATGTATAGGCCGAATCATGAAAGTCGGCGGATGTGAAGTTAGCTACGAGATGCGTAATATCCATTCCTGACTGAAGCTCACATAAAGCTGCACGTTGATTGGATATTACGCAGCTTATATTATTCGGCTTATATACTATAATTATGTTTACAACGCCTCGACAAAATATTTGGAAGAAGAGGCTAGATGATTATACTCTATAAAATTTAACTTGATCTCTGCGACAGCTGTCAGAAAAATCACGCCTATGAAGTCCTGAATTTCTTAATAGTACAGACAGTACCTGTCAATGTCATACTTATTGGGCATGCCAATTAGTGATGGGCGACGAATGATCGTGACCACAGAGTTTTAGATAGAGTTTTAATTAAAATATCGTTAGTATACTAACGATATTTTAAATAAAACTTAATTTATCATTAATTTTATTGTATATTTTAATATCATAACGTTATTTACATGTGTACTTGATGTATACTTGATCTTAAATAATAGTAAGTAAATAATATCCAATTTCTCACCTTCAACTACTCATTCGATTTCATTACAACATTGTTTGAAAATCGATTTTTTCCACCACTCTAAAAATGTCAATCTTCTATGTCAATGTCACTGTCGCAGAGATCAAGTTAAATTTATAGAGTAAAAAAAATATATTTAGCCCGTCAGATAGATTATCAAAAAATATTGAACACATATTTTTTTCTTTTGATCATACAGATATACCACTAAACTACAAAAGTATAGACTTTTGACAGAGATGTAACATCACGAGCACCCACTCTCAAACTTTAAGAAGGTTTATCTTTGTCATATTTTATTGTTTGATTGACAAAAGAAAAAATATGTGTCCTATATATTTTGATAGTCTAACTAACAGACTAATTATATGATTTTTTTAGCCAGTAATCGTGTCTATTGACATTTTTTGTTGTTGTTTTAACAAAAAATGTCAATAACTCACACTGTACTGTACCAGCCTTTTTAGTAGTCTACTGCCGGACGTAGGCCACCACGATGGGTGATTGGGCCATATCCACCACGCGGGCCCAGTGCGGGTTGGTGGATTCACATACGCCATCGAATTTCTTCTACGGACGTATGCAGGTTGCCTCGCGATATTTTCCTTCACCGAAAAGCTTGTGGTGTGAAATTCCGTGCATAAATTCCAAAGAACTATTTGGTATGGGACCGGGGATTCGAACCCACGACCTCACGATTGTAAGGCGGGTGTCACTGCCTCATGACCACCACGGCTTTTCAAAAAAACTCACACTAATACTTCGTAATAAAATAACTGTTCATAATTCTGAAGATCTATGCCCTTTGCAAAGAAACATCACGTAGTTATACTACGAGTATATAGCTAGATATTATACGCTGCCAGTCGATTTGCATTCGCGTAACATTGTCACTACCCGTTTCTAATAGAACACTTGAAATGTTTGTTTACATAATCCCAAATTATTCATGTGCCTTCGACCGTGAGCCATAAACCCGAAGACAGTGCGAGCCGTAAAAATGACACACCAATTCGGGGATTGTAATACATCAATTAGCTTTACGAGCGGCCATTAAAGTGGTTTACCCTAATAGACGTAGATCTAAGGTTCGGGACCACTGTTAATATTATAAGGAGTTGTAAATTCTGGTACGGTATCGTTGTGTGGAAAATTGTCATCATACTCGTACTCAATTTTGTTTATACTTACTTCGTCAGTCGTCAGTAAGTTCTGTGGCAACATTTTCTGCAAAATCGTGCACAAGTTTGAAGATGTCGGCGTTTGTGAATCTTTTACAATAAAATTATTCTCTTATAAAATTCCACATGGAAAATAATCTATAAATAAATAAATAAAATAAATATTAGGGGACATCTGACACACGGCCTCTGACCCCAAATTAAGCAAAGCTTGTGATATGGCTGCCAGAGACTGATATAGGTACTACATATACATATTTTTAAATACATACTTATATAGATAATGCCTAAATAACACCCAGACACAGAGCAAACACCTATGTTCATCAGATAAATGTTTGCCCTGCGTGGAGATCGAACCTACGCCTCTTTGGTCCAGAAGTCAGGGTCACTAACCACCGAGGCACCGAGGTAGTCAGATATGTTACTTCCAGATCTAGTCGTAACTGAACTTGCTTTTCAGAATAATGGAAACTTTTTGTGATTTGTTGTTGAAGAAACCATTTTTTTTTTTTGTAAATTATGCTTCATATGTTTTTTGAGAAAAAGTATTATTTACCTAAAATAAATAGCTATATTTATAGGTAGGTACGATAAGTTTAAATATACAAATAGAAATGTGTTTTCATTACAATTGTCAATAAATTTTTTACTTGATATTGTAAGTATAATAAGTATAGTTAGTTATGTAAATCAGAAATAGGTACTTAACTTTGTTTTCGATTTTTTTCTCGAATGTACCAAAACTTTTCTGCCTAACTGTACTACAATTTATGTTACGTATTTCAACAAAAATGAATCAATTTGAGCTTTTGAAGACTATACTTGTTAGCGACTTTGGATTTGATGACTTTTATTCTAATACCTCTAAATTCACCTTCATTTGTGGTTTACTGCTTTATTTTACAGCACGCTTTGTTAATTTTATAGCTTGTTTGATTAGCGTGTGTGTATCATTTTTGATGGCGCATAAAATATTCGAAAATTGTTTTTAAATATCGACATGAAACAAACAAATTGTTATTTTGATAGCTGTGAGTTCGGAAGACAATAAACCAATTATTTATTTACCTGAATATTTAAGACGGTTAACGATTCCTATATCCTTTTTAAAAAGTTATCTATCCTGTATTGTTATGCTAATATGAGCCATACATGCCTGAAATAAATGATTTTTTATTTTTTATTTTTTTTTATTTATTACAGCCAAACTTATATCCATATTGTAAAATACAGTGACTTTGCAATGTTGAATAACTTTCAGGGCTTTTCTTTCGTATATACAATCTATTTTTTGACTGCCTCGGTGGCTCAGTGGTTAGTGACCCTAACTTTTGGATCAGAGAGTCCGATTCGAGGGTTCGGGTTCGATTTCGGGGTTCGATCCCCACCAGGGCAAATATTTATCTGTTGAACATAAATGTTTGCTCTGTGTCTGGGTGTTATTTAGTTACTGTCTATACATATAAGTATGTATTTAAAAATAAGTATATGTAGTAAATCAGTCTCTGGCAGCGATATCACAAGCTTGCTGGGTCCGGACTCGTGATTACACCGCTTTGTTACATTAGTTTGGGGTCAGAGGCCGTGTGTAAGATGTCCCAAAATATTTATTTATTCATGATTATGTACGTAGGTACAGCTTTCTGGGGCCACCTAAAAATCGGAAAACATATTTACCTACTGTTCCGTATAAAGAGATACCTACGTATGGAACATTTTATTTTCTCCCAATTTCAGGCTTTGATCCTAAGTTACTCACTGCCTCGGTGGCTCAGTGGTTAGTGACCCTGACTAAGGAATCAAGAAAGCGTGGGTTCGATTCTCACCCAGGGCAGGTATTTATGTAATGAACATAGGTGTTTCTGATGACACTCTGTGTCTGGGTGTTAATAAGGTAATATCTAAATAAGTATGCATTTTTTTTTTATAATTACGTAGTAGTCTCTGGAATCGATATCACAAGCTTTGCTTAGTTTGGTGTCAGAGACCGTGTGTAAAATGTCCCCTAATATTTATAATTATTTTAAAAGTGGTTCATAATCATGAATATATACAATACATATCTAAAAAAATTTTGCTTTGCAAAGCAACACATAACGTAAGTATATTGGTAAAAAAAATACTAAACATTTTAATACAATATTTTTTTTTACTCTATACCAAAGAGAATATACCCAGAACAGTTTCAAAGAACTCTGAACACGCGAACCCAATAGTTCATTAGCTGTTCATAAATTAATTACTTATGTACTGATTAATTACCGCTATATTGGCACAGCACACATGCACACTATACTGTACATACAAGGAAATTGAACTTAATTATTAAACATTGTCAATTTTTAATCTGTTGTGTAAATTTTTTGGCGCGCGCAGTTCAGGAATTCTCTGATATGTATGTAAATGCACATTTGTAGAGATTCCATATATTTAGTCAAAATTTAACGAACTTTTAATATAGCACAGCTGGTTTTGATCCGCGATTTTGCGTTTGGTGTCATAAGGAAAAGTTTTTTATTTTGTATATGTTAATTGTTGTGTTTATATCTGGTCATAATGGAGATCAAATGAATGTCAGTAAAATAATACACCTTGAAAAATTTGTGACCACTCAAATGTTCTACATTTTTACTAGGCATAACTTATACCCAAAATTGTCCACGCGTAGCGATTTGTTGATTTTTGTGCCATCCTACAAAAACATTTTATTTTTTAAAAGCACTTTCTACATAAAACAGATTTTATTCACTCTTCAATCCTTGAAGTATTATAACTCTATGCAAAAATAAAAAGGAGATCTATCTCTCCGTTGCTGTGTAAAAGAGTATCAAACAAACTGATAAACACACTTTCAGATTTATAATATTAGTAAAATCACTACTACTACTGCGTTGGCGCTGTGACCCCAAAGTGGGTCTTGGCCTCCGACACTAAAAGGCGCCAGTCGTCACAGCGCTGCGCGGCGTTTCGCCAGTCCGGCTGCTGCATGTCGCTCAGATCCTTTTCCACGGCGTGGAGCCAGCGGTACTTGGGGCGTCCCACCGAGCGGCACCCCGTTGGCTTTCCTAGGTAAGCTCTCTTGACGGCCCGATCTTCCTCCATCCGTTCGACATGACCGAGCCACCGCAGCCTGTGCGCCTTTATCACTACCAGGATTTTGGCCTCACCAAACAGCTCTTCCAGTTCCCTGTTTTTACGGACGCGCCAGCTACCATCGTCTCTTCTCACCGGTCCCAGTATCTTCCGAAGTACCTTTCTCTCTGTAACTAGAAGTTTATTTTCTTATTTTTGAGTCAGCGTCAACGCTTCACATCCATACATAAGGATTGGGCTGATCACCGTCTTATAAATTCCAATCTTGGTACATCTGCTCAGCAACTTGGACGCTAGAATTGAATGGAGAGCTGCACTGGAATGTAGGGTGTTTTTTCAGTAAAGATCAGATCAAATTCAAAATTATATGACGCACTGAAGTAGAAAACAATGATAGGTATCTGGTTCAATAGATTGAATGTTTTGTATAGGTTCATCAAAACCAAAATTTCCTGGAATCCCAGCACGCAGTAGATTCCTAGGAAATGTATTTCTCAGTATAAACCTGGACATGGCATTGATGGGCAGCCACAGTATTAATTTTCCTAGAATCAGACTATAGCCTGATAAATCTACTGGGGTAGGTAGGTTTGGGATAGCGTAAGCCTCTTCAGATAGATTTTGTGATGTACCTCTTTTGTAGATTACCTATACAAATCAATTAAAATTTATTAATACACCCTCTGTGATAATACCACAGTTACATGTCAAAATACAAAGAAAAGAGAAAGAAAATATAGGGAAATAACCTCAGAGCAAATAAAAACATCCAGAGGTAACGTCGTTGAACAGTCAAGTGAGAAGGTTTTTTATACATGTGTGAGTGCGTCGCTGTTGCGCCGCCATAGTTTGACTGTCAAGCCAAGGCGTAGTTTTATAGTTACTTGGATGTGTGTGTAATTGTCTGTACACGGCGAGGCGTAGTTTCGGTTAGCATCACTTGTTCACAACATTCTCGATTTTTTTATTTGCTCTGAGGAAATAACATGGTTTGCCAGTAATTCCACGGTTATCATAGAAAACTGTATTAGTTTGTTATTTATTTATAATTGATGGTGACTCTATGTAACGATACCTAAACATCCAGTTATATCTCAATCCTGACTGAACCCCACTTAACAACTACGCGAGGATTAAGTTTCATACAACTTGTAGCTAACTTTACAGCCGCCAAAAAGTTTGATTCCAATCTATAATAAGTAAAACACAACAATAAGAATGTGGTATAAAAATCTCTCTCACCATTTAAATTATAATAAAACATCAAACACCAATTAAGGAGTTCACACCCTGTTTGAGACATGTTTTTCGATTTAACACTTTTTGTTTCGTAAACCGTTAACACATTTGGTAATCGTCTGTATAACTGTAATAATAAAATATAATTAGTAACTGAATGTCTTATATCTTACACCCAATTTATACTTTTTTGCTTATGCACTAACACCATAATATCAGCACTGCTGGACATAGGTATCGCAGATTTCTGTTGGACCTAGGACCAATGAAACGCAGCTTTTATTTGGTATAGCCGTAGTGTAGGCTCTAGGTACCTGTCTTCATTCAAGTATTAGTTCAAACCATTTTATGTGAGCTAAATTTACGTATTTTACGTATTTTTTTATCAACAAAATAACGTTCTATTTTCCGAAAAAGGATTTTTATCTCTACATTTTTATTCTCCCTGGGTTCTTTAAATCATCAATTAAAAATTATTTACAGGAAAGCTCGGCGCAATCTGGGATCTCTGATTTATCGGATATTGGGCTACATGTGGCCTCAATTAAAGGCATTTTAGTAAGAACCCGCGATAATGATCCCCTTGTTAAAATGCACCCGTGTGAAGAAGCCTTTAGTGTTAAGGGGAAGACAAGCGCTTTGTGAGCATTTTAAAATAAACTAGTTGCCCAGTCTCTGGCTTCAAACGGATACGAATGATTTTTTAACTTATAAACCTTGCGGAAAAAAATACTAAAATATAGTAAAACTGCATTGCAATATGTTGTGTAGTTAAAAAAAATTAAGTGGATTCACAGGCAGCACATAAAAAAGCGACTTCACTTTATGATAGGTAGTGATATAAATAAATAATAAATAACGTGTAAAGTTTTTTTTAATTTTTTTAGGGTTCCGTACCTCAAAAGGAAAAAACGGAACCCTTATAGGATCACTTTGTTGTCCGTCTGTCCGTCTGTGTGTATGTCAAGACTCTTTATCTCGGGAACGCGTAAAGATATCAAGTTGAAATTTAAACTATATACGTAAACCTATAAATTCTTGCAGTTGTGTAAAAGAAAAGCTTCTCACTTACCGTATAAAAAAGTTAGAGCTGTTTTTGTCGTAAAAAACGCATATTTCAACGCTCACAAAAATCAAAAACTACAGGGTGATTCCCGTTGACATAGAACTATGAAGTTTGCCGAAGAGCATTGTCTCAGAGTACACATATAGGAATAAATCTGAAAACTGTACACTTTTGTTTAAATCACATAAAAATAGGGCCTCAAAATTCACAACTTAAACAAGTTTTTAATTATTTTAACAATATGTTTGTACGGAACCCTCGATGTGCGAGCCTGACTCGCACTTGTCCGGTTTTTTGTGATCTGTCTTGATCCGTACAATACTATTCAAATGACGGCTCGTTGCCCTGAAAATCAGAATTAGAAATAGTTTATTGCTTAAAACTGGTACGAAACCTCAGTCTTATAAATAATGTTCATAAAGTTGCGCTGCAAAAATCTAATAATCAAGTATCTACTTAGGTACCGCGCAAAAGCAGGACATGGGTTAAGTTCCGTAGATTTTTGTTGTGTGTTTCGTTATATGACTTCCGTATTCATCCAATACAAGTATAAAAAGGAATTATCTTTCATTAATTTGCAAGTGTCTAAAGTACGAGAACATCTACTAAATGTTTTTTGTCACGACTTCCCCTTAACGTTAAACTGACGTTAATTAACTATGACATCGCATCAGTTACATCTATCCCTCGCTCACTCCTACATTTGCCATAAAAAGAGACAGAACTTTTAAAATTGATTGTTTCCTTTTTGGTCCACATTTTTTTCTCATCATCATAAAAAAAGTTGTGTGGACTCTATATGCGTTGGAATTGCGTTTAAAATTGCTCCTCAATATTAATGACTGTATCTATTAAGATAATGATTTTGTTTACGCTTCTTGTCAAAAGTTATGATTTTGACACAGAAAGTCAAGTCAGTTAAAAAGTTAATCTATCCAAATTCATTGTTATCTTGATCACTGACAAGAGTTTTAATTTACTTTAAATACCGTTTCGGAACTTGTGCCAGAAAAGATGAAATAAAGTATAACTTGAAGTTTAGCAGCCTAATCAGTAATCACTATAAATAAATTCAATAGAACCTTTAGTAGATATTTAGATTTTTATATCTGATATATAGATATTAGGGCTATCTCTAGACCTGTGGTTTGTGGATAATCTAGCTTTTTGGGTAGTTAGATATAACAATTTATTTTGTTGTAGTAAAAAAATCTAGCCCAAATTAAAAATAAGAAATATTCAGCGCGCAGAACTTATTCTTTTTTTTATTCCTTATAGATTTGCTTTTGACTACATACTGCCTGATGTTGAGCAGATATGCTGTCTAGGGTGTATTCAGTTTATTTAATAATAAAATTAATTTAGATTTACAGCCTACGGCCTATGTCCAGCAGTGGACGTTACTTTGAACTTGTGGATGGACGACGACGGCTGATGCACAGATTATTATTATATACTACGGAACTAATTGCGCACTAAAATTACGAGATAAATATATACCTAATCATCCCGATGTTTCGACCGAGTTGTATATAATAATAATGTGTTCATATCGCAAAAGTTTAAAAACAACATTTGATGAATAGAAAAAACGCTTTACCTTTCCACCACCAATATTTCAATTCAAACTACTCACAACCACTACCAAATTCCTACAAAGTTGAGATCGCATAGTTCAACCAAGCAAATTAATAAATAAAATTCGTATTTACCCGAGCAGAACAAATGTGCAGCAAGTTCTGGGAAAACTACAACTCCCAACTCCGCCTGAGCAAAGTTTTAGGAAATATGCACCGGTACGATGCAGATTTAGGCCCCTGTGGTAATAAAAGGGTAGATTTTTACCGAGTTTCTAAAAGGAGGAGGTAATATTTGACTGCCTCGTTGGTTCAGTGGTTAGTGACCCTAAATTCTGGGTCAAAGAGGCGTGGGTTCGATCCCCACTCAGGTCAAATATTAATGTGGTGAATTTAAGTGTTTGCTCTGTGTCTGGGTGTTATTTAGTTACTATCTATATAAGTTTGTATTTAAAAATAAGTATGTGGTATATCAGTCTCTGGCAGCCATATCACAAGCTTGGCTTAGTTTGGGGTTAGAGACAGTGTGTAAGATGTCCCAAAAATATTTATTTATTTTAATATCCTCTTCTTTTTAAAGGGTTCAAAAAGGAGGAGGATGTAAGTATATATAGTATATGTTATAGTGTTATGTGTATGTTATCTGATGGATGGTTTGGAATATTATAAGCCACTTTTCCGTCTCACTCGCTCAATTTCAGATTAATCATAACTAGCAGCTGAGTTTTCAAAAACTCATATGATTAAGATACAGTTATTAATTGATTCCATTACGACAACCATTATAGTGAAAAAAAATCTTTTTTCTGGTTATCAAAACACCTGGAGAACCTTGGTAACTGAAAAAATAATATAAGCAAGACTTATAATTGGTACCTAATAATCATAATAAATGAAATTATCTCACCTTTTCTAAGTAATATTTTGATCCCGAGAATCCAACCCAGCGAATTTATTTTCATTATAAGCACCTGTATTTATTATAACACGATGTAATTATTTTTCTCCCGGAAAAACATGCTCAGTATTTAAGTTAATTTGTAAATATTGTATATTTTCCAGAAACTTGGGTTTATATACTTAGTTTTATCATCCAAAATAGTGTCATTTTCTTTGAATTTGTTCATTTTACCTGATGCCAAATTAAGCTTAACAAGTGCAGGCTATCTGGTTTTGAATAACGATTAGAAAATTTTGAAAGATCATACTCAAATTACAAAATATACTATATATTTAGGTTAGGATTAAATAGCACTTAGTTTAATTGGTTTTTAATACTAATAATAATAAATATTTAGGGACATCATACACACGGTCTCTGACCCCAGACTAAGCAAAGCTTGTGATATGGCTGACATACTACATATACTTATTTTTAAATACATACTTAAATATATAGTAACAAAATAACACCCAGACACAGAGCAAACACCTATGTTCATCACATAATTACTTGCCCTGGGTGGGGATCGAATCCACGCCTCTTTGACTTAGAAGTTAGTCACTAACCACTGAGCCACCGAGGTAGTCAATTACCTACTGACTAAGGGTAAGACATTTAAAGACAACACATTGTAAGTTACGTAGTAGGTAGGTACGTTGTGACTTTATGGTTAAAAACAAACTCGAGTCGGTATAATGTTGCTTCCTTGCTATGAATAAAAAAAAATCTATAGATATGAAAACTAAACAAAAAATATAAAGAAAAATAAATAACCTTGACCAAAAAACTCTAAAGCAGCATAAAGTACCGTAATTGCGTAGAATCATCGCACTCGGCATTCTGCGCGCGTCGCCTATATCTCAGATGCCGAAAATATAAAATTTTACTAGAAAACATAAATCGCGTACGATTTTACTGTCGAATACGATCGGCCGCCGCCTTTACGAGCGTCGTATCGACGAATATCGCTTGCTAATTTTGAAATGTGGCGAAATAAGGCGCTTTAGTTGAGTGAGCCTTCTAGAAATTATTTATGGCCAGGCCCTGAGCAGCTTTGCGACTTTACTATCTTTCGTGTGTATTTTATTGAACTTTCAATCGGCTTTCGAGAGATTTTAAATTCGAATGTTTATTAGATATTTTTTCTGTGTTTATTTATTGAAAAACAGGATGTTGTAGATACTAACAGACTTCTATCATCTTCTTATGGATATTCTTATCCCGCTTAATTATGTAGAGTCGGTGTTACTGTGTAGTGGGTATTCACATTGTATATCTAACATCGTTTGTTTGTTGCATTGACCGTGGTCACGGTTAGACGTCTCGGGTCGGGGTCAGTCTACCCGTGACCACGGTCGATGCAACTCGGCCGAAACGTCGGGATGAGGAGGTATTTATTTATCTCGTAATTTTAATGCGCGATTAGTCCCGTCCCGTAGTATAAAATAATAATGTGTTCAAATCGCGAAAGTTTAAAAACAGTACTTCCCAATTTTGTGAAATTTTCTGGATTTGTACGGACCCTCGGTGTGCGAGCGTGACATGCACTTGTCCGGTTTTTCTATTTGCGAACCCTATGTACAATATGGCAATTAAAGTTTCTTATATAATTATGAGATGAGGTAATTTCTAACAAACCGTCAATCAAAAACGTTTTATCATATTATACTCGTATCTTTTTTAGTTTTAGCTTAAACGAAGTTACCATTGGCGATACAGATTAAAAGATAAGTTAAATTAAAATAATTCATAAAATGAATAAAAAAATCATAATAATTATAATCAATTAATTGGTATCTAACAATAGTTACAGGTCAAAATATGAAGTCCATACATTATTACAATTTCCAATTAAAATTCAAGTCAAAGTTGCCATTTTTTGGCAGTAGAAGTGATACGATTCAAAGCAATAGTTAAAATTTCACATGACTCATGAGTTTTGCCCATTTTTAAAAGTTTCCACAAACCCAATCAAATCTAAATCAATCTACATTACATGAAGTATATCGCTTCAAATTTAACTTAAATACTTAAGGCATCTATCACCAGATCAGATTAAAATCTATTTCCCCAGTAGTTCCAACACAACTTTCACCGAACTTTAATGAAGCCAGTCGAAGTGCATTTTTCGATAACTATCTGACGACCGCCATTGTGCGGAGTCGCCGATGCGTGCGCGACCCGGTTTTTTTTTTGGGGTTCCGTACCCAAAGCTTAAAAACGCCAATGTTGCCTTCCGCTCTTCTGATTTCGCTGCGCACGACGGGGTCTATATGCTAATTTGTACCCAAAATTGTATTTATCACCGTGTACTTTAAGGAAACAGAACAAACAACCACTAAATACAAGACTTACATAATCTAAAACTACATAAACTACTACTACATAACAAGCAATTGGATCGTCCATAAACCCTTGAAGGTCTAAAGATAATCCAAATCCTTAAACCCACTGCCAGTTGGCAGCGTGCCCAGCATGCTGGCAGCATTGCCACGTTGAATGACAATGCTTATACGTTGAGCCAAATGAACACCAGCATTTTGGTCACACGTCGCGTCGTCTCGTAGCAGAATAAATGAATTATGAATGATTGGACCCTATTACTTAGTTTCAGTTGTCTGTCCGTATACTTCTGTTTGTCCGTCTGTCTGTCACCAGCTTAGAGTATTATTATTAACTATAGAGCGCGCCCGACGAAGTGGGAACATTAGGTCCAAGTTAGAACAAGACGACGTTCCCGCCGCGAGCGCTTGTAGTCGTAGCAGAGTACTAGGAACGTGCGTTTCTCGAGCAACTTTTTTCAAATTGAAGTATTAAAATGGTGAAATGTGCAGTTCGACCTTGTAAAAACGATACTAGAAAACACACGAAATTGAAATCCAGTATCACATTTCATCGGTAAGTCGATTATAATACTTATTTTTATGAAAATAAATCCGGAATCGCGGGGGTGAAGTAGACGTGGGAGGCGGGCACGCACAGGCTCGCCCGTGCACCGCACCACACCGCACTCCCGCCGCGTGATTTAGAGATGGGACGTGACCACCCTGTAGTCGATATTATGTTTACTAGAAGTACTGCATATTACATATAACAGTTTTTTGTAACTTTAATACTTAAAATCTTATTATAATTTATTATAAATAATTGTATAGTGTGTTTTGTACGATATACTTTCTAATATTTTTAATGTCAAATTATTATAGCGGTACATAATTATGTAATGTTACGATATCACGTCTACACTGCTAAATTGATTTTGAAGATTTTAGTGGTTTAATTTAATTTAATGGACTTAAATTAAATTTTAAAAAATGATAGTGAGAGATACATTTTTGTAATAAGTAAGTTCGTAGGTATGTGGCTGGTGGCTAGCCCTGGTGTCTCCCTCTTTAAGGGACTTGTTTATTTTTTTTATAAATAGGTGATTGGATTAAATTTTAATACTGTAATGTTCGATATTTATCAATAATAATTGTAAAAATATAGGCATCATAATTCAATTAATGGTTTATCAGTTTATACTCTAAGCTCCTTATATTTTAGGTTAAAATAAAATATTTTTAAAAGTAAGTACCAGCATTTTTTGACATACATATCCAATAAATACTTCATTTTTCTGAATAAATGTCGTGAGTAACATGTAGAAAAACTTATACTCTTAGATATTATCGCACGAAATATATTTGTAGGTACTTGTTTGTACCGCGCTGAACCTGCATCTATCAACAACAAAATGAGTTTACGTTGCCCGCGTGCCCATCCCTAGTAATCGCTAACATACATATATAAGTAGCTATACTTCATCTGCCTACGACGCGCACTGGGCGTCTAGTGCGGTACTAGCGCTCTATAGTTAAATTAATACTCTAAGGTCACCAGGCTGTATCTCATGAACCGTGATATATAGACTGTTTGAATTTTTTACGGAAGATACTTATATCTCTGGTGACGCTGTAACAGCAAATACTAAAAACAAAATAGAATAAATATTTAAAAAAGGAGCTCCGATAAAAAAAACATAAATCTGCTTCGCTATTAATAACGGCAACAGATGGGAATTTCAAATATCTACAGAATATTAAGTTATATAAGCATATTCACTTCAAAAATAAATATATATAATTGAAATAAAATAAATTACCCCACTTACTCGTAATTTATTTCAATTTAATGATTTATTGAATCCCCATTGGATCGTTCTATACGGTACGGAACCCTTCGCGCGTGAGTTCGACTCGCACTTGGCTGATTTTATTTTTTGTCCGAAAATAAGTAGATATCGTAACCGATACTCTTGTGTTTTTGAACGACGGTTTATGTGATGGTACAGCCGATGACAAAAGCCGTTGGCGGTTTTTGGAAAATGGTGTAGAATCAAAATAAATTGGGTGAATATTTTTTGTATGTAACATGCTGGTCAAAACTATGGGGTTAACATTTTAGATGCATATTTCAGTTAGTTGCTTGTTTTGTGTTAGGTTTCATTCCCTAGTCACTCTAGTCAGCATTACAGTTTAACATTTATCACAACCTTTTATCTGATATGAATTTTAACAGTTGTGACAGAGAAACAACAATGGCGGGACCGAAGGTGAAATTAGACGACGCATTGGAATGGCAAAAGCGGCGATGACGCTTCTGGACAAAGTTTGGAAGGACCGTAACATACTGAGAAAGACGAAAATGTATATTATTCGTACGCTGGTGTTCCCCGTTTTTCTCTATGAGGCTGAGTCATGGACTATTAAAGCTGGTGACCGACGACGCATTGACGCTTTCGAAATGTGGTGCTGGCGGCGCATGCTGCGTATTCCGTGGACGGCTCATAGAACAAACATCTCAATTCTAAAAGAGCTTAAAGTAACAAAGAGACTCTCAAGCATTTGTCTGCAAAGAGTATTACAATACTTCGGACACATTGCACGTAAGCCCTCCGACAACCTGGAGAAGCTGATAGTGACCGGGAAGGTGGAAGGGAAAAGACCCAGGGAGTGTAGCCCAATACGGTGATCTGACCAAGTTGGTAAAGAACTGGGCATAACCATATCTGACGCCATACACCAAGCGGAAGACCGTCAGAGATGGAAACAGATATGCCATGACGTAACATAGAGGCGGGACATCACGACGCTCAGCAGTGACCAAACGACCTGAGGAGGAGGAGGACAGAAAAACAAAGAAATATTAAGAACTGCGTTAAAGTTTTGTACAAATTCAGTAAGTATAGCTGTATTTTATTGTTTAACCTATGATACATATAAAATAAATAATCTGAGATCAGTTACAGACCATTAAAATTTAATTTACAGATATTTTTACTGACACCTTCAATTTGAGTGTCTTGTCTCTCACTTTTGTTGTTTACTGTATGAGTTATATTTCAGATTTATGTCAGACATGTTGAAACAGCCTATATTTTATATAAATTATTGTAATCATTAATCTCTCATAAAAGATCAAAACGAGTAAAAATAGCGCAACATTCCAGTAGGTAGTTAATTCAACGTTGTCAGCCATAGTCTCTCTCATTTTCGTGGACTCCTAGTATTCCGTGATGGTTTTTACTAATGTCTAATATCTCTTATTTTATGTCCAAGCTCTTTGCCATTTATTAGGGTTATGCTATACCTACAGTTAATTTATACCTATCATTGTTTTGATTTTCTGCCCCGTTATTGTCCACTACTGAGCGATAGGTATCTCTTTCATATCATTAAAGGTGTCAATGGTTTAATACAAGTTGATGCACTGTGCCATACAGGTAACGTCCAATTAATAAAAGTGATAATGTTTCCATCATCACCATATCAAACGTACAAAGTGATTTGATCAGACAATATTTCCACCGTATCGATAGAAATCTTATTTTGCACTTATTGATGCCGGTTACAACACAATTAATAATGTCTACAAAATATTTCTTGTTTGAAAACTTCCTATGTTTAACAGTCAGTATTTCAATAGATCAGACACCTTTTGCTTTCCGTCACTTGATACGAGTAGCAACAAAAGAGAGTGGTCAAGTCAAGCTGGCCTAAAAAACGGACACATTTCAACACCAATATAAAAACAAAATATATCTCCGTGTATGTCTACACATCACGATTTGACAGCCGGTATCGCTTACAGCACGGATGTGGAATAAGGGTCGCTACACCTACAAGCGGGCTGGCACAGTCGGCTTAGCAGAATCTGTCAAACACCAAAGCCGACCCGAAAGTATTACAACACTTGTTTAATATAATTCGGCTTGTGCTGATGGGTAGTTGCTAGAGTCCAATTAGCACAAATGACTATTCGATTTTCATTCGGCCATCGGCGTCGCGCGGCTTTATCCGTTGGGGTATTGCAGCTTGATCGACAGTTGCTCAGCCGGATGATTTCGTGCAGCAGCCGAACGACGTTTTTTCCGATCATTTCTCTACACAATTGGTTTTACCGCCTGATACAGGTAGCACGGTAGCAGCACGTAAGTTTAGCGCTGAGTAGAGTGTGGAGGGAATGGCTGCGCCTACGTAGTGTTTTATTTTACCCATGCGCAGCGGTCTCCTTCACACTCTGCTCAGCGCTTAACTTACGTGCCGCTACCAGTAGTGCAGATTCATGCCAGCCCGCTTGTGTGTAACTAACTGGGCAACTTGATACGGGGACTGTTCTGTGATGGGACCGAGGTCAGACGGAGATGGATAGCCAAGGTGAGATTTTTCAAAAGCTTTGATGCTCAGTTTTAACTATTACGAAGAGTAAGTGAGTCATTACTTAAGTGGCTGATTGAGCACCGAAATAATTGGCCAGTTTTTGAATAGATATATGGCTATGTTAATATGATGGTATTTTTAAGATCTGAGTAAGTTTTGACCATTCAAAATGTTGATTTCAAAATGCAAAGGCTTTTCTTTACTTATCATTATGAACAACTTTTACTATGAAACCAACTATAAATGTAATTATAATTATGAAAAATAAAATTAGCTGTGCCATACATTATGTCTTTTCAATGCAATAAACATTTTGTATAGCTGTTTTTTTTTTATTTCAGCTTAGTATCGGGCAACATGATAAAATCAAACACAAACTTGTTCACGATAAAAGAGCTAATATCTTTTTCTAATAGGGTCTATATGCAGTCCTAGTTCCAAAAATATCCTCACTGATTCAATGAACATTTGTATCACTATTGATAAGAAAATTTGTTGCTAAATTCTTTACTTAAGTAGGTATACAAAAACCTTTTGTAGTTCACATTGTAATAAATGGGTAAAAATAATAAATAAAAGAAGTCAAAAGCCTCAAAGATATTCTTGAATCGTGTATAAGATCTGGTTATCTTCAATCTCGGCTGACCTTGGGTGGAAGTGAGTCAGTGGGCGAGTACAATAAATATAGTATAAGAGGTGGCGTCCATTACATTACTGTGGATATGCAATAGCGTACATGCATTATTGCGAACTTTAGAATTTAGTGAGCGCATTTTAAAAAGTACTTATTTTACTTATAGTTATATAGTACATACTATATACATTTTACATAAAAAAGTACTTTAGGATTACATTCAAAACAAATTCAACATTTTTCGTTTTTTCTGAGGCTATACACCCCTACAAGCACGTACCCCTAGTACCTACATATACAGGGTTATTTCTAATCAATTAGCATCCTTCTAGGGGCTTATTCTGTACATGAAAACTAACAACTTTTGTTCTACGACTTTCGTCAAAACTCAATAAAAAAAATTGTTGTTCCATAGAAAAATTTAGTTCAACCGCGGCAAAATGTATGGAACAGCTGACTTTTTGTTTGAGTTTTGACGAAAGTCGTAGAACAAAAGTTCTTAGTTTTGATGTACAGAATAAGCCCCTAGAAGGATGCTAATTGATTTGAAATAACCCTGTATACCTACTTAGATTTTTTAGGGCTCTAAGAATTGTTGTAAAAAAAAAAAAATTACCAAAAAAGCAAAAAATATGTATAAAAGTAGATAAGTATTAAATGCTAATCTAAATGAAAAGAAAAAATGGGAATACGTTTTAAACGTGATCACGTATTACAAATCGATGAACGCTGGCTGCAAGTACGAAAAAAAAGTCACGTTTAAATTAATTTAACAAATGTCATTACTGAAAACGACACGAACTATTATATAATAAATATTGTTGTGATCATACAACTCTTGCACATACTCACCAGCAATCACACTATTAAACATTCACTCCTACTAACCCCCTGTTTCAAATCATCCCTGAAGAGAACTAGCTTCCACAAGCACAGGGAATCCTATCGTAGAAGCTAGTGCTTCACAACTAACTAAATACGAATAGGTAAACAATTTTTGTGCTTAAATTTAAATATAATAACTTTTATAATGAACCCTAAAATATGTACCTAATTCGATTTAATTTTAATTCATTTAATTAATAATAAATTTTAATTAATGCATGTATTTAAATATCTTAAGTAATATCTAATAATCTAGTTTATTTAAGTAAAATTAGCTTAAAGAACAACATTATGGTCACGAAATAAATTATTCTTATTATAAGAATAAGAATAATTTATATATGCGGCTGTCTCTTGTACCATTTGACCACATGTTTAAACATGTGGTTTTCAAACCTAAGTAAACAATGTATGTTTTTCTAGCTGCGTGTAATTTTGCAGTCACCCTAATTTGTCATAGGGCAAAAGTTTTTATTTAAATCTGTGTTTGTCATGTAATCCTACTAATATTATAAATCTGAAAAGTTTGTTGGTTTGTTTGTTTGTTGGTTTGTTCCTCTTTCACGAAGCAATGGATCAACGGATTGACTTGATTTTTGGCATGGATATAGTTCAAAGGCAGGAAAATGATATACGCTACTTTTTATCCCGAAAAAATAAAAAAACCCTGTGGGATAACACAAAAGTGAGAATACCACGCGGGTGGAGCCGCGGGCAAAAGCTAGTAATAGAATATTTTCTTTTCTAAGTATTTATTATTGAGACAACTGAATCGCAATTTAGATTTCTATCGTTACTGGTTTGGTGCATTACTATCTCCATCACCTTCACTAAATAGTATAAAGCAAAACTGTTATTTTTGTGTGTCTGTCTCTGTATTCGCATAAATCTTCCAAACTACTCAACATTTTTCAATGCGGTTTTCACTATCGTTTAGAATATTTCTTCCGGAAGGTTAATAGGTATTATTCATTCGTATCCAGACGAAGCCGGGATATGCACTAGTTTATAATAAGACACAATTTTTATGTCATGATTTTATTCTTAGGTATACAAAATATTTTTTTGTGTACTACATCCTACATTCAAGTTTAGTTACAAAATATACACTCATAACAAAGTCTATAGCAATTATCGAAGGAGCAATTTTTCACACAGTCAGTCTTCGGATGGGTGACCGCGAGTGGCATTTATAACTGAGCTTAATTTTAATAATTCTTTAATATCCTAGATTAGATTTTGGTAAGTAACTACCAAGTTACCTAATTAAGTAAGTATGTAGGTACAAAGTTTAACAATATCAGTTTTAACAAATAGTGATACGAATATTTTCCATGCTCTTATTAAATTCCTAGTTATCCAAAACTAGTATCAAAAAGTTCAAAGCTTAAAGCTCTCGAGCATCAAAGTGGTATCGACAAAGATTAAAAATAAAAACAGACAACATCCCTTTGTAATATGGATGTAGGCACTTACGGTCTATTTGTTTTTGAACATCTGTTTTATGTCAAGAGTGTCGTAAAAAACTTTGAGGGGGTTGAATATCTAAAAAGCTTTGTGATGGTGATTATAAATAGGAAGCGTATGAATGGTTCGCTGTTATTTTTTCTGAGCTGTAGGCATGATTGACAAAATAACTTCGTGGTTAGCAAAATATCAATATTACTACATATTATAAAACAAAGTCGCTTCCCTGTCTATCCCTATGTATTATATGCTTATTGCTTATATCTTTAAAACTACGCAACGGATTATGATGCGGTTTATTTATAGATAGAGTGATTCAAGAGGAAGGATTAATATAATACACCTGTGCGAAACCGGAACGGGTCGTTAGTTATTATTCATAAAATCTGAAAGTTTTAACAGCAATAACATTTTTAAACATGTTTAGATTTCCAAAGAAATCGCTAATATTTTATGGGATAGCTACACTCAGATTTTCGTTAGGGATTATTTGTTTATTATGATCAAACATAATTTATTAATTGATTTTGACTATCGCGTGTTTGATATGCGAGAATTAAACCTCGAAATATTTTAAAAGCATTGAGCTCGGGAAATGGTAACAGATAAGAAATAATGTACAAAGAGAGAGGTATGTTTTATAAAAATATTTTTATAATTGGTTTGTTTTTAGATGACCTAATCTTTAATTCTGGATGCTCGAAAGTATTGATCGTATACAGCTTTGTTGCTGACCAATTTAATTTTAAGTTAGCCAAAACTTCGATTAACAGCCGACCGTTTTAACTACTGTCATTATAAATAAAGAGTGTTACGTCACTGTATTTCATTGAGGTTGATTTATAGATCTTCAGAAGTTTGTTTATCTTTCTTGCTTGTTCTAGTCAAGAACAACAGTCGTTAGCCCGCTTTAGATGTCTTAGGGAGCTCTGAAACTATATTCATTTAATTTTCTTTGATTTTGGGCGACCATAAAATTATTAAGAAAAATAACATGTGCTATAATAAATCAATTGTTTTGTCTTTTAAACTATGCGCTCTCTGTAATTATTAACGAGTTCTCATGAAGCCAAAATGTAAAGTTACTTTTTACGAAAATATTTTATACTAGCTGACCCGGCGAACTTAGTTTCAAGCAATATCTACATAAATTATAACCTATGTGTTATTCTGATGTATAAGCATTATTACTGCCGTTTAATCTCAATCCGTTCAGTAGTTTTTTGCGTGAAAGAGGAACAAACATCCATACATACTTAAAAACTTTCGCGTTTATAATATTATTACTAAGGGGGATAAACAATTAAATATCGGTTGTCACGGTCGGTTTATGCTGAGATGGGCCCGGTTTGTGTCGAAAATTTAGCATATAATTTCTGTTTATATTTATTCATGTACTGTTTTTTTTGAAGTTTGTCTTGTATCATGTGTTGTTTTCGTTGCAAATAAAGTTATGTCTACATAAGTAGCTATTGAGTGGAAAAGGCAATTCTTAGTAGCGAACACCTTTAGCACGGCAAAATAATTGAACTGCTCTAAACACTTTTAATATCAATTATCTACGTCAATGCATACTTTGTGTCCTCATCGAGAGGGTTGTGAATATAATATTATAATATTTTGTATCACAATAGAGAATCGTGCTTTTATACATATTTTAAAAATTGGCATATCATTTCAATTAGTTATATTGTTAGGGAGACAATTTGTCTTTTTGTTATGACAGAGGTGCTGAATAAAATAAAATCCAGTCTTTTTGTCTTCATATTTTATCTTCATACTTAATGTAACAAAAACAAAAAAGTACAGTAAAGAGTACGCACACGTCATGTTGAGGCGCGAGCGCAGACTTGGTGACAAGCTTTTGTCGCGGATTATCACCATATTGGGTTCCATCTTACGAAATAAAAAGAAATCAAATGACACTTAAGATTGTTGTGTACTGACACACGAAATAATATAATTTAAAAAATGTGTCTTAAATTATATTATTATTTTAGCTTACTACGAATCGTAAGTTTGTAACCACTGGACAGAACATAAACCTTACATAAATTTTTAATCAAACCAATCATTATTATAAGCCGTGGTGGTCTAGTGATAGTAACGCCCGACCTGCAATCGTGAGGTCGTGGGTTCAAATCCTGATCCCGTTCAATGAGTTTCTTTGGAACTTATGTACGGAATTTCACATCATTGGCTTTTCGGTGAAGGAAAACATCGTGAGGCAACCTGCATACGTCCGTAGAAGAAATTCGATAGCGTATGTGAATCCACCAACCCGCGTGGTAGATATGGCCCAATTACCCTTCGTGGGTAGGCCTATGTCCTGCAGTGGACTATTAAAAAGGCTGGTACAGTACAATCATAATTAAGTCAGTCTAACTTCTATCAGGGTCACAGTTTCTTAAATAAAAGGTGTTCAGTTCACTAGTATTTTGATGGCCTCTGATATGGCTAAAATGATGGCATGGCGGCTTAAAAACTTTGACTCCAGGGCTAACCACCCGGCATATACGAACTTACATACTAATGTGTTCCCTCATTACTGGTATAGGTTTATTATTATCATTTAGCCTAACCCAGTAAATAAAGGTAAGTAGACTCTATTGTCTGTGGATTGCAAGCTTTACCAATACCACTTTCGCATCCAGCCAATCCACTCGTTTGACCACACGTGAATGCAAGTGGGTGGATACTTGTTTATTTGTAATTTCTTTAATGCATTCACCGCGTACAAAAGCTCATAAAACCCTTGCAACCCTATCGCAATAAAATTTCTCAAAAAGTATGCTAACTAACAAAGGGAACCTAATTTTTGCATTGCGAAGGGGGTTTAAAATGTTTGTGGGTTTTCGGTTTATTTTTAGATTTACAATTAGCCTTTGTACGTTCTTTGAGTCATGGATTTTGTTTATAGCACAGATTAAAGCGGAGTTTAATTTGTGGTTTCGATAAATTTCGCATTTTCACGTCGGTTTGATATTAAGACATTTTTACTTGAGTGCCCTTAAAAAAGTGGTACATAATTATCTTTCTGTGAGTATTTACATTATGTAAATTATGTAAATCTAATATATTGAGCGTAGTGTGTACTGCTAAACAAGAAAAAGCTAGATGCAGGCTGCTTCCAACTGGAAAACAGCAGGAGAATCCTGTGTTAGCAGTAGAGCTCCAAGGTAAAACAGGGCCTTAAAGTTTGTATGAATTTTATTACTATTAAAAGAAACCGGACAAGTGCGAGTCAGGCTCGCACACCGAGGGTTCCGACAAACCCATAAAATTTCACAAAATTGGGAAGTAAGTTAAAATCTGTATATACTATAATCATCGACAAAAAAAATTGTTTCTTTTTTTCACTTTTCTCGTTATACATCGAAAATCACACATTGTTAAAAACCTGATTCAGCATGTGCTAATTAAGCTCTTTTATGTAATACTTTACATGATACGATTTACTCACTTTGAATTTTGTACCCATATTTTGTGTATTAGCCCTAGCCCTATTTTTTTGTAATTTAAATAAAAATGTTGTTTTCAGATTCATTCCTATATGTGTAATCTAAGACGATGCTTTTCGCCAAATTTCATAGTTCTATGTAAACAGGAAGTACCCTGTAGGTTTTGATTTTTGTGAGTGTCAAAATATGCGGTTTTTTTACCACATAAACATTATACGATAACTGAGAAGTTTTTATTTTACACAACTGCAAGAAACTATAGATATACGTATATAGTTTAAATTTCAACTCGAAATCTTTACGCGTTCCCGAGATAAAGAGTCTTTACATACACACATACGGACAGACGAACAACAAAGTGATCCTATATGGGTTCCGTTTTTTTCCTTTTGAGGTATGGAACCCTAAAAACGAAAGGTTTAAGCTATATTATTCAATTAACACTAACCGCCGACTCTACACTTTATTCTTGCTTTTTCCATAAAAACTGCACCCTTTTCAAACCTCTACTTCTCCTATCACAAGCGCTTAAGCTCAAATACCATTGTTTCTTCAGCAGCTTCTAACGGGTCTTAAAAAGTTTTTATTAAACTGGTCGTAATCTAAACTAATTTATTAAAATATTTTTAAGATATCTACCCTCATTATACACTATTTATAACAAACATTGGCTCAACACTTTACTTTTTCTTTTTATATGAAAACTGCACCCCTTTCAAACCCCAACTTCTCCTATCATAAGCGCATAAGCTCAGATACTATTGGACCAAAAAGTAGGCAAACCTACCGGAAATTGTAGCATTTGTAGCAAATCGCACCACCAGTGTTGTGCTAATCCAACGCGCGCATCGGCGGCTGAAATATGACACCGAGTATAAGGAAGCTGGGGCAAAGAGGGCCGCCGTAGATGCGACGCGGAATATATTTACCTATTTTCGGATCGGAATCCGGAGGGCGTGATATATCGCCGGGATAGTAAATTACCGTGGAAAAGTAAAACGAGTTGTGTCTGCATGGCCTAAATTTTATGGTTGGTCGAATTCGTTTTTATTGTGGTAGTCGAAAGGAATGGGAAACGGTTTGCAATGTGTTTTCATTGGTAGCCATTTTAATTGATCAAATTATTCATCTATCTAACTATGTATTAAAACTTAAAAAGTTTGTGAGTTAAAGCCACCGTGATATTTCTTATTGTAATTTACCATCTACTAAAAAGTACCTACTCGTATATACAAAAATATTGTGAAATGAAGTTTGAATATGTTATGCTTAGTACCGTTTCCTGTACTCTTAAATATGCACATATTTAATCAATTTAAACATAAGATAAAATTCTGATTTTTTTAATTTTAATTACTGTACTACTCCTACGCATTATTTATAGTAAATGGTACCAAAAAAATATGTAATAGATATATACCAGTAATAATAATAAAAACTCAAAGCAGTATATTAAGTAAACAGGTTTTTAATTGTGGCAACTATTCAATAGCCAGGGTACGTCAGCACTTAAATCTTAAAACTCTTCGCTATCTTTGCATATTTTAACGAACTTATTAAGCACACAATAATGTGATAAATGTAATGATGATGATGAATGTACAATATGGGTACTTTTATTACTTAGTCGGATCACATCTACACACTATCTCAACGTAGTTGTCGTCGGTACATAAAGCTGTCTGCCGCTATCTTGGCATATTGCAAGGCGTGCCGACGCATACGATAAGTGCACCCGACATAACGCGACCTGTTTGAAAAACGAGCTTCAAGACGTACCCCAGTTTACCCTGGTTTGTTCTGGGAAATTTTGTTGTGGAGTGAAAGGGGATAGTTGGGATAAGAGAAAGAAAAGTACTCAGTCAAACTGCTACGGTATTACCAAAGAAGATATAATGTATTACTGACCCATTTTTGGGCCTATGATCTGAAGTGGATTATAAGTACAGTTCAAATTGCATTGCCTAGCATTAGGTTTGATGTTTTCAATGTACATAAATAATATCTAATAATAATTGACACTCATATGCAATCCCCAAAAATGTAAAATGTTGAAATTCTCGACAAACCCAATAAAATAAGTGATTCTGATTATACGGTCACAAATTCAGACACATGTAGGTATGTATGGATACGTCGAAATTGCAGACATACCTGTACAGAAGCGAACTTGTAACAATCTCCACTTTTAACCAATTACAGCGAATTAAAGGGCTAGAGATATGTTTTTGTCAAGCTCATACACGTTTTGATATGATTGGAGTAATTTAAATCGTCCAACATTTCGGTAAGACGTCCTGACAATGTTTTGATATATCAAATGAAAATAATAATTATAATTATGATTGGCTGTTTTGAATCGATCGCCTACAAAAAATATTAATATTAAGACACATTCCGATTTAGTTGAATCAGAATAATTTATTGACGTGTCAAGCTTAACACTATTATCAAAAATAAACAATTTGTATGATAATACATAAACCCCTAAAAATTTGGTCTCGTCATTCAACAAAGAAATTACATAATTAATGTGTATAAAATTGAAATGGGTATAAATATTCAAAACAATTGATTAAAAATAATTCAATACCATTGGGTTGTAGTATTTTAATACAATTGTTTTTATTTTTTGCATAAAATGGCATGACCGACTTCAACCGAATTCGCGAATATTTCGCACGGATCGATGTAGGATTTTTCACATTATTGATGATTTATCTAAAATGGCTAAGCCAATTTCCATAAAATTTAAACAAAACCAATTTCAAAGTATACCTAATATTTTCAATAAAAAAAGAAATATTGAAATCGGACTACTATGTAAAAATATATGCGTGGTTATACATTAAAAAAATATACGCAACGAATTAAGTACCTCCTCGTCGTCGGTCAAAAAGTCAGTTTCTCCAATTGTTCAGCTATAAGCAACTGTAGACTGTCTGGGGTAAACAGAAAGAAGACGGCAACCGTGCAGGCGCTGACCATCGCCCGCGACAAAGCTCGCCGCCCCTCATTTCACGGCTATTAGATAAACTTGTTACCAACGCGTGGATGCCCATTAAAATGCAAATTTACACCCGAAATACTGGCTGAAATTTAAAAGACAGGAGTGTGTTTGTTGGTATTTTTTTGACGCCGAAACGACAATCGGTTTGAATGGTCCTCTGTTGAGAACATTACAGAGATCAATGATATCGTTTAAAAATTTTCGTTTTATATGCTGTTGAAAAATGCAATGTAATTTTAGCCATTTACTATAGCTGCCTACTTAACTAGCAGTGTAGACATCACTGGTCCCAGCTTGTTAAAGTATTGTTAGTGAAATTTGTAGTGAAATAATAAATAATAAGTAAGTAAGTTCGTATAGGCCGGGTGGCTAGCCCTGGTGTCAGAGTTTTTAGGCCGCCTGAAGGCCTCTGACATGGCTAAACGGTTAAAACAACCGGGACCTACAATTTAACGTGTCATCCGAGCCACGGTAGCGCTCAGTTGGAAAATGCCACCCGCGGTCACCCATCCAAATACTGACCGTGCGGAACGTTGCTTAATTTCGGTGAATAAATAAATATTTATATGTACAATTTATTTATTATTCACATATTCATCTATTTTTTTAAATCTAAGTTTTTTTACAATATTTATATAAAAGAACAAAATACTATAAAAAAAACCTAAACCTAGAGTGCCGTCGGCAGCGGGGCGGGGCTCAAGCTACCGGTGGTTGGGCCTACAGAGAGAGGAACCTTCTGACAATGCGCGCCGTGTCCAGAACGACCGCCTTCTATATCTGACCCTTGACCCAACCGTCTAGCAAGAGCCTCATAAGATGGTGGTCGAGACTCTTCGCTATTAAGCTGTTTACCGAAACGACTATCGGAACAATGATCGTAGAGTCCACAAAAAAAATCATTTTAATCCAATTAATTTTATTATTAATTACTAAAATGTATCATAAAGCCGTGGTGGTCAAGTGGAATTGACACCCGCCTTACAATCGTGGTGGGGTCAAATTCCGGTCCCGTACCAATGGATTCCTTGGAGTTTATGTACGCATTTCACACCACTGTCTTTTTGGTGAAGGAAAACATCGTAAAGCAACCTGCATACGTCCGCAGAAGATTTTCGAAGGCGTATATAAATCCACCAATCCGCACTGGGCCAGCGTGATGGATAGGTGGCCCAACCACCCTTCGTGGGTAGGCCTACGTCCTGCAGCAAACTACGAATAAGGGTGACAGCACATTATAGTCAGTATATTTAAACAACCCCACAAATAACACCTTTTATGTATATTACAAAAATACTAATTACTCTATTCTGCAAGATCCATCCATTAAACCGGAAGTACGTCGCGAAGGGGAAATGGAAAATCCCCACCGGAAGTGACCGACGCAGGTGGGCCCGAGGTGTAAATATTGTTGACGTATGAATTTTGTTGCTAAAGGGAGCTAAGAAAAGAATTGACAACGGTTCTTTGCACCGTTGATCGTGAACCAAGTCAAGTTTTTACAATGTTTTACTACGGATCTGATAAATTTATTTAAATAATTCTAGATTTCAGTACCTATGTTATAGTTCCTATGTTAGCTAGTTAAAATGTTTAATTACTAGTTTTTTTCTCGCGGCTTCGCCCGCATGATAGTTTAATATGTTTGTGCTATTCCATAGGATGTTTTTATGTTTTCGAGAAAATAAGTAGCCCATATCACACTCTGTGTCTTTTATCGTAAATTATGTTGCTTCGTTGCTGCGTGAAAGAGGAACAAATCAACAAATATACTTTCGGATGTGAAATATTAAGAAAGCAAGTAATGACTAATCAATAAGTCATTCGCAAACTTTTTTAACTCACTGATGGGTTTAGGCTTCTCCTTTGTAGTGTCTTTATCCATTGCCAATTGTGTCTACTGACCATGTTATTATTTTAAAATAAGTAGCAACCTTTAGTAAATATATCAATAGATAATCCGCAGTAAAAGCATTTTATCAACTACATATCTTGTAAATACGATGTACTGTTTATAAAATGCCGTCCTTACTTCTAAGACTGCAAGTACACAACAAACTACAATGACATATGAATGCCGCCGAGTTTGCTCGTAATGGGCCGATAAATTCGTCCCATTCCGCTCTTCTTACTGCGATATGTACGAATTGTCAGTAGTTAATATTCAACTTATTATATTGTCATTCCAACTTGTTGGTAGACGTCCTACGCTGCGTGTGCTGGTCCGTGATCTCCATTCGTAGACTTAGGTTTAGGTGGACTGACTATTATAATAAAGATTGCAGGAACGTGCTGGATGCTGGCCGCTTCCGACTAGCTTTATTGGAAATCCATGGGGGAGGCCTATGCCCAGCAGTGGACGTCCTATGGCTGACAGATAGATGGAAGGTATACTTGACTTCATCGCATGACTTTTATAACATTTGAAATTAAATGAAAATTAAATACAAAGTGAGATAAAAATATAACCAACTCTTTGTGTTACAAATGCTTTTTTCGCAGGAAGTATTATAAACAGAATTTTACAAATATCTAGTCATGAGCGTTTAGTGCTGTGTTTGAAACGAACGAACAAATTTAATATGCGCTGGTAATTATGGTGTTGCCTGAGTAGTTAAAATACTAGCATATGTAAATTATAGAATCATACCCGGTATTTCCAGCGAAAATCATCAGGTTCTTGTGGTTTTTAAATGAATTACTTTGGAAAATAACCAATAAATAGATTACTTATTTTTAAAATTAATTAGACTTTAATTGACTAGGACATGGTCTTGTGCAACATTATCCCTAGTAAGCGTATAAACAACTATTTCAGGGTTTTGCTGGTTTTCTACATAAATTACTTTGGAAAATAACCAATACGTAGATTGCTTACTTTTAAAATTTTATTCACTAGACTTTAATTGACTAGAACATTTGCAAGATTATTCTTAGTAAGTGTATAAACTAATATATTCTATAGCATACATAGGTAAAGCGTCATCTAGAAGTATCTTGAATTGGCACTTTTTTTCATCTCCATCCGCAAAGTAACGGTAGCTCTAAAAGACGTAAAAAACTCGACAATTCATATTAACTTAACTAAGTTTACTACTGGTACATGTATGTCACACTACACTAACAACATCCGTCCTCTGTACCAACCTTCACAACTGCACCGATTCTTTTCAGCGCGCACTGTGTTTCCTTTTTTGTCCTTGTTTGTCCATATTTGTATGCTAGTTGGGAGCTAGCGCGCGCTTACGCCCATACAGACACAAAATACGACGCGAGTCAAAAGTCATAGACTTTCATTTTAGTTTTTCCCTGAGTTCCAACTCTTGTTTGCGTCCATGTTGCTGGGGTAAATAAAACGTGGGACGTGAAAGACTTTTACATTACTTGTATTCTATAAAAAACCGGACAAGTGCGAGTCAGGCTTGCACATCGAGGGTTCCGTACAAACACATTGTTAAAATAACTAAAAACCTGTTTTAGCATGTGCTAATGAAGATCTTTTATATGACACCTTTCATGATACGATTTACTCACTGAATTTTGAGCCCATATTTTGTGAATTTTGAAGCCCTATTTTTTTGTGATGTAAATAAAAATCTACAGTTTTCAGATTTATTCCTATATGTGTACTCTCAGACAATGCTTTTCGCCAAATTTCATAGTTCTATGTCTACGGGAAGTACCCTGTATGTTTTGATTTTTGTGAGTGTCGAAATATGCGGTTTTTTTACGACATAAAGGACTCTAAATTTTTTTATACGATAACTGAGAAGTTTTTTTGTACACAACAGCAAGAGTTCATCGATATACGTATACAGTTTAAATTTCAACTCGATATCTTTATGCGTTCTTGAGATAAAGAGTCTTGACATACACACAGACGGACAGACGGACAACAAAGTGATCCTATAAGGGTTCCGTTTTTTTCCTTTTGAGGTACGGAACCCTAAAAATGATGTATTAAAAAACAAAAAGGTGAATTTGCGTGGGTTTTGAGTTGGTGTGTTTGTGAATATTTTTAGAGGCCATTGTGAACAGTCAAAAAATTGTCTTTCACAATCTCTTGACTTGATGCAAAGATATTTGACAAGCTGCTTTCAGATCACTACTATAGGGTTCTAGCGTCAGGAATAACTATGTTAATAAATAGTAGAATAATTACTATAAAACTAAAACTTTAAATTCTACTGAAGCGGACTATACCAACCTGTGCCAAATGTGTATTCTTTGTATTATTTTCGACTTGAATTATAATTCAATTCCTAAAATGTTAAATAATATTTCTAATAAACATAATTTTTAATCATTTAGTCAAATCAGTAAGTACTGTACTGTACTGTACCAGCCTTTTTATTAGTCCACTAGGTCTACCCACGAAGGGTGATTGTTCCATATCCACCACGCTGGCCCAGTGCGGGTTGGTGGATTCACATATGCCATCGAATTTATTCTACGGACATATGCAGGCTGCGTCACGATGTTTTCCTTCATCGAAAAGCCAGTGGTGTGAAATTCCGTACATCAATTCCAAGGAAATTATTGGTACGGGACTGGGTTTGAACCCACGACCTCACAAATTGTAAGTTGGGTGTCATTACCACTAGATCACCACGGCTTTTTTTTAATCAGTAAGTACTATAGGCAAAATCGTATTAATCGCCGGGCTAGTCCTAATTTGTATGCCACCTGACAGCCTCTGACATGGCTAACGGTTAAATCGACCGGGACTTACAATTTAACGTGTCATCCGAACCATGTTAACGCTCAGACTTACCCTGTTGAAAGTTGCTTAACCTCGATGACCGCCAACAAACACCTAGTAAAATTACGCTATAAGCGCTATCAGTAATGAGTAGGTTTAGCAGTAAAGGAGTAAAGGGCATGCGTTGAAAAGTTTCACGTCCCGAAGTTTATTGGTAGAGTTTGATTGTAGTTTTTCCGTGAGTTTTCTCTCTTGTGTGCGAATACATAATTGTGTTTCGGGACATTCTGTTTGCGGCTTAGATTATTGTTTATGTAGCGGACAAGCATGAGCGAGCTTACTTTCTGTTTACTTTGTAGTACTTTACTTTATTCATAAGTTTGACGTTCATGCAGGATGTTTTTTGTAGTGAAAACTTCTTTAGCGGCGTTGTTCACTTTTTGGGATGGGTAAAGAATGTTAAACTCGCGTCAGGTCATGATGTAATCTGATCGAAAATTCGTAAGACGGACGTCGCAAGTTTTGACTTCTGCCAGAACTCCCGGAGTGCAACACGTTGTTTTTTTAATTCGTATAGGTTTGCCTTTGACTACGGCCTGTATGCTGAGTGTGAGTTTTGTCGTAAACATGACGCGCTCTTCGGCGAGCGCGTAAGCATGTAATTTGTATGAATTTGTTGTGTTTCAAAAACGCGTCGCTAGTGGCGCTGTATATTTCTTCATACAAATTACATGTTTACGCGCTCGCCGAAAAGCGCGTCGTGTTTACGACAAAACTCACACTCAGCATACTGGTGTTAAGCAGATATGGGTTCTAGGGAAGTCAAACGCGAACCTTTAAGTAAAAAATAAATGTTGACTTGTTTCTTTTGGCTTGATGACACTAGTAGTTGATATTGTTCGATATTGGCGCCGTTAGTTCATACCTAGATATTGATTTAAACATTTGTTTTTCTTATAGGTATGTGTTGAAAGTTCTTATGTATCTAATATCGTAGTATATTATGAGTTAATTAGAAATAATATCTTCATGACATACAAGGTAGTTAAGAATAAAATTATATGGTCTGGTATATGAAAGTTAAGTAACTTTCAAATACCAGACCATATAATTTTATAAACAGAGTCAGTGATTTTTAGCCGCCTGAAGGCTTCTCTAGTTCTGACATGGCTAAACGGTTAATACAACTAGGACCTACAATTTAGCGTATCATTCAAGCCACGACTACGCCATAAGCGCTTGCTAAAATCTCGTTTATAAGTGACTTATATTATATCACATTCTAGTATTGTTACCACTAATTGCTTGTAAATATCTACTTAAAATAAATATAAAAAAATCGTTCAGATTAAACTGGCTAAAATTCCTTTCAGCGCCGATTTTCTTTCAATGAAAACGCTCTGAACATCGGTAACACTCGTCCTAGTGTCGTACACCACTAATCGAATGAGAGGGTGGTCCGAATCGAGTGATTATCTCCTCTGTCGCGACAGATAGGGTTGGCCGATTCTACTAGGTACCTGATATTTTATTGTCGAATAAAATTGATTAACAATTTTGGCACGGGTTTTAGAACCGACATTCAATTTTATAGCGTTTTAAGATTTTAATTGTGTGCATTCTTTTCAAATTTCCAAAATTTTTAGATGTGAGGACACGTGTAAAATCTGTGATATCTTATCTCTTACAAAGCTTATCGAGATTTCTATGGAAATTTTCGATATTCCTGAATTTTTGATTTTCACATAGAATAATATTACTATGCCATGTAACTCGAGAATGCATGTGCATACAATCAAAATATCAGAGATTTGGCAAAAATAAGTCTCGGTGAAAATCCTAAATATGCTTGTCGTCACATGGTTAAAGGCCTGTATAGTATTTTAAGGGCTGTAGATTCAATAAACAAATAGAAGAAAATATAGTCATGTATAGTCATATAGTCTTTGTTACAAGTCAATAATTAAAAATTACATTAGGGCACTATACAATATACTGTACTGTACTGTATCAGCCTTTTTTAATAGTCCACTGCAGGACGTAGGCCAACCCACGAAGGATGTTTGGGCCATATCCACCACGCTAGCCCAGTGCGGGTTGGTGGATTCTCATACGCCATCGATTTTCTTCTACTGACATATGCAGGTTGTCTCACGATGTTTTCCTTCACCGAAAAGCCAGCGGTGTTAAATTCCGATTTATAGCACAAAATTAAAATAGAAGAACTTGACAATTACCAAATTAGTCACAAAATCTTAATACAATTCAGGTAATTTTAAAAAATTCATTTACGTCATAAAATAGTTGCTCATATAGCCAACATTTTAGTTTATTCCTAAACGACCCAACGGAAGGAGCATCCCGAACTTCTGTGGGTATTCGGTTGTATATAGCGGGCTCACCAATATATACAGACTTCTCCGATTTCGCCAGCCTATGAGAAGGAGTCACCAGTTGGTTTTTTCTAGCTTTGCTTCTTAAATTTAACCTAGAATAGGTACCTTTCCTCTCTAATATGTAGTTCAAATCAATATAATTTCCTCTGTAGCTACTGAACTAAAAAAATTGTGTATGAAGTTTTGTTTTTTCTATTGTCGGCTATCTACAGACATAGGTACTCACATTTTAATACCCAATCTAAGCACATTGTTCTGCCCAATTTGTCGGTACAGTCGCCGACACATAAAACACGTTTACGACATCGAGTGCGTTCAATAAACGCATCGCGGCAAATAATATCTTTATGGGGCCATAAAGTAGCAGGTTTTAATGTGACTGTACCGGCTTGTTTACGGCTTTACAATTCGCACTTGTGATGGAAAGGGTGATTACTGGTACTTTTTCAAATTATTGGGCGATTCTCCCTTTGATTGGGGAAATAATTGGTATATTTCTGTTTTTGTTGTCTGAATAAAATTATTGTAGTATTCTGTGCCCGATTTTTGTTTATTTTTTCTGGAATTTGGCTTCGCTTTTTCTCTTAATCACGTGGCCCGAGTAACTAGTGCGATAAAAGGGAAGTAGAACTCCAGAACGCTTACACAAGAAGGAAGCTGGTCTTGGTGACTCTTCATAATGGTAGCTCTTGGCAAGAATTTCCAGAGTCAAGAATGCTACAAAATATTACTGTACAAATACAAGGACTGCTATTAAAAAAGCAACCACCTGTTCGCTGCTGCTGGTAAATCGGGAAGAAGAATTGTTTTCATGAACGACTTCTGATCTCAGACCTATATTTATCCTCGACGTTTTTATAATCAGTAAAGTTGTAAATAGTGTATTTGACTAGTTTTTGGAAATCGTTTTAAATTATTCGTTAGTACACACTAAGCACATTACATTTATATTTCCGAGAGATCTACTGTATTAACAATGAAAATCAGTGTTAAAGAATAGATATTCAAGATCCTACCAAAAATGACATTCTGTAATGGCGCTGGTCTTTTACGTCACTCACGAGTAAATAACGTTAGTTAATACTGGTAAATACGCCAGTTCACATCTAAAAATTGACAAAAAATACTTTAAAAGTAACTTACAGATGCAATAATATTACTCCGAAATCACAAAACACAAATTACACAGACAACAGTCAATCGAGAAATTCTTGTTTACCAGCACGTGACGTCACCAGAGTTGCCGCCCTTCTTAGAGCGTTTACGTCACAGATAAAATATCAAAAAAATATCGTATTTTATTTCGTTCAAATTGCGAAAATTAGACATAATATTTTAGTTTAAATAAAGTGAAATATGTCTTTTTCAGGCTATTATCTGTATGGATTACCAAAATTAATAGAATATTTTCAATGTTGTCAAATAGCCTATTGGGGGATTGACGTGTTTTCTCCAAACGTATCTACTACTAAATAAAGGATAAGTCAATTCAAACTTCTTGGCGGCTAGAATAGAGTAGAATATAATAGAATACTTTATTGACCTTATAACTACGTGTGTTACATTAGGTACGTCAAATTTACAATCAAAAGAAAATCATAATTATACAAATTTTAACAGTCTGGCAAAAATAATAAAAACTATAATGAAAATATATTCCAAAACTGATAACATAAACTATTGATGTCAATGTTAAAAAATATAAAATGTACTAAGAAATATATAAAAGTTTAAAGCTACGGTGTAAGCTACATGCTACGCGAAACCCAATCACCTCGCAGTTGTTACGTGAGCTTCAGTTAGGTTATGTTGAGCTTTGCGTAGCTTGGAGCTAGCTTCAAAGCTGCCAAGAAGTTTCATTTGAGCTGTAACTAAAGTCGTATAGACCAGCAGGCCAATCGCACTAAAAATTACAGCTGAACCACAATTGAACTTTAACCGAACTTCAACTTTTTGTCTATTTTCGTATCGCGCTAATGATTTTGACAAAAGTTGAAACGCAACTCAATCAGAGTTGGAACGTAACCGCTGTCAAACGAACGGTTGGTGTATGAAGTTTAGCGTGATACCGAATTCTTTAAAGCTGAATTGAAACTTACTCGTAACTACAATTGTGACTAGCCTTGGCGTCAGCGTTTTAAACCGCCTCGAAGTTTCTGACACAGCTAAATGGTTAAAACAACTAGAATCTATAATTTAATATGTGACACAACACGGCCACAATAGCGCTGAGGTGAGGTGATCCTTATAATAATAAATAATAAAAAAACTTTGCTTGCCTTAAAACACTTTTAACCATATTCACTTGTCCATTGGCTCTGAACTAGTTAACAACTACCAATGGCTTTTTCCTATCAAACACTGAGTCAAACCAAGCGCTATTATTACTGAACAGATAATATAATTACAATTTTACTTGAATTATTACTAGTAGGTAAGTAACAATACATTCTAGCCTCATTTTCACACGTGTTTATTAGACAGATTTTGACAGGCATAATAAACTTTCTAAAGTTGACGGGCTGCCGTGAAATGGAAGTGATAGCAGCCGTGTAAGTTTATCTGCGGGATCCGACACAGAGCTGGTAACACGACCGTTCGGGAACCGCGTGTTGTAACAGCTCTGTATGTATTCTGTACATATCAATTACTTATGATGCTTTGACTTAGCATAAGGGTATTAGTAAGTGAAAGTTTTGTGTTATTTTCTGGATTTTTTATTGACCGACGAAACGGAGGAGATACTCAATTCGACGCTTGTGTATATTTTGTTTTTAAAGTTTAACCACGCATAACTTTTTACGCAATAGTCAGATTTCAATAAATTTTTTTTTGTTGAAAAGAATATACTTCGAAATTGGTCCTTTTTTAATTTTATCGAAATCGGCTGAGCCATTTTTGATAAATCAACAATAATGTGAAATTGCTACATCGATCCGTGTGCACTATTCGCGAATTCTGTACACGGTTGATGTCGGTCATGCTGTTTTTTGCGAAAAGTAATTATTTTAACTTATAAGTAAAAAATCAAAATTGCAATAGCAGCAGACAACAGTATCGACGCGACTATCCGTCTAGCCACAAAAGCGCGCACGCTTTAAGCAATGTTTAGCAGTACAAAGTGTGCCGTTAAACCAAACACTGTTTAAATCTTGTCATGTTTAAATCTTTCGCGGTAAGGCGGTATAGGTTTTTATGGATATCTTAGAAATTGCGAGAGTTTAAAAATTAAATGATTTCTCTGTTTATTGTAACTTTTTATAATTATGTTAGTTAGTGTATCAGTACTGATAGGAATAGGACATTTTCAAGATTTTATCGAATTCAATTTGGTCAATAACGTTATTGGTACTTACATAGCTTAATGTAATTTTGGTCTGAAAAATATATTGTGATGGCAGCTGAATTAATGAGATGATGAATAAACCTCTCGTGCCGTATAATAAAACCATTTTCATAAAAATTGTTTCTGAATTTATTATAGTTTTAAATTATGCATGAGCTGTCATGTTTTATATTTTAAAAATATTGTTACATGACAACCAATTCATAAAATTAAAAACTGAGTTAAAAATAACGTAAAAATAAAAAAAGCTACGATTGGTACCTACTAACCTCGGGATAAATATAAAAACTAGTAAAATTGACAAGACGGTCGATTTCAACGTAAGTTTGCGTATATATTATTGCACTCATAATTACAGCTTTTCTAGACGAAGAACTCTGAAATCGCGAAAAGAAGAAAGAAAAATTCATAAATTACTTATCAACATTCTTGAGCCGTTTTCTTCTACAAAACTGTTATAGTTTTGAGTTTTTTCTAAGACGAAGACAGACGCGCTGTATCTGAATGCTAATTTGCAAAAAAATGAAGTTTCATTTTAACAGAGTGGAAGTGATGATTGACACAGAGCATAGGGTAGCGAACGAGCAGTCGCCGGTCGCACAAATCATGTTTGTCGAACAATGGCGCCTGTCGATAGCGAGTACTTCACCCACCGCGCTGTTCGAACACTGTGTCAGTGTCACATACCGTGCTGTGTTGTGATTGGTGGAATTTTGAATTTAACTGCTGTAATTGGAGAATTTGAAAAGCGACGTTAAATCAGTTTTTTTTTCAAAAACCCCATCCTGACTAATCATCGATGTTAAGAAATGGACAAGACGAGAGTTATCGGATGTTTATTAGTGATATCCACAACTTTACTTACAAAGGTCATAGTAGTTTTATGTGCTAAAGTAGGTAAGTTGAAGATTAGATTAGTATTGGTTGGACCAGTATTCGGTCTAAAATGATATACATAATTAAAATTGCGCTTGATGCGAGCCGCTTTCAACCGGGCTTATTGGAATTTCATCCGCTAAACCTATGTCCAGCAGTCACTGAACATCTTATAGCTCATGAATGGATTAGTGAAAGGCTCACCGCTGATGTTGAAATAAATGTTGGTATTCGAATAGGTTGATTATGATGCATTATTTATTTAATTTGAAAGCTGAGGTATTCGAGATGGAATATAAATAAAAAAAAACAGAGCCACGCGGCTATTAAAAATAATTTCACACTTATTTATCTTTATTTACGTGTACGTTTGTAGCACATCACTAGCAGTGTCATAACACCAAGTGCACTGTCAAACAAAAACTCCATTACCATACAATAGTAGTCTACCTGACACGTTCCAGCTCTATTGTAGAGGCTGACAGTCGCTCGGTAGAGTTTGAATGGAGTCACCTGTCCGCGATGACTTGACGTGATCTCTTCAAGCGGTGAGGCAGGTGACATTTTACTGTGGCTATAATGATAGCGGTCTTCAACCAGTAGGGTGTAACGAGATCTACACAGTGATTTCAATAACTATACATATGTAAACTTACCGCGTTATTAAGTAAGTTCATATAGGCCGGGTAGCTAGCCCTTTTTTATTTCATGTAGGTTTGCGTTCGACTACACACTGCTTGATGTTAAGCAGATATGCGGTCTAGTGTGTAACACGTTTATCTAGAATATACCTATTTAATCGGGATTTGAAGACACCTACGGTCTATTTTAGCGAGAAGACAGACTCAGGCAAAGCGTTCCATATTCTGGCTGTTCATATGAAGAATGTGGATTCGAAACGCTCGGTTCTAACGCGCGGAATGTCTACCAAAAGAGGGTGGTGGTTTGATCGCATCTGTCTAGCCGTACAATAGAAGAAAGGGGCAGGTGAGACCAGATCGTGCAACTCTTGGGCGCACTGTCCGAAGTGTATCCGATAGAAGGCTGACAGAACTGCGTTAGTCCTGGTGTTAGAGTTTTCCGCCTTAGGGCCTCTGGCAGAAAACTCTAGCACCAGGGCTAAGAAAAAGGTAAGGTTCCTTACAAATTCGCGACTTAGCATTTATAAACAGTTTTTTTTTTAATAACAAAATTACAAGGCTTTCTATATTGTGAATCTGATGGATTGATGGACTGACGGACACCATGTTACTTACTTATCTTTTTTTGTCTTCTTGTCTACGGGACCCTAAAAATTATTGTTATTAAACGAGAATACAACTCTATTGAACCAAACTTAACTGAATTCAAAATAAGAACCAGTAGCCTGTCCTATTAAAGGAGCAAGCACATGAGAAATTGCAGGCTACCCTCAAACGCTCTCATTATTTTAATAGTGTAATTCTATCCTGTACAAATCAAATTCAACTCTAAACACCTAGAAGAAATCTCATTTTCCTCTAGTACAATTGGAAGAAATTTAAGCCTCTCAAGGTTCGATAAGAAGTTCGATGTTGGTTTTTAATTGTATTTAGTTAAGGTTGATTTTATTTTGGTGCGTTGCAATTTGATCGTATTGTTTCGACCGCACACAGTGTCTCTACGCCTACGCTCTTTTGAGAAGACTTGAATCAAAATGCTCGCTTACATCGAATTGATTTGAACTGATTGTGCTTTTTCCCCTTTTTTCGAGGTCTGCACGTGAAAGGTAAAAACGGGACCCTATTACTACGACTCCACTGTCTGCCGGTCTCTTAGAATAAGGATTAAAATAATAGAAACCGTACTAAAATAGTAAAAGCTGGACATCACTTTGTCCTATTTTAAATAAGAAATTTAAAAGGTGTGAGAAAGAGATGCACATACACTCAAACTTACGTAATTTCGAAATGTTTGATAAACTACCATTGAGCTATCTCGGCTGTCCAAATTAAAAAAGGTAGAAAGTAGAAAGGTAAAATGATCAGATATTTGAACCTTCTGATGGAACTAGAGGATTCAAATTTTCGACCATAAAGAGTAACAAAGTAGACCAAATTTCAACCATTATGATATTTCAACTTGAGATTTTGACGTTTGACGAGAGACAATGCGTTTTTGTTCCATTCAATCTCGCGTATGCTGTATAACCAGATATGAATAAGACAGCTCTAGCATAGTTATTATTTGAGTAAAATTTAGCAAAGTTTCTATTACTATGGTCCTTATTCTGAGGTCATACTTATACGAGTATTTCCGAATTTATGGTTGTAAGTTTTGCATCCAGGACCATGGTTTTAATCAGATCGTGTATTTCGCTTTGGGTTTGAAGGAATGGGCAAACACTAACACCAAGCCCAGCTCGTTGTTGTCGATTCAGCCATAGGATATTTACTGCTGGATATAGGCCTCCACAATTCAATAAGACCGGTTGGAAGACTTGAATCCAGCGCCAACGTCTTACCTTGCACTTGCCGGTACGTAGTTTCTACTCAAGACCGCCAGGGATTGGAATGCCCTGCCTCCGTCATTATTTCCTGACAATTACATCTTCAAGTCAAGAGTCAATAGGTATCTTCTAGGTCTACATTCTCCATCTCCAATCAACAACTTCACTTTCTATCAGGCGAGCTGGTGGCCAAATGAAGCCTTATTTTACCAACTTCTAGATAGGAGGATGTTCTAGGTTCGCTTGTAAGTATTTTTTTTTGTAACCAATTTTCGTCAATTGTGAACCGAAACAAAAAAAAAATATATTTCGAAAGGGTTCCCGAAATGGTTCCATTTTAATATTATAAAAATCGGCTGAGCCGTTTTTGAAAAAATAACAATAATGTAAAAATTGTATACATCAATTCGATTCAATTATTCGAATTTGGAATCGATGGAAGTTGGCTTTGCCATTTTGCGCAAAAAAACACAATTATTTTATTTAAAAAGGGCCAGGATTTAGCTACCTAGCCAAAATTAACAGTCATTTTTATCCACAGACTTACTACCGCAGACCACCCAACCTCGCGCCGTTCCGGCTGACCACCGCTATCGATAGACGTATCAAGTTGCTCGTAAACAGTCCGTTTGTTTGTCTGTCCGCATTGAGCTGTCAAAACAGGTGAGCGGTGATCGGTTTAATGAGATCGTAAAAATGGTTTCGGGAATGGTAATTTTGGGGTTTGGTGCTTCACCAGTTGGTAGCTTTTTTGTTTAGATTCTGTGGTCTACGGAAGTGTATTAAAAATCGGCCAAGTGCGAGTCGGACTCGCAAACAAAAGGTTCCATACCGTATGAGATTTCCCTTAGCCCCATTTCAAGCGTTTACCTATTGCCGTTATTTAATATCGAACAAAAAACGGCAAATAATCACGTTTGTTGTATGCGAGCCCCCTTTAAAAACACACCTTATAAAATTAAGTAATTCAGCACATCACCTAGAGTGACGATTTTTAAAACATTAGAATCATTTCTAACGTTCGTTGAGGATCGCATGCTATAAGCTATCGTACAGCCGTATAATCTAATGGTTCAATCATAGAGTTCCTCATCTATACACATTTATTTACTAAAGAAATAAAATAACCACCAACTCATGATTGAAAAACAAAAAGTAGCGACTCTAGCGTAATTTGTCTTGATGTTTGTCAGCGATTACCAAAGTTAAGCAAATCACGGACAATCTTCGGATGGGTGATCGCGGGTGGCAATTACAACTGAGTGCTACAGTTACTGTAGCTCAAATGACACGTTAAGTTGTAGGCCCCGGTATTTAAGCACTTAGCCATGTCAAAGACCGTCAGGAGGCTTAAAAGCTCTCACCAAGACTGTAAACACAAAAAACGGTTCAAATATTTCAAACCTTAGATCAATGATTCGTCTCGCTACATACTCTTAACTAGATAGCGCTGCCATACTTGGAAAATGCGGCAATTTGCAGTGTGCCAGAATGGTCAAATTTGGCTTACCAGCCCCCCGACCGCCTAAGCAATAGCAATCGTTTATGACTTCATTTTAGTCATTTGGCACCGCCTATGTGACGTTAGCCATCAATTGCTTTGCGCGGATTGCGAAAGCAATCTTTGAATGAACAACTTTGATGGCTAACGTCACATAGGCGGTGCCAAATGACTAAAATGAAGTCATAAACGATTGCTATTACGATTGCTATTGCTTAGGCGGTCGGGCGGCAGGCCAGTTACATTGACAGTTGTTACAAGGATTTCAAACACACAATTCAACAATGAGTTGTTACATTCACGGAGGTGTTCTTTTCTAATAGTGCGGTATTAAGTCAAGCGTAGCCAGACCAAACATTAGTCTAAGATTATGAACACTTTTATTCAGCATCGATCTATAGAAAATCTTAAATGTTTCATCTTAAACTAATTTAAACAATTTTCTTATTATTATGATACTAATAGTAATTATATAAGTAAGTAACAGTTATGTCCTAGACCCTGCACTAGGCTGTGCCTGTGTTGCAGGATTTAGTCTCACTTATTCACTTTTTTATTGTTCACTTATTTATTGTTTAAATCAGGCCTTTCAGTGCAAAGCTAAAGCATACGAGTATCTTATATATAGCTATTCTGTTAAATATATTATTGCTAGGATTTTATAGGTACGCTAGACTCTGCGTTAGGCTCCACTTGTGTTGCAGGATCAAGTCTCTTTCGCTTTTAAATACTATCCTACTAATATTATATAAGCCACTGTGGTTGGTGTGTGTGTGTGTGTGTGTGCGTGTGTGTGCGTGTGTATGGTGTGTGTGTGCGTGTGTGTGAGGATTTGCATGATACTTTAATTTTTAAACAACAATAACATTCGTATGTGCGGAAGTACGGAAGCTTAATTTATAAGTATTTACTAAGCTAAACTAAACTAGACAGATATCAAACATTTAATTTAAAAAATATAAGCTGCATACGCCATTATTTTGAAACTTAAACAACATTTAAACATCCCATCCCGACAATGCAAACTGTATACGACATGTGATGACATATCGTCTTTGCGACCCACTTGGCACGGTGCGTGGAAGGACGGCTCTTGGCAAGCCAGTTGCAGCTCGACTCCCGGCGGGTGGCTTCATTCATGTCATATTTAGAATTGCTTTTGTTGGATGTAGAGTTTTAAGACTTTTAGGATTGTTTTTGTTTGCAGTTGACACTAATACATAGGAAATTTTGACCAGATTCCGGATCCAAGACGTGAACTGCTGTAGAATAAACTTAGCCAAGTAGCTCCAAAGTTCTAAAGGTACAATGTAAATGTGGAGCTCTCTAGTAGTCTAGTAGTTCTTTAGTTTTGAGCCACTCTATTTTGCGCTATGTTTTAAATATTTAAATTCATCGGTGCAGTCAACAAAGGATTTAAATATCAAGCTACTTATTGGCCTATATTATGTGATGTACAATGAAAAATCTCAGAAAAATACAGCAGGGTCGCAGTCACATTGTTACTAGAGTAAATACACGCTAGATTAGTGCTAGTAATAAAGTGCGGAAACACAACGTATTATAATACCTATAGGCTGAACTTTTTTTTTTACAAAAATACGGAACTCACAAAACTAGTAACGACTAAACAATAGATAGATAGATAGATAATTCTTTATTGGCTTAACCACAATTACAATACAAAAACACATGAAAAAAAAACATTACAAGTTAGTTATACTAAATGGCGGCCTTATCGCTTCAAGCGATTTCTTCCAGGCAACCATGTTGTATTTTAAAATACCAAAAGTATTTTATAATATTTATATCAATGACTTTACGATGCCAAGACAGACACTACCTGCCTAGCTCGACTCCAATGTGATCCTCGGCGTTAAATGTCAAAGAACAGCTTAGATAAATAAGTAGGTACATTACAATTAAAGATGACGAGCATGTCAGGCATATTAGCCATATCCCGGCAGATCCCACAAATCGTGTAACATCCAGTAATCTCCAATTATCCCTGACCGAAGAAGTCAGGATTACCTTCCGGCAAGTCATGCGTCACGTGACCGGGGACCGGACTGCCTCGGACGAATTACAGTAGGACGTGGTGTTTAGTAAGTATAGCCTTGGTGTTAGAGTTGTAAGCCGACTGAAGGCCTCTGATATGACTTAACAGTTACTTACTTTATCGAAAAGCAGAAACAAGAGACGGACCCTATATATGCACCTTCTGTATGGCTCTGAAACACCTGTCGCCCGACTAAAGCTACTTCCCTTATTCTAGCAGACTAAATCACATGAGCACGGGCGGTAGCAGGTACTGCAAGTAATCACACCACAGATTACCCAGCAGATCCTACTATTGATCATGTTAATAGTGAATTAGGATGACTTATGATGATTGTAACAAATTTAATGTGCACGGCCACTTTATTTAGTGATATAATTATAATATTGACATCTCTGTGAGAGACATATTATAAGTTATAAATATGGACGCTTCCTATACTTACGACGAATTCATTAATTTGAAATTGTAATTTTTGACATGGTGAATTATTGCTTATTTATTTTGGAATTATTTAAATTTTACTAATTAATTATTAATGTTTATACATTGTTGACATATTTATTTTTGAATAATTAGTCAATGATTATAATTTCATCTTATTGAATTGTATTGAATTTAAATATTTTTATATTGTTATTATACTTTTATTTGTTTTACAACACACGGGTTGCCCCGGATCTTTGAAGGGCATTGATGGGGCCGAAACCAACACCAAGAGGCCCTTTTACAATCATTAAGTAAAAAAATACAGTTTTTAGGTGATAGGAAGAGGGAAACTATTGTAAAGTCGGGGAATAGGTATTTCTTAGGCTATTATAATGAATTATTACATGATTATAGGCTGGTCTATGGAATGAGGTGCGGCACCCGCCAAGTGATGCCTCATTTCAAAATATTTAGGCGGGTGGTGACTTGCCATCCACTAAATGGGCCTCATATTGTTATTATTATTCATGATGCTATTATTATTACTATGATTAATGACTTGTAACAAAATGTTACCAATAAATTGATTGTGATTATGATTCAGTTGGTACTCTTTCATGTCCCTTATTTTATTAGTCCTGGCTGACTAAATCCACGTGAGCGCGGAGGCAGTACTGCAAGTCACCGCACCACAGATTACCCAGCAGTTCCTCCCATTGACCATGCTAATGGTGAATTAGGATTACTAATGATGAATGGAAGGGTTCCCTACAATTGTTGCTCTATTTTGGGGAGTGATGCGCTTAGAAAGTGATTTAGTTAGACATTAGTGAGGCGGAAATAATATATGTACCCATTAGACAGCAATAACGGTGCTACATCATCACACCGGCCTTTTTACCTATAGCTTTACTTGTGAGTAATTAGTTTCATTTTAGGTGTAAAAATTCGATTGTTTTTGTTTATTTAAAAGTGTGTATGTGACACTCATGGCTCCTAGCAGAGATCGCTATCAGCGATAAGGCCGCCCATCGTTACACTGTTTATGTTTCTTTGTATCTTCTTTGTGTTTATTTCTTGGTGTGCAATAAAGAGTTTATCTATCTGTCTATCTTTCATTTGTCGAAATAAATAAACTGAAACCTAATTATTTATTATTTCACACCAAAAATAGAAAAAAAAACAATTTAATTATCACTTAACTAGTTAAAACAAGCGGCGGCCTTATCGCTGGAAGCGATTTCTTTCAGGCAACCTCAATACGGAAAGGATACTGCACCAAAAATGATTACACTTATATACACACTAACCGTATGGGTAGTGTGTATATAAGTGTAATGTTCGTTCATACGAATTGGTAAAGTTAAGTCGAACCCCCGATCCCTCGATTACACGGCAATCGTTTCTACCACTAGGCTATCAGAGCTTCAAGAGCAATAAAATACCATAAAAATTGACTAAAAAAAGTCATGTGGTTAACATTTTAATTTACATTTTTAACCCGTACTGTCCCAGTGCTGGGGAAAGGTCTACACTTATTTGTATAAAAAATAATACCATAAAAATTGACTTAAAAAAGTCATGTGGATAACATTTTAATTGACATTTTTAACCCCTACTGTCCCAGTGCTGGGAAAAAGTCTAAATACAATCTAAATAAATGTTTTATAAAAATGAGACGATATTATCGTCATTGTCAAACAACTAGACGTCTACTGCTGATCATTTATGGTCTTAGACCTCTGATAAAACTGAAGAAACTACCTTTCTACGCCACTAGAAAAAGCTATGAAATTAGGTTAGAATACAACGCTATTTTAAATATTTCAGTTGCCAGTATTGTAAATATTAACTTTTATACTTTGTTTTATTTATTTTAGCGTCCAATAAACTCAGATTTAGTGATTTTTAATATTGAAGTACTTTAACTGACTAGTAAAATAAATATTAATTTCTTTATTTGTTCCAACATTAAATGAAATTTATGGTACTATTAACTACTGACAAACAATGAGCCTTATCAGTAATAACGTAGTCAATAGACTGTAAATCAGATTTTAGTGATCGTCTAAAATCTAGCTTTTCCATAAGCACATTTTTCACAAGTCGATTAATCTCGAACGGTTTCCACTCACAGCTATAGAGCGCACTCGTATTTCTATCTCAATCTCTTTATGGAGCCATAAATATGTTTAGTGACAGTTTTTATTGCGGCGACTTGGTTCCGCAGTCGAGATTAACATCGGATGGGGAATAACAATGTGGATATTGTAGCCGAGGTGGAAACGGCGCCGCGTGACGGATGTGTGAAGTTATGTCGATTAATTGACGGAAAATAGACTAAAATTGTTTTGACGAAAAATAGACGAATTTTACGTCTTGACCAAGCGGCGAGTTCAGATTGTCTATTTAAGACCGCATAGATGCACCGCAGGACATAATTTATAAAATTTGACGTTCTGCGGATTATAGGTACGATGACTCGGGATTTAGGTAGTTACTTAAAGTTATGTTAATTAATTGTAGAAAAATAGACCAGAACTCTTGGCGCCCTTGATACAAAAAGAAGCAATGGCTGTTTTAGAACACTTTTGACATAGAGATTCGTTTTGGAGTCTTGGTTTCGGAGCCGATGTTAACATCGGATGGGGAATAACAATATGAATATTGTAGCCGAGGTGGAAACGGCGCCGCGTGACGGATGTGTAAAGTTATGTCGATTAATTGACGAAAAATAGACCAAAATTGTTTTGACATAAAATAAACGACAATTGTTTGCATGCTTACTCTCTTTACCAAGCGGCGGTTATGATTGTCTATTTAAGACCGCAAAGTCGTAATGTAGGAAAAAAGTTTACAAAAATTCGCTCTGCGGATCATACGATTATTTCTGTAACTATTTCATGTTATGTCGATTATTTAGGTAAAAAATAGACGAAAAATATATGCGTTTTTGGAAAACAGTTATTTTAAAGTCTCTGATTATAACTGCAGCAACACACTGCAGAGGGTTATCTAAAAGTGTACGTTTTGCGGATTGTCCGATGATTCCTGTTACTACTTCAAATTATGTCGATTATTTGGCGCCACATAACTTGACTAAGGTGTAGAGTTCGTGAAGTAGAGCTTGTAGAGTCAGGGCGTGAAGAGTTGGAATCTTGGCTCTACATGATTTATATATATATTCTTGTTTTGAAAATTTTTTCAAGAAAATGTGAAAATGTGAGGTGTAAATTAACTAGTTGAACTTAATTAAATTACTATTAATCAAATTAACCAAAATGCTGGTGTTATTTGGCTCGACGTATAAGCATTGCCATTCAGCGTGGCAATGCAATGCTGCCAGCATGCTGGGCACGCTGCCAACTGGCAGTGGGTTTGAGCACTTGGATTATCTTTAGACCTTCAAGGGTCTGTGGATGATCCAATTGCTTTCTTTGTAGTAGTAGTATAGTATTGTCATTATTAAATAATTAAAAAAAATTAACTACTTGGAATTATGTAAAAAATATGTGTTTAACTAATACGTTGATGTGATCAAAATACTACTTGTCAAAAATATACATTATTTTTTTTCAGGTTTCAATGTACTAAACTTTTAGTGATCCACGAAATTGTTACTCCAAGTCGAAAATCATGAAATTTACGCCTCCTTTATTTCGGCGAAAGTTTGACGACGTTCGCTCGAGCAGTCCATGTTTGCTTCCAAACTCTGCACCCCTATCCAACAAAAATAGTAAAAAAAGAAAAAAAAGACAGATTCTCTTAAAAGTTTCACGTGATGCAGAATATTTAAGGTCGCCGATAGGGGAGGGATCGATCGTGCGTATCTAGGGTTACCATATCGCTGGATTTGTCCCGAGATCTGAGGATGTTAGTTTCTTCTCAAGATAGCGACCGGATTTTGTCAGAAATTCCAGGAATTCCTATGATTTTTAAAATAAACGACTAAGAGTCAAATTCTTAGAGTAGTTTGATCAAACTCTACTGAAAGAACTCTTTGCTGCAAAATTAACACTCATGGTTTTGTTCAATTAAGTTTCAATTGTATTTTGAGTATCTATTTATAATAAATAAACCAAAAAATAACCACAAATTACAATGTACGTGGTAGTACAGTAATAATCCTTTTATTACAAAGAAATTTTGTTCGACTCGTAAGCTATATAAAGCATATTTAACTTAAAGTTTACCATATAAGTCCCTACTTATAAGGTGCTTTAAATAGAAAAAATATATATAATGTTGAATGTGTAATCATGGCTGGTTTGCTCTGTCCTCCTTCATTACATGACTTACGTGTAGAAAATACTTTAAAAACGTCTAGAAATAGGTTTTTTCAACTCACTCAATTTATAACCGAAGACGTGAAGCCATGGTGGTCTAGTGGTAGTGACACCCGCCTTACAATCGTGAAGTCGTGGGTTGAAATCTTGGTCCCGAGTGAACTAATGAGTTCTATGGAATTTGTGAATGGAATTTAACACCGCTGGCTTTTCGGTGAAGGAAAACATCGTGAGGCAACCTGCATATGTCAGTAGAAGAAATTCGATGGCGTATGTGAATCCACCAACCCGCACTGGGCCAGCGTGGTGGATATGGCCCAATTACCCTTCGTGGGTAGGCCTAGGTCCTGCAGTGGACTATTAAAAAAAAAGGCTGATACAGTACAGTAGAAGTTATAATCCGTCTTTTTCTCTGGACTTCTAACTTTTCTATCTGGTAACCCTGTGCGTATCGGTGTCTTGTAGCGACCTTGTATGTGATCCGAATCCGAGATGGGGTCGATGGGGGTTCCCAGATTTTATAGTCACTAGTAAGTTATATTGCCAGTTCTTTTATGTAGCGAGTGACGATGAAATAGATGGTTTTTGAGATAGTGACAGCTATTCCGAGATGTCGACGAGATCAGAAGAAAGTTAATTTGCAAGTCGGACGTTTACGACGGATGGAGTTATTGAATGAGTCATTTTGTGATCTAGTTATTTTACAGATAGTGCTCGTAAGCTAGGTATAGGTTAAGAAATCAAATCATCATGATTTTAGCAGTAGAACTACGGCTGTAGGTACGGACTGTACTGTGTTCACTATACATGACTACTAAGTTACGCACAACCCTTTAAAGGTGACTTTAAGTGAGTCAATATTTTGCTAAGGAAATCAACCCCAAAAAAAAAAACTAAAATTGTCTGTCTCAGTGCTATGCCAGACGAGCCTGCGTGCTAGTACTCCAAGTTCCAACCTTGAAAAAGATCGCCAATAGCGATCGAACATATTATATACATATTATATATTTTAACTAAAATAAAATTGTCTGTTCCATATAAAAAGTTTGAAATTTTTATAGCTGATTTTTTTCACTATTTCAGGTTTGTTTTATAGAAAAATTGTCTATCTAGTTGTATTAAAGAAGTTATGCGTAAGTTACCAACATACCGGCAACCTAGTATATGCTGGACAATGTTCTCCAAAAGATTTCTAATAGGGTTTAAATCAAATAGGTTGTTCTATTATATATCTATCCAATTGTCCATCAGTTAAAATATAGTCTCTCATTCAGCTTAATACCAGATAAGTACTAAAACTAATCCTGAGAGTAGTAATACAACTACGTGCATCAAAGAGTTACATTATTATGTATTCCAAATTATTTATTATTTAAAAATATGTGTGTAATAACACTTTGGCTTTAAGCTGAGCTAAGTAAGTGCTTAGTAAAGTAAGAAATTAAGTTCGCATTACAGGTTTTCAGTATTAAAGAGATTATGGTTAGCAAATTGCGCCATATAATGGGATCTAGCTCACTTCGCACTAATTCAGGAGATTAGTGAGCAACTGAGCACTAAGCTCTAATTCAGCTAAGGGCATCAAAATGTTTGTGAATCTGCTAAGTATTATTTAGTCGCTAAACCTGTCAAATAACGTTCCTGTTAAGATCCGGTTTTCTAAGATTTCGGTGTCGGCATATAGTGTCCGTAACGTTACTGACGTGTCAGTGACTGACGTATGACCCACACTGTCGATTTTTCAATACGTACGAAGCAGTTTGACTCAACATTTTTATTTTCTGATTTGTACCGCCGGGAATTGGAACATCAATATAGGATGTAAGAAGAAAAAATGCCAAGTCGATGGAATGGAACAGTCTTTCTGCTTTCCTGTTTTCTAAGAGATATAATCTAAAACTTTTTAAGATCAGAGTGAATAGGTATTTTCTAGGTTTGCGTGCTTCATCTTCGACCACAACGTCGCTTACCAGTAGGCGAGTTAGTGGTCAAGCGCGGACTTATTCACAAAAAAAAATACTTTACGTCGCCAATTACCGCGAAACAGCACCATTTTTTGCATAGACTTAATTCACCGTTGTCTTACAGCCGTGTGTATTATACGACTATGATAGACACCGCTAACTTAGGAAAATAGAGCTTAACACAAACTTTTTCTTCGCAAGCGCTGTCACAAAACGTTCCAGTTACGGTTGATGATGTAAAAACGTGTGATATATTTACATTTTCTATAGCGAAGAAACAAATAACATACAGTTCTCATTTGTCTGATTTTAGTGGAATTGGCCCGCCGCCGCTGGATTCAGCATCCAAACGTATCGCGAGAATAGCGATAATTTGTTTAGACTTGCTTTGAAATGGAAAGCTAAGTTACAAAGTGAATTCTCAATTTTGCACTACAGAATTAGAATCATCACGCGCTTAATATAGATATTTAAGTTTAGGTGTAATAGAATATTAATCATAGACTGATTTAAAATCGAAAGTTTTTTTAGTTTCTGAAGAGAAAAGTTTTCATGAAATAAATAAATGAAACTTTTTTTAATTTGCTCTTGCCAAAAAAAAGAATGACCATTCTTCCAAAACTTATTTACAAACAAAACTATACTCAAGAAGTTCCAATATACACTCCATAGCGTTCCGAATTCAAACAATTTCATACAAGTCTGAGAGCAGAAGTTACCGCGTCAGCAGTTCCGGAAGAATTAGCACGCACGACCAGCGCCGACGTGCCGGGTGACGTCACACGCCAAGTTTTAAATTTAATTAAAGACAACTTTGGGACACGCGCTGCGACGGTAAACAGATTGCTGGGTGTTGTAGACGAGCGATAGTTGTGATGAATATAATTACTGACCAAATTATTTCACTTTAGGTACCAGATGTATTAGATTCAATAGAAGAAGAGAGAACGAAAAAAATGGCACCGTAAAGAGAACAAAAATTACACCCATACCAGCGGTGGGATAGCAAAAAGCTACGGATGAGGACGATTAAAACTAAATGCTCACAAATTTGCGTTGCATGAACCTTAAATGCTTACAGCAATTGATGGAAATGCAGGGTGCTTGGCGCGGATAGATGCAGGACGTTACATCCTTACTAATATTATAATATCCAATTATAATGGTTTCATATTTGGTGTGATACTTTTTCACGCAACAGAGATAGATCGACTAGTTTTATGCACAGATATTATATAGTTTAGAGAGTTATAGGCTACTTTCTACACCGGAAAATTTAAAGGATCTTGTGGAAAACCTTTCAAAGCCAGCAAGACTATTTCACTCATGTTTAATCATTTTTAATCCTTACCTAATAAGTTTTAACTATTGAGCCCAAAATTAAATATGTAAATAAAAGAAACGTTTCCGTTTGTTTGAAGTACACAGGTTGGGTCTGTTTATATTAAACTTAGATCGATTGTGAAATTAAATTGAATTCATAAATTTCAATGAGTGCGGAAAAATGCAGCTTCCATAGTCTTAATTCTAACCTTTTTTTTTTTGACGAAAATCCAAGGAAATCATTTATGTATACAACAACGCCGTGTGAGCAGTCAAGCATTGGGTGATAACTGATTAAGTGGGTGTCCCCGACTACTGGTCGATACGATATACCCACTAAAAACTCCTCATACCTCAGTGCCTCAAGTCGAAAGTTTTCGACCAGTGTGTTGCCAGTGATGACTTATGGCACAGAAACGTGGTCTCTCACTATGGGCCTTATTAGTAAGCTCCAAGTAGCCCAACGAGCCATAGAGAGGGCTATGCTCGGAGTTTCTCTGCGAGATCGAATCAGGAATGACCGTAGAAGAACCAAGGTTACCGACATAGCCCAGCGCAGGCAATGGGCAGGGCACATAGCGCGGAGAACAGATGACCGATGGGGTCGAAAAGTTCTCAAGTGGAGACCACGTACCGGCAAGCGCAGCGTAGGATGTCCACCCACAAGGTGGACGGATGACCTTATTAGGACTACAGGATCGCGCTGGATGCAAGCCGCTATCAACCGGTCTTATTGGAAATCATTAGGGGAGGCCTATGTCCAGCAGTGGACGTCCTATGGCTGAAATGATGATGATGAATGACTAAAAACTCTGGAATGTTCCGCTACAGCGCTTAGTGTCGGGGCTAAGGGCACGCTTCCGCAGTTTTCCGCGACCCCAACAGCGCGAGCTCAGTCCATCTCGGAGCTTGCGCTTCACTTCGCGCTGGTAAAGATATGTCGGAACACCAGATGCATCGTTATCGACTCGAGACCAAGGATTTTGTTTTGAGACCAAACCAGCAATTCGCGTCAGACTGCATCCGTATCCGAACTAAAATTCTACACCTAGTACCTTTTTAGCCATTTCAGACTTACTTACCCTAAAACTGGTACTGCGTTGTTTGGTTAGGCTTACGATTGCGGAGCGGTGGGCTCGGTTAGCAATGTTTGTTCGCGGCATTACTGTAGGCTTACTAGCGAGTGTGAGCTCGAAATACTTCCAGAGTAAATAATTGATTTGGTTTATTTCATTTGCTCCACGTTGGTACCACTTTTTGTTTCGTTGGTTTTTGGTTTTTACTAAATTATACACAATCACAGTTTATTTTAGAGGGGCTTGGTTATTTACATTGTTAAAGGGTGTTATTTAATTATGAAATAACATTTTTGGTATTAATAATAAATTAAACATTTCAAAAAAACCGTCTTACCACAAAAGATTTGCGCACGCTTTAGACAATATTTAACAGTACACATTTTACGGTTAAACAGAGTATAAAGCGTGTTTAAATATTTTGTGGTGAGGTGGTGTGCTTTTAGATATCAATCTAAAAGATAAATGATTAAATTAACAACTTAATCAAGTTCCGGCGTGGAATTACTATAATATTCTAACACAAACAACCATTCAATTAAATCTACCCTTAAAAACAGTATAACAATGGGTCTATTTGGGTAAAAGCTACGAAGTCACAGATACACACACAAATACAAAGACAAATGACTCGCACACATATCTAATTTAAATCACCCCATTTTCATCGTTAAAGAAACATTCAGCACGGTCTGTCTTGGGACGGATGATCGCGGGTGGCATTTCCAACTGAGCTGTACCGTGGCTCGTTTAGTTTTTTTGTCATTGGAAAACAACTCTGTGACACCAGCAGGCCAATCGCGCTAATTTTAAACCGTTGCGTTCCGTCTGCAATTCAGTTAAAGTTCGGTCACAATTGTAGTTAAGTTTCAATTCAGCTTTAAAGAATTCGGTATTGCACTAAACTTCATAACTTCACCAACCGTTCGTTTGACAGCGGTTACGTTCCAACTCTGATTGAGTTGCGTTTCAACTTTTGTCAAAATCACTAGTGCGATACGAAAATAGACAAAAAGTTGAAGTTCGGTTAAAGTTCAATTGTGATTCAGCTGTATTTTTTTAGTGCGATTGGCCTGCATGGCTGGTCACCCGATCAATACAAACTTACACTTACTAACTCGTTAGGTAAAACATCTATTCCTGTTATACTTTAAATACAGCGTTGAAAACGCGCGTTTTAAACGCCAGTCTGTACAGACCGAGTCACACCACATGTCACCACAGATGCACAAAGAATGTGAACGCAACGCAGTCTCGATGCAATTCTGCATAACGCCATCCCGCAGATATGAAATGTTTTTAATCTTACTTTGTTTAGGGTAGCTTGGGGATGAAAAAATTGTTTTGTCTTTAAATGTTTCTCTTGGGTCATATTTTTCAATCCTCGACAAATTTTTAACTTGAAAAACAGATTTAATTTTTTCAACATTATTTTGTTGGTGACAAATGACAAGCGTGTTTTGTAAAATACGGTTTAGTGTATAAAATGTACATAGTCATAGTCATTTATTTACTGCGTATATTGGGTGGGTTAGTTTACAGATGGTACAAATTAACAAGCTATATAGATCGCCATATCCTGTCTTTCGACATGCAATACATAGCGGATAATCCATCCATCCATCATTTTTTTTCTCATGACAATAACATTCGAAACACTAAATCAAAAAACTTGGAATCATTAAAATTAATCATTATACAGGGTTACAGGCTAAGTCAACCTATTCCTGTTAGGGGTTTGAAGTTTACATTGTTTCTGATTGATTTGTCTATGAAATACTCCATTCATTTACGTACAATATTGGTTCTGAGGTCATACAACATCTCAGTATACTTGTAAAAATCAAACAATAGAAGTAATAAGATTTACACATTTCAAATATCTATGTTGATAGCCAAAAATCGGGTATGTTTTACTAAACAATAATTAATTTCAAATATCTCGACGCGTGACCAAAATGCTGGTGTTTATTTGGCTCAACGTATAAGCATTGCCATTCAGCGTGGCAATGCTGCCAGCATGCTGGGCACGCTGCCAACTGGCAGTGGGCTTGAACACTTGGATTATCTTTAGACCTTCAAGGGTCTGTGGATGATCCAATTGCTTTCTATGTAGAAGTAGTGTAGTATTGTCATTACTAAATAAAAAAAAAAATCTCGATAACGATTACATTTAGGATGGGGTGTTTCATAGACAAATCAGTCAGAAATAATGTAAACTACAAACCCTTAACAGGAATAGGTCGACTTAGCCTGTAACCTTGTATATATAGAACAATATGTTACCGTTTTGTCCCTAATAATATGTGTAACGTGACATACCTGACACAGAAAATCCAAGCAAGAGTATAAAATGTTATCGATTTAGAAAAATTACACTCGTAATTATCGTTCCTACTGTAAACTATCTCAAAGCGACATGATTGTAGAAATGTACTGGGAAAATTATTGAAAAGATAAACTCAAATAGATTAACTGAATACTCGTATGTACTTAGATAGATACATTTTGGGTGGTGTAGACCACTGCATGCGCAAATAAGATGTTTTACATAAGGCAAGCGATAAACTTTTTATTCTACTAAAAAGAAAATACCAACAAAGTATAACAACACAAAATCAATAAGCAAATAAAAATAAACTCCAACAAAACACTTAAAAAGACGCGTTAAAAAGACATCACACTTTTCAAGGCTAACTAAACTTCAGCTATAAAAAACAACGCAGCAGTTTCGCCTCAGAGCTTACCCAAACCATTGCAAGGCTCACGAAGACACATATTAGCCGACCTCCTTACCACTTGAATTTACGCAAACACATAAAACTCATAGCCCAATTACCCAGTGAAAAGAAAATTTTCATCCCGAAATTACCTATTTGAAAACGGAACACGTGCTCCTAAAGCGCTTTAAGCAAAACTTGAACCGTAAGAGCGTTGCTTTAACGGCTTAAATTCAAGTCTATGCCGAAACGTAAGAATTATTGGAACATAACAAAATATGACCGGCGGTTGGACCTCTATAAATCGTTTTACATCTGCTATAAAGTAATGAGATTTAACCCTCGCTTTCGCGTTTACGACGTTCGGTGTGGCGGGATAGATCAAAAATATATTTTTGTATGCCAACTTTAGTCGGAATACACGGGGTGGTATTTCGAGAGCTAGTCACTTGTCACAAAGAGAAAATTAGGTCAGGATAGGTATAGTACGGATTTTTAGACTACATAAAAAGCTTACTGACACATCCTTTTGAGAGTTTTGTCAACTACTTACTACGAAGATACGCCAGCTTGTGAGAATCTGTTGAAATCATTTTGTCTTAAGATACTTTTATTGAAAAAAAAAATACCCAGACTCCAGTATTTTCTTTTCAGTAATTAGGTAGTAAGTACATATTTTATTTATATAAACGTGGAGTTATTTTGAAAAATATCTGCATTTTTCAGAATAGGCAATAAAGTTAAGTTGTGTATTTTTATCTCTAAATAGTTAAAAAACAAATTCATTTCCCGCTGTCTGTGTGTTTAGTTTTATAGTTTTAGTTTTATTTCTAACTGTACTGTACTGTACTGTACTGTTCTGTACCAGCCTTTTTTTTTAATAGTCCACTGCAGGATGTAGGCCTACCCACGAAGAGTGTTTGGGCCATATCCACCACGCTGGCACAGTGCGGGTTGGTGGATTCACATACGCCATCGAATTTCTTCTACGGACGTATGCAAGTTGCCTCACGATGTTTTCCTTCACTGAAAAGCCAGTGGTTTGAAATTCCGTACATAAATTCCAAAGAACTCATTGGTACGGGACCGAGATTTGAACCCACGACCTCACGATTGTAAGGCGGGTGCCATACCTGTAGACCACCACGGCTTACCTTTTTTGTCTATAAGAGTAAAAAATCAGACATAGTTAAAATTAGTTTATTGATCCTATGAAACATCCGGCGTCGACTGGGCATTTTTTCTGTTTTAAAGGTGACTGGATCGCCACAGTATCGGTCAAATCATTGCCCCGTATGTCCACCCAGGTTATCTTCTTACTACAATCCCACAGAAGTTGATTGACGTATTGGGAAGGGAATTCCATTCTTTAGAATTTGTTTAGATCCCTCAATAGCCTCGGCAGAGGGAAATATTTAGGAATGCGATCTATTCATGGCGAATTTTTATTCGTAAGCCATCGTTTGATTAATTCCGGATAAGGGACAAAAGCGGAATTATTTTTTATCAATGAAATTTATTCAATAACCGGTTTATTGTAACATTTTTATTTCGTATCAATATTATTGTTTAATGGTGATATTTCAAAAAAGTGTTATTTAATAAATACAACAGAATTCAAGCTAAACTATGTGGGTATGTCAATTAGATATGCAACATTTAAATAAAGCTAACTAATTTCATCTTTTTGAGTCTAAAACGTGGATAAATTAAAGCCTTTGTAATCTGTACGTCTACTAGCAGATTGTTTGAACATTGTTCTTCGAATAAAACGTATTTTAGGTAGGTATCTAACTATTAAAAACGTATATATATAGTATTTACATGACATGGCATAACTTCAAGCTAAGCTAAATGATTAAATAATTTTGAAAATAGTAATTTTTTTAATTTACTTAATATATAACCCAGAAGAGGTTTTTTGAGCTATTGCTGGCCTGTAACAAAGCTGAACGTTTTCACAGCTAAACAGACTATATCAAGTATAAAATATAAATAATCATCATTCCGCTATATTAATTGACTTATCCAGGAACTCGGTCCCTGAACTGAAGAATCCGAATGACAATCTATTTATGTATTCGTTAATGGCCCTTTAGAATTCTGGAGCCATGACGCTTATTTGGAAATTATAGGACATTAGCGTGATTGGACGCCGTATGGGTTTGTTGCCCTTTTCCTGCTTATTTGTAGTTTTGTCCGCTTCAAAGGACACCACTGGAAAAAAAAAGAAAATATTGGGATTTCTGTTGCAAATATTTGTCATTGTAACTTGCTTGTTGGATTAAGTTGAAATACGGATGCTGTACCCCTGTACCATCCTTTTTGACCGCCGAACCACCGGAGGAGAAGATATACAATTCGACGCGTATATTTTTTTTTATGTATAACCAGGCATTACTTTTTTCATAGTAGTCTGATTTCAATAGTTATTTTTTTATTGGAAAGAATATACTTTGAAATTGGTCCCATTTAAATTTCATCGAAATCGGCTGAGCCATTTTCGATAAATCAACAATAATGTGAAAAATGCCACATAGATCCGTGCATAATATTTGTGTTCTAGCGATGCGCCCCGGCTTCGCACAGGTGTATTATACATATAAACATTTCTCTTGAATTACTTTGCATCAAAATCCGTTGCTTAGTTTTAAGGATATAAGCATACATGGGGACAGACAGCGGAAAGCGACTTTGTTTTATACTATGTAATGATTCTGTACACGGATGAAGTCGGTCATGCTATTTTTTGCAAAAAATAATTATTGATAGTCCACTGCAGGACGTAGGCCTACCTATGAAGGGTGATTGGGCTATATCCACCACACTTGCCTAGTGCGGGTTGGTGGATTCACATACGCTATCGAATTTCTTCTACGGATGTATGCAGGTTGCCTCACGATGTTTTCCTTCACCGAAAATCCAGTACTGTGAAATTCCGTACATATATTCCGAAGGACCGGGATTGGACCCCACGACCTCACGATTGTAAAGTTAGTGTCATTACCACTAGACCACCACGGCTTTTAGAATACAGATGTATTTGACTAAAATATGTCTAGTCTATGGATGATAGCCGAATAATGTATCTACTGTCCAGAGGTAAATTAAATAGCTTTTACTTCCCAATTTTGAGAAAAAAATCTGGATTTGTACGGAACCTTCGATGTGCGAGCCTGACTCGCACTTGTCCGGTTTTTGGTAGTAAATTTGTCACTGATATCTGTAGACCTAATACAATCATAATGATTGGTTGAAATTTTGAACCACCGATCCTCATTCATTTTGTTATATGAACACGTGGCAACTGGAGTGTCCCGAGCAAGCCTAAATGCTAACCATAAAAAAGAAATGAAAAATTTATCTAAATAAAATGTAATCTCGCCTAATACCAAATTACTTTACTTTCTTCATTTTATATCATGCTTCAAACTTTAAATGCGTGACTGATATCTAATATTCGGCCATAAAATTTGAGTACAACCTACCCTTCGAATTCAAATTCAAAGTTAAGCGTAATACTTAATTTATTCGAATATTTCGTCACGTGAAATAAAAATGCAAATTTAATTATCGAAAAAGAAAGGTGCGATAAAATGTTAAAATGTTTAGAGGGAAACTTTGGCTATTGAGGCGGATTTTTGTGAATTTTCCCCGAGCCAAGTTCACCGTTGAAAGTAAGCTTCAAAAATCTACGACTTAGAGCAAAATTAAACTAATTGAAAAAGTTTTCTAATTATCGCCTGCGCAGACACTTGGAGTAAATCGCCTTAGGGTAAACAACACCTCAAGAATCCCGCTTTCGGAACAACCTGGAAAGATACAAGCTAAAGCTTGTTTTTACCTAATTTTAAAATGATAGATCAATAAAGTTTATATTAGGGGCACTTTAGTAAATAGTCTAATAGAGAAATTGTATTTTTCATAAAAGAGTTATTTTGAGTTGAAATGTTTTTCACAAAAATAACTCTTTGAGACAAACCTAGTGTGGGATGCACTATAAAATTAAAATCATTTCATGATTGTAATTGCTATGTAACAAATATTTAATCATTAATTTATAACGTAAAGTGTGTAAGTACCTATATATTTTTAATTGTGGCATAGTTAACCGATCTTTAGAAATTAATACGAGTACAATAAAATATCATAAGTAAATAAATATAAATAAATAAATAAATATTGGGGGACATCTTACACACGGTCCCTAACCCCAAACTAAGCAAAGCTTGTGATATGGCTGCCAGAGACTGATATACTACATATACATAATTAACTTATATAGATAGTACCTAAATACACCCCAGACACAGAGCAAACACCTATGTTCACCACATAAATGCTTGCCCTGGGTGGGGATCGAACCCACGCCTCTTTGGTCCAGAAGTCAGGTTCACTAACCACTGAGCCACCGAGGCAGTCAAATGTATTAGTATTTTATGGTAGAGCTTATCTCTGTTTATGAAACAAATAGACCTTGCCTGTTTCTGATTAGGATTATTAAGTAGAAATATTAAAACATAAGTTAATAAAATGTGTTTATTGTTGTCCACCCATCCATCTATCACCCCTATCAGACGCACATAGGCCTCCTCTATGGAACCCCGATAAGACTGGCTAGAAACAGCATTATATCGGTTGATTTTAAACTTTCGCGATTTGAACACATTATTATTATATATTACGGGACTAATCGCGCACTAAAATTACGAGATAAATAAATACCTTGTCATCCCGACGTTTCGGCCGAGTTGCATCGACCGTGGTCACGGATAAACTGATAGTCTATCTGATGATATAATTATGTGATATTTTAATGTTACCTATGTTTCGAGATTATTTATACCGAAAGATAAAAGTTGATAAAAATAATCTAATTCCAAATACCTACAATGGCTTCAATCAGTTACTTTATGAATTATTTTATTTCTCAGTAAAAGTTTTCTTTTTAAAATTCTAATTTCAGACAAGTACAGATAAAACCTGGACTTTATGATCATTCTATAGAGAAAATTTCAACACAATAAAATATCAATTTAATCCAAATCTCAAAATTAATTAATTCATCCTGTCTGTCACTTGCCCCATTTAACCTCGGTAAAACGAAGGCTTCTCAAACACTGATTGTATAAAATAAAAATCCCCCCCAATCACCTCGCTCTAACGACAGACATAACAATAAAACTTAGCTTGTATTGTTCCAAAAATGTAATACATTTTACTTTGAAACATAACATTTCATGGGTAAAGTTTGAGCACACTTGTTTTATTGCAAGAATTTGTAAATTTTATTGCTCGATGGCTGATTCATGCTAAATATTACCATGGTTCTAGTCATTCGGTATTGTTTGCATTCCTTTGTTATTTAATTTTCTGTTATTGAATTATAAAGAAGATTATTGCATTATTTTAATAGACACTTGGAGTATAATTATTTTTGGTTGCCTCTGAATCAGTCTATAGTTTAACTTTACGCACAATAGATGTTTATATCACAGAATTAATAAAATTATCAGTAGTCGTGTGATAATTTTAATCAAACGTTTGAAAATATTGTATTCTGCTCAATTCAAATTATGTGATATTTATAAGTTTCATTCAAAGACTCAAAGATAAAAAAGTAATATTTAGTCATGTTAGTTAATTTAATAATAGAACGCGGACACGTAAAGTACGTATTGTAAGCCACTCTATTATTTTAGAACACAATATTATAAAAAAAAAGAAATTACAAAAAAAAAAACATAAAATATAATGTTAGGTACAAACAAAAACTTCATAGCCATACGACAAAAATACATGAAAACCGAACAACCCGCCCGACAATTCAAACCTAATTTCCCGCACGATTTCTCTAAGAACTGCAATCTACACCGACTTCACTTATAACTAACTCATCTGTTATTCATCGAAAACCCGACGCATTCTAAAACTTCCACTAAGACGGTCGTTAAGTAAATTAATACGAATATAAAACATGATTAAAAAAATTACGCCGACAACGAGGGAGAGGGAGTCATCCCCTGTGTATCAATGGAGTTTTTCTCCATACAAACAATACCAAGCTACATCTCATTGAAACAACAGCCGATGAACTTTAAGTCTAGAATATTAAAGATCAAATTTCGTTTTTCCAGTTCCGTTTTAAGTTTGTAATTGCATACGCAGAGTTTACCTTCAAGTGCTATAAGTCGTAATGTTTTTCAACTGCTTAATATAAGTCGCAGAGGGCGAAACAATGAAAATGGTAATGTGTCTTTTAGTTATTTTTAACTTGTACAGTAATAGAGTAGTTTTCTTGCTCTGCTGTTTGTCGTCTTTATCTTGAGGGGAATTTACTGCGTCTGGACTGTTCTCGGTTTGTTTTGTCTGTTATAATGAGTTAGGTATCTAGATTTAGTGCTTCTTCAGGTTGGTAGTTTATGTGTGAAATATAAGGAACATACTAAAATTTATTTCAAAGTTGGTATCAAAAGTATTCCTCCTTCTATTTTAGTTGAATTCCTCTTGTCTAAGGATCGTACCAAATTGAAATAATGACTTGAAAATCTGATAATTTGAAACTTGTATAATTTGAAATATAATATTTTTTTGGGTTTGTTTTATAGTATAGTGCTCAGAGCAAATAAAAAAATCAAGAGAGAATGTTGTGAACAAACAAGTGAAGCCAACCAAAACTACGCCTCGCCGTGTACAGACAATTACACACACATCCAGGTAACTATGAAACTACGCCTTGACTTGTTAGTCAAACTATGGCGGCGCAACAGCGACGCACTCACACATATATAAAAACCGGCTTCACTTGACTGTTCAACGACGTTCTCTCTGGATTTTTTTATTTGCTCTGAAGTATAGTGAGTGAAAGTTCATAAAAAGGTACTAATGACCTCCTTATAATAACAAAATATAGGGCTTATGGTGTAGTTTGTGTACTGAGTACGGTAGTGTACTGAGTGTCAGCGATCACCAAAATTAAGCAACGTTAATCACGGCTAAAGAAGTAATTTGTTTTAGAAAATAATTAGTGTTAAGAGGTAAACATGTAAATGTTTAATGTTTTATAAGAGTGCAAGAAATAAAAGGCTGTTTTATTTTATTTTATTAATCACGGCTACGGCACTTCGAGTGGAAGACTGCAGGTGGCTATTAAAAAGAGGGCTGCCGTAGCTCAGGTGATACGTTAAGTAGTAGTTCCTGGTTGATTAAACTGTGTAGTTGACGTATAGGTTCTCTAAGACTCGGGCAAGCCATCCGGCCCATTCCATCTCACAGAATAATCACTTTAAGTGTGTTTACGTAATATTTCATATTAAATGCCCATATAATTTATATCTCTTTTTAAAATAATTTATTATGATCATCGTTTATTTACCATCTGTTCGAGAACTTAAAAGTCCTATCAACTCTACATGCCGTGTTGTACGAATGCCAGTTTAACCTGCGATTCCACCACTCATACTTCGCTCTACTCTTCTAAAATTACTTCAATAAAGTAAAAATAAATTACATCTTTGTGTCTTGAATACACGTTTTCACGAGTGTTTTTTCTCAAAAGCAATCAAATGTATTCATCTCATCCTTTCTTAAGGCAAACGTATACCGTGAATGTGCAAATTTATACGGCGTATATACGCGTACCAACGACTTTATTAAGGCGGGTGTGAAATTGCGAAACCGTCCTAAAATATACGTAAAAATTGCTGGGAGCGTAAAATTTCAATCAGCCTCTTATACATATGCAAAACATACACCCTTCAACTCTGTCGCGCTGTGGAAAGCAGTACTTAAGATCTGATATTACAATAAGTTAGGTACTGGAAAAACATTTTATCAAGAGCGTTTGATTTGTTACAGCTTCAAAAGGCTATTTAATACTAATTTCTTCTGATTATAACGCCCTAAAACAGACAAACGGATAACAAAATTATGCTTTAATTCTATCTTATAACTTGTCTTGAAGCATATTTTTAAAGAGAACGACATTTTTATTTCTAATACTTATAAAGAAACTAAAGTAAATCAAGCTAACAACACATTTTTAGGACTCCGTACCCAAAGGGTAAATACAAGACCCTATTACTAAGACTCCGCTATCCGTTCGTCTGTTTGTCTGTCACTAGGCTGTATCTCATGAACCGTGATAGGTAAATAGCTAAAATGTTCACAGATGAAGTATTTCTATTGCCGCAATAACAACAAATAATTATATAAGTAAATATTTTTAGTTAATTAAAATAAAATATATTAAGATGCCTCCCATATAGTACGGAACCCTTCGAGTGTGAACCGACTCGCACTTGGCTGGTTATTGATATTATTCTTGCGTTTTTTTATGTTGTTTGACGCATGCACCGTAAATATCAAGAAACACCGTTCACCGATTTGAAATACTGAAACTTACGTTAATTCAAGTTCTGGTACTGTCCCTAGCACATGTTTGCTTTAGTAGAAAAATTCAACCTTTTTCTTTATAATATTTGAACAAGCTTGAATACTGTCTTTGCTAATTACTGTGTGTCACCGCTGTTTTAGGATCGCGGCCACCGCGTGCGACGCTGCGAGATACGATTACCATATTTAACAAATCCCCTAAGTGTTTTACTTCTTACATGTTTTGTATGCAAATACGTCTTAAACGAAGATTACTTTTGATACGTAACTAGTATTCTCGAGTTTGTTTTGCATACGTTTAATTGAAGTTTGGAGAGATGGGGTAAGATTTAGGCAAATCAAGATGTTACGAAAATAGCTCCTGAAAAGTTTTGTTTTGTTATTTTCTGATCCACATTCTTTATTTTATTTAGACTTATAATAGTAATGATAAAGATGATTAATTTGACGTTAAATATTATTTTGGCGTTGTTGTACAACTGGTTTAATTAATCCTTAGAATTAATCACATAACTATTGTGGTCGAGACTGACTCGTAAAACTTTGTTTTCTTCCGTAACAGAATGACTCATTTGAAGCCTAAATTAAGTATATTTAGCACACTGATAAAACTTATTTCTCTACTTTAGTTTTAACTTAGCTATTTCAAATCTGAATAGCAACTTTGTGATTTTATAAACTTAATTAAAATTTGCGTTTAAAATAGCGCCGTGTAAAATCTGTAATAAATTTGAATGCCTTTATGTGAATATTGCACACTAAATTTTTGCCAAATTTTATTTTTTTTTCATTTTCCGAACAACAAAGTTTAAGTTAGGTCACAGTTAAGTTTAACCTTACTGATAAAAATATAGATAAAAACTATGAAAGTTTAATACGAATGCAACGTTAACATCCTCTAATCAGTCGCCCAACTGATCGCCCGACCGCTCCACCAACCGAACCGCTCGCGGACATAACAATGCAAATGTTAACGTTTTCATTCTACCCCCAAAACCGTATATTTTTTTCGATTCCTCCTTTTCGCGTTTGTTTATTTATTTACTTTATTTCACGCTATCTTTACTTATCCGAATTCGCGGTGGAAATAAATTTGGAGCCGGAATTGCTGATCCGATGAAAGCTGCAGAAATGAATCAAGTTTATCGCTTCTTTGCTTACGTTACGATGTTCCTTTGCTGGTTGAATGTTTTTGCTAGTTTTGCCGTAATTGGATTAGGGAACATAATCAAGGCAAACAAATAAGCCATAGCTCAATGGTACAGACTCGCTCTATTGTTTTTTATTAATTTTATCGGTTCATATCACAGATCCTAATAGAAGGGACATGCCATTTCAATCTAGCTGGGACTTTAATTAAAACTATTTACTTAATATAAAAACCGGACAAGTTCGAGTCAGGCTCGCACATAGAGGGTTCCGTCAAACACGTTGTTGAAATAATTAAAAACCTGTTTTAGCATGTGCTAATGAAATTATTTTATATAATACCTTATATGATACGATTTACTCACTTTGAAATTGAACCCATATTTTGTGAATTTTGAGGTCCTGTTTTTTGGGATTTAAATAAAAATGTACAGTTTTCAGATTTATTCCTGTATGTGTACTATGAGGCAATGCTTCTTACCAAATTTCATAGTTCTATGTCAACGGGAGTACCCTGTAAGTTTTAACTTTTGTGAGTCTCGAAATTTGCGGTTTTAACGACATAAACGGCTCTAACTTTTTAAAATGATAACTGAGCAGTTTTTCTTTTACATGACTGGAACCAACCAGAAACCATAGATATACGTATACAGTTTAAATTTCAACTCGATATATTTACGCGTTCCTGAGATAAAGAGTCTTGACATACCCACAGACGGACAGATGGATAACAAAGTGATCCTATAAGGGTTCCGTTTTTTTCGTTTGAAGTACGGAACCCTAAAAACGCTTATTGTTAATTTATATAATCACAACTCATAGAGCACATCAAGTAGTTTTATCATAATATAATTATACATGCTAACATATCACAGCATTCTGTTATATATTGTACCACCATTTTTAATAGTCCACTGCGGAACATAAGCCTATCCACGTAGGGTAATCGATGATAGTACTATGCAATACGTTTTGTAAACATGCGTTTTGTGATATATGAATAGTCCTAAATTTTTGATTTTGTCGAATAAAATCTTATTGGATCTTTTCGAAATGAAATTCGTATATTATTTTATGTACTCTACTGAGTATAACTTTTGATTAACGTTGCATTGTTGCTTTGTTTTGACATGGAAAAACATCAACGATCATAGTTTTGTACTTTACCGTAGACATTACTCGAGTACTACTACTACCGTAACGTGGTATCGTAGCACTTTTCGTAGAGCGCAGAATTGCAGTAGCTGGTTCTACGGATATAGTATTTTCATTCGTAGAGTTGATACAAAAAAATATATTATTTATTATCAGTTTAATTTAAAAAATACAAATTTTTACCATCGATGCTAAAAGAAGGATATGAAAAGTATACTTAAGTTTCACAAGTGTTCCTATTATTAATTAATTAATTATTAATCTATCTGTGTAGCGATAAATAAATATAGGTACTGATTTGGATACTTTTGGATACTTCAGTTTGGAAACTGATATATGTAACGACTGAAATAGTTTTTAATTTTTGCTATATTTTATATAGAATAGTATAGTATAGAATAGTATAGTATAGTAATATTATAGAATAGTAGAATCATAATGAGTATAGAATAGAAACGCTTTATTGTTCACACAATCGATTATATAACAATAAAAGAGTACATTATAATTAAAACTGTGCGACAACCGGCGGCCTTATGGCTTAGAGCGATTTCTTCCAGGCAACCTGATTAAGAGAGAAAAGGATTACAAGGAAAGGTAATGTACTGTACTTTACCAGCCTTTTTATTAGTCCACTGCAGGACGTAGACCTACCCACGAAGGGTGATAGGGCCATATCCACCACGCAGGCCCTGTGCGGATTGGTGGATTCACATACGCCATCGAATCTCTTCTACGGACATATGCAGGTTGCCTCATGATGTTTTCCTTCACCAAAAAGAACCGAACCGAAAGTTCTTACCTTCGGTTCGGTTTTTTTAATTTAAAATAAGAATTTTGAATGAAGATGGAAAATATGGAGAGTCGCTGCTTAACTTATAATTTAATCATAAGTTGATTATTAGTATTAGATGACTTGTGAGCGTTAACTTAGTTTTTAGGGTTCCGTACCTCAAAAGGAAAAAACGAAACCCTTACAGGATCACTTTGTTATCCGTCTGTCTGTCTGTCCGTCTGTCCGTCTGTGTGTATGTCAAGACTCTTTATCTCGGGAACGCGTAAAGATATCAAGTTGAAATTTAAACTATATACGTAAACCTATGAACGGTCGACCGTGGTCACGGGTGCGTCTACCCATTATATTAATAATGTGTTCAAATCGCGAAACTTTAAAAAGGATGAGGTACTATATTTGTTTGTATGTTTTTTAGGGTCACCTTATAGGATCACTTTGTTGTCCGTCTGTCCGTATGTCAATACGCATTATCTCGGGAACACGTGAAGATATCGAGTTGAAACTTAAACTATATACGTATATCTATAGTCTCTTGCGGTTGTGTAAAAGAAAATCTTCTCAGTTACTGTATAAAATAGTTAGAGCCGTTTATGCCGTAAAAAATGCATATTTTAACGCTCACAAAAATCAAAACCTACAGGGTACTTCCCGTTGAGATAGAACTATGAAATTTGGCGAAGAGCATTGTCTCAGAGTACACATATAGGAATGAATCTGAAAACTGTACATTTTTATTTAAATCACATATAAATAGGGCCTCAAAATTCACAAAATATGTGTTAAAAATTCAAAGTGAGTAAAACGTATCATGTAAGGTATCATATAAAATAACTTCATTAGCACATGCTAAAACAGGTTTTTATTATTTTGTCAATATGTTTGTATGGAACCCTCGATGTGCGAGCCTGATTCGCACTTGTCCGGTTTTTTTATTTTAATTCCATATTGATGTTTGATAAAAATCAGTGAAAGTAAAACTAACTGTATCCAACAAAGTTGCTCATAACATCACTTGGGAAGTAAAGACGTAGAACGTTCTAGAATGTGTGCATAAGAAGCGGTTTAATACGGTGCCGCAGTTAATGCATTACATGCGATGCAATATGACGCGGGCCGCGCGTGCCGCATGCAAACTGCGTCCTATTTTATCTTAATATTACGGTGTTTTTCCTTTACCGAGTTCATTTTATAAAATTAGTAGTTTAAAGTTTATTTTAAATTAAGATTTTCATAGCAAATAAGTATTATTAACTATGATTTGATAGGAGGTATTTACGTTTGATGTGTGTATTTATTTTATTTAATAAGTACTCGTACATAGTATTTAGCAATAGCGGTGGTGGTCAAAAAGTAGTGACACCCGCCTTACAGGTTGCCTCACGATGTTTTTCCTTCACCAAAAAGCCAGTAGTGTGAAATTCCGTACATCAATTCCGAAGAACTCATTGGTACGGGACCGGGATTTGAAACCACGACTGTTGTTACAGACTTGTTTAATGTGTGTGTCATTACCACTACGGCCTCATATTGGCTTTCTTATTGATTTTTATGTATTTTTATCCAATTCATTAACAAATACGATAGTTAAAATTTCTGTATGCAAGCCCCTTTTAACCCTTCTGGCTAGTCTATAACTCTATAGGCGTGTATTGAGTAATAAAACCATCCTACTAGGACAGTAATAGGAGGTAATACTAAGAGTAACTGCTGGACACATGTCTCTACTACTCTATCTACTATTGATATGTTAGACCGGTTGGGTGCGGCTGGACTGCTGAAAAATGCTGGACACACCAGCATTTTTTATGTATTTCTGCTTAGATAATGATGATAGTGATATTATAAGAAATACCTGATGCAACACAAACTCCATTTTGATATTTTAGTAAACCAGAATAGACTACACTAGTAAAACAAATTGAAAAAATGTATCAGAAAAATCCGGTTTCATTCCTCATAGTAAAACTCGTTGTGAATATGTTACGAGCGACCTAATTCAACTCTTTTTCCACTTGCAAAAGGTAAAAGTGAATATTTCGGACAATCGAGTCAGCTGGCGGGCGGGCTGTGTGCATGAGCTACTGACCTCGAAAGGAGGTCATGTTTTGACATGTTTTTTTTGGAACTTTTGTATAATAAGTTTGGTATAAAATGAGGTACTCGTCCCGATGAAAAATTTACTCGTAGTAGGCCAACGTAGCTCTATCTAGATTTTCGCCACCCGTCATTATTACAGTAATGAACTCCTTACTGTTGAACATAGGCCTATATACGAAGAGCAATCGGTCTCATGATTCATACAGACGGCTTTCAGGCCGTTATTCACAAAAAAAATGCCTCATTGGTAAGGTGGGTAAGGAGAGTGCGAGGAAGTCACAACTCTATCCTGAGAACAGTGGCGTAGGATTTTTGGGCGCCATTGTTGAGGCATCTCGTGCGGATGTCTGAGTGAGGAACCCATGGCTGCATAGAATGCCTCTCAATGTCTCTCTAAAATTATATTTGAAATACATTAATTTTAATGTTACTGCAATAGAAATTAATTACTAATATAGTCCATAAGTTTTATAAACACCATGGATTATGTGATCTGAATAAAAACATTTGATTTTAAAAATCCTGGTTATACATATACCTACTAAATTTTCTTAATTAATTTTCAAAACCTACCTACTTTGTGTACATGAATGACGATATTTTTTCTTTCTTTTTTCAGGTAAGCTTCTTGTCCAGACCTCTAGACCTAGAGGTAAGCAAAGGTAGCAGGTTTGGCAGATTTTGATTGTGAACTATTCAAAACCATACACCAAATCAAGAGGAACAAAATGAAATCTCTGTTTTTCATCTTACCAGGTATAGTCATTTTTGCTATGATATAATTAATTATTTACTCATGACGTGCGTTGCCGGCACCAATGACATTAAAATTACAATTAAAACAATAAAACTAATATCTTTATATATTATAAATAAATTAATACATTAAAACATTTAGATAAATTCTGAGGCTATCAGGAAGCTTAAATTATAAATATTCTGTCACTAGTGATGAACATCTAGCCGATAAGTACAAACGAATGAACATTTAGTTAAATACACCTACTCTTAAGCTCTTATAGCCTATCTCATTAGAGTAGCGCTCACAACGTAGTTTGACTAGGTGTCTGTCAGTAATCGCCAAACCTAAGCAACGTGCGGCACGGTCAGTCGTCGGATGGGTGACCGCCTGCTTTCAACTGAGCGCTATTGTGACTTAGACGCCACGTTAAATTGTAGATCCCGGTATATATTAACCGTTTAGCTATGTCGAAGGCTTAAAAACTATGACACCAGCGCTCTGTACCCGAGCCGAACTTACTTACTCTCAAGCTTGCAACATTAACCCATATCATATGTTGTGTCTAAACACCGACCAGTAGTGGTGCTCGAAGCAAGTTCTACGCGAACAATGGAGCAACGTCCCTCCACGATATCAAGAGCTTTTAAGATGTTTGGCGGGGGCGATAAGATGAAAAGTTAGTATGGGAAATATGTTTCAAACATTTACTTATAGTTAGCGGAATAAGCGCTCCGCTTGTTTATTCTTATACCACTATTATGCGAAAACCTGCATACGTCCGTAGAAGAAATTAAATTCTACTAATCCGCGCTGTTCTGGCGTGCTGAATATGGTCCAATCGCCTATTGTGAATAGGCTATGTTCAGGGGTACTAAAAGCTAGATGCAGTACAGTTATTGGACGTCTACTACTGCAAATAAGGTTTTCTACTTATTTTCCATAAAGTCTAATGTAAGCAGTTTATCCATGGTGTTCGTTAGTCATCATTATGGTCATCTGCTTACGTGAGTGGGTACACAGCGCTGATTGTGGTTCCAAAGCTGTTTTTCGGTTAAAGCTGATGAAATCTTTTCTGTTTAAATCAAATCTCTTCTGTAAACGTTATAGTCGTTTACAGTTTAGTATTCTTTTGCTTTAGTATGTCTAATTAATTTTTTTTTTATAACGAAATAGTAAAAAAACTGATAGGGCAGCATCTTAACGGTAAAAGGTCGGAGTCACCCTGGGCAAACGGAAATTGTGATTTTTCTAAGTTAAAAAAATATTTGTAAAAGCCTATGTAACATTTGTAAAAACCTTTAAGAAGTGACCTTTCCTTTATATATACTTGTATATAACAATGGATTTAAGATACTATACGTTGTATTCCCAAAGCGGTCCTCCCATCACATCTCTCACGCGAAGCGACTGAAGGTTGGATAAACATTGGCGCTTCTCTCTCAGTACGTTGGTGTAGTTGTTACAAGCTTTATAGCCGCCCTGGAAATATAAATATATACAACATGGCTGTAGTATAAAAATGTTCGTACTATGCTATGAGATAAACGGTAACGATTAGAACTATGGACCTACAAAATCCGAGCGGGGTTCTTGTAGTTACTTACCTGTTCGTCTAGAATGTCTAGATTTCGTTTATAAGAAAGTTATATTTCTTCTTCATAAATTCACAACTATTTTTTTTAATCATAATTATAATGACGGTTGGGTCAGGGGTCAATTACAGAAGGCATGACATCCTGGACACGGCGCGCATTATCATGAGGTTCCTTTTGCTGTAGACTCAACCACCTCAAGCTTGGGCCCTGCCCCGCTACCGGCGGCACCCTAGTTTTTGAGTTTTATATATTTTTTTTATAATCCTATATTGAAAAAAACTTTAGAGATAAAAAAAATGAATAATTTCGTGAATTATAATGACAACACCATAGGGCCAGCAAAGAAGAGTATAGGTCCCGGCACGTATGTTGAACATAAAATATCACTCTCTCCCTTTCGTTAGCAAAGAAAACAAAAGAGAGGTAGCTATGGTTTAACGTTCAAGTTGTTTGCCGGCTACTATAGAATGTATTACATGTTTAATAGTAGAAAACTTGAAATATTAGGATTTTTTGGTTATTAATATAATTATTCTGGTTGTTAATAGACTTTATATGGCAATGTAATAAATAAATTAAATTGGAATGTAGAACTTACATCCGTACAAAGTAATACGAAAGTATCCAAATCAAATAATCTACATACCAGTAAAGTTTATTTTTACAACTGTTAACCATGATGACAGTCACAAATTAAACTATTGTTGACAAACAACTTCTCCAATTTTTACTACAACTAAACACTCTAAGGTCAAAACAGCCCAAAATACTGTCGCCAACCACACATACATACTACTATCTATTCTGTGCGAGGCTAAGTGCCGCCTTTGTCCCGCAATAAAAGAATAACACTCATTTATAGGAACAATGAAACCGCCCCGCTAAGCCGACCCGTTATTACCAGAGGAAATGGCAGCCTAGATATTCATAAGGCTTTCGCCACATCTTCGGCTATATAGCTGTGATAGTTTTCTTCAAGAAAAATTGCTATTCCGTCGGTATAGATTATAGTTTAGTGTGATTTTTGCAATGCAGCAGTTTGACTAGCTACTCCCTGTATACAGCGTAAAATGGATAAGTAAAATTTATCAACAGTAGGTAATATTGTTGTTTTTGTTTTCACGTGTCATAGATATTTTTATGAGCTTTTCTGTAACCTTGTATAATTTATTGTGCAGTATTTGTAATATCAGGTGGAGAACTGTCACTGAAATTAAATGCAATCATATATTAATTTTTCAGATCATCATTACGAACAACTTTTACTTTCGGGACAACCCGGAATTCGAAAAAAGATGTTTCTTTTTCTCGATATATGTATATATGGTTTTTCAAAGTCAAAGTCAAAATATTTATTTTGCTGTTCCATACAAAATTAAATCGACAAAATGTATGAAACAGCGGATTTTTTTCTAGCCTAATTCCTTCGGCACATTGACTTAACATTTTTTTTGTTCAGCACCATTTAATTCAAAGACGGACATACAGAGGACGTCCTATGCCTAAAATAGTTGATTTGGTTAAGTAGGAGGTAAACATACAGCTTCTCTATTTATTTACGGAACCCTTATAGGATCACTTTGTTGTCCGTCTGTCCGTCTGTGTGTAAGTCAAGACTCTTTATCTCGAGAACGCGTAAATATATCGAGTTGAAATTTAAACTGTACACGTATATCTATGGTTTCTTGAAGTTGTGTAAAAGAAAAACTTCTCAGTTATCGTTTAAAAAAGTTAGAGCCGTTTATGACGTAAAAAACCGCATATTATGCATTCACAAAAATCAAAACCTACAGGGTACTTCCCGTTGACATAGAACTATGAAATTTGGCGAGAATCATAGTCCTTGAGTACACATATAGGAATAAATCTGAAAATTGTTCATTTTTATTCAAATCACAAAAGATAGGGCCTCAAAATTCACAAAATATGGGTTAAAAATTCAAAGTGAGTAAATCGTATCATGTAAGGTATCATATAAAAGAACTTCATTAGCACATGCTAAAACAGGTTTTTAATTATTTTAATAACGTGTTTGTACGGAAACCTCGATGAGTGAGCCTGACTCGCACTTGTCCGGTTTTTTCTACACACATACCTCCGCAAAAAATGAACCTTATTCGAACACTCATAACAATAAAATTCTTCATTCGCAAAAACCGCTACGTGTATTAAATGCTAAACTTTTCCAGATTGTAACAAGGGTGCGACCTCGGGGGGCATTTTAATCATATCCCTATTTGTTCCTATCCTGCCCCCTTGATTAAATGCCAGCACTTAAATGGCGTGCTATTAAAGGTAAGAATCCATTATGGCGCATTGATCATATCACCTTAAGATCGAAAAGTATTTTGGCCATAAATACTTTGTACAGTTGATTTACTTATCGAAGATAAATAATTTTGATTTTACATAGCCGTGGTAGTCTTGTGGTAGTGACGCTCGCCTTACAATCGTGAGGTCGTGGGTTTAAATCCCGGTCCCATACCAATAATCTTTTCTTCGGAATTTATGAACGGAATTTAACACCGCTGGCTTTTCGGTCAAGGAAAACATCAGGAGGCAATCTGCATATGTCCGTAGAAAAAAATCGATAGCGTATGTGAATCCACCAACCCGCACTGGGCCAGCGCGGAGGATATGGCCCAATTACCTTTCGTGGGTAGGCCTACGTCCTGCGGTGGACTATAAAAAGGCTGGTACAGTATAGTACAGTAAATAATTTAGTATTTTTGTGTGTAACGAAACGTGTGTGTTGAAATGGCAGTTGGCTGAGCATATAGCATGAAGGAATGATAGCCGATGGGATCAAAAAGTTCTTGACCGGCTAGCGCAGCGTAAGAAGTCCACCCACTAGGTGGACGGGTGACTTCATCAAGACCACAGGATCACGCTGAAAGCAGCTTCCAGCCAGTTTTGTTGGCGATCTATAGGAGTGGCCTATTTCCAGCAGTGGATGTCATATGGCTAATACAATAATGATGATGTGCTTAACGATACCTTGGGTATGTTAGTGACTGTCACCAATGCTACAATTTTCCGAGGTTTCGATTGCCACAGTCACTATGACTGTAGAGTCTGGACAGTGGTCATTACTTCGTGTACAGGTCACCTCTACAGTAGTTGTAATGAGTGCACGATGGCTCGTAGTCTTGGTGCGTTTCAACCTTACAACATTTCGTTTACAAACCCAAAGGTGAGATTTTATTGTTGAAAGATAAAAACTTCGTCATGGCATTTGATTTTGTTGACATTTGTTTTAATTAAAGAGGGTTTATTGTTTCTGGCCGAGTCCATTTGGTTTTACAAGTCGTTTGTTTTGTGTTTCCAGTTTTTGTTAACCGTTGTAGGAAAAATATTGGAGTTGCTCTAAAAAATTTAGGTATATTTAATTTTACACTAGCGAGCCGCCCGGGCTTCGCACAGGTGTATCATACATATAACCCTTCCTCTTAAATCACTCCATCTATTGAAACAAACAGCATCAAAATCCGTTGCGTAGTTTTAAAGATATAAGCATAGGGACAGACATACAGGGATGGGACTTTGTTTTATACTACATATGTAGTGATAGTGATGACAAAAACTGAGTTGGTTTAACTAAGCTTTGAGAGACCAAGACAATCATTTGATCTTACTCGTACCTTTGGTAATATCGTACTGATTGTGAAATGTTTTTGTAATTTTTTTTCATTACCGTTATCTGTGAGCCATAAGGACTGTCAGACGTCCTTGTGCGCCTCCTAAATGTAAAACAAACTCGGTGATGACTCATATATATTTTCAGTAAAACTTGTTAAAAGCGTCCTTGCGGTATTTATAGGGTCGTCTTTTATCAAAATGTCCTAGAAAATTAAAGTTAACATTTTTATCAGAGTACTAATAAGCACAGTAATATTATTTTTTCACTATTTAAACCCGTACCCGTATAACTTTCGCTAGCCGTACCGATAAGAAAAGTTTAGTCAAAAGCTTTTTACGTATAACGTAAAACTAATAACAAAAAGCATAGAACGTAATAAAACTACACTAGCTAACAAAACTTGCTCCGCAAAATAATTATAGGAATATGTAACAAACGCTGCAGCCATGCACATCATTCGATTCCACAGGTACAACGGTAAAAGTCGCATTCAATCATCCCCCATTACACGTAATCTACCTCGCTACACCCTCATCAGAGAAATTATGCCTAATCAGGTGTTAAACGAAAAATTGAGGGTGTAAAAATCACAACCCCATGTCCAGTCAGTAAAGGGAAGTATGTGACAGCAGTATGGGTGTTGTGGTCAATTTTCTTGCCACCATTTTGAAATCAATTCTAATTTTAATTACTAAAATTTTGCTTAAGTTATGGTGTGTCAATTTAGCGCGTAGGTCAAAACCGGACAAGTGCGAGTCAGGATCACACGTTAAGGGTTCCGTACAAACCCAGAAAATTTCACAAAATTGGGAAGTAACTTGTGAAATCTCTATACTTACTAAACAAAAAAGTTTTTTTTTCACTTTTATCGTCATGCATCGAAAATTACACATTGTTAAAATAATTGAAAACCTGTTTTAGCATGTGCTAATGAAGCTCTTTTATATGATACCTTACATGATACGATTTACTCAGTTTGAATTTTGAACCCATATTTTGTGAATTTTGAGGCCCTATTTTTTATGATTAAAATAAAAATGTACAGTTGTCAGATTTATTTCTATATGTGTACTCTAAAACAATGCTTCTCGCCAAACATAAATATGGAGTCCTATCGTGAATGTTCCGATGAGTAAATAAAAGTCACACACACTATAGAATCCCACACTGTATTGTCCAAAAATGTCCAAATATAATTTACGATTTAAAGAAATAATTTAGCTTAATTTTAAACACAATTTTATTTTTTACACAAAATGAAGGGAATCAGAAAATATTAGAAAGTTGCGTGCATACGCCGTGGAGCTAGTGTCGCACTGTGACTGGAGGCGGCCGAGCCCGAGCGGCCCGAGCGCCGGCGATCGCAACCGAAGAGAACAATAGCGGCTGCGCTCGCGCGGCAAGCGACTCGCTTAAGACGCTGCAACAGTAAACTTTTAGGTTTTTGAGGGGGTGAAGCAGGGGCAGTGGATGCGCGTAGCTTCGCTGCCGCCCCGCGCATCTATTTCATTCACTATGTACCTACGATATTATTATAGTGCCCGAGGTCGCGCCGCGCCGCGCCCGTCCCTATTCTGGCGAAGTCATATTTTGATCAATGTTGTATCAGTGTCTCAGAAATCTCTCACGATTTTTCTAAGTTCTTTGAATAGTCTGACTAGCGACGCGGAAATTTTAACTACCTAATTTATAAATAACCCTGGTGTTATTGTAGGTACCTAAGTAGGTAGGTATTTTATTGGATACCCGATAAAGCTTTCGGTATTCCGGTATCCATCAACCAATCAATATTTTACTGATACCAGCAACCATAGACTCTTATAGGTTTATCTGATGCAACCGTAACCAATGCTCACTATCTATACAGGGTGTCAGTCTAAATCTAAAATAAAATCAATTATTATTTAATCATTCCAAGGCTTTATTTTAAGTATTTTTAATTTAAAGCTCTTCAAAACTTAACTGCCTACTACAACGTGGCAAGTTGTCTTTACCGTCGTTTATAGAGAGTAAAGTTGTTGCTGGGTCTTCGAAATCTAATCGCCATTTTTCGGGTACGGCTCATGTTTTCTATTATATTTATTTGAAATAACAAGAGCTGTTGTTGAACTTGCAAATGGTAGTTTTCTTTTAAGATTTGTTTTAATTTCTTTGTCTTTTCTCTGAGTAGCATGCCTCTAGCGTGACGAGAATCAATTATTTCTGGTAGTAACCAGTCCATCTAAAATGAAACCCGTTTTTCTTTCAACTTTGTCTCCCAATATACGTCTTCTCTTTCGATAATTTCTGTTTTGACTGGAGTATTTTCACCACTTCAGACGGCAAATAAACAGTATTTTTTCCCTGTTACCTGTAATTGGCTCTGGATTTGGTAATACCAGTTACGTAATGTTTTTATATAATATGATCCAATCATTATTTTTGTCATATTTCCATATTTGAATTTTATTTTCTTTTATTGTGTTTGTCAGACCGTGTTTGAATGCGACCACAGGACATTTAATTTCTACAATAGTGTCTTGGCCCATCGGGCCATCTGGTGTAGCATCATTTGTGACAATGAAATATTCTTTGCACATATTACATCTAAATTTGTATTTACAAATAAATCCGTTTTTTTTTCCCCTATAAGTGTCATATCTTTTAAGCTATAACAGTAAAACAAAGAGTTGTGCCTGGTTTTTTGCAGGTCCTGGTAAAATGCATAATATTTACAACTCTACGGCCTGTACTGGCACGTATGAGTTTTCCTGTTTCTATCATGTACTTGTCTTCAATTCTAAAACACAAAAAATATAATACGTAAAAAAGACAGTTGTAATACTAGTCTAATACAGAATAGAATGAGATTATTGGTATTACTAGATGTGTTGTTAAATGACGAGGAAAACCTACGATGATCGAATTTAATTGCGTTTGAAGGATACGGATACATCCTACTAATATTACAAACGCGAAAGTTTGTGAGGATGTATGGATGAACTTACCAGCGAGTTGGTGAATCTATATCTTTGTTGTCCAGTTGCATATTAGGGGTTGAAATTGCAATATCATCCGTGTTTATAAAAATAAATTTTAAGGTTAGTATGGAGTGGGGACGGGTAGTCACCCCCCACCACTACCGCCTTCGGCGAAGCGTAGTCTTTTTTTTATTAATTTTTAAAATTCATTAAATTTTAAGTGAAAAATTGCTTGAATAGGCAGCAGAGGGGCAGGGGGTCTGTTAATAGAAGGGGGAGGATTTGTGCCGATGGAGGAATCGAGCAGAATAGGCTTTGGGTTGACAAAAAAATACCTAACACGATCGCTAAGGTGAGAGCTCCGCTGTGCTTCGCTCCCACCTTAGCCTTCTAACCTAATTCGGTCCGTGTCGGATCTGTGACGCAAAACTCTGAGTAGGCTCCCGCCAGAAACTCTGCAGTCGGCCCTGAGTGTCGCTGCGCCAGAGGAGGCTGAGTGTAGCGAAGGAGGGAGCCGGCGAGCGAAGCGAGCCGACGACCTCCGTAGCGTCACTCAGATCCTCTTTTGGGTTTCTAGCTCTCGCCGCTTTAAATTACACTTTGTTTACATCACAGAATAGTTCTGCTGTTCTGTGGTTTATATAATTCAACACAAAAACTCGAAACTATTCGGAATGAATCGTCGAGTGAGCGACCAGTTATCTGTCAATCAAATGACAGATTAGCTGTCAATGTCAACAAAATGACGTTTCATTTTAATAGACCCAACCTAAAAATGTAAGAATTTTGCTAAATATACGTTCCGTTTTACACGTTGAGTAGTGTTTGGAAAGACCTAACTTGAAAAGTGTAAGAATTTTGCTAAATAAACGTTTCGTTTTACGAGCTGAGAAGTGTTTTGCTAACCTCTAAATCGAATTTTTCAACATTTTGTAAAATTAACATAATATACTTCGGCGCAACTCCGGCAGCCAGAATGCATAGGGACGATTGAAAAACACTCCCGTGACCTCCCCCCAACGTGTCACAATCCTCAGATTTGTGCTCTTCGTTTTAAAACCCAACCCCAGCTTGTTTTAAATAATTATGATTGATAGCATTTAGTACTTTCCGGCGAGTTAGTGAATCTATATCTTTTCCAGTTGCATATTAGGTGTTGATATTGCAATATCATCAGTGTTTCTAAAAAATAATTTTAAGGTAAGTATAGAGTCCAAAAAAAACATAATAAAGCCCTTGTATGAATACAAAATCCATGTTATTTATGTGCAAGATTAAAATTGGGAAATATTTTTTTAAATAAACTTATGTTTTTTTCAATATGTTCTCATTAGACAGATTTCGTAACATTCTATACAATTTTTTTATTATATTACTAAGAAAGATTAGCTGCGCCTAGTGGCTTCACTTGCTATCCAAGCGAAACCGCTACCTTTTTTTCGGGATAGACCGACACCCTGTATAAAAATTGTTATAAATATTGTGGGGCCCCACAGCTTTTTTTCAGGATAGACCGACACCCTGTATAAAAATTATGTGGGGTCCCGCGGCACACACACATACACACCGCTAGGCGCAGCTAGTTTTAAATATAAGTAAGACCTGATTTATACCCATAATTTTGATTTTGAGTAGTTCTTCCATCTGATGAGCTAACCTCAACATTTTTTAAAAGTGTCAGTGACGTTGCAGAGTTTGTACTCCGAGAATCACTATGTTTTCAAAAGAAAAAACACTTTAGAATGCCACATCGGTTGCTTCGAGAGTTTACGCCAAAAAACAAAATTCTTCATATTTTTCTAATCCGTGTTTTCATTACTTGACGTGCATGATGATGATGATGCAGCTTACATCTTAGCCGTCGCGCGCCGGCCGCCGAAAAGCAGTACCTTACCTTTCTTATTACAGTAAAATCTATACGTAGTACGTAAGAAGTAGTACTAGACAATAAATAGGTAGGTAATAGTTTTGTTACGTCGTTTTCTTGTGCAAATTCTTCGTAGTACTTTATTTCGTTTATTACTCATTATATAGTTCTTTGATTTTTTCGTATCATACACGCAAAATGTAACAGAAAATTCGTAGTCAGAGCGACGCGACCACTCTCTGGAACGATTAGCCACTGACTGAACGTGTTAGGAACAATAATGTCTTGCGGTATACTAATAGAGTCTAAAATCGCGTGTCGTTTGTTTTTAGACGAAACTCGAGATGAGAATACGATAATTTTTCGCAGTTTTTGTTCGTTTAAAAAAAATTAAGCCATGCTGGCAATAAAATATATAGATATGTCTTTAGTTTAGTACATTTCCTATTTTATGATTACAAAAAATATAGTAGTTATCGATCTAAATATTGAGAAATGCGAAACGAAAGATTTTTTTCTAAAGTTATTTTTGTGATTTTTTTTTTAAGGTACCAGATACATTTTTTGCAATATTATTAGAAAAGTCTCTCCTGTTAACTATTATTGTATGCTCTGTATTTTTTTTAACTTTGTATCAGTAACAGTTACTCCTAACTGTGCGACGAAAAACATGACGTTTTACGGATTTTTGTCTTTGGGCAGCGCCTTAACAAGCCTCGCGCGTCGGGTTTGCTCGGAAATATTATTTTAATTAAAGTTATATAAAACTATGATGAATTTAGCCGAAATTACAAAATATGATAATAAATGAATTTGGAATGAATTGTTTAATAGAAATAATGAATTTTATAAAAAGTAAGAAAAAATATTAATTTTGAAAATATAAAATATTTAAATTGAGTAGGGTTCCTACATCACACCCCCGCTGAGACCGAAGGTTATTGAGGTCGATAGTAGTCCGGGAAGCGAACGGTTCGACCAGATCTGGTTTTCTTCTCAGGAACAGTTCTTGCAGATGCAGATGCAGGTGCAGATACGTGTTGTGCTGGTGCTGATGCAGGTTCAGATACAGGTGCTGGTACTGGTGTTGGCGCAGGTGGAAATCTGTTGTATGCAGTACCCGTCATGGTATCTTCTCGAGTCATATGAGCTGCTTTCAATCTATCAATGGAAACAGTTGCTTCTTTGTCGTTGACGATGATTTTGAATGTTTTGTTTCCTCTTTTCAAGACTTTATAGGGACCAGTGTACGGAGGTTCCAGCGAACGCTTTGCAGCATCCTGCCGGAGGAAGACGTACTCTGCGGTGTCCAGGTCTTTGGGTATGTAAAATGTTTTCTGACCGTGTCTGCTTGCAGGTTGAGGAGATAGTTTCGCCATCTGAAGACGAAGTCGTGATGCGAAGTCGGTTACGTCGGAAGTAGCATTCGAAGGCACGAAGAACTCCCCCGGCAGTCGAAGGGGCTCCCCGTAGACCATTTCTGCTGCTGATGCTTTGATGTCTTCCTTCCAGGCGCTGCGGATTCCCAGGAGTACTAGAGGAAGAACTTCAGTCCAGCTGGCGTTCTGATGGCACATTATTGCCGCCTTCAACTGGCGGTGGAGGCGTTCCACCATACCATTGCAGGCGGGATGATATGCTGTAGTAGGGCGATGCTGCGTACCCAGGATGGCGGTCATGGTGCGGAAGAGCTCGCATTGGAACTGGCGCCCCCTGTCTGTTGTGATGTTGTGTGGTGTACCGAAGCGAGACACCCAGCCAGCGATGAAGGCGCGGGCGCATGTCTCCGCCGTGATGTCGGAGAGTGGATATGCCTCAGGCCAACGAGTGAAGCGATCGATGACCGTGAGGCAGTACCTGTAACCACAAGAAACTGGTAATGGCCCTATTATGTCCATATGGACAAAGGAGAAACGCTGGAAAGGAATTGGGAAAGTGGAGATTGGAGAATGAGTATGCCGGTGTATTTTGCTTTTCTGGCAATCTGTGCATTCGTTGGCCCACTGCCGGCAATCTTTTTGTGCTCCAGGCCAAATAAATCTTTTCATAATTAGCTTAGCCGTTGCTTTAGCACCTGGGTGGCTCAATCTATGTAATGCGTTGAACACAGGTTTTCTGAAGGCAGAAGTCAAATACGGACGTGGACTTGGTGTGGAGACGTCGCAGTATATGTAAGTACTTGAATCTGGAGCTTTTATCTTTTTCAGATCCAGTGCTGAACCTTTCTGTAGCAGCTCCTGAAGTTCTGGATCTGAGTCTTGTGAGTTGAAGAGAGCTTCGTAGTCTATTAGAGAATCTACTTGTTCTATGCGAGAGAGCGCGTCAGCTACAACGTTCTGGCTTCCTTGGACGTACTGAATATCCGTAGTAAATTGGGAAATATAGTCCAGGTACCGGAACTGTCTTGGTGAACATTTTTCGCGGTTGTAGGAGAAGGAAAATGTCAACGGTTTATGATCCGTGAAAACCGTGAATGGCCTCGCTTCTACCATGTGTCGAAAATGGCGGATTGCATCATAAATTGCTAGCAGCTCGCGATCGTACGGACTATACTTCTTTTGTGCTGAAGATAAGCGTCGCGAGAAAAATGCTAGCGGTTGCCAGCTGTCACCACATTTTTGCTGAAGAGCTGCTCCAATCGAAGTATCTGACGCGTCTGTGAAAACAGCTAACTGTGCTTCGGGTTCAGGATGAGCAAGCATTACTGCTTCTGAAAGACTTGTTTTGCAGGTGTTGAAAGCTTCCAGCATTTCAGGAGTCATCGTGATGCTCTGCGAACCTTTTGTTTTTGGCCCTGATAATACGATGTTTAGCGGTGCTTGAAATTTGGCTGCTCCAGGCACAAATCGGCGGTAAAAATTGTACATGCCTAGAAATCGTCGCATTTCTTTGACCGTCGTTGGAACAGGATAGTCTCGTATCGCCTGCACTTTATCTGGAAGAGGTCTGATACCATTTGCACTTACTTCGTGTCCCAAGAATGTGATGCTTTTCTTTCCGAATTCGCATTTATTGGTATTGATGAGCATACCATATTCTGTCAAACGCTGGAAAAGCTGCTTCAGGTGCTGGATGTGTTGCTCTTCATTTGCAGATGCGAGTAATATGTCGTCCAGAAAACCATAGCAGAATGGGAGATCTTTCAGCATCTCGTCCACAAATCGCTGGAATGTCTGTGCTGCATTCCGAAGGCCGAACGTCATAAACGGAAATTCAAATAGCCCGAATGGCGTCGTTATTGCGGCTTTCGGAATGTCCGCTGCATGTACTGGGATCTGATTGTATGCCTTGACCAAATCAATTTTTGAGTAGACACTAGTACCTGCCAGCTGCTGCGAGAAATCCTGGATGTGTCTGATGGGATATTTGTCGGGAATGGTTCTCGCATTAAGAGCGCGATAGTCGCCGCAGGGTCGCCAACCGTTGTCCTTCTTTGGCGCTAAATGAAGAGGAGATGCCCAGGAACTTTCAGATCTACGTGCGGTTCCATTTGCCAACATCTCGTCGAACTCCTGCTTCGCGATTTTCAGCCTATCTGGCGGTAGTCTTCTTGGCCGACCGGTGACGGGTGGACCAGGCGTCGTGCGTATGTGATGTTCAGTACCGTGCTTCACCTCGCGTTGAGTTCCAGCTGGACTTGTAATGGTGGGGTACTCACGCAAAAGCTGGTGATACACGGAATCTCCGGATACTGCCTTGATTGACGCGATGCTATCGGCTTCTTTATCTGGTGCTGCCAAGGTGGAGAGAGACGTCAGCCCGTCGACTAATCGGTGGTTCCTCACATCTACAAGCAAATTGTAAAATCTGAGAAAGTCGGCACCAATAATCGCCCTCGAAACGTCAGCTACCACAAAACGCCAAGTATAGTCGCGGCGTAGACCAATATTTAGATGTAGCTGGATCCAGCCGTATGTAGCTATCGCCGAACCATTTGCTGCATACAATTGGTAGTCCGATTTTGTGCGCTTCTGGTTGAGTGCAGCTCGTGGATATACACATACATCGGATCCTGTATCAACAAGAAAAGAAATTTTAGTATGCCGGTCCGTGATAAATAAGCGGCCTGGTTTGGTAGGGCAGTCGTTAGCCGCTATTTCCGGCTGCCGGTCACGTTTCCCGGAATGAATGCGAACGGCGTAGTACATCGCGTAGCCCGGTTGCCAAATCTGTTATGGTACCAGCATATGTCCGGGTTGAAGTTTCTGGAACGCGAACGACTTCTACTGCGATCCGATCGCTGACGTGCACCATCGTGTGAGTTCGACCTGCCCTGTGGGCGTGACATATGTCCTCTCAACGACGCTACCTCACGTGACAAATCTGCAATCTGCTTCGCCATGTCGCTAAAAGAAAAATCTGCCGACGCTACCACTGGCGCTGACGGTACTGGCACGATTTCATAGACTCGGTCAGCGAGATCAGCTACGGCTTCCAGAGACACTTCGGTCTGAGATGCGATCACCGTTTGTATGTTATGAGGCAAACGGCTTGACCACAATGTCCTTAAAAAAGAATCTGGAACGTTCGGGCCAGCCAAAGTTTGAAGGTGCCGGAGGAACTGTGACGGCTTCCTATCACCTAACTCCTCGTGCATGAGCAGTTGCTTGACTTTTTTCTCTTGCGAGGCAGACAGTCTTTTTATAAGCTCAGATTTCAATTTTATATATCTATTTACCGTCGGCGGTGACATAATGACATCTTTTACTTCTGCCGCGTACTGCTGATCCAGTTGTGATATCACATGATAAAATTTTGTGGTATCCGATGTTATTCCGGCGACCATGAACTGACCTTCAACCTGCGCGAACCACAGACCAGGTTCTTCAGGCCAGAATGGGGGTATTTTTACGCCGAGTTTGAAAACACCCATCGGTTCTTGGCTATTTGCGTTTGCACTGGCACTACTTCCACTGCTGCTTTTACCAGGTGTGCTGGTTCCAGGATGTTCCATCGGCGGCAAGACGTTCCTGTTCACTCCATCCATGTTTTTTTTTTTTTCTTCGTCGGGTGGTCACCAATAATATGGAGTCCTATCGTGAATGTTCCGATGAGTAAATAAAAGTCACACACACTATAGAATCCCACACTGTATTGTCCAAAAATGTCCAAATATAATTTACGATTTAAAGAAATAATTTAGCTTAATTTTAAACACAATTTTATTTTTTACACAAAATGAAGGGAATCAGAAAATATTAGAAAGTTGCGTGCATACGCCGTGGAGCTAGTGTCGCACTGTGACTGGAGGCGGCCGAGCCCGAGCGGCCCGAGCGCCGGCGATCGCAACCGAAGAGAACAATAGCGGCTGCGCTCGCGCGGCAAGCGACTCGCTTAACAAGCCTCGCGCGTCGGGTTTGCTCGGAAATATTATTTTAATTAAAGTTATATAAAACTATGATGAATTTAGCCGAAATTACAAAATATGATAATAAATGAATTTGGAATGAATTGTTTAATAGAAATAATGAATTTTATAAAAAGTAAGAAAAAATATTAATTTTGAAAATACTAAATATTTAAATTGAGTAGGGTTCCTACATAAATATACGTGTACAGTTTAAATTTCAACTCGATATCTTTACTCGTTCCCGAGATAAAGAGTCTTGACATACACACAGACGGACATACGGACAACAAAGTGATCCTATAAGGGTTCCGTTTTTTTCCGTTTGAGGTACGGAACCCTAAAAACAAATAGCAATATGTTAAGTGTTAATGTTTTATAATATGGTACTATAGGTAGATATTTTAAAGATTTTTTTTATATTTTCCGAATACATGGAAAATTCTTTACACAAGCACGTTATATTATACCTACATTCCATACTATTAAAATATTATGTGAAATTAATGAGGTTAATCTTATATGCCCCGTATTTCTTTGCGATAACAAAACTTTAACTTAATTATTTTTTGCAAAAATGACTACCCCGACTTCCATCGTGTACAAATTGGAATTGAGTTCGCTTCGTTCCATTATTGTTGATTTTGCAAAAATGGCTAAGCCAATTTCTATTAAATTTCAATGGGGCCACCTCGGGAGTATAATCCTTTGAATTAAAAAAAAAATCGGTTCACGGTTGGCGAAGATATCGATGAACATACACAAAAAAAAATACATACAGACATACAGAGGAAACTCCTTCTTTTAGGATCTCTCCTTTGCTCCTCCTCCTTTTGTTCAAATGCTAAATATTTTCAATTTTCTTGAACAGCGATACTTAGTCTTTTCTGGTCTGGGATTTTGCTTTTCTTTTATTTGTACAAGATTTCAAAATTTAGCGAATATCAGTTGTAAAATTTAAGTACGACCTTTGCCATACTGTTTTAGATCACGTATGACGTAAGAAAGGGTTCCGGCTAGCAAGTTCAGTGACCTTTGGGCTCCGGGTCGAAATTAGGGATCTGGTCAAGTGCACAAAATAGATAGCGGGCTTTTTGTAGGGATTTTAGAGGTGCACGACTCGCCTGGACACTGGATCGGAATATTATCTGCCCAATTATCTAATGGGATTGGGGCTCTACATGGACTGGACTGATAGCAGCCATTCGAGCGAGTTGCTGGATCATTCCAGGTGACTTGTTCGCGATTATAGTTTTATTTATAGATGGTGTTAGTTTCTTGGCGTGATTTTTGACCGACAAAACGGAAGAGGTACTCAATTCGAGGCGTATATAATTTTTTTTATGTATAACCACGCATAACTTTTTACATAGCAGTCCGATTTCAATATTTTTTTAATAGAAAGATTTTTTTTTATATTTGTCCATTTCAATGTTATTGAAATCGGCTGAGCCATTTTTGATAAATCAACAATAATGTGAAAAATGCTACATCGATCCGTGCTAAATATTCGCGAATTTCGTACACGGTTGAAGTCGGTCATGCCATTTTCTGCATAAAATTATCTATTCAAAATTTTTTATTTCGTACAAAAAACATAAGGTAACATATAACAAAGAAACGATGCTACCCGCAGTAGTCAGGAAGACTGTGTCGCAGATAGCAACGCCTACCTCGTGTGTGTGTCTATAAAATTATATAATTCTCTCGTTAGATTGTTTTGAGTAGATTTGTAGATTCGAGTAAATGTAGGCACGTACTTAGGCAAAAAGATTTTTTTTTAGTCTGGGTACGTAGGTACAACGTAACGTTAATGTAGGTTAAGCCGTGGTGGTCTAGAGGTAGTGACACCCGCCTTACAATCGTGAGGTCGTGGGTTCAAATCCCCGGTCCCGTACCAATGAGTTCTTTGGAATTTATGTACGGAATTTCACACCACTGGCTTTTCGGTGAAGGAAAACATCGTGAGGCAACCTGCATACGAGTACGTCCATAGAAGAAATTGATGGCGTATGTGAATCCACCAACCCGCACTGGGCCAGCGTGGTGGATATGGCCCAAACACCCATCGTGGGTAGGCCTACGTCCTGCAGTGGACTATTAAAAAAAAGGCTGGTACAGTACAGTACAGTACGTAGGTACAAAGATACGCTGTGTACGATTTGAACTTTACTCATATTTTTTGTGGTAAAAAATATTAAAGATACAAGTCAATACCTATAATAATTATTACATTTTTATATTATTTTATTAAGTTAGTATACCTAAGCTAGGTGGATAGCCCTAGTGTCAGAATCAATACCTCTTGTTATAGTTTAATGGTTAAAACACGGGACCCTCAATTTAACATAACATCCTAGCCAGTAGCGCTCAGTTGTAAATGCCACACGCGGTAACCCATTCGAAAATTGGCCGTACGGAAAGTTGCTCTTCTAATTCCGACTGGCACTGTTTTGTTTTTCTGATAGATCCTGTTTTAATGTATAAAAGTTGTTTGTAAGATCGTATGCCAGTTTTGAACCTCCCTACACTTATTTACGATAAAAAAATTAGGATAGACATAACAATAGATAAAAATCTAAAGTAGTTTCTCAAATAGAAATAGTTAGTCATAGTTAAAGTAAGATTGAATTTCCTAATCATATTAAAGAACAGCCTGTAAAACACAATAAAAAAGTAAACTCCCTGCACTTTACAGAACAACACCTTGACAGTACCTTTGAATTATAAAGTATGAAAGATCCAAATAGCTCCAATATGTTTGAAACGGTATATAGGTAAATATTTTATCCGCAGAACACAAGCTAAAACAAAAGACTCGCTTCAACGTTACCAGCAATTATGATAACGCAGACAAAAGAGGTCAGGGCAGCACAATGCATACATGCATCAGGAATCGGACATCTGCCTTGTAACCTAGTTGGCAAGCGGCTGCTGTGAAATTTTAATGCGATGGTGTGCGAATGCGGCCAGATCTGCTGTGATTCGGATTTGTGGAGGGTAATATGTCTACCACTAGCTGTGGCTGTGGGTTTGCCCGCGTGGTCTGCAGATTTACAAGAGAAAGAGTAGAAAGTAGTTATTCGGGAACTGAAAAGTCGCTCTTGCTAGAATCACTACCTAAGCTATCAGTCATTGTCCATTTTCTTGCTTTTTTGCTAGTATTGCGTTATTTTCTAGATTGTGAACTAAAAATTGTGTCTTATCAAAATAATGCAGATATTCTGCATTATTAAAATAATAAATGCTAACAAAGCGTAGACGGCGCCCTCATTTATTTTCAACTCTTGTATGTCGCACTGTCTGTATACTTGTATTATTCTTACCATTGTAACATCCAAAAAAATATTTCATTCACCTCTAATCTTATATGAGTTTTAATAGCAACAAAAGTTGATTTTGTATAACATATTTTATTATCCTAAAAGCTGGCCAGATGTATCAATAATTTAAATAAGAATCATAAAATTTGAATAAGTAGGTAGTTTTTCCATAAAAAGATGGAATTATAACAGAATTAGGTGACTCGTAAATTGAATATTTGTATATATTTTGTTTTTACGAGTAAGTCTCTCAACAAACGATTATATTAAGGTTTTTCAATAAATATTTGTATCAGGTATTGCTCTGACTATAAAACGCACGGCATTTTTATTCTGTTTCATCTATTAGAGTATTTTTTGTAATATCTAGCCATTTACACGAAATGATGAGTCCATTGAGCTATCAGCAACAAAGATTCACTTAAACAACTACCTACATATTTCCAATATTTGAAGATAACAGTTAAAATTTTCCTTCGAAATGTATATACCTGAATTTCCTCTCACGCCGCCTATATTTTTGGTTCTCCGCCCTCCCCATTTCCAATACCAATAGACACACACACTTCCAGAATAACATTTAATTGCTCTTTCCCACTTTGCCATTAGCTTTTTGAACCCTTCCCTTTCACAATTTTAGCAATAAAAAGACAGACTGCTCCCTATTCTTCATAAATAAACTGTTGAATCAATAATTATTCGTATGCTAAGGGTGGGCTTTGTTTTAGCTACCCTTAGATATCTCCCCTCCACTTGGCACCCCCTTCGATGGCCCTTTTCTATAGTGGCATTGCTTAACTGAGCGTCCTATCTGACTTTTGCTATTTACTTCGTGATTTATTAAGGTTTTAATTAATTTAGGAACTGTTTTCGAGTCGCAATCTTGTTTCCTACAAAATTAAAGTATTTATCAAAAAATAACATTAGATTATTAATAGTGCGTGATTGTGTATATATTTTTTTGCGCACGTATTTTATGTTTTGTAATTTTGCCATTCAGGTCGTTTAAATGTTTAATAATATTAGTAATTGAAATATGTACACGTTTTTCAAGTTTAGACGTATGTGTACATCGCAGCCAGCCTTCGAACATATACCAATGCTCGAAGCAGCCAGCAAGGGTTTTTTTAAATCTCTCCCTCTCAGTTCTCAGGGCAGGCCGATAGTCTGTTTCTTAACGTGAGTAAATCTGCGCTTGACCACCAACTCGCTTGATGGTAAGCGACGTAGTAGCCGAAGATAAAACACGCAGAATTAGAAGATTTATTCACTCTGATCTAGAAAATCTTAAGAGTGTTCTTAGAAAAAAAAAAAACTGAAATAATGGTTCATTTCTTAGCGGTACGAATCGAAGTAAATGCTAATGCAATCAAATTTATTATCACTATTACGTAAGATATACATATAACAGCCGAGCATCGTCTCCTAAAACTGTTTTTCATCTTTGTTAAAACTCATTGGCTCAGCTATAAAACTACAGTATATTTTAAAAATACGCATGGAAATATCTTCCTTGACTTTGGTTGCTGTGTATAGTCATGTGTTAAAATCCTGACGCCCGCCACCTCCAAAGGAATGTTAATGGAAACTTATGCTTATGAGTACAAAGCCTTATTTATTTACTCTCCGTAAAAAACAATAAAAACAACGCTCAAACTACCATGAAAGTAACTTTAAACCCTACTCCATCAAGATCTATAACCACAAAGTACAAATTAACATAGCATCTCATCAAAGTTCCGTAAAATACAATGTAGTCATCATCACGCAAAAATGTTCATCCAAGGACAATTGTAGCGTCCCCCCATTCGTGGAAATGGCTCCACAACTGTCAAAATAACGTTTTTACAGCCCGTACTGTCACATAAACATATTAACTTTATTCGGCGGTTAAAGTTAAGTGTGGTCCTAAATGAAATGGGGCGAAACACATCGCACCTATGCTTTACGGCTTTGATAATTTTATATTTTAGTTTCGAATATCGTATTGAAACAAACAGTTTACAAACTGTCTATTTGTATTTTGGCCAAAAGCCGGATTAGTCTTTGTTGTGGATACCATTAATTTAATTATTAAACAAATAACTCTTTGTTGTGTAACTCAACAGTAAAATTCATAAGCTAGTGCAAAACTAGGCGGCCTTATCGCTGAAAGCGATCTCTTCCTAGCAACCCATAGTTAATTAATCAGGCCATCCTGGAAATGCCACAAAATAGCTTTCTATTCAACAAGTTCACTAAATTAGGTAAAATATATCACTGTTCAATGTTAGAATCTTCTATCTTCTATTTTCTGGGCCTGGAAACATTAATGGTACAAGTTATTTATAGGCATGTGAATAGTACCATCAGTGGTACTGATCAATGGTACTAGCGACGTACAGAATATACATTCTACGTCGCTAGTACCATGTTAGTACTAGCGAAGTATACATACGAGAGTAGTACCATCAATGGAACTAATCAATTGTACTACACTGACAGTAAACCAAGTGTTCATCTGTCAGTGTTATATAATTATTGTTCACAGACTGAGAGTCTGTCAGTCAATCTATTATTGGTGGGTCCTGGACAAAGTTGGTACAGAACTGACGTAGATAGCACAATAAATGAGAAGCCTATACCCAGTAGTGAGATTAAGAAGACTGTGGATGAAGGTTGAAAAAAATGTGGTTGGATGATGATGATGATTATAAACGTCTTAATTTATTTTGGATGGTAAAATGTTTTTAGATTTGTATTTCTATCCGAAGTATTACAAGTTCTTTTTCTATGATAAAGTTCATTCAAACCTTGGTAAACAATCATAAAATTCTCTTATTATATGTCATAGTATGCATTTTGTAGAGCTCAGTCACTGTATTCCACAGTATACTCCAGCTTTTATAATTTCGCGATGTTTCGGTTCTGCGAACACAGTGCGTCACAGATGATGTAATTAAACAGATGCGCCGGTTTGTGTATTGTTTAAAATCTTGTGGGAAATAATGTGATTTTTATGGAATTTTCGTATCCAGATTTCAGCTTTACTAAATATCATTCGTATGAGTCATCGTGTTCTATTTTAATACGAGAAGTACTAGTCGTGTTGTTACAAAGGTACCTACAGATTTTATTGGTACATAAGTACGTCTATTAGTACATAAGTACGTTACGTACGTATATTAGTACATAAGTACGTCAAAGATGTTAAGAAAATTATGTATTAGAATTGTTAGGACATAGTTTCATTCGTACTGACCTCGGTCGATGGTAAAATCAAAGAATCACAACGCCATCTGCTCATGTTAGAGCTCGTTCGTAACGAATCGAAAAAGTTCTACATATTTTATGTAAAATGATGTTAAGTCAAGATCTACCAACCCACACTAGGCTAGCTTGAAGGATCTTACTCAATCATAGTTATGTTGTTCAAAGTTCTATAACTTGAAAAGAGAACCAACAATTTATCAATCGATGACAATACATTACTTTTATGTAAGTACCTATTTATATTTAACTTCCTTCTGTGTCCTAATCTGTGCTTAAAATTAAGTCCGTCATCATTTTCGTAGCTCTGAAAGGCTAAACATTAAGCTTGCAATTTATGAATCTAAGATAGGTAAAGGACGAAGTTTATGTGATCGGTGGGTTTACGACATCCAATCCGGACTTGGATGAGTAACTGGTCAAATATTTCGGGCGTGGGGCTCTTTTTAATTCATTCTTAAACTTAATCCTAGCAATGTAAAAGAAATAAGGTGTGTTTTCCGTACAATTTTCTTAGTAAAGCACTTAAAGATTGGACTGCATTTTAAGCGGCTCTGCATGGCACTAAGTGTGTAGCGCGATACTAAGTCTTTATTATTTCTTACATTGCATTATATGTACAAAAAATACACAATTATGCACTTATTGCATGTATAGCCTTAATTTTGATATTTATTGATGACTTATTGTAAATGAGCGCCGTTTCACACTGACCATAAATTCCGACAGAAAACTGGCGTGCTGAGAAATACTGATAAGGAACTCTTATATATCACAGTAAAAATAAATAAAACATTTCCAGTTTTAGACCAATTTTTGCTATTGTATATGAAATAAAATACGATTTTTTATTACAAAATAGGAACCATATCTATTTATTTTCTTGGGGCTTTTTTGGCTAAAATATTTTTCAGAATAATGGACTTAGTACATAATTAACTAACATATTTTCCCCTATCAATAAAGAAGGGATGATGTAAGCCTCAAAACATCCAGACAGACAGCTGGTCACAAAGAAACTATTTTATTATCTGTGCAGCTGGACTATCAAAACGTTGAGAAGTGATTCATACTGAACCTAAACAATTAGACGTTTGTTAGTTGTAAATCAATGTCTGATGTTCACTATCATTGTATGAACTTTAAACTCAACTCAGTTCTAAATAATAAATTTAGTGAATATAATTTTAGTTATTTTGTAACTACCTACTTACCTCCTCACTATTGATTTTTTTATCACTTCTAGGTACTATATCTTTAGTAAAAGTATTTGACGAATGTAGTGTTATAATTTTAAAATTCAATAAGCAGGTACAAAGTACAAACCTTTACCAGTTAAATAAGGTCAAAAAAAAATATTTTTCTATTTAAAAGATTTTTCAAAACTATCAATGTTCCTTGTACATTTATTTTGTAACTAACAAACAAAATAAATTCCTAGATAAGAGACAAACAATAAAATAGTAAGTACACTTACCTTGTAGTACTAAACTAGAAGCAATAAATAAAAGTGTAGGTAACAAGATACAACTTTCGTGAGCTTATTTAAGCTTTTACTCGTGTTCTTAACTAAAACATAGGTCTTTAAAAGATAACAGTGATTGAGCAATATTTTGCGAGAAATGATAAACTAAGCTCGTCTCGAGACAGTCGAGACTAATTCCTCCGGGCAGACATTACAGGCCCACACTTAACGGCCTAAACCCACTGGACTAAAGAAATGTTAGGTTACAGGGGCTCTAATTGAAACTTGGCGCAAACGGGCCACTGACCACAGCCACAGCTGGATAGCAACATTTTTTATACATTTTGTTAAAATGCGGCGTACACGTGTAGCCATCAGAACGGCTAAACCTATGCGTAGATGATTACGAGTCGAGGCTGAGTGGGAGCGGGAACGAGATTTGATAAGCTATGCTAGTTCGAGCGGGAGGGCAGGAATTAATGGTGTTACTCAAGGAGTCATACCAGGACCGCTTCTGTTTAAATTGCAGCAACTGAACCGTAACCTTAAGTTGATGTATGATATGTGATACGTTTGAAAAACTATGCTAGTTCGAGCGGGAGGGCATAAAATGCGATCCTCTGCAACTTCAATATCTCCAATATAAAAAATAAACAAATTTTTGTTTTTCAGTCATGCCTGACAATCGATAGGTATTCCGCATAATGAGACCACACACTGTAAATTTGCCAGCAAAAATGAACTAGCGCTTCCCTGCCTTTAATCTCTGTCGACCATCTTCCGTGATGGAATTTTGTAGTTTGACAGAGGCTTATAACAATTCCAGATAAATAACGTTAATATGGTGTAAAACGTTTAAAAAATACTAAATTATTATTCATCAGATACTTTCAAAATTTAGCGTTTGTACCTATTGCTGCTGTAAGAATTGTAAACATGTACACATTGTAATTGTCACTCAGCGTGGTTGGTTTTGACCCTTAAGAGTACTTGTGTCACTACGTAATTGAAGTGATAAATAGTAAGATTTTAGAATAAAATCTTCTTTAAGCCGATACCAGACATAATGTTGAGTACTTTGATATTATATTTTAAGTAAGGCTACAACGTCTTTTTACTTCAAGTAAGAGAATTACATTCGATGCAATAATTTTTATAAGAAAAAAAGTAGCCGATATCATTGATTATCCTTAGTGTTTTACACGTCCAGTTTCAGAAACAACTATTATTTTTATACTTACAGCGGTCAATTTACGTACTTATACTTAGATACTTACAGATTTTAGATCACTTTATACTAGACAAAACTATGAATAAACCCTTGATTTAAAATATGGTTAGTCTCAGCATTAGGACACCATAATACATAAATTATTGCTTAGGCATGCAATAATTTATGTAACTTTAAGTCGTATACTAGAAAGTTATATAAACACGGCATAGCAACCATTGTTCATTTGCAGATAGTACTCACTACTATTAGAACTTAATAAGGACAAGATTACATTTACAACAGGCCTTAATATTACTAGACTCAAACATAATCCGGGAACGATACATTCTAATAATCGTAATATCTATTACAGTTACACAGAAAATCACTCCAATTAATTGTTAATTAACAACACACTTATAACCGATGAGCTTTTCTTAATTGGACTATAAATCATCCTACACAACGCCGCTCAACTTCGGTATATATGGGAAGCGCCTAAATGCTGATTCAGTACTTACTAGCTTTCCTACGTTTGCAGTTTCCACCCCGCTTTCGAAACAATCTAAGCGTAGAGCAGAATTCACTCGAATTTCGATCGTACGTTCAACAGATAAGGCAGGAAGTAATGGTGCTACTCAAGGAGTCATACCAGGACCGCTTCTGTTTAAATTGCAGCAACTGAACCGTAATCTTAAGATGATTTATGATATGTGGTACGTTTGACATTTACGAGTTAACAACCGTTCCGCAGAGGCCTTTTAATCAACTATGCTAATGTGAGGTGTTGATCACGGTCGGTGGGAGCCCGCTAAGGCTCGTGTCAATATTAGGGCCTAATTGAATATCCGAATGCGAGGAAAGTTTGATTACATGTGGCGTGGCGGTGTGTGGAGGGTTGTCGGCCTAAACTAGAAGTTTTAGGGTATTAGAGAGATTATGATCTATGCTAACATTGTTAATATTGTTAATATAGCGTACAACATTTGGTAAGTACGTATTTATAAGCCGGGTAACCTGTCCAGGTGGCAGAGTCATTTTTAATTGTAGATGTTTGGCATGATCATGTGATTAAAAGCTTAGAAGCCTACAATTTAACGTGTCGTTCGAGCTGTAATAAATTTCAATTGATTTTATGGTCTACGTTCGGTCACCCATTCAAAGAGGAATACCCTGACACTGATTTGTTAAAAATAACTGGTGAACTAAATAAAAAATAACTAAAAGACATTAGTGATCGGTTTTAATGCCAGTTTGACCCACACTAGGTACATATAATAATCAAATAAAGTGTGACCTAGTAGTAGAATGCTTTCAAATCTCTGGTCCCGTAATAATTAGTTTTTTTTAAATATATGCACGACCGGACGTTCATACTGCTGACTTCTTAGTAAAAGAAACATCATGAAATAGTTTCTACAATGTCCGATGAAGAAAATACATAGCGTATGTAGTTTACCAATTTGCAACTAGGTCAGTGCAGTGAACATACCTAGTAGAATCGCCCTTTATAGTTAAACCTGTGTCCAGCTGAGGCTTTTTAAAATCAAAGATTGAATGTTGTATAAATTGCATACTTAAAAATCACAGAGATCTAATTACGAGTAATTAGAGAGAGCGCTGTTGTCACTTGAGGCCATTTTTAACCACAAAAATGTATTAAAAACTTACCTAGAGCTATCAAAACTGTCAAATATGAGTTGAAATTTCACAAGAATTTAATCCTATCCGGTAATAGCCACTGAATCAAGATATTTTTCATGTCTTTTTCTAACTCATGCCATATTCATGCATCTCCTTCAGATATTCTCGAAGGATCACATTATCCTTCTGGTATCTCTGGAATTAGAATTTTTGATTACTACATGGTCGTATTACATGTGTGAAGTTAGTGAAGTAACGAGACTAGACTAAGTTTAAATTGAAGTTAGTCACCCTTAAATTGAAATCCCAAGTATCTAGCAGTTTCCAATTTAAATTGAATGTGTTTGGTAGTCTCAGTGACATCGGTTGATTAATATGAGTGTGGTAAAGACCCCAAAGCCTGGCTTCAAAAATTATTCTTTTTAGGGTTCTGTACCTCAAAAGAAAAAAATGGAACCCTTATAGGATCACTTTGTTGTCCGTCTGTCCGTTTTGTGTATGTCAAGACTCATTATCTCGAGAACGCGTAAATGCATCGAGTTGAAATTTAAACTGTATACGTATATCTATGGTCACTTGCAGTTGTGTAAAAGAAAAACTTCTCAGTTATCGTTTAAAAAAGTTAAAGCCGTTTATGTCGTAACAACCGCATATTTCGACACTCACAAAAATCAAAACCTACAGGGTACTTTCAGTTGACCTATAACTATGAAATTTGGCGAGAAGCATTGTCTTAGAGTAAACATATGGGAACAAATTTGAATATTGTACATTTCTAATTAAATCACAAAAAATAGGGCCTAAATACAAACAATTTTGGCCCAAAATTCAAAGTGAGCTAATCGTATCATGCGGGGTATCATATTAAAGACCTTCATTGGCACATGCTAAAACAGGTTTAACTTTTGATGTATGACGAGAAAAGTAAAAAAAAAAACGATGATTATTTATTTATCCTATAGAAATTTCAACATTACAATTTTATGAAATACAGGATACATACAGGATTTGTACGTAACCCTCGGTGTGCGAGCCTGACTTGCACTTGTCCGGTTTTTTTTCTTGTAGAAAGTTATTCTTTGTTTCGTCAAGCAATAATCGATGCCCGCTCGTCATAAAGTCATCGCATAGGCTATATTATAGCTGTTCATAATAATGTTAAAAGTCACTTTTGTTTGTGTTAGTACATAATTAGCATTACTAAAGAAGTGCGGTATGACTGATCGACTATGCGATGCGATTCTGGCAACGCGTCTGCGGGACTTTTTTCGTGAGACGAAAACTATAATAATACGATTCCCAAAAAACTAAAGAATGTTGCTACATTTTTACCAAAAAAAACAGAATACTAAGTTGTTGTCACTAAGACTAATTAAACCCACTTGCCATAAAGTGGATTATTAATACTTAGGTATAACTCAAAACTATATTTCACACGAAATAAACAAAAAAATTCACATAATTTCACGTTACCCTCTTCTACAACAGATAAGTAAAGTACAATTTTTACGACAAGTACGTATCCTATCGCGTTATACAGAACCACTGGTCGCCTTTAAAATTCACCCATAATTTAGAATATTAGACCCCCAAGTATCTCACGTAGCATCTGTATTACCGTTTTAGGGATGTAGGGATCCCTAAAATAACAGGGTGATAAGAAAAAAGCACGTGCAGTCTTATCCACAATTTGTGGGCGCCATTTTTTACCTTTAAGAGGTAAAGGCGGTGGAAGGGGAAGATTTCAATATTCGAGTAGATTTTGAAGATAATGCGGTCTGGAAAATATTGGTGGTTATGATTTTCGTCCAATTTTATCAATTGAAAAGATTCTAATGTATTAAATTTTTAGTAGGTTTATTTCATCCACCCAGAAAGAATACTTTTTACAAGCTTTTACTTACTTCCAAATTAAATTTGGTTGACTTCTTGGTTGAGCTATAATTTTGCATACAATGACATGTGTGAAACGCATGTCAATGCAATATTATGATAACATGGAGGTGGAAGGTGACCAAAGGAACTTCGCAATGAAACGACACAACCTCATAGAGTTTGGACTTATTTGAATCGTATTGGCGAGTAGTTTGTCTTTCAATGGTTACCAAGGTCTGGTATGTGGGCATAGGAGCTCTGTAATGAAACGTCGCAACCACATCAAGTTTCATCTCGTTTGATTCATCTCGGCGAGTATTTGTTAAGTAAAAGTTTGTTTTAAAAAAGGCTTTTTATATAACTATAATCCTTATTTTTCTCTGTCAATTACGATAATATGTAGGTGATTTGCTGTGATACCAATTTTGATTTTGCGTCATTCCGGTAATAGGATGTTTTGCTTTAAGTTCACTTCGATCTTGTGGTGTAGTTTTTAATATGTAGGTCGTTTTGCTTTTAGTTCCTTCTGATAGTTAAGAATTTAATCAAGAAATGACTAACAAAACCGAAGTGTCACAACACGGGCCCCGTTCATCTAGCAGAATCAGCAGCTGTATTAGTGACGCGGTGCAAAATATAAACGGCCCGCCGCTGCCGCCGCCGCCCGCCCAATCTGGGGCAGCCGAGTTATGACGCGATGAATCCGCCCGACGACGTATGCGCGATGGCGTAAGTTACGGGAATAGTTTTAAAAACTTTAACAAACCTATTGCTTTCTTATAGATGTTATGTAATTAAATTAAATGAAATTAAGGAGTTGTGAATATTGAGGATTAATGATAAGAAGTAACTAGATTCATAAAATATAATTTATTTCAAAATATGTGTTTTTGTTTATATTTGCTAAAACTAGTTGATTTGAATAGTAACAAAACCAAAGTGTCACACGGGCCTCTTTCATCTAGCAGAGGTAACGGGTGTATTAGTGACGGGATGAACCATGGTACAAAATATAAACGGCCGCTGCCGCCCGCCCAATCTAGGGCGGCCGAGTTATGACGCCGATGAATCCGCCCGACGACGGCATGGTAACGTAAATTACGGGAATGGATAGAATACTATAAAAAACTATTAGTTTAACCTATGGATTTATGGGAAAATAAAACGAAATGAAAAAAAATATTATTTTATACTACGGGACTAATCGCGCACTAAAATTACGAGATAAATAAATACCTCCTCATCCCGACGTTCCGGCCGAGTTGCATCGACCGTGGTTACGGGTAGACAGTCGATGCAACTCGGCCGAAATGTCGGGATGAGGAGGTATTTATTTATCTCGTAATTTTAGTGCGCGATTTGTCCCTTAGTATAAAATAATAATGTGTTCAAATCGCGAAAGTTTAAAAACAACATGAAAAAAATTGTAAGAAAAAGAAAAGTTTAATTATTATGACTAGTTTTACTTTGGATTTTTACAGTATTAATTATGTGTATGTTCATAAATATTTTTGGCAATTGTGAACCAAATTGTAAAGATTATTTTATAGTAAAGAGTATACTTTTGAGGTGGTCACGTTTAAATTTTATTGAAATCGGCTGAGCTGTTTTTGAAAAATCAATAATAATTTTAAAATTGTATACATCAATTCGAGCGATTTTTTTGCTCGATGTAAGTCGGTTCCACCTTTTTTGCGAAAAATAAGAATGGAATATGACCGAGTCTGTCGTCTATACATAGACTCTGTATAATGATTAAAAGGTTCTTACAAAGAAATAATCTTGATAAGAGAAGTAGATACGAGAATTTTATACCTAGCGACAAGGCCACTACAAACAGATTTTGAACTAACAAATTCACTTTTACTTATAGGTACTTGGTGAAGATCGCATAACGTAGGAAAATGCCCAAAGACATCACGGTTAATGTTTTACAATGTCGTCAGTCCACCTAGTCGGTGGATGTCTTACGCTGCACTTGCTGGTCCATGATGTTCATTCAAGAACTTTACAGCCCCATCGGCTATCCGTTCTATGTATGTGCCACGCTTCTATCTTCGCGTCATCTGTAACTTGGATCCCCAATCCAAGTAATTCAGGGTCCAGCACGCGACCCATTTCATTCGGCATTAGTCTTGATGGCCAGGATTTCTTGCCTTGAAATTTTCTCTCCGGACATAATTAATAGGACGGCCCTATTAGTATGGGCCATTGGGCCCTGACCTGACCAGGGCGTGATGGGGATTTACCATCTGTCCCTTTTGAATACTGATTGAAATGTTTAGCGCGGTGTTTATGGTATTAGGCGAGGGTTGGAACACCTGTTTTGGTCTTCTGTCTAGTTTAATGTTCAGTTTGTTGTTAGTGGATTGCAATTATTTATTATTCGAAAGTTTGAAATTCTATAAATAAAAAACCTGTCAGTAACTCTACAAAAGTCCATGAAAAGGCAAAATAATTATTTAAAAAAAATAAATAAGTTATATTGAAATCGACTTAGCCGTTTTTAACAAATCACAAAAGTGTACATGGATGTCACATCGATTAATGCAAATTATTCGAATTCTGGAACGGTGGAAGTTGGTGTTGCCATTTTTGTGAAAAATAATTATAACATTTATTACATTCATATCTAAAATATGTTAAATGCACAGCTAAGCAATGAAAATAATTATATTTTGTAAAAGTCTAAGAAATATGAAGAGGAAAAGACTTTTTTTTAATCTCATTTATTTACTTAATTAATACTAATTAATCACAATAAATAATAAATTAGTAATTGTAGAAGTTTATACTAGGTGCATTTTTATTTGACTAAGGGAAAACGTCAAAACCGTTGTGATATTCGTATGACAGTTGTAACTCAACTGTTTCGATACATCCATATCATCAGAAGATATCATCACTCTGACCTAAGGCTAGCCCTATCTCGGAATATCACTGCGTTTCGATTGCTTTCAAATTGATATTAAACTGCACAACAGGAGGTTGCATCTGCAGACAGCATTTGTAGATATGTTGACGCGGACGGCGCTGAGGTATATTGACTGAGCCATATTGGATTTGATCTTTGCTAGTTTGGATTATAATTCCCTTAACGCTTGACTGCCGGCTTCTGTCAGAATATCTCCCGCATATTGATAGGTTGAAAATATATACCTACCTACTTGGATAGCTTTAAAAGTTGCCATGCATCAAACCACAATTTTCACCAGAATATAACAAAAAAAATAATAAAACATCGTTATTATTTTATACTACGAGACTAATCGCGCACTAAAATTACGAGATAAATAAATACCTCCTCATCCCGACGTCTCGGCCGAGTTGCATCGACCATGGTAGACAAAAAACAACAATAAAAAAAAAACAATAATAAAACATCGATCAATCATAAATGAAAAATCCTTCAATATGAATTCAAAAAACTCATTTTGTAGTGAGAACAGCATTGTTCTACGGTAGGATGAGTAAATAACGTTAACAGTCCATCGGATCTATATTGTTATAGTACGACGAATAAAAAACGGTTTGGTTTTTCCTTTTGAAGCTCCTCTAAGAGGTTAGTGCAGGTTTACACGTATTCGTCTATTGACTTATGACCCTATACCTACGTTTTTCTACAGCGCCTCTAGCGGAGACGAGGAAATACTAACCAAAATGAATGGAGCCACACGCAAACGAGAAAGTATAAGTAAACTACGCAAAACCGGGACTATAGGCTATAGTCATTTTGAAAATCTCACAGAAAAAAAATTGTATACATGTACTGTACTGTGCCAGCCTTTTTAATGTCCTCTGCAAGGCGTAGGCCTACCCGACACTACCCGTGAAAGATAATTGGGCCTTATCTACTTCGCTGGTCCAGTGCGAGTTGGTGGATTTACATACGCCATCAAAATTCACGATGTATTCCTTCACCGAAAACCCTGTGGTGTATGATTCCGTAAGTACATAAATTCCAAAGAACTCATTGGTGCAGGACTGGGATTTGAACCCACGACCTCACGATTGTAAGGCGGATGTCACTACCTCTAGACCACCACAGCTAATTGTTTATAAGTATTTCAACACGAAGACGTAATAATGGTATTACATACTGCGATGACGACGAATATTTTTCAAATTCTAGCACAAACTAGTCGTTTATTTCCGTGGTCCATTTCCGGACCACTTATTTGTCACTTTCACAAAAATAGACAAACACAAACATTACATAATGCGACCTCAAATTCAGACCAACCTCAACATAAAAGGGGACACAAAGAAAATTGAAACGAGAAAACTCAAATATAAGATACAGGACGGCAAGTAGGTGGACAATCTGATGACCCAGTTGTGGACAATTGGATGGCAGACGAGATTTATCACTTGGAGAGATTGCATGTTTTGGAGCTACAAGTATGAGGCCTTTGTTGCTCTCATTAAGATGGGGATAAGGGACCGATGGACGATAATCTGACTCTAAAGGATGAGAATGTGGATATTGTTGCACGTGCTTCCTTTGTTTTGGAAACAGAATTTTTGCGTGGGAGTTGATCGCTTTAACGTAGTTATGCACTTTGTTAGGTGTGTGTTTCTTTTTTGATGCGAGAGTACTTAGAAGACTTTAAAATAATTATAACTTCGCTAAAAATGACAATCATGGCGCTCGTATCGACGAATACCATTTTTCATCATCATCAACTTATTTCGGCCCACTACTACTATAAGCCTCCTCCCCCTTACGCCAAATATCCATGTCCTGTGCTAGTCTCATCCAGGTGTTGACGCAAAACTTTTGGATGTCATCACGCCAGCGTTGTAAGGGTCCGTCACGGGGCCACCATTCTGTCAGAGACCTGCTCCACCTGCCATCATCACAACTGGCTGAAAAATGTCCTGACCAGCACCATTTGAGGTAGATATATTTTTAGATTTTGGAAAACTTTAAACGGTATGTCTTCTGAAGTATGATCTGCCAATCAGAGAATTAATTATTAATTAATTCATAATTTAACTGGAGCAGTGATCGCGTAGAAAACAAAAAAGAATATGAAAATCAATGCAATAGCGTTATGTATTGATTTTCATCGAATTTGTACGAATGAAATATATTTTCACACTATTTGTGATTGTAATCAAAAAAACTGAAAGCTACCATAGCTAAAACACGTTAATGAGTTGATCTTAGTTCACAAAACAGTTTTATTCTAACAGTGTGCAAATTAGTGATATTATTGGAATTTTAATGTCTTTCATTATTTGATTGAATTAGGCGTTACTTTGCGGAAGTTCATCTTCAAATCTTTGTTTTGAATAAATCTGTAGAGTATTTTGGCTCTGTGGAATTATATGATAAGATTAATATACAGCCCATACCCACACCAAAAGCGCGATTTGAGTAAAAAGAAATTGTTATGTTTTTAGCAAATATTTATTAAATGTGATATCAAATCTTGGTTTTGAATAAATATTATTTTATTTCCGCTATCTTGTTGAAGGCAAATAAGTTTAAGAAAATTAAAAAAAAATCTTGATATTTGATACCGTATTTACATAGTTAATGTCAGAGATAGGAATACTGACAGACAAGTAGGTAAATGCAACTTGGTGACTTTTTTTATTGGGTCAGTTAAAAAGTAAATAACAGTCATTGACAGTTTAAAAAAATTAAACTATACGGAACTCTTATTGAAACTGACGTTAATAATAGTGTAATTTATTTCCCATCACTAGTCACGGCCATTTAATAAACCTAAAGATCGCATTCTCGCGCTGTTTGGAGTATAGTATAAGCATAAGATTTCGTTTACATTACACCACGCCATCTATCCTATTCGAAATAATGTACACGCTATCCTTTCAAGTACTTCTCATATCTCATCGACTCTTAACTTTGGCTCTTACATAGAGTCTAAAGCCCAATTAGCCCCCAAAAAACTTGGTGTTCTCTCTATAAGGTGAGACGGTATTTCACACCTGAGCAACTGCTTAGTCTTTATAAAGCACAAGTCAGGTCTTGCATGGAATACTGCTCTCACCTTTGGGATGGCTCTACCAAATATCAAGTGGAGGCTGTGGAGTCGATTGAGCGGCGAGCCAGGAGGCTGATTGACAACGACACCTCGACTAAGTCGCAGCTGCAAAGTCTTAAGCATCGACGTAAGGTGGCGTGTTTGTCGGCCTTCTATCGGATTCACTTCGGAGAGTGCGCTCAGGAGTTGCACAATCTGGTCCCACCTGCCCCTTTCTTCTATCGTACGGCTAGGCAGACGCGACCAAAGTGCCACTCTTTTATGGTGGAGATTCCGCGCGTTAGAACAAAGCGTTTCGAATCCTCATACGAACAGCCAGTATGTGGAACGCTTTGCCTGGGTCTGTCTTCCCGCTTAAGCACAACGTGGGTGTCTTCAAATCCCGAGTAAATAGGTATCTTCTAGGTAAGCGTGCTACATCCTAGACCGCATATCTGCTCAACATCAGGAAGTATGCAGTCAAACGCAAGGTATACAAGGAATAAAAAAAAATATATACTATTAAGTACCTTACTGTCCTCTGATCTTGAACCATTTTCCATCAAAGCCCATCATAATCTCCGGCAGTGAATCGCGTGGTTGCGTCACCGCCGTTTGACTGAGCTATGGTCATTGGACACTTCCTTTATTGCCAACAGCACCATTTGCGTATGCGGCGTAATGCTGATGACCTAATTTGTGATCGTTGAGGAAGATTTTAGAATCTGATTGCATTTTAGATGCTTGGTGTAGTAAATAATGCCGTGATTTTGCGTTAATTTAGCTGTTTACACGATATTTTTGCCATTCGACCATTAATTTATTCCAACAATAATGTACCTCAAAGAAATGTTCTTTTGTGATGAACATTTTGAAATTTGCCGCGTTTGCATGATTTGATCCTGCATCTTTTGGTAGCTTCGGCGATGTGTAGTGTTTATCGTTTTCAACCAACTTTACAGCGTTGGCATGCAACAACGTTTCTTTGATTGATACCTAGTGTAAGAATCACTCTAAAGTTAAATAATTTCAATAATGTACCTATTAAAACAATGTTTATTTTTTCAGGTAATTTCGTAAAGGCCGTGAAATTGAAGCTAGTTTCGGAACTTTAATACCTCTGACAAGGTACTGATTGCTATAGCCGTCTATTTTAAATAAAACAGACTTGAAAATGACCAATCGGTTGTTGTTTAACAGAATAATTTTGTTTTAATGATCCAGTTTTCTGAAATATTTGATCACTAAGAATAATATAACTTAATTCGAATCTGCGAAAGGTAAGTTTGGTTTATCCGAACTTTGATCGGTTTTTAGAATTGCTATACTTTTTGTGTAGTGGTTAGGTAGAGTAGATTTATTGTATTTTATAATATTATTATAATACTTATTTGGTATTATTGACTACCACGAAATACAAGACTTACATAATCTAAAACTACATAAACTACTATTACATAACAACTTACATAATTGTATTTTTATGTACCTAGCAAAGAAACTTCCTGAAAAAGTTTCACATCCAATATTCACTTACAAGCATCCCGCTAAAATCTTTTAAAATAGATACACATCCTAACTCACACACCGAACCACCGAATCGAACCGCGCCATTTTTTTTCGCATCCAAGGACGTCCTACTAAGAAACGCAGCTAAGAAACCGTTCCGTGCATTCCGCAATATTTCAAGCCCGAACTCGAGTGTCCCATTGAAGAGTCACGTAGCTGATGCACTTGTCCCACGGCGCGGCGCGACGCTGCGACATAAATCAGACGTAGTTAAAAGTCTATTTGTTGAGCTACGCGTGCTTTTATACGAGACGATTTTTGCTAAAGAACTCATTTAAACGATCTGTCTTGTAAGCTTGCAAATCACGTGGGTCATGGAGCATTTTCATATTGATAAGACGATTAATAAGTTTATTCATACCTAGTAGGTATATTTTGGTATTGAAAAAATGATTCAATTTAATTCAGTTCACTTTGTAGTTAATTTAGCGTTACAAACTTACAATACAGATCATAAGACATGCACTGTGCTAGATTTTGTAGATGTGTATTCACAAAATGAACATAAGTTTTTTTTGTAGCTTAATTATTATGAGATAGATAACGTTCTTTATATCCAAGTAGAAATAATTAAAAACAGGAAATACCAATAATAAATTGATTAAATTTTGCAGTAATTCATAAAGATGACCTTGCTACTACTAATACTGGGTAACATAAGAATTTATATTTTCTTTGATTGATATTGAAAATCGTAATAGAAAATCTGTCAACAACATATACTATAACATAATACATAACTAATCATAGTTATTTTAGATCCGAACAACCGTCATAGTTAACAACAATCGTGTCGTACGCTTTAAATCTTTCACGTTATCTGCAAAACACATGTTTCTTTCAGAAATTATCTAAAAAATCCTTGAAAAACTGACAGCTAAGACTCCAGGGGTGGTCTCAGGATACACGTGTGCCTCAACTGTCTGTTTGGTGTCTCCAGTCATGCTTTAGTGGGAATATCGAATTGCTCTAATGCCATTTCGTTGTTAAGTTTTTATTACAATTTGTTTCGAAATTGTTCATTGTGACAGTGTCGTTTCTTTCTGTTAATGAGTTTAATTGTGTCTTGTTAATGTTGAACCGTGCATTGGATGACAAGACAATGGTCCCGGTTGTTTTAACCGTTTAGCCATGTTAAAAGCCTTCAGGCGGCCTAAAAACTCAGACACCAGGGCCAGAACCCTTCACGAACTTATTTAATTATGTTACTTTGAAGTAAATATTACCATTTCGAAAGACAATTGTACTCGTAACTGTTATTGCATCAGCAAATCGCGATAGAAAAGTTCAATACTCGTTCCGTGCAAATAGCTCAATTAACTTCTTTTTTAACCACCAATAAAAACTCTAGTTTTTACGCCTTGTTAACAATACCGGGAAATTCAACAACAGAAGTCAAATTCCAAATAATACATCGCCACCCTTTGAAAATTAGCAACGGTCGCTTTCCGCTCCCTAATCGTAGCAAATTTTCTAGATTATAATCCAAAAACAACCAAATTTATACTCTGCTACTTTGATATCAAGGCACGAAATCATTAATCGATATTATTTCGTCGTTTCTAAGCGAAATTGAACTCTATATTTGTTAGGAAAGAGTTTAATTTAGATTGATTTATGATCCGGAATAGTTTTTGTCGGAATTGATCTGAATGGACATGACATGGACAGTATCACCTTCAATTAATTATAGTGGAAAGATACAAAACAAACAGTTCCTATCCGTGACGTCACCATATAGTCCCTTTATCTGTTAAAATTAAGCAAATAATTAGAAATAAGTTCCAGTTCTGGGCGGTTGGTTTTAATGTTACAATTCTTGGATCAACTAAAGGCCTAATAAATGATGACGATGCAATTAGTTAAACGGAGCTACAAATTTTCTATGTTATCCTATTCACGGTAGCGCTCAGTTACCTATATATAAATGCTGTTCGATACGAAACGGATATTGAACGTACCCAGCATTATTATTTTATATAAAGTTATTGATTTGAAACACTTAGCATACCTATAGCTAAATTAATTGAGTTTAGTGTAGTTTAGAGGATTAAATGAGAACTAATAAAAGTACTGAAACTGTTAGTTTAAAAACATGTACCTAATGTATACTGTCTTTTATCTAACAGTTTACTGTTGAATTCAAGCATACCGACAAAGGGCAATTGGGCCATATCCATCACGCTGGACTAGAGTGAATTAGTGAATACATATAGGTAAATAGGGATCAAGCATATTTTCTCTCCGAAAAGCCAGAGGTATGAAAATCTGTCAAAATATTTCATAGAACATATTACATAGTTTCATAGAACACATTACGGAACTGGGATTTGAACTGACGACCTCAAAATTGCTAGACGAGTTTTACTACCACGAAGCCACAAAGGATCTTAATACGTAATAACATTATGTAAAATACTTTATTACATGCACAACATAAAATATGCTCCAAAGTAACTGAAACTTCTGGTAGAGTACTTTACAAATCGCAAAAACTACAAAGCTCTCTCTCCCGCAAAATGTTTTCAGTATTTTTCTAGAGTCGTCATTTCTTACCGGCAGGTAAGCTGCTCTACCGTTTTGCATAAGGATTAGTTTTTGTGCGGAGCCGGGTTAAAAAGACCACGGTGTCGCTTTAATAAGCTGTAAGAATGTTTTTGTAGAGCTTGACTGACAGAGAGTAGGGAGTTTTTTGGTAGAGCAAGGAGGGTTTGTCAGTTAAAATGTTGCTCTACTTTTTAAGTGGATTAAGTGTTCGTAGTACTTTAAGTCAATTTAAAATATAAATATACTGCTGAATAGTAGCATGTATATCATCATCATTTCAGGACGAAAATCAACAATATATTATTTAATAAAGAGTTTTTTATCCCTGGATTTTGAATAGTGTGCAATGTTAGTCCATGGATGTTCTATTAGGATAATTAGTAAGATTTATAAATGACCAGATTAAAAACACAGAATCATGTTGTATGAAAACCGTTTACGGTCGGTCTTAAAGAACATCTATGAAGTCGACCAATGTTTTTTTTTCGGATTTCCTTCGGTTGGAAAATGTTTTTAAAAGTTTTATAAAGCAGTCTTGAATGAACTTTCTTCGGCTGGATAATGTTTTTAGTTACAATAAGAGAGATTCTCGACAATGGGTGAATGATTCATTTTGGTCAGCAAAAAAAATGACCAAAGATGACCAAGACCAAAATGTGCGATTTAATAATAAAAAATATAAAATAAAGTATTCTCCTCGACCAAAACGTGTACACCTATGAGTCGACACTAAAACCAAAATGTACAGTTATAATTACTAAGTACCCCGAAGGGTCGCGTAACATCAAACCGTATTAAACTGGGTCGTTACTACGTCGCAAAGGCCGACCAAAACTATCACGGTCACTAGACAATTAATTTTGAGATATTCAACATATAAATTGGTACGACCAATTTGCTAGTTATAAATTCAAAATGCATCCAAGCGTAAAATTGTATTGAGACCCTGTATAACCCTGCCGAATTCAGACAGCCTCAACATCTACGACAAAACCTTCAAAGATGTTTGTAATGTCTTCCTAGTTTGGTGATATTGTATTTGGTCGGGTAATGAAGGCTAAACACAGCTTTTGTCCGAGCGACTGGTCCGGGTGTGACGAGATCTCATTTGGTAGGATAATCGTAACGAGGGGTCGGTATGTGCGAGCTCAGGCTATGAAAATTGTTTGCTAGAAGACAATGGTACGCTATTTGATAGTTTGTTTTCAACGGAACGTTACTGCTGGAGTTTGAATTATTTTTTTATTTTTTTTTTATTTCGAATAGGTTTGCGTTTGACTACACACTGCCTGATGTTAAGCAGATGTGCGGTCTAGGGTGTAGCACGCTTACCTAGAAGATACCTATTTACTCGGGATTTGAAGACACCCACGTTGTACTTTAACGGAAAGACAGACCCAGGCAAAGCATTCCACATTCCGGCTGTTCGTATGAGGAATGAGGATTTGAAACGCTTGGTTCTAACGCGCGGAATGTCCACCATAAAAGGGTGACGCTTTGGTCGCGTCCGTCTAGCCGTATGATAGAAGAAAGGGGCAGGGGGGACCAGATTGTGCAACTCCTGGGCGCACTCTCCGAAGTGTATCCGGTAAAAGACTGACAAACACGCTACCTTCCGACGATGCTCAAGACTTTGCAGCTGCGTCTTAGTCAAGGTGTCGTTGTCAATCAGCCTCCTGGCTCGCCTCTCAATAGACTCCAGAGCCTCCAGTTGATATTTGGCAGAGCCATCCCAAAGGTGAGAGCAGTATTCCATGCAAGATCTGACTTGTGCTTTATAAAGACTAAGCAGTTGCTCAGGTGTGAAATACCGTCTCACCTTAGAGAGAACACCAAGTTTTTTGGAGGCTAATTGGGCTTTGGACTCCAAGTAAGAGCCAAAGTTAAGAGAAGATGAGAGTGAAACGCCTAATAATTCCAAGCTGTCAGTTACCGGAACGGAGACACCACGGAAAGCGGGAGACAATTGAAAGGGTCTCTTTTTGGCCGAAAACAGACAGCCCTGAGTCTTTGTGGCATTAAACTTGACCAGGTTAGCATCATCCCAGTCGGATACCGCCTGCAGACTCAAGTATAAGTAAATTAGTTATTGAACCTAAAAAGTAAACAATGCCTAAGCTCTTCCAAATTAAATTAATTGGATTGAAAAGATGGCTAGATCAGAGAATCACATAATTATTATGCTGGGTACAGCTAGGATACTTAGTGATGAAAGGAATGACCTCATCATGACAGCACGGAAACAAGCCGCTTCCAACCGATCTCAATGGAGATCTATAAGTATAGAATTAGTAACAAAATGATTTTTATTCGGTTCCAGCAAAACAGACACACTGCAGACTGATAGAGATTTTAATATCATTCATCGATTGTGGAATCCTACAAAAAATACCATTGCTTTTTTTGCAATAATCATTTCCCAAAACAAAGATCATCCTTTTCTCAAATTAAGTCGTTTAAAACACAACAGTAACGTGTATTTAGTAAAAACGTCCGTCATAACACCTTCATAACTGTTACGATTACATTCAGCCGTAAAAACTAAAGTGCTCACACACACAGCCTAAATCTGAATTTCTAATAACATCTCAACACCGAAATGAACATGCAAATACATGGTACACGGTAATTTTGAGGAGATAGAGAATAACTGGAAGGTACAATAAAATAACTGCCTCGGTGGCTCAGTGGTTAGTGACCCTAACTTCTGGATCAAAGAGGCGTGGGTTCGATCCCAACCCAGGGCAATTATTTATGTGATGAACATAGGTGTTTGCTCTGTGTCTGGGTGTAATTTAGTTACTATCTATATAGGTATATTTTTAAAAATATGTATACGTACTATATCACTCTCTGGTGACCATATTACAAGCTTTGCTTACTTTGGGGTCAGAGGCCGTATGTAAAATGTCCTTAAATATTTAAAAATCTTGTCTTTTCACCTTACATTTTCAAGTTTACCAGGGAGAAGCAAAACTTGTATTTTTTATTTATTTTGAGTTAAAACTTAATTTAGTTGATGAGGCCTATGTCCAGCACTAGACGACGTCTTATGGATTCAAAAATTCAAATTCAAAATCTTTTTTAGGACACAAAATATACATGCTATTGAATTGAATCCACCGGTTCCGAACTAGTTAAAAACTGTGTCTCGGAATCCGGTGGCTTCTCCCTATAGTTGCACGAGATTAAAATAATTATAAACAAGAAACTTGCATCAATATTAACAATAAGTTTTGAAATAATATTTAAAATAATAAAATTTAAACATTCATGCATAAGCTATTAAAACTATGTTAAGCATAGTTAGAATCGTTTTTTAACATAAATAATTAATAGAAGAAATTTAATGAACATAGAGGATGAGACGACGAAAGATGACACAAAAAAATGAGCTAACCAGAAAGGTTATAGGCTGTTTCAACCAGTGTTATTGGCACGCTAGTGAATGGCTATGTCCAGCAGTGGACGGCTAATATAATAAGTTAATAGGTCCATGCGGGGATCCTCAATTTAAGAAACATTAAATTTTATATTTTTAAAGGTTGGAAAAACTTAATATGGCAACATTAAAGATGACACTAACAATTAAAATAAAACATATTTTTCTCTGCTTAGAAAACAGTTTCTTGTTCAAACTACAATAAAAGTCAAAAATCGAGTAATAAATCAAGTTTGCACACTTATAAGTATGTAGGTATCTTTTAGGTGAGCGTGCTACACAAATGTATTTTTTATATGCTTAACATCAAGCAATCTTTGATTAGCTTTGATTATCTTAGATAAATTATAAATAATCAAAGCAAGCAATATAAGGACAAACGCAAACCTATTTAAAAAAAAAAATACTATATTATCGAGTCTTGTAACTTTATGAAAAAAAACTATAGGGAAGACAAGTGACTCAGTCGCAACATCTGGTTCTATTCAACTGGGTCCAGTGGACTCACTCGCTCTGTACCTGTTCCGCTTGCACTGCAAAAATGGCGCCTATCTCTTGTCATTCTGGGAACTAACGTCATAAGCCGGGGTGACCCGAACCTCAGGTTGCCTGGAAGAAATCGCTCTAAGCGATAAGGCCGCCAATTGTCGCACTGTTTTAATTATATTGTACTCTTTTACTGTTATATTGTCGTTTGTGTGAACAATGAAGCGTTTCTATCTATCTAACCTTCAAAAATATAGCAAGCAAAATGTGGTCCAAAAGCAATTGAGATAAACTCATCTAATTGATACTTCCAGCGACTTTAGCTCTCAAGGTCTGCGTTAAGATCGCACACGTACCCCGTTAGGGCCCCGAAATGTTTAATTTCACCCCTGAGGGGGTTGAAAGGGGGAGGGGGGACAAGTCACCCGGACCACTTGCTCTGTAACGTATGATAGGTATAGTTGTACCTTAATCACTTATTTAATTACAACATTTATTTTGTTGATTAAAATACTTGTTTTTGTTGGACGGTCAGGAGAAAAGTTGACTTTTTTGGTATTTGTGAACAGTGCTTTAACATTTACAGACAATTCAGAATGTCAATTCTAATTTGATCTCGCTTTCAAAAATGGCTGTAGGTCGGTGATGTTAAGTTATCTGGAAATTAAAAAGAATCTAAAGAAAAAAATGTTTTACTTATTTTTATGTATGCCAATTTTTATATCTTCTTCTGAATTATATAAAAATGAATCGTGGTTGTTAGTCTTGCAAAACTCGAGAACGGCTGTACCGATGTGACTAATTTTGATCTTGAAATATCGGTGGAAGCTAAGGGAAAATTTAAACGGTGAGAAAATTAAAAAAAGTAGCAAGAAAAATAATTTAAACTTGAATTTTATTTTCCCATACAATAATTTCCTGCCTGTGAAAATGTATTTGGTCGCCGGTGGCGCTAAGGTGATATGAAGTTCACCGGGTCAGCTAGTCTATAATAGAAATATACCAAAGAATCAGATTAATATTTTATTCATTAAATAGCTTTAAAAGTGATTAAAATTTTATTGTTATTATGTTCTACGGGATTAATCGCTCACTAAAAAAACGAGATAAATAAATACCTCATCATCTCGTTTCAACCGCGTTGCATCAATGTCTACCCGTGACCACGATCGATGCAACTCGGTCGATTTTTCTCGTAATTTAGTGCGCAATTAGTCCCGTAGTACATAATAATAATGTGTTCAAATCGCGAAAGTTTAAAAACAACATTGATTAAATTTTCCTACGATATAAGAGCCTCTCATTTGATATAATACTCGTATGTCAAATGAGAGGCTCTAATATTATTTATGCCATTCATTTTATTGCAATTTCACTCTAACTACAAAAAATAAACTCCCAAAATACAAAAATACACTAAATTTTAAGCTTACAATGAAGATATAAAATTCCTCCTTAAAAGATAAGTATTTTAGGACTGGGCAAAATAAAACCAAAATTATGTCTCTTAATCGTCTTTCGCTGCTACCGTTACAGCCCATAAGAAGAATGTACGGTTAGCAGCGTCGAGCGTCGACAATTTAAACGCTCTCACTCTTCGCGGCTCAAAGTTTATCGTGGCCTTAACTAGGAACCCCCCTTAACCGCCAAAATATCCTGACCTACCAAAACTTTCCAAGCTCTAGGTAGAGAAGGATCTTTACAAATTGGATAGGAATCGAGGAATTCTAGATATTAAGCACTCGTGCTACCATTCGTGCGTTCCTGTTAGTCCTGTTAGAACTCGGGTTGTGTTAGTACCTTTCTTGTTAGTATTTAGGTACTATTTAGTACCTAACATAGTCTGAAGAAAATTTTGGACCAAACCAAATGCTCAGACGTTATGTCCTAAGTGAGTCGGTATGCGAAGTCATTCCAGTTGTTACTTTGCGTACGTTTTTAGAGACCAAGTTATAATGGTCGTTGGAGAGGACTTAAACTGTTTGAGGGACTTGATAAAATAAATTGATGTCTTTTTGAGCTGTTTTACTATTTATGGAGATGGTGTATTGTTGGTTGCTTAAATCTATTCCTTTAAAGGTAAATGTATGACAGAGGCCTATAATCAGAAGTGGGATAAAGAAAACTGTGCATGAGATGCGATGAGAGATAAAGGTAAAATTTTAAAGCAAACCTAAATTAATATTTGGTATTAAATGAGAGCTCAACTAGAAGAGACGAAATCAAAACCCCTGTCAGACAATATTGACCTCCATTGTCCTAAACATAAGCAAGCACGGCAAACAAACAGACCTTTATACAATAGAAAATTAGCGGAAAATCTTCGGCCTCAAAGTTGGAGGCATAACGACGCCCGAACGAGCCGAATTCAAATATGAACACGCTCAGAAAATGAACAAGACAAACACGAGGGAACAATGGAGACGATCATTCTTGACCCTTTTTGGGTAGATTTCCGTTCAAGAGTTGCATGGATATACTTTGATATTATTTTATACAAGGTTGAAGGTTGTCTGCCTGTACTGTACTAAGCCTAAGGCAAGTGATTAACAAATATTACTGTGGGAACAACCCGGAATTCAATAAATAAAATCACCTTTTCTATACATTTTGCTTTCGTCTGTCCGGGCGTCGATTTTCATCTTCAGGTCGCATTTTTTAATTAATGTCGACAAAACTTGGATTTCTCTTGGTTTTTTGGTTGGAAACCCAATCCAGTGTTATGATTTTATGTAAATGTTTTTTTTTTGTCGACGGCGACTTTTGATAGCAGGGGTATTTCCATCAAAAAATTTGATCAGATTTGAATTAGAAGTAGATAACAGAACCAGACTGATCCAAGTATCCAAGTGTCAATTCCAAGAACCAGAGAGATCCGAAATTTTCCACATCATATTTTTTTTAATAGATTCATGAAATAAATACGTGATCTCAATAATTGTGGCAAAAATTCTAAATAAATGTCGGTTGGATTAGTTTGGTCATGGTTGGATTACTATCGGAAATAGTGAAATTTACCGTTTCGACTTCCACTGAGGCTTTTTACCTCAAACGGAGGACAATGAACATATTCTGATGCAAATCTTTGTATCACGTCGCGTACGGACTAATATTAATTGGAACGTATTATCCACAATGACTTACTAAAGTCGACTAAATTTAAACACCGCTGTATTATTAGTAGTCCACAGTCGAACATAGGCTTACCCACGAAGGGTGATTGGGCAGCATCCACCACGCTGGCCTAGCGCAGGTTGGTGGCACATACGCCATATAATTTCTTCTACGGACCTATGCAGGTTACCGCACGATGTTTTTCTTCACCGAATGAGTCCCAAAGAACTTAATGATAGCTAGAGGTAAACATAAATTATAATGTACCGTGGATATTTTTTATTGCGTTTACATTTCATTTTTTCTCATTTCCGGTCTACTTTGACTGCCTCGGGGCTCAGTGATTAGTGATCCTGACTTCTGGATTAAAGAGGCGTGGGTTCGTTCCCCACCCAGGGCAAGCATATGTGTAAAGAACATAGGTGTTTGCTCTGTGCCTGGATGTTATTTAGGTACTATCTATATAAGTATGTTTTTAAAATATGTCAATGCAGTAAATCAGTCTCTGGCAGCCATACTCGTATCACAAGCTTTGCTTAGTTTGAGGTGAGAGACCATGTGTAAGATGTCCCCTAATATGTATTTATATACTTTATCAATAGTTTTTAATTATCTCTCTATCAATTTAACGTCTATCCTTAACACGCCTGAGAAGGTATGTGTTATCACCACCAGTATTAATTGAATTACAGCACATTCACCATTAATTATGGTTTCCTTGAATTTATTGATAAGGTGGTTAATGAAGCAGCAGCCACTTCGTGGTTTACTAATTATCGCGCGACCTACTCCGCGCCTATTATGTGGGCGCCATGTTGTGATGGATTACTATCTATTATAAGCGCATTCTACTCATTACTGTATCTATAAATATAGAACTGTACCTATACAATAATTTCGAATCTTAAAATCTTATAAATTTCTCTGCTGCGCGAAACCCAATCCAATCCTGGGAACTTTAGTCAGGATTGGGTCACAGCAGCCAATTGATTCGGCCTATGCTGTACTGTACCGGCTTTGTAAACAGTCTACTGTTGAACATAGGTCTAACCACGAAGGGTGTTTTTTTTTTTTATTCCTTGTAGGTTTGCGTTTGACTACATACTGCCTGATGCTGAGCAGATATGCGGTCTAGGATGTAGCACGCTTATCTAGAAGATACCTATTTACTCGGGATTTGAAGACACCCACGTTGTACTTAAGCGGGAAGACAGACCCAGGCAAAGCGTTCCACATTCTGGCTGTTCGTATGAGGAATGAGGATTCGAAGCGCGGAATGTCCACCATAAAAGGGTGGCGCTTTGGTTGCGTCTGCCTAGCCGTACGATAGAAGAAAAGGGCAGGTGGGATCAGATTGTGCAACTCCTGAGCGCACTCTCCTAAGTGAATCCGATAAAGGTGTTTTGGCCATATCGCTGGATCAGTGCGGTTTGAATCGATATACTATTAAATGCCATCGAATTTCTTATACGGACATATGCAGGTTGCTACACGACTTTTTTTTTCACTGAAAAGCTAATGGTGTGAAGATGTTTACTAATCAGTGAATGTCCAGCGCTGCACTTCTTTGTACGCGGTCTTCATTCGATAACTACGACTTAGAAAGCAAAATTAGTATTTTATCTATGACTAGCTTAAAACCCGCGGCTTCGCCCGCGTTGTCTTAGTACATAGGTACTTACTTAAAATGAAAAGAGCCCGCGGTTTGATCTACGTTGTCTTTTTACATGCTTATAATAATATCTAATAGTCCGCAATTTGGCCCGCGTTGTCTTAATACTTGCTTAAAATTACTTGCAAGGATAATGCCCACGGTTTGGTCAAAATTGTAACAGTATTTGCCTATAATGATAATAGATCACGGTTTGGCCCGCGTATTGTTAGTACTTGCTTAAGATGGTTATTTATAGCACGCAGCATGGACTGCGATGTCTTAATACTTGCTTAAAATTATAAAAGCTCGCCGTTTGGCATGCATTGTCGTATTACTTACAATGATAATAGCCCACGGTCTGGCCCGTATTGTCTTAGTACTTGCTCAAAATGATAAAAGCCCGCGGCTTAGCTCGCGTTGTGTTAATAATTAGGTACCCACAGTTTGGCCCACGTTGTTTTAATACTTACTTAATTAAAATAACAGCCCGCGGTTCAACCCGCGTTATCTTGGCATTTGCTTATAATAATATCTAATAGTTCGCGGTCTGGCCCGTGTTATCTTAATAAACCCTTTAAATTATAATAGCATGCCGTTAGCCTGCGTTTTTGTATTGCTAGTAATGATAATAGCCCACTGTCTGGCCCGCGTTATTTTCGTAACTGCTTAAAATGATAAAAACCCACAGTTAGACCCGCGTTTTCTTGGCACTTACTTAAAATAATAGTAGCTCGTGGTTCAGCCCGCATTAGGCTCGATTATGAAGGCGCCATCGTAATTATAATAGCTAATTATCATAATTATATCTGTTTCATTTTCACTTTAAGCATTCGATAGAGAGAACACTTTTTATGTTGTTATTATATTTACTATGGCGTCTTCATAACTGAGCCTATTATTGTATTACTTGCAAAATAATGCCTACGGTTTAGCCAGAATTGTCTCAGTATTTGGTTATTTAATTTACTTGTATCTAAAGCTTATTACAGAGTACATACGTGAATTTTTGGATGATAAATTGCCGAATTTCTGAAATTAACTCAATAATAAATAAATATATAAAATAAATATTGGAGGACATCTCACACACGGTCTCTGATCCCAAACTAAGCAAAGTTTGTGATTTGGCTGGCAGAGACTGATATACTACATATACATGTATTTCAATGTATGTACTGTATTGTATACACCACCGACCATACTCCTATTTTTAGAATAATTCCAGTCCATCCAAAGGTTGCCTGGTAGAAATCACCAAAGGTGATAAGGCCGCCATTGTACAGCATATTGTATAGTTTCTGTACTGTGTTTCTGTGTACAATAAAGATATATTTATTTATTTATTTATACATGTAGGTTGACTGGCAGATAATGCTGTTTAGCGTTAAGTCCTCCTTTTGTACAAATAGTGTGCAATAAAGTGTTAAATAAATAAATAAAAATACATTAATAACACTCAGACACAGAGCAAACACATATAAACATCACATAAATATTTGCCCTGGGAATCAAACCCACGCCTCTTTGACCCAGGAGTCAGATCAACCACTGAGCCACCGAGGGAGCCAATAATAATAATTGTATGAGTAACTATGTAAGAAAATTTATTCAAAAAATCAATGTCGTATGTGAATTCAGCAACCCATGCTTGGCCGGCGTGATGGATATGGCCCAATTACCCTTCGCGGATAGGCCTATTTTCAGTCATTCATCAGCCGCAAGACGTCCACTGCTGGACATAGGCCTTCCCTATGGATCTCCAATAAGACCGGTTGGAAGCGGCTTGTATCCAGCGCGATCCTGCGGTCTTAATGAGGTCATCCGTCCACCTTGTGGGTGGACGTCCTACGCTGCGCTTGCCGGTACATGGTCTCCACTCGAGAACTTTTCGACCCCAACGGTCATCAGCCCTCCGCGCTATGTGCCCTGCCCATTGCCATTTCAACTTGCCAATCCATTGGGCTATGTCCGGTAACTTTGGTTCTTCTACGGATCTCCTCATTAATGATTCGATCTCGCAGAGAGTTTCCGAGCATAGCCCTCTTCATAGCTCGTTGGGCTACTTGGAGCTTACTAATAAGGCCCATAGTGAGAGACCACGTTTCTATGCCATAAGTCATCACTGGCAACACACACTGGTCGAAAACTTTCGACTTGAGGCACTGAGGTATGTCGGACGAGAAGACACTACGCACTTTTCCGAACGCTGCCCAGCCGAGTTGAATTCGTCGATTGGCCTCTTTGTTGAAGTCGGACCTACCTAACTGGACTACTTGTCCTAGGTAGACGTACGAGTCAACGACTTCAAGAACCGAGTTTCCAACAGAAATCGGGGTAGGTAAAACATGGGAATTACACATGACTTTCGTCTTGTCCATGTTCATCTTAAGACCCACCTGTTTCTATTATCCGTAGTGCTATCCGTAGTACCTATTTTCAGTAGTGCACTATTAATTAAGGCCGGTACAGGAATTCGACATGTTTCATTAAGTCATTAGAAATTTAATTTTCCAGGCAAATGAAAAAATGGCACACAAGTCGTAATTCTAGTCAGGCATATTCTAGGATGCTATTTTACTCATAATTTGATTAACTTGAACAATGGTACCAAACCCAAAAGCACGTGTATAAAATCAGCTGTTCAACACAAAAAGTTCATCGACCCGCGACAAAATGTATGGAAAATGTAGGTAATTTTCGCTTGTCAGGGTTGATCCCATAGTAAAATACCTATATTGATCCATATGTGCGCTAAGCTTAAGACTTTTGGCTCACAAAATAAAAAAATTGTAACCTTTTGGGGACCCATTTTGCCCCATTTAAAGATAAACTATCATTATCATAATCCTAGATACTACATTATTTAAAAAAGCGCATTGAAGTTTTGGGACGTATCTGACCCCTAAGGATTTTTTAAGGAAAATTTAGAAAACAGGTACAGCCATATTTTTTATTTAGTCTCAAAAGCATCTATACAAAGTTTCATGTCAATCGGTACAGGGAATAAGAAGTTACATGCAAACAAAAAGGGCCCGTTTTACCCCGTAAGTTAGAGTTGGGTACGTTTTTCATCTTTAGTGCTTCATTATGTCGTACGATGTACGTATATTCCAAATTTCAAGCTCGTATCTACAGCGGTTTGGGCTGTAGCCTAAACTTATTAATTTTGCGTATCCCTAAGGAACCTTATAGATTTTCCTGGATTTTATTAGTTTCTGTATTAAAACATGCTGTGTGCTTCCTTCATACCAATTTTCAACCATAACCGTTCAGCTGGTTCGATGTAATTGACGCTTTTTTCACCAACTTTGGGATCTTATTTGACCCCTTAGATGAGGAAAATTCGGAAAAACAGGAAAAACGTGACTTTTATTTTGTTTGGAAAGCATGTATACAAAGTTTCAAGTCAATCGGTACAGGGAATAAGAAGTTACATACAAACGAAAAGGGCCCATTTTACCCCCTTAGAGGTCGAAAGTTAAAAATTTTTGTCCTTGGTGCTCCATTACGTCGTTCAATGTACCTATATCCTAAATTTCAAGCTCATATCTTCAGCGGTTTGGGCTGTAGCCTAAACTTATTAATTTTGGGTATCCCTAAGGACCCTTATAGATTTTCCTGGATTTTATTAGTTCATGTATTAAAACATGCTGAGTGCTTCCTTCATACCAATTTTCAACCATAACCGTTCAGCTGGTTCGATATAATTGACGCTTTTTTCACCAACTTTGGGACCTTATTTGACCCCTTAGATGAGGAAAATTCGGAAAAACAGGAAAAAACGTAACTTTTATTTTGTTTGAAAAGCATGTATACAAAGTTTTAAGTCAATCGGTACAGGGAATAAAAAGTTACATACAAACGAAAAGGGCCCGTTTTACCCCTTTAGAGGTCGAAAGTTCAAAATTTTTGTCCTTAGTGCTCCATTACGTCGTTCAATGTACCTATATTCCAAATTTCAAGCTCATATCTTAAGCGGTTTGGGCTGTAGGCTGTCTGTCAGTCAGTCACTCAGGGAAGCCTTTTATATAATAGAAGATAAGACTCGATCATGATGAAAATGGTATTTGTCTTATTTTTCCCAGCGTGAAAAATAAAGCTCAAACATAGACTAGAAACTTTCAAAAAAGTCTTATTTAATGTAAACATAACCTTGAACTTAATTGATGAATCATATTATACTCGTAGGTAAGTAAATCTAGTCAATAAGGAAAACGCAAGGTCAAGAATAATAATATCACATATTTGTAATACTCATAGAATAAAATAGATTACTCGGAATAGTCACGCAAACAACATGTCATCTAGGCATGTGCTAATTATAAGTTAATTGCTCATGTGATGTTAACCATAACTAGAGATTCGCTAAGGTAATGCAAATCGAAATTAAATTTGTTTCAAAACTTAATAATGAACTCTTTTAATGAGCATAATTATTATCTAGTTAGACGCATCTGGTTGAGATGGCAGAGGGCAGGGTACACTGCATGGAGGACTGGTGACCGACGGGGTTTGAAAACTTTCCAAGTGGTGACCACGTACCGGCAGCGTAGGGCATCCACCCAAGACATGATAGACGGATGACCTCATCGCAAATAAAAAAAATTGAACAATTTGAATTAACACTCTAATACAAACGAATTGTTTGACGACATCGTGTCAGCCCTAAGAGATCCACTACTAGACATAAGCCATCACTACTGTATAGATCTCCAATAAAACCGGTTAGAAGCGGTCCGTATCAAGCGCAATCCTGCCATCTTTGTGAGGTCAATTTGGACAGGTGACACCTTGTGGGTAGACGTCCTACGCTGCACTTGTCTTCATTCGAGAACTTTGCAATGACATTGGTCATCAGTCTTCCGTGCTGTGTCCTACCCATTGCGATAGACTAATTGCTAACAGCGAATGTCCTATCTCAACAGAAGAAGCAGGTAACTCTTTACTCGTCATAGTACCAGGCTATAATGAAAAGCACGAGATATTTCTCCTCACAGGCTCCACAGCGGCAGCTGGATCACGCGTAATTAGCGAGGTCACCTGCAGTTCACCTTGACGTTCTATGCTGCGCTTATTTTCATTTGAGAACATTGAGTGCTCATTGGTAATAAACGATCCGTGCTATGTGCCCTGCTCACTGACATTTTAATTTGCTAATGTCCAGCACTGAATGTCAGACAGAAAAAAGAAGAAAGAAGGCACTTCCTTACTCATTATAGTACCAGGCTATTATGACCAACGAAGATATATTTCTCGTCCACCGGATCACGCTTCCCTTAAGGCCTTCTGTCTAAGAGAAGTCATCCGTCCACCTTGACGTTCTATGCTGCGCTTTTTTCCATCTGAGAACATTGAGACCACATTGGTCATAAATGTTCCGTGCTATGTATTGTGCCCTGCCCACTGCCATTTTAATTTGCTAATGTCCATAATGTCCAGCAGTGGGTGTCAGACAGAAAAGATGAAGACAGAAGGTCCCTCCTTACTCGTTATTGTACCAGGCTATCATGACCATTCAAGAGGTATTTCTCCTCCACCGCGGCAGTCCACGGTTGGCAACCGGCGCCGGTTGCAAAGTGGCGGCCCGATAAATCGCCGGATCACGCGTCCCTCGAGGCCTAACTATACTTTTTCTGCAGCCGCAGGCGGGAATTTACTACTTTACGTAGATGCGGTTAGTTTAGTGCGCAGTAAATCTGTACTTTCATCAAAACGGAAAAATTGCTGGATGGAAATATTTTCTGGATAGCACCTTTTGACCGGCATAACTCGTCAAAATATAGATAGAGCTACAGCTATAAGCAGTTGATTATGAATTTATTAACTTGGCTAGTTTATCAACTTTATAACTATATTTTGTACTGTACTGTACCAGCCTTTTAATAGTCCGTCCACTGCAGGACGTAGGTAGGCCACGAAGGGTGATTTTGTACAATTTAAATGAATCGTTGGAACTTTAAATATTTTATTCATATTTAATATGCATAATAACTTGACAAACTTTGAGAATTCATTTTTTTTAATAGTTTTTTTTCGGATGGATACTCGGAAATTATAAATCCAACAAAAACATTTTCATGTGAAATACAGGCAAGACTACAGTTCGCACTTTCAAAAAGTTGTCAGATCTTATGTAAAGCCAAGCCTCATACTCTACACGCCTTAACTCTACAAGTCCTTACTCCACAAACTCTACAGCTTAGTCAATATATGTGACTTGGCTGTGTGACACGTCGCGACGCCAGTTCCTTTTTCTAAGTCTTGGCTGACACGCTCCCGCGTATCTAGAAACACTTCTACGTGTATGTTTCGTTTGGTTTCACGTAAGACATTATTAATTATTATAAAAATGTGAATATTACTTACATTGATAAATATTTCACATCATTCATTACTATTTTCATCCACTGCAATTATTTTACTCTAAGGAATCGAATAATTGCAATTGTTGGAAACTTCGATAATGATGCCAATTTCTATAGAACTTCCATATGGTACACCTTTCCAAAAATATAGCTTGAACACCCCTTAATTTTGATCCTTAAACCCTTGTAACTAGAGCTACGTGAATAACAACTTGTTTGAAATGTTGTACCCTCGTTAAAGCTAGAAATACTTGTTCAAATGTGTTTTATTGTATAAATGCTGCTTCTCTTGTTTTTGCATTTGTGAATGAAATAGTCCGTACGATTCCTTCAAAGAATATTTTTCTTCTATTTTCTAGTAGCTAAAATCTATTGTTGTGTTATAAAATGGAGAATTTTGTAAAGACTGGTTCTAAATAAAATTGTATTTCGACAATGTTGTTCAGCTTCAAGTTTAACAATACTGTAAAGTTTTACACACACACACACACACACACACACACACACACACACACACACACACACACACACACACACACACACACACACACACACACACACACACACACACACACACACACACACACACACACACACACAAATACATCATCTTAAAAATTCCTTATTATTTGTACTGTTAGACCAATAGTCAGTCGAGGCTACCAGAGCCATGCATTATGCAGGAAGCTACAGAATTAACTGTGCGATTGAAGCTCGATATTATTACGCCCGTCAGTAGATGCTTGCGTTTAACTTCAGATACACGGTTGAACTTGATCAGTTATACACTAATAAGATTAGAATAATGATAATTACTAATATTATAAATCCGAAAGTATGTTTGTTGATTTGTTATATTGAGATAGCACATTAGTCAAAATATCACGCAGGCAAAGTAGCAGGTAAAAGTTAAATAATAAATATACACAGCTGTAATAAATATAATAGCTATAAATGATTATAATTATATTTTTGATTTGTTTGAACTCGTAACTCTATAATTTTGGAATTTCGTTAATTATTATTAATGTTGTTTATAAACTTTCGCGATTTGAATACATTATTGATTACAACTATGGTCAACATTCATCGTTATATCGTTTGTGCTCTTCTTATAATAGTATTAGCAATAGTATAGATTTGTTTAATGATTCTGTCTCTTCCTTTAAGAGACACTTAATTTCTGCCTTAAATTTAAATTAATTTTTGTTCTTTTTTAGTTAGTTTTTTTGTTAATTTTAGTTCCAGTTATGTGTTAGGTAATGTACTTTCTTTTATGCATGTTGTGTTCACAACTAGAAGGATATATACTTTGTGTAAGTTTATAATTTTAAGTTATATTTTAGCATAAGTTTTAGCATATATCCAGTTTTGTGAATCTTTAATAAAAAAAAAAAAAATTATTGTATACTACGGGACTGATTGCGCACTACAATTACGAGATAAATTAATACCTCATCATTTCTTTAATTATTATAGAAGAAAAAATTTGTATCATAACATTTGTAATGTAAGGCAACAATTTACTAACACTCAGTTACAGCCACATTTCCGTGTGTAGTGAATCTAAAGTGAAACCGCTCCCGGGCTTCACCGTAGAACTTACACTTACAAATCAACGCGCCTGCCCTCCTCATTACTTGGGGCCCGATTCAGTTAATCTACTCTTTGGATATGCAGTTGTTTATATTCGATAATGATATCATTCCATCAGAGGCTGAATGTCAGAAGTTGTATGAATGCAACGAAGACTATTATCGTTTTTGTGTGGCTCTATAAAACGTTATTTCTCTCTCATTTTCACCAAGAATACTTTACGAAAATGTATAGAGCCACACGGAAACCGTAGTTTTCGTTTACGAATAATATAATACGAGTGTCTCAGGAAGTCTGTTAGCCTGCCAATACGAGCTAAAGATAACAAAACTACTAGAGCCAATGTCAACTAATGTATTTCCGCCTCGCATTTCAAAAAAATCCCTACGATTGAAGTCGCAAAAACCCACTAAAATGGATAGTGAAATTTCAAATTCGTTTTGGTTCGACTTTGCCTTTCATTATTTCAGCCATAGAACGTTTACTGCTGGGCACAGGCCTTTCATATAGATTTCTAGTGAGACCCGTTGAAATCCAGTTTCATCTTCGGCCTGTTGAATTGGGCCACTTCCACGGATCAACTTTATTTATTACTTCAATCCGTATGAAGTGAAGGTAATAGGCCATTACAAAAACTGAGGTATTTTTAGAATTATCTGTTGATTTATTTGAAGTGGGAATTAGAGAAGTTAAATAAAAGTAGACGTAATCAGATCAGTTTGCATAAGATTATGATATTCATATTATTACTTTTTTAAGTCGAAAAATGTTCAAGTTGAAAAAGGTTTGTTTAAAGTTAAGATTAAAGACAAATTTAAATAGACATTAAAAATAACGTTTTCATTTTTTGGAGCATAAGTTTGGTGTAGGTGTGTGTTTTTGTAATAAAGAAATACTGAAATGCGTATTACTTATAAATATAAATTAATGTTTTCTCATTTTTGACGAGATCATTTCCATCAAATTGATGTCCACTTTTATTAAACAAAATCTTCCCATAAACCATTTATTTATCAGCATTGTTCCAACAACATAACTAATTGCAAAGCTTATTATGGTTCTAAAGATACACAGCCCTTTGAAGGTAGACCAGTTAGATAGCTTACTGGAACAAAATGCGATACAGTCCACAGATGGCAGACCCTTAGGGCCGCACCAATGCAGCCACCGTAATGCCTATAATCAAGAACATTCAATAGGAAACTCGATAATCTGATTTGATTTAACTTATTTTATGGACTATCTAATAGTGAAGCATTATCTGGATTTATGGTAGCTGATAAAGTACTAGAATGGGGGGAATAAACGGTTGCTTAGGCTAAAAAGCTTTGGAGGCTTTGAGCCTAGCGGTAGTACTTATTTCAATTTTGTCTGTAAAAATTGGAAGAGACAGTAGCAGAATGGTGGAAAATGATTTTTTCTTTTTGTTTATGCATTGTATACTATATAAAAAAAGAGATAGGTATCACCATGTGATCTGGTGTCAAGTACATAGTGACATTTGACGTAAATGACATTTAAACTACTCGTTAAATGTAGATAAACTATTCAAGACAAAGATATGTGAACTTTTCTTTCAACTGGCAGGCCAGTTTAAAACGTACTTTATTCATTACTATCTATTTACTATATACACGTTATACAGTGAATTGATAATTATACTCGTATATTAACTAACAATGAACGGACAAAAACCGGCACAAATGCTATAATTTTAGCACCGTTTGCCGTATGACACGGACTACAAAGAGGTCTCTATTTGAGTTTGTCTGCTGTGCTGTCTGTTTTCTCTCGCTCTGCCTTAGAGCGCTTGTATACGGCCGTTTTTGTCACCGGACAGCGGACCGCCAATAAACGGATACCTACGTTTTTCGCCGGATGGATGTCCCGTGCGTCTAGACACATTCAGTATAGACCATGTACCACCGCGAATCTGGTGATAATTTTTATCACCAGATACTAGCCTTGTACAAGCGCTCCTACGCTTTGTCCCCTCTCTACTTTCTGCTTCCTCCCGCTCTACTTTGCGTTCTGTCTCGTTTCATTTTCCAATTCGTTCTACTCTGCCTTACACCTTGTGACTTTAGCTTCTACCTTCACTTCTTCTACTTCTTCTTCCACCCGCTCTGATTTACACTCTACCTTCTAATTAGTCTCGCTCTGCTTTACGCTTTGTCCCGTTCTACCTTACGCTTCGTTCCGCTCTGCATTGCTCTACTTTTCCGCTATTCCGTTGCAGTCCGTAGTGAGCTTGAAAGTTATTGCACGCAATGTGGGTCAAGCAGTAGTGCAACTCACTAACTTCTAACCCAATACTAACTTACAGGTGCGTGCTAATTAATATTATATTTTAGGCACGTTTACTTTGAGGCACAAAATAATTTGAAAAGTAATACACGACTTTGTGGTGAGTATCTCAATTGCAAAATTGAAAATTAGGTACCTATATGGCTATTAACTGAGGCAAATAATTATGGGGTTTAAAATAATAGTTTGAAAGCTTTTAAAGCTTAAAAAAGCTTTTGTTAAGATTTTTTGAAAAAATTAGTTTACTATTTTCATAACGATCTGTTTGATTCGAAAATTCGAAGAGCTTTTTCACTATTGGTAAGGTGCAATATTGTATTACGGCGCAAAAGCATGAACTAAATGAGAGGCTGGTAGCTAGTCTCAAATAAACACAGATTATTTTACTCTCATAGGAATAAGAAATTCAGTAGTGCGCCAAAACGTGCTCGTTTTATTTTACAACCTGACAACTTATCCCGCCAGTAAACCGAAGTTAAACTTCTTGCAAGTTGAATTTGCACTGTGACCATAAAGTTGCAGGAGTTTTTTACTGCTCCTTGTTTTAAGTTGTGTTACTGTTTATACGATGCTACTGATGTGGGATTAAGCTGGGATGTTGAACGCACGAGTATCATCTTTTCATGAATTTATGTTGCGAGAGTTTCTGCAAGAGAACTAATATGAATTTTAGGACTTGGTTCAAGTTAAATTGAATGTTCACGTACTTGTAATGGTTTTGCTTTACTTATTCCGGTGGTTTCGAGTTACAATTTAATTCTGAGCTAAAAATAGAATTAAAGTTTATTTAGATAAGCCAAAATTACCGCGTGAGTATCATTTTATGAATGTTGATACTTTATGATTTATTGTGCTTTGTAATTTACTTTTATTGTTAACCAAATTTTACATTGATGTAACGTAAGTAATATTATTTATCATTAGAGTAATTGGTTACTGTTACCGTGCTAATTTGATACAAATAAATAAATAATAAACAAATTATATAAAATTAAAAGGCGCTTCCAACAATTTAGTAGTTGGTAAAAATGATAAAACACTTTCAATAGTTCGACGTTTTCGCAGACATCGTTCTAGCTTAATTTGGACAAAGCATCTGGGCCGGAATCCCAGAACGATGCAGGTTCAAATCCTGCGAAAGCGTCAATTTTTGAAATGTTTATCACAAAAAGAAAGTTTCTATACACCTAGTGTGTGAAGCACGATAAAAATCATTTCATTGATATTTAATTTCTTATTAAATATATGTAAGTAAATTAATATAGCTCATATACGAGCACGCGGCCAGCCTTGGTGTCAGAGTCTTTAAATCTCTCGAAGGAATGTACTTTGGACATTTATTATTATTAATCATAAAACATATTATATAAAACTAAACATACAAAGACTTTTAGTGAAAACATGAGCAGTGATGACGTAGCAAGACTATTTTCAAACAAAAATAACAACTGATACATTACAAACATCTAGGGTATAAAACTACTTTTGGCTAATAAATCAGTATAATATGAGGACAATTTTACTTTTCAAATATTAACAACAAAGTAAATAGATCTATAAATATCCCCAAGTACAGTAATAAGAACGAAACTTCATAAACCTGCTTTCCTTGGAAAATATGTGCTTTACTGTGTATTTTCATAGCTAATGTGAATAGACGACGTGTGTATAACTCATAGTGGAAGCTGAGATTATGATTCTACGCCACCCCTCAAACCAAATGACTTATCAGCCTCTGCCAGATTTTGAGAATGTTATTCTATCGGTACGCGTTTAAGATTCAAAATTATTTGCATATATTTTGAAGTTAGAACGAAAATATGAGGCCAGTTAAGTTGGTACACTGCGACACATTTTTCTCATTTCAGTTGCATATTTTATGGAGCACGAACGCGTAATGAAAGGAATCTCCTCGCGAACAAACAAATTACAGTTTCTGTCATTGTGAAATTGTGGTTCTTCTATTGGAGAAGGTTTGAATGGAGCATTTATTATTTTCATTGCTATTATATCAAACTTACGTATCCAGAAGTTCCATAATAAAAACTGCAGCAAGCCACTGAAAGCAAACTGCTGAGAACTGAACGGAACTTTAACTGATATGTTTTGTTTCTTACTTTACACGATATTTTAACTTAATTACCGACATGGAACTAGTAAATACGACACAAAACATGAAAATAATTAATAGCCAAACTGTAGCAGGCTTAAGTTTAATTAATCGCAATCGGAGCAATGCTGTCAGCATTTTGGTCTCTTTTGCATCGGGTACGATCGGAAATTACTTATGTGTTTATTTTTATGAGTTTAGTTTGACTTTGTTTTTTATTGTTTGACTTGTTCTGTAAATTACATATTTTATGTATTGTTTAAAAATTAATATCATCAATGTTTTACACCTAACAGATAATAGTTGCTATACTCTAATATCTCGAAAATAACAAACTTTCCATATTTGCAGCTCTTTTACCAAAAATGACACGAAAAAGACTTGGCAAATTGATATATTGATGAAGAGCTGATAGCAGCCAACAATCAAATGTTGATATCATTATTCGTTATCTTATATGGGAACACGACAAAGCTTTACGATCAGACGTCATGCAATTCAAATTCAATAACAATGTTATTTCCGTTACCGAGTTACGTTTACTATGGTAATACTATCATAGATACGTGTAGAATTTTAATAGAAATGAATAATATGAAAATAACACAAAAGCGTAAAACAGAAATTAAAACGATAAGTTTAGTGCTTAGGTATGCTAGAGCCACTTATTGTTAATTAGAATTGATCTGATCAAAATGAAGCTGACCTAAATTTAACAAACTTGGAATATAATGATCCAACTTAAAACCACTTAATTGAAACATTAACATTCTCAACAACAAAGCAAAATTAAAAGCGGAGATAAAATCTGAAAGCGTTCGAGAAGTTCTCAAATCAACTTTTACAAGTCAAGTGCTTTCCAAAGTAGAATCAAAAGACGAGGTCGTTAGTATCGACTGAGCGAAGAATTTGCTAATGGCTATTGCCAAGACAAAGGACAAGGTACAAGGGTACGAGCTGATAGCGAAGGGACGGTATATGTACGTGTAGGGCGTATATCGCGCGTGGGACGCCGGTACAGCTCCGGCCTTATCTCCACAATAATCACTTTGAACAACCGAGTGGCCCGCGATTACAATCTCAAATCCCCCGTAAATTTTCTATTCCAAAGGCCCATTATAATGAAATAACCTTCGGGTCTGGGGAAAAAATATACACGAATAATTTCATCATCGCACTCCCCTTGTTGATTGCAAAATTTCAATCAAGCTCGTAAATGGTATACAGTTTCGGATCGACACTCGAAACGATTTTTTTGGGGTTGCAATCGTCAATATGTGTCACACGCGAATTGCACCACTATTCAATAACATTCGAGAGAATATTTTCGGTTGCGAATATGGAGGGACTACACTGCATACGTATTTTGGCGACGAATGCATACTGCATGACGCAGATTTATTTGTACCATTCAGATGGCAATTGTAGCTTGGATTTATTAACATAGACTTCGAAATAATTATACAGGGATAAAAGGGATTAGACCAAAAAGACTGCAGCCATCTGGCGGAGTATGAGTTAGTGATTCATTGAAAGATACTGCACTAAGTGGTTGTAGACGCTTCAAAGTGGTTGTAGACGTTTCATGTGAATGAACTTTGTAACAAGCCGTTTCCAAGTCTAATAAAGGCAAGGATTTTCAAATTAATCTACCCTCAAAAAACTGCAATGTCTTTCCTCCCGCTGAGAATACAAGGGCTCAGAAAATAATAACGGAAACTTTAATTTGAGTTGAAATAGTGCACCCCTCTGTTGCCGTATTAAAATTATTATCTCGGCAAGGGGTCAAAGAACACATTACTACACTTTAACACAAACCTTTCGGCACGTTACTTTGCAACGTTACGTAGTGATTAAAATTTCGGTTTCAATTGTTACTGTTGTATTAGTTGTTACAGTAATTTCTACCTTGAATCTTCGTTTTAACATCTATTTTAGGTATAGCTTTTTCTTGAACGTCTTCCACTTGATTCTCGGCAATATGAGTTAGTTATAAATGTCTTTAAACGTCAATATTCTGAGTTGTATTTCCATCGACGTTGCCGTGTCGTTTAAGTCATTTAGTGGTATTGAGAATAGGAGCACGTGCTTACGCGTGCCGTTTACTCCCCGCTGGTACGCACTCCTTGTTACTCGGGAACTCCACGGTCCTGTAATTACACACAAATTAGACAAGATTTATGGAGGGGTGGAACACCTTGGCAACTATAGTAGGTACTAATAACGGTTGGCCAGGTTCGATATTGCGATTAATTCGCGGGAACGACTCCCTCTCAGTGTCGAGAGGAATAAATTATTCGGGCGTTGACGCATCCAAACTTTCTTCCCGAGTTTGAAACAAAAGCTTAAATCGCGCAGATTTGTTCAATAACACCGTCAATTATCGCGCGAAGGACTTATCAACATTGACGAAAAGTTTTGGCAAATCTCAATTTGCAGTAAAGCTATATTCGGGAAGTGTCAATGAATAAATCGAGAAGCTGTGTGGTAAAAAGTCCGTAATTAGCGTGCCGTAAGTTTATGAGGCCGATGTCGCATAAAATACGACGGCGGTTCGCATCGACGATATTATGGCATCGTAAACATAAACACGTGACGTAGCGGTTACCCTTTGACATGAGGAAAATATTTGACAGCTTCATTTAACAAAAGGTGGACATTTAGCAAACAATAATGGTTCGCTTTAGTGCGGTCTCTCATATTTTTATGGCGTGTTTATTGGCCATTGTAGGAAGTCTCGGTCGGCGCCGGCCCGCTATATGGGACACTAAAAATGATTCATCTTCACAGGTACGAATTATCGGACATTCTTCGAGTCTTTTCGGCTTAATGAGCAAGAAGAATGTCCCTTTCTTCGGCCTTTTAGCGGTAACGCGGACGATCTTATCGCGTTTATCATTTTTACGAAACGATGGAAGATAAAGCCGCGGACTGTGTACTGCCTACTTTGAAGCTTTTACTAAATCAAGATTTTTTGATACAACATTCTTCGTGTAACATTTTTAGTCTATTAAAGGAAGTTAAGATATTAGGGTTGGTTTCCTATTATTTGGTGGTTTATTATCAAAATTGAAAATCATATAATGCTGGCAAATTAACTGTTTCATCAAATCTATTTGGGCATGTATAAAATAAGCGTATCATTCCAAAAACATATTTCTCAATTAAAATCTTAAATAGATAGGTTGCCCGCAATATTTTGATTTTTATACATTGATTTACAACACAATTCTTTTCACACCAAAGCGCTATTCATTTCGCACAAAACAAAAACTGCTATCAATTTAAAATGTAAATCCTCAATCAGCGAGTTCCATTTGCAAACATTTCGAAACTGAAGCGCGTATGGTCTAAGAGCCGCTGAAGATCGACTTTCACCGATGTGATAACCAAATCAGACATATTTTTTATCAATTATTATTTATTTACAAACCCGTTTATGATAGCTTGCCTATCGAAAAGTGATCATTGCTATTTTTGTGAACGAAAAATATACCAGTATCGGATTTTTGTAGACAAGCCTATACGATTAAATTGTATAGTAAATTAGCTTTCTTATGACTTCAATTTTGACTGCTTATCAGATGATGTCGTACTTATATTCACATATTTGTCCATACTTCCTTGCCAGGCAACATGAACAGAAATAAATAAGCAAACCTACCAAGGCATATTCTCTACATTGAGAACTATCAGTTTAGGTGAAAAAAACTGTCGACAAAAAGTAATCGAAATTAAATATAGTTATGTCAAATATAGCACACATTTCAACAGGCAAGCTATCATAGACGTGTTTGTATGTAAATATTTTTTCATAAAAAGTATGTATATCTCATCTGGTTATCAGGAGGGTGAAGGTTGTTCTTCAACGTCTCTCCCCCTAGTACTGTTACCTGTCTCTGGCCCATGCTAGGAGGAAATAAAAACTTATCAGAACTTTGTTCTCGGTTATCTCGAGCCAAGTAAACACTTTTTATTTTACGACCTCCCGGAGGTTTTACGGCGGTCGTCTCTTCTGCACTTTTGAGCTATTCTTGAATTGCAAGTGCTAAGTTTCATTCGTGAATTTTAGATAAAAATGTGTTGTTAAGTGTTTGCTAGTTTGCCTCTAGTTTGGAAGTCTGGTCTGGAAAGTATGATGATGTTAGTTTTAGTGCCACGTTTTTAAAAGTTTACAAGCTTGCAAGAAGTTTTTAAGTACATAGGTATTCTGTTTAACAGTTGAGTTACACATTTTCTTTACATTTTACTTGATAATAATATGGTACAAAGTAAAAAAGTTGATTTAGAGGGTTTTTACAATTTACAATAATATTAACTGATAAAATGTGAAGAAATGTGTAAATTAATTGCTAAACAGAGTACTTGAATCCTAGCACTAGGCATTTAAAAGTACACAATGCTCTTAACCAAATTAGCTCTTTTAAGACATACGTAGGCTTAAAATTTTGTACAACCACAAAGCCCGTTAGGTTTCTTGTCTTATTTTTTAATATCCCTTTTTAGGAATATGGTTATTTTAACTGTATCTTTTCCTTATTATAAATCTTTGCCTAACCAATAAACTTCATGATAGATACGTTCAATTACTTTACCTATCGAAAGCATTATCAATCGATTGGAAACCTACCCTATCGCATGCGTTTTTCCCATTCCACTACCCCTGTCTTTTCGTAAGCACGCCTATGATACCTTTTATACTATCTATAATACCGTCTTATCATTTTTATATGCTTTTACCCTGTAAGGAGAGAACATCACAATGTAAAGTCCTTGCCTTGTTAAGAAATAAATCGTACTGCCCTTATCAATAGTGATAAGTTAGATTTATAGCAACGTGAAGTTGCGTTGTTTACAGATAAGCATAGATTGATGTGTCTTGTCACTCTAGTTTATTAGTTCTATGTTGATGCGAATGTTTTCCGGTAGGTTTGATTATGTTTCTATTATTAATTAATTTTACTGAATCATGAATGAAATTTGATAAAATAAGCTTATAATAATTAATTTAACTAATTTAGCATGAAAAATGAAAGTTTCTTAAACACAGTTTCTTATTAGGGTGGATAAATAATAATAATCAAATGTTTTCTTGTTAGGGCACATAGCACGGAGGACTGATTACCGATGTGTTCGAAAAGTTCTCGAGTGAAGACAACACGCAGCGTAGGATATTCACCCACAAGTTGGACGGATGACCTAAGGATAAGGACCGCAGGATTGCACTGGGTGCAAACCGCTAAGCAACTGGTCTTATTGGAGATCCCTAGGGGAGGCCTATGTTCAGCAGTGGACGTCTACCCCTATCGTCTATCGTCGTAACGTCGACGCTGATGAATGGTTGATTTTATTCTAATATGATAATTATGTGGTCTCCACTAGGCAGATAAGAATCCATGTAACCCTCCACCACATATGATAGAAAGCGATGTTGTCACCGAAGATTAATTTACTTGTTCAAAGATCCTGAATCCTATGTACTGTCTCATTAAACCAAAATAATCCAAATCACTACAACATATTGCCTTATCCTTATAATATAAATTAAATTAATTGCCTTCAAATACCCCAGCGTCTAATACCAAAGCTAAAGGGATGAGCTAATTATTAATTGACGAAAACGGCGGCGTGTCGAATCAATTCATTAGGAAAGCCAGTGGCTTAGCACTATCTACCATCGAGCCGAGACGTCTAGGTGTTCATTTAAGTCAAGATTGAACTGTAGATTAAGCAGCAGTGGTATTTGTGGTGAGAGCTTAGCGGACAACTAGAGACAACAAATATTCAAGGTGTTGTCTAATTTATACTGGACAAAATTGCTCCAAAGCTAAAAACTGTTGTTTACTTAAGCTATTGATTCTGCTCCTGTAAATCTTCTGTTGTTTTGCTATTATTATGAAATAGAAAAGCTATTTCATATAGATTCATGAGATAACTACAAACATATGAAACTGCCGTAAGTTGGTTTTCTTATGCAAGTCGCTTTCAATCGATCTTGTTCGAGATCTGTAGGGGAGGTTTTTGTCTAGCAGAGGACGTTCTATGGCTGATACGATGAGATGTTGTAGATAATAATGCGACGGTACTCGGTCGTCGCCAAGTTCGGTTGGCGTCAGTTAATTGTGATCAGTAAATTTTGAATTTTGACATTTCTCGTATAGATTTTAGGAAACGGTTTGCAACCAGTTTGCAATCGGGCCCCTGGGGCGTGATTCTCTATCGACAGAACGTAACGTAACGCGGTAAGTAATTTTTTTATTTCCTTGAATTTTATTTGGAGAACTGTTTGTTAAATGTAAAATAACATTAAAATAAATTATAAACCGAGTTTAAGTTATGCTATTTGAATAATAAGTAATTTTAATACTAATTTCTTAAAATCAAAGAGCATGTTAGAGTGCGTTAGGTGCTTGTATTCATACAAAATCACCCACATGATTGTACTTGCTTTCATAGTCATGACGTTTTACGTTGTTTGAATTTATAAAACGTGATTTTCTTATCACATAAGCACAGAAACATCACTTCAAAATTCATTCTCTCTGGTAGTGTTTTGGATTATTACAATTTATAATTCAAATAACTATGTAAGACTAAATAGTTTTTTTTTTTTTAATATGAATAGGTTTGCGTTTGACTACATACTGCCTATGTTGAGCAGATATGCGGTCTAGGGTGTAGCACGCTTACGTAGAAGAAATCTATCTACTCGGGATTTGAAGACATCCGCGTTGTACTTTAGCGAAATAACAGACCCAGGCAAAGCATTCCATATTCTGGCTGTTCGTATGAGGCATGAAGATTCAAAATTTCTATGAAAAAAAGAAAGTGGGGCACAATTGTGTAAAAGATGATATGCGAGAGAAAGGAGTTTATGATGAGCTGACGTACTATAGAGTGAAGGGACAAAAGGAAACATGCTATGCCAATCCCACCTAGTGGGATAAGGGCAAGAGACTGGTGACAATTTCCAGCTTCTACCTACAGTTGCATGTCTTGCCGTTGCTGTTTCTTCATTCCTTACACCAGATCCAGTGTCGAGGGGCATTATACATCCTTATCGGCACTCGTTAGTCGCCCCTAATAAAAGCACCCCTCTAATCTCAAGGGCTGTTGCAGCTCTCTTAAATTTAATAAGGGCGAATTTAAAAACAGTCACAATAAGCCCCGTGTCCCGTTGTTTGATTGCGATCGACATTCTCAATAAACCGGTGACATAGATTTTTTGAATAATGAAGTGCCTACTTGATGTAACAATATGTACACAAGGCTTACCCTTTCTGAATTTAAAATCAGATTTTTATCAACTCTTTTTTCCATATTTGTAAATAAAATGTACATTTTGTAGGTAGAGTCAATCAAGATACTAGAAGGCATATACCTATAGAAACACGATTGTCCAAAATAAGTTGCGATTCTTATAAAATAATTTTGTGATTCATTTATTAACTCTATTACCAATCAACTCTATTAAATCCTACAAATTAAACCACAAAGTTAAAAACTGAAACGCGCTTAATATAATATTTTATTTTACCTTGCTTATTATGTACTTAAGTAAGGTATACTGTATTAAAATCTTCAACTAAAGTCACTTGTCGTATATATACATATATCATGTTTTAAACTTGAAATGTTTAAAACATTGGTCGCTTAAACTGTTTACTAAACTCAAATTAAACTCGCGTAAACTCAAATTAATTTTAGTTACGTTACAAACTTTTATCCATACAAGGTATGTAAGTAATTTACATAGTTGATTGAATCAGGCGTTACTTTGCGGAAATTCATCTTCAAATCTATGTTTTAAAAAAAATTACTAATATTACAATAATTATACATTTAAAAACTTTATTTTACAAAATAGATAAAATAATAATAAATATCACTTATTTTCACTACACTCTATATTATATATATTTTTAAAAATAGTACAATAATAATCCGTTAACAACTAATAAATATTATAAAAATCTTTTAAAAATAACATGACAAAATATTGAAAACACTTCACTAATAAATAACACCCTTATTCTCACTGCACTACACTCTGTTCGACACGTGTTTCGCCTCTCAACGAGGCATCTTCAGGACGTTTTGACTCTTCGAGATCGCTCGCAAGAATTCTTCTAATTATTAAGAAGAATTATTCTTGCGAGAATTATTCTTTTTTTTTTCTTTTTTTTTTTTTTTTTTCCATAAATGTCCTTAATGCACTTAATGCCCTTAAACTTATTTGCCTACAACAAGATAGCGGAAATACACTAAATATTAATTCAAAACATAGATTTTAAGTAATTTACTACTTCATTAAAGTTGAAAATAGCAAACATAGATTATAATACAGTAACAAACTCAGCTGTAAAGTAATACGTCTTAGTACGACGCGACCCATAAACTAACTTGTGCAAACATAATGAATAATCAATACATTTGGAGCCCCTCTGTGCTTTAATGTAAAATTTTGCATGACCCCTTCAAGGAATGATAGTATATACACGCAGAGTATATATAGTTCGTGCGTCGCTGTCATTGAGCAAGGTACTAAATAGGAGTCAATTTATTTGAAAAAATTCATAGCGTTCTAAAATTATTTTTTACTTTGGATTGGAACTTCTTAGGAAATTACAGAGGAAATGGTGAAATGTGTACTTTGAATACTATAATTGATTAAAAATACGAATGGCCACATAGTGACCTAAAAAGAATATAATAAGGAAACAAAATAGCTCTTCCAAACATTTTCTTGATGAACTTTTTGTACCTACTCGTATTAACTAACTTTAGCTTCAGATTGGTTGTATCGTTTGATATTAAGTTGATAAGATTTGTCTTTTGTCTCATTATAATGCTTGAAATATACCCAAAATAGAATAAAATTGCCTTAGCTTTGGCTAATACCTAATAAGTATTTTTTTAAATCAGGATTGGTTGTTTCTGAAAAATGATAATTTGATGATTACAATAGATTAACTATCCTGGGCCATACTCGTATATGTCGTTAAATACCCACATTTAATCTATACCGTAAATGATTTTTCAAAATAATTACTGCAGAACTATATCATATATCAAATGATTCGGCACTAATGTTACTCAAATGTAAAGCGATATTAACACCCTCCTAATGAATAACTGAGAGTCATTTGCTATTATCAAATTATACCTAACATAGGGCTTAGTCTGCTGTATCATCATCGTATCGATTTTTGATAATGTACGGGGTTAGTATAATTTCGTCTGCATAATTTGATTATGAACTACACTCATGTACACTCAAAATATTGGTTATTGTATGATTAGTAAAATTTTGAACGTTGGTATAATGTGTACGAAAACTGGAAAGATGGGAGAGAGGCCTGTTTCCAGGCACATGATGACACATCATGCCCACAACTACAAGTATATTGTACTCAATACTTAATCATTTCATCATCATCATCCGCAACCTTCTCTATCCCATTGCTGTGTATAGGCCTCTCTCTTACGATGCCATTTGTAAATCATTTATTACAACATATCTGATTGCCTCGGTGGCTCAGTGGTTAGTGACCCTAACTTCTGGATCAAAGAGGCGTGGGTTCGATCCCCACCAGGACAAATATTTATGTGATGAACATAAATGTTTGCTCTGTGCCTGGGTGTTATTTAGTTACTATCTATATAAGTATGTATTTAAAAATAAATGTATGTAGTATATCAGTCTCTGGCAGCCATATCACTAGCTTTGCTTAGTTTGGGGTCAGAGGCCGTGTGTAAGATGTCCCAAAATATTTATTTATTATTATATTTGTATTGCATGGTCTCTGTTTTCTAAAGTGTTACTGTACCAGCCTTTTTAATAGTCCACTGCAGGACGTAGGCCTACCCACGAAGGGTGTTTGGGCCATATCCACCACGCTTGCCTAGTGCGGGTTGGTGGATTCACATACGCTATCGAATTTCTTCTAAGGACGTATGCAGGTTGCCTCACGACGTTTTCCTTCACCGAAAAGCCAGTGGTGTGAAATATTTTAATTTATTACAATATATGTATTTGTATTATATACAGCTGGTCATGGCCCCCTTGTAAATTTTCGGTAAATCTGATTGAAACTAAGTAGGCAGCATCTATAGTAATTGTGCTAATAGATTAAATCAATAAATCAGATCAGATCATATGTATACTATTTTGCTAGAGATTTTAACCTGTGGTTGTCGGTAGATGGTGAGACAGTAGGTTTAAGTATTTTTTTCCCTTTACAGTAAGAGATCAAATTGAAGTACAGAGAGTGAACAAAAACATTGATTCCGTCAGCATCTTTAATCAATCTCAGAATGGCAATAACCCAAAACGCCTCAGCCAAGATGCCTGTAGGTTTACCTGGGCGGGTAAACAACCTAAAACTTCTGTATTGACTTGGGCAGAAAGGGGTGCCTGTTGGAGGGTACGTCGCCAAACTTTCTCTCTCCTGACCTTGGTTTTAATATTGAATTATCATATTGACTTTAGTGTGGGCAGTGGTTTATTTAGACTCTTATATTAAACTCTCGATAAATAACTTAGAAGCTTAATCTAATCTCTGTGTTTCATAGAAATTAGTAGATTTTATTATGTAGTAATAGATCCTTTATTAAAAGATTTTTACTTGCCTTCCTGTGCTCATAATAATAATTGTAAGAATGTTGTGGAATCTGTATTATTACTTAACCAATGAGACTTTACTTTTAATTTTGTAGAATTAATCATATTCAGAGTTAATTTCATGCATGTCTAATTTATTAATATTATAATAAATCAAACTAATAAGTCCATTATGATATGTATTTGGTCACCATAAACTATTTTACATTAGTTTCTTAAATAATTATCACAACTTGGATTGACCTCGAGGCGAAAGCCAATTCACTTTCGCCTCGAGGTGCAAATCGAGAATGCTCTCACATAAAGATTAATATTTTTACATCTCTTTAGTTTTTTTTCTCGTTTCCTGATTGGCTGTTTTAAAACTACGCCGGAAGCAGTTCTCATTGGTTAAAATGCAGCTGGTTGTAAAATCGGCCAATCATAAACCAGAGAAATGTTATCCTTACAATTACTAGAAAATATCATCCGACATATATATTTAAAAACCAGATTAAAATTTTATGCAACGATTAAAAATCATGACAATATTATGGTGAACCTATTCCGACCTACTGCTGGGCAAAAGCCTCTCCATTCTTCTTCCACCCTACAACCTACATCCATGTAGGCTAGGCCTCAATTTTCAGAATGACCCACAAGGTCTGTTGTGGAAACGATATTTTCACGTTTAATCATCCTGGTTGACTAACGGACAAAACATAATCAGGAGCAACATTATTTTTTTAACATTTTCCACAATACCTTTGACATTTTCAGCATCATTGTGTTAACGTAGTAAGTGTATCAGCGAGTTAGTTGCAAAGATCGCCCTTTGTGTGAGTTAAGTGTTGGCTTAGAGCGGGGTCAACTGCAACTTGGCTACAAGGCAACTTGTGGAACTTTGCAGGAAATCGCCCATTTTGTACGGTTCATCTTGAGCTTCCACTTTACGATGCATTGATTGAAATTTGAAACGCTAGTTGAATACATTAAAGTTTGAAAGTTTCTTCGATCATAAGGTATATATTTAATTGAAAAATAATTTCAGTAAGTACTTATATTTTAGAATTAGATAACTAAAATTATATTCACAATTACTTTAAACGGTCAATGTCTGTCTCAAATCATCTTCGGTAGTGCGAAGAAACTTTCTTGACGGATTTTTAATGAATGAAATTAAAGTAACTATGTTTTCTATATCCTGTCACGTTAATTATTTCAGTAAAAAATTAGTAGTTCTTCGAACAGTAGACCTCGTGAATTTTTGTATCTAGGTGTAATATTGTAGGTAATCTGTTCTCAACAATTCACATCTTCCACATAAAAAAACTCTCAACTGAGGAAGTCGAAATTATCAAATAGTTAAGGAGCTAGTTAGCTACTTCATTGGGCCAGTAAAATTCAACATCGTCATCAACATCCTTTGTTGACCCACTGCGGAAAATATACATAACATATAATATCTTTATTTATCTGTTGACCTACTTCGGGACATACCAACAACGCATATCTTTGTTTGTTTCGTAAATAAAATTCATCTTCAGTAAAATAAATTCTGCAACCGTCTCCTAATCAAACATCAAATAATACTATGACATTTGGAGTTCAAAATCCACAAACACCAGAAGATAATTCAATCTTAAACTAAACAAACACTGACGAATCTATCTGTCTATCCAAATACGAGTTTCCATGAATTCTATCTCTTGGTTCCATTTGTGCGTTATCAGAAGCGCTTATATCTAGGGGTTATAATGTTATCGCTGCGCAAACGTTACGCCCCGCGCCGTGAGGGCGCGCAAATGTCGGAGTGACTTTATCTCGACTAGGGATGTTTGTTACCGCTTATATCGATATTGTTAAGAACTTTTTAACTTATTGTTAAAGTTGGGGAACTCCTGTCACTCTATTTTGGCAATGCGTTGGATTGTTCTACTACTGAACAGCAAGGGACTTCTTGTCTTTAGGAAAAGGATTGAGCTTTGTACCTACATATTATTTTAGAAACACATCATTAAGTAAGCCAAATTTGTGTATCTTATTTGCTTTTATCTTTTGGAACTAGTGCGGGTTAATTTTGGAGAATTCACGTATATATCGAGAGGTTATAATTAGGCTGCTCAAACGTTACGCCGTAAGGGCGCGTATAATTTTGTCGGACTGACTCTATTTCGACTATAATCCTACCGCTTAACTCAGTCCTAGCTTGCGCGGGTACAGAGGCGCGGAGGTAGAGGACTGAGACAGGTGCGGGCTGCCCCTTTGTCGTCTACCCCCGCGCCCCTGTACGGCGCAGGCAAGGACCGAGTTAAGCAGCCGGACAGTAGGGATGTGTGTTACTGATATATCGATTATATCGATATTGTTGAGAACTTTTTAACTTATTGTTAAAGTTCGGGAATTCCTGTCATTCTATTTTGGCGGTGCTTTGGATTGTTCCGCGAGTCAGCGCGGGTTTCTTATAAAATGTATAGGATGAATTATTTCAGAAACCCACAATTAGTTCTTAAGCATTTGCCTAATGTGAATTGGCATATTAAACATATCTTCAATGATATTAGGAAACCTAAGTATCAGCACATCGCACCATGTTTGCTTATGCCTTTTCAAGCCTTATGCCTTTAGATGATTAGTGTCGAAAAATGAGACTATTTGATGAATTATCATAAACATCAAGCAAACTAGTAAGTAAGTTCGTTCAGGCCGGGTAGCTAGCCCTGATGCCAGAGTTTTAAGCCGCCTGAAGTCCTATGACATTACTAAATGGTTAAAACAGTCAGTGGCTCGGGTGACACCAAACTAGTGTAAGATGCACGCCGCAATACCCCGCATAACTAGCTCCTTAACTTTTTGTGCTACACTGTGGTTTCTTTCACGTTATATTTACTTAACGTGGTACTCAATCAATTCAAAGCAGAAATATATTCTGAATTTAATGTTACAAACAACAACCTTGTATAAACACGATACAAATCTATGACATTTGCCACAAACCAGGAAAGATTTGTACTGAACAAAGCATGAATATTGCATTTAGCGAGATCCCTATCGTCAATACTATCAACACTACCATCCACTTCGATTCCCTCGCGCTCAAAACCCAATATAGTTCTGTTATTCTTGTACTGAATCACGATATTTAAACAATAGACCATTCCCCACACGCCTCTCTATTGTTTCTGTCTCAAAAACATGAATAACCGAGTTTGTGATAAAGAAACAATAATAAACAATGTTTGAGTCCTATGCTGTCTGCAGGACCGTTCGCCGATACGTGGCAGGAATATTATAAAGATCAAATACGACGATCTTGGATACTTTTGGTTTTGGGACAGGTTTTATTATTCTAGACCACTTCTATTTTCAACAAGGCTTTGGTGAATCGAATTTTTACTTTTGTACCAAAATAAATTGTTAAATTGAAAAGCATATTTATAATGTTTTCTTCTTCTTCTTTTCAGGTAAAACAACACTCTTGTCATCTATACCGGTTGGCTAATTGTAAAGCTCACCATCCCAACGAGTGAGTACTTTATTTTAAGACATCTAATTATGCACTAGGTGCACTGACCCACATTGATCAAGTCAATGTTATTTTGTACAAAGATTCTAAGTCTCAGTACACAATCAACAAATCAGAAATAATTATTTGTTTTGAATAAATAAAAAACAGAAAACAAAAATAGAAATACCAGAAAATTGCTCAGAAATAGCATTTAACTTACAGTATCGTCAGATAGAACTTAATGCCATAATATATTTCAATATACGGTAAGCATTTTAAACAGAGCTCAAGAGAGCTCAAAGGTTTGCATTACATCTTTTCATCACCATCACCATAACCGTACCTAAGACTGCGTGGCTTTAATTTGAGAACAGCCCCAGCTTCATCATAACACAAAACGAATACCTAGTTAGTTTTGATTGTTTTTCACTTTAATATTATATTTTCTCTTCTACTTATAGGCCGATCCAAGCTTTATGGCGCCTGCAAACACAAAGCAAATTACTCAGATTTGTTATTTCGACTCCGCGAAAAGTGGGGATGTGCACAACAGGTAGCTAGACACAGACGCAACGTCTTATTTAGATTTACAAAAAAATCGGTTGGATGCGGCCTGCATCCAGCGCGTTCCTGCGATCTTTATTATATCATCCATCCACTTAGTCGGTTTGTTCCGTGGTCTCTATCCGAGAACTTTTTCGGCCCCATCGACCATCCATTCTTCGAAATATGTGCCCTGCCTATTGCCACTTTAATTAGTTAATCCGCTACTGAACTATGGTTCGTTTGTTGAGCATCACATTTTCTATTCGATCTCGAAGAGAGACTCCGAACATAGTCCTCTCCATAGTACGTTGAGCTATACTAATCCGCAACTTAAAGTAGGTACCTACCATCCTTCGAGCAAATACCTATAGAGACACAATCGTGCAAAAAAGTGTTCGAGCCATATCCTTGCCCAAGCGACTAGTGGGCAGGCTTTTTAGTTAGTCGTAAGGTGATTGCAAGCCTACTACTGCTACAACGCCGCGCGATGCCAGATAAATTTGAATGCCACAATACGTACCAATACACGCTCGCTGAGAATTCGAGTAACAGAGTTCCAAGAGCTTTCGGCCGACGTATGATCAACTCAATTTAACTTTCCAAGAACATTTTGGCGACAGATTGCTACTGCGGCTTTGATCTGCGGCTAAGTAGGTTTAATCAAAGAAACTCAATCTTTGCATAAAGGGAAATTGTACGGAGAAATAAGTAGGAAGGTACGTAGGTACCTAATATTAAGATTCAAGGTGTACATTTATATGCATTGATTCAATCGCTCAAGGTATTTTTATGTCCATGTATGTATCTTCCATCCTTCCATCAGCCGTAGAACGTCCATTGCTGGACATAGGTGTCCCCTATGGATTTCCACAATCAGCGTCCTAGTATAACCTGACACAAAAATTTCTAAAGGCGGTGAGACATATTATGTTTGTCCTGTTATGTACTTATTTTCTTGACGAGCTTACTATAATTATTTTTTGCAAAAAATCGCAACAATGACTTCCACCGTGTACAGAATTCGAATGTAAATGGGACCACTTTAAAAGTTATTTTGGACTAAAAAGATATTTTTAAATCGGTTCACAAGTGGCGAAAATGTCGATGAACATATACAAAAAAAAACATACAGACGAACATAGTAGAAACCTCCTCCTTTTTAGAAATCGGTGAAATACAAATATATTATTTTAATATCCAGTTCATAAATAGAGCCTATAGAAAATTTCAGGCTTTTTATTCAATGAAAACCCCTCTCGTGAACAATAAATGATCAGGTAGTATCCACAACTAGGATCCATTTTCGCCCCCGCATTTTAAGATGCACAGCGCACCATTAAAAAGCTTAATTTGGTAATCAATTCTCAATCGATAGGCTTCGCAAGGCACAAGAAACTTGGAAACATGCGACATATGTAATGACGTCACTACTACATAAGTAAAATGTAAAAACTATGCATTAATGCTCCAACCACACACAAATGTCGCATGTCGCATAAATATCATTGCTAATTTAAAAACCATCTAATTTCAACCAAAATAAAACGCATTTTGTTTTAATTGTCAAAAAGTTATCTAAAAGATATGAAGCCACATAGAGATGCACATATTTTATACTTTTTATACTTTTTTCACACTTATTATACTTTTTTCTTGGATTTTAAAAATTATAAATAATATCGCTCATCTCTTAGACCACGCACATTCACAGTAACTGGAAGACATCTGGCCTACGTAGTAGACACACGGACAGACAGACAAAAGGAATTCGATTGTCACTGGACACTTAATGCCCCACGCACTGGTTCGATAACCTATGTCGCGGGGAGTAAGGACAATCAGGCTTTTTATCAAACGACCATAAAGTTTTTATTGACTCTCGAGATAAAGGATTCGTGTAAGTCATTAAGCTCGGTTTTCTGATTTTACTGCTGTGGTTGTAATCAAATATCATTATTGTTTTTGTTATAAAGTTGAAATTACATATCAATTTGGTCCTTACATAACAACACAACATGAAACACTAAAAACTTACGTAAAAGTCATCTTGGTGACTGTGAAGTTAGCTATCCTAATTCTGAGTGAAGCTTTGTAGCAGATGCGCGAGGATTGGGTTTCCTGCAGCTTGAAGCTAATTTCACAGCCCTCATGATGTTTGTTTAGGTCTATAACTGTACGTTACTAAGGATGTAGCACACTTACCTAGAAGATACCTATTTACTCGAAATTTAAAGACACCTACATCATTGTACTTTAACGGAAAGACAGACTCAGGCAAATAAAATGGCCCGGTTTATATTTATGGGATAAAGGTAGCCTTCAAAAATTAAAGAGTGCCAGGCTATCTTGATATGGGCATGTCATGAGACGGGAAGAGAGTTATATCACGGAAAGAACCCTAAACATGATGGTAAGCGGCAGGAATGGGAGGGGAAGACCAAAAATGTGTGAAAGTTGCGAGAGAAAGGAGTTGATGATCAGATGACGTATGATAGAGAGAAGTGGCGAAATGAAACGTGCTGTGTTGACCCCACCTAGGTAAGGGCAGGATGATTATGATGATGATGGAATAAAAGTCCATGCCAAAAATCAAGTCAATCCGTTGCTGCGTGAAAGAGAAATAAACAAACAAATACACTTTCGGATTCATAATATTAGGAAGGATAAGAATTGATTTATTCATTAAAATAGCACAATACTGGATTCGAAGACTTTTCAGTTTATTAAGTCGATAATTTGTTTTTTTTATCCGTGACTGAGAAAAAAAATACTCATAGAAGTTATTTCGTCAATAATAATATTAAAATTTGCACTTAAATATGAGAATAAGAGCACTTATAATAATTAAATTAATTGACTATCATCACTGCTAAGGAAAAAAACAATGACTGATAAATATACTATAATCAACTCGTGGGTTCCATATTCCCGATCGTCCCACTCCCCGCGACTTAAAACAAAAAACTATTATCGGATCCTGCCCACGTAAATACATGTTCCATCCTATCTCACCGCATTCTGTTACAGATCTCCACACAAGCATTTTGGTACATCTTCATACTTCATTTTTGTTATCGACTACCAACTTAAACAAACTACACAACTCCAAAATTTCACAATTTTCAACTTTATACTCACTGACATAAAAGTTTGGAGGTTATGCCCTAGGGTGCTCGTTATTTGGACGAAGATGCGTACGGTATTGTCCGTTGTTAATATGTCCATTCGTCATAGTTGACAGTTTGTAATGGATAATGCGATCGCATGTTAACTAGTATTTCGGTCGTGTTCTTACTATTTATAGGTGTCACTTTAGTATTGTTGATGGTAGTAAGAATAACTATGCCCTTGGGACTTGAGTGAACAAGTTTATGAATAGTTTGACCAAATTCGTGATGAAAGATATTCTTTCTCGGGTTTAAAAGGCTTGAGGCGAGACAATGAAAGTTGTATGGTTATGGAGTACTTTTAGTTCGAGATTAATAACTTTTCTTAACAAATGTGAAAATTTATTTTTAAATTTAAATGTTACTAATACGATTTTTTACTGGTAACATCATTTAATAGGAACTTTAATGTTGTGGACATGTTACTCAGTAGTAGGAAACACTAAGCGTGAGGTCGTGGATTCAAATCCCAGTCGTGTACCAATGAGTTCTTTAGAATTTATGTACCTACAGAATTTCACACCACTGGCTTTTCGGTGAAGGAAAACATCGTGAGGCAACCTGTATATGTCCGTAGACGAAATTCGATGGCGTATGTGAATCCAACAACCCGCACTGGGCCAGCGTGGTAGATATGGCCCAATCACCCTTCGTGGGTAGGCCTACGTCCTACAGTGGACAATTAAAAGGCTGATACAGTACAGTACAGGAAACACTACCACTATATAATACTACTTGATAATTAAGGTGTTAGGTAAGCACAGTGTTAGGTTAGGTGACATGAATAATATTTACACATTAAAAACGGTAAAATTTTGTATTTTACCTGTGAAAATCTGTTGGCAAAATTATTTCTAGATATATTTAAAGTCGAACCAAAACAATAACGAGATTATGGTACACGTAATGTCAAAACGTCTCATATTTTTTGATGATTTACGACAAAAATCGTTAAAATTTTAATCACATAAAAGACGAGATGCAATGTTTTCTCAAAACTGCAATAAAAAGGTAGATAAAGTACATCTCCTGAATGAGACATCAGCCATCTTTGTCATCCGATATTTGCATTGAATGGACGAGACAATTTCAATTGCGATTCCGATTGTCATTGCGTTCGTCGTAACGACTACTTCGCCATAATAAACAGTTATTTGGAGAAGTCACCCTTTACATATTGATGATATTGATGTTGGAAAGTTCAGTGATGCACTTATGCGGTATTGTCTTTTGCGATGCGACATTTATACTTAAGTATAAATCAATGACATTATTTTATTGTTAACTGTAATAGCTTTTGCACGCGGCTTCGCCCGTGTGGTGTGCTATTGCGTGGTTTGATAAAAATAGCCTATGTCAATTTCCGTCTTTCAAACTATGTCCATGCCAAAACCAAGTCAATCCGTTGCTGCGTGAAAAGAACAAGCCAAAAAACCAACAAACACACATGAGTAGGTACTTCTAAAACAGCAAGCAACATAAGGAATGTTTAAAATATCTAAATCCATTTAAAGTCAAGCTAAGCTCTACCAAAATTCGGAACGAAAAGTGGACTTGCCATTTTATAGAATTGCACTTTTAATCTTAGCTAAGTAGGTACTTTTACATGTGCTTAGCTGTAAAAACTTTAAGTAGTTACTGCCGTAGGCTAAAAAAAAAACATTTTCATGAAAAATATAGCCAAGACCACAGCTCGCACTTTCAAAAAGTTGTCTGATACATAAGTACATAAGACATAAGATACGTAAGTATATAAGTAGAGCAAAGCTTCTAATTCTGCACGCTTTAACTCTTCAACTTCAACAAATCCTTACTTCACAAACTCTACAGCTTAGTCAATATATGTGTCTTGGTCGTTTGAGTCAGTGAGTGAGTCAGTGAATCAGCCAATAAAACTCCGGTTTTTAGACGTTAATATATCATTAACTGTTGAAGCAAAATAACGAAATTTTGTATTCTATGTTAGCTGTATAACTGTAATAAATAAGCTAAATTTTATATATTTCGGTTCAATCGTTTTCAAGTTAGGAAGGGGTTAAGAGTGGCTCGAAATGGTTCATGTAATCGTGTAATATTACACACGTCGCGTCGTCAATTCCTTTTTCTTTGTCTTGGCTGGACACGCTTCCGCGTGTCTAGATCACAAGTTACCACTTACTATTTTTATTTTATTTGTCAGTAATTTGGCAGTGGTTATAATGTTGTAGCGCAAAACGTAGCGTAAGACTCCATTAAGGGCTGTATATCCGTGGAGATCAAGGTATTTACACTCCATCCTTAATGACTTTAAGGATCTAGCGTCAATTTTCATCAACGAAATACCAATATGCTTTGATAAAATTGAGACAACCGAAAACGTACAGTTGGTAAAAGTATAGCGCTTACAATTATTAGCCATTAATATGTTATGTCTATTTGAAATTATGTTGTTATTTTCAAGACGTGATGTTGGTATATTGTGTATTGTATACAGTATACTATAAACAATACAACCAATATCACGATAATAATGAAGTTAGAAAACAACAACACTTTATGACTAACAACATTATTTTTCGCAAAAAAATGGCAAGACCGGTTTCCATAGTGTACAAAATTCAAATAGTTCGCTCGAATTGATTCAACAGGATTAAATTACATTATCGTTGATTTTTAGGGTTCCGTACCTCAAACGGAAAAAACGGAACCCTTATAGGATCACTTTGTTGTCCGTCTGTGTGTATGTCAAGACTCTTTATCTCGAGAATGCGTAAAGATATCGAGTTGAAATTTAATCTGTATACGTATATCTATGATATCTTGTAGTTGTGTAAAAGAAAAACTTCTCAATTAACGTTTAAAAAAGTAAAAGCCGTTTATGTCGTAAAAAACCGCATATTTCGACACACAAAAATCAAAACCTACAGGGTACTTACGGTTGACATAGAACTATGAAATTTGGCAAGAAGCTTAAAATTACACATTGCTTAAATAATTAAAAACCTGTTTTAGCATGTGCTAATGAAGTTCTTTTATATGATACATTACATGATACGATTTACTATACAGTTTTCAGATTTATTCCCATATGTGTACTCTGAGATTGTCTCAGAGTACACATATGGGAATAAATCTGAAAACTGTACATTTTTATTTAAATCACAAAAAACAGGGCCTCAAAATTCACAAAATATGGGTTCAAAATTCAAAGTGAGTAAATCGTATAATGTAATGTATCGTATAAAAGAACTACATTAGCATATGCTAAAACAGGTTTTTAATTATTTAAGCAATGTGTAATTTTCGATGTATGACGAGAAAAAAAAAAACTTTTTATTACTTCCCAATTTTGTGAAATTTTCTGCTTTTGTACGGAACCCTCGATGTGCGAGCCTGACTCGCACTTGTCCGGTTTTTTTTTTAAACGGCTCAGAAAATAAAACTCTAAAATACAGACCTCTGGAACCACCGAACTAAAATACATACAGACGAACATAGAACCTCCTCTTTTTTGGAAGTCGGTTAAAAATAAAACAAAAACAAAACGAAATCCTGTTTATAGCAATGGAGCAGCACAGTAGGTACGCTCCGCGGCGCAACTCCATAACTCCCAGCTCGAATGACCGCCTCAATTAATTTCAAACTCACTTTAAAACTATGGTTAACTTCGCCCAGTTCTTAGCTGAGATATAAATTGGGTTACCAACTTATTGACGGTAATGTTGAGGTCTTATGGACTCACGTAAAATAACTTTGATCGGGGTAGACCAAGCAGAACAGAGGGTAACGGTGGTAGGGTAACTTTTAATGAAAATATTTCAGCTTTTCATTTGGAAAGGCCAAAATTACAGTTTGGCTTGGAAATTTGTAGTTTAAAATAATAATGTTGTTATTGAGATTGTTAGAGAGTAATGTGGTATCGATGAAATTTTGTTACAGGTCTGTTTTGTATTTAATTTTGGGGCGGTGGATAAGACCCAGCTATATATATTTTATTTTATTTCATTAACACTAGCTGGAACTAGTTCAAGGTCTGTTGTTTTTAAACTTTCGCGATTTGAACACATTATTATATACTACGGGACTAATCGCGCACTAAAATTACGAGATAAATAAAAACCTCCTCATCCCGACGTTTCGGCCAAGTTGCATCGACCGTGGTCACGGGTAGACTGGAATGTGGAACATCTGGTACCGCCAATTCAATGCCAATTCAATTTGAACTTGAAAAATTGTCATTACGACACACAACACTGACGGTATCTAACAATGACCTTCTACCTACACTACGCGATTTGCATTTGTTGACAACAGGATTCCACGACGCCGATTACTTAAATCCATCCTCCCGGTTGAAATTCTTATGTTTTTTGTTTTCCACCGCTTCACGAACTATTCTTGAAAAATAGTGTCGATCCGTGGAGAGGACTTTTGGGTCGTGGAGCTCGATCCAATGACCAGTACCTCCGTCACCACGTGACCACGGTCGATGCAACTCGGCCGAAACGTCGGGATGAGGTTTTTATTTATCTCGTAATTTTAGTGCGCGATTAGTCCCGTTGTATATAATAAATAATAATAAAATAGTTCAAGGTCTATTTGAGAGAAACGGAAACTAAGCTCGCGTGCCGTATAACTTGTTTGCTTGTGATTTTGCGTTGATAATCTACCGTACTGCATTACAAAAACTTACTACTATTTCTCTACTGGGAAAAGTTCGTATAGCCCAGGCAGTTAGCCCTGTTCTCAGGCGCTTGAGAACCGTGAACTTGGCCATACAATAAAAATAAGATGTCATATACCTTTCTAGAAATTTTCTATGCAATGTGACTGCTATTTTTTTTCAAGTAGACATCCAAAAACTTTTCATTTGAAATTTAAGGGGTAAAAAGGGTTTTCTCCCGGATTGTAAATTTTATCAAAAATGTACCTAAAATTATCTCGATGTTCAACAGAAAACGCGAAAACAGTGATCGGTTCACTATCATCTTAAGCCTCTGATTTGTTTAGACTGCTGTCGTAGATTTATCTCGCTCGTTAATCTATGACTCTTGCTTAGTAAACTGAATGTTGTAGTATCTTTCACTTCTTTACTATTCATTATTCGCATAAAGACGGAAATCAAAATACGCATCGAATATATATTCGATTTATGCCTAAACACATAAATTCGAGACCAAATTGTCGACGTTTTACAAACAACTTCATTCAAACAAACGGTTTGTATTACACCGCGCCGTACTGAACATGGCACTGCCACGGAGAAATAAATCTGCAGAGAAACAATTCACCGCAGTCTTATATGCTTAAAACTGGATATAACCATGCGATTATATATATTTCTTATCTCATGATTAAAGAAGGTTCTATAATTATAACTTGTTGACACTTAAAACATATTTTTAAACTGGTTAGTTTTTAGTTTATTTATTTATGCAAGATATATAATTATACATACATGTGAATACAATTAGTGCTTAGCATATTAGACTAATACTTATTGCTAATTCAGTAGGTGTACATATTCGCCCTGTCTAATAGGGCGTAGCATAATTATATATTATTGATGCCAGACAGTGTATTTAACAGTAAATAATTTTCAAAATATTCTAGGTCGAAAAGGTTACTTTTAATACTTATCTATATCTCTATCTTAATAGTAGTATTTACCGTAATAATTGAATGGCTGACCTTATTTATTATAGCTCTATGCTATGACTAGATCCTTATGTATAAGTTATGTCTATTAAATTATATCTAGAGTTTAAAGTTTATCTTCGAAGAAATCATTTAGGGTATAATAGCACTTTAGTTAAACTATGCGATGAATATTTTACTCGTTTTATGATTACAAAATATTCTACAAAACTTTTAAAAATAAACTTTAGGAAAATGTATCCTTCCTTTAAACCTTCATGGCATAATATGTCACACCGTCCAATACAATTAAATATGATTTTATAATTTTTCTACTTCATCTCGGTTAGATACTCTGACATATATTCAAAAACAGTTTTATAGAAGGGATGGGTTCTATGCTTATAGTTAAAGCTTTAGATTTACGATTTTAAAAGTTATTTATCTGTGCATGAATTTCTCGGTGGAACGATAGGGCGCGGACACCCACAGAGATATGTATTTCCGATAAATCGATTATATTATCGAGTTACAAGAACAATGGTACGGCCGCGAGATGCGATGGAGATTTCTTTACATCAAATGTTTGGTGCTTTTACTGGCGTAGGATTTTCTAGAAGAGACACTCTCTTGCACCTTTACTATCTCATTTTATATTTCTTTCTGAGCATCTGGTGGACGCGACGCGTGACGAAAATGCTGGTGTTTATTTGGCTAAACGTAGAAGCATTGCCATTCAGCGTGGCAATGCTGCCAGCATGCTGGCTACGCTGCCAACTGGCAGTGGGCTTGAGCATTTGGATTATATTTAGACCTTCAAGGGTCAGTGGATGATCCAATTGCTTGTTATGTAGTAGTAGTTTATGTAGTTTTAGATTATGTAAGTCTTGTATTTAGTGGTAGTTAATAAAGTCCTCTCATTTAACATTTAAATATTCTTCAAGTTAAAAATAGATAACAATAGAGCTACATTATTAATATCGAAACATCCCAAAATAGTGATTTATCATTAGCTCTATTCCATTACAAAATAAATCTTTGTTATAATATTTATATTTTTATCAATTTTAATTAGCAACAAGCTAAAGATTAGCCACGACCTATAGAAGCTTACTTATTAGCACCAAAATACAAAACTTAGTGTGGGTAAATAGCACAAATTACATACATAATACCTGGATTGTTTCTTGAAAGACCTTAAGTCACAGATGCATTCGTCTAGCACAAATCTTTCCACAGAAGAAGAATTCGAACAAACCCACATAAAATAAATATTTCATTATATCATTAAAACTAATATTTGATAGCCATGACTGAAATCATTCAGAATTTAAGAGCGCGGATGTTGTCGATGGAGCTTCTTCCACGTCTCGCGGTCTTCCGCCAGGGTCTTCACCTCCCTGTACGACATGACATCTACCTTCTCTTTGATCTGATCTAAAAACGCCCTCCGTGGTTTTCCCCTTCATCTCTTTCCTTCTATTATGATTTTCATTATATTTTCATATCGTACAAGGTGTCCAAACGTCTTTCTTCTTCTATTTTCTACTGTTGTCAGATTTTTTCTTTTCTCTTGTAGGTACTTACTATACAATAAAATATTTTTTTAAATGATTTATACAATTTTTTTACCATTACACTTCCAGCTGTTACTAACACTACGTATATTGTTGCATTAGTATGCGGCGCACATCCAGTTCCGATGCACGATGCACGGGCCCCGTAGATACACCATACCATACCGGTGCGGTGTGACCAGAAGACGGTCAAACCCACAAAACTTTAAGTTAGTAACTTCAAAATTTTTGAAGTTTTTATTCTGATTATCTTCCAAACTTTTGTGAAATTCACTTATAGTGATACACACAATATGCACGAACCGGTGCAATTGGTAATGAAATACCTTACTACCTTAGGACAATTCGACCGACCGCACTATCTATAATATTGCAGTGTGCCTATATAGTACAGGCTCTACTGCTCTTGTTCTGTTGTGTTCATTAGTAAGTCTGCATTACAAGTTAAAGATTATCTTTTCTTCACTAAATGTAGTAGCGTTATAACGCAATTTAATTATTATTGTTATACTAACACGAAATGTGAACAAAGGTAACATTGTTACGCGATTATTTATAGGTGCTCTATATAACTTGGTCTCTTAATATAATTTTTATCATCAAGAAATTCAAAGCACAAAATCCGTTAAAATTTCCAGACACAAGTTGTACTATTCTTAAAATTATTTCTACGTTATAGCAGGCGTTATCAACATTGTTTCTGTAATCTTAACTCGATGTATACAAAACATTATAATGAACTTAAAAATAAAGCTTTATTTTTACAATAACAACAAACTACGCACCCTTCGGGGCTCCTAACTTTCTCCACGACCAATCTTATTTATTTTGGTCTCGGTTATGAATTGATCTAATTTAGCTCAAGGGAAAGATCATTAATTACAAAAGAGTATGTTTTATAGCTTTTGTAAATTTGTACTGTCACAGAACTTCGGTAGTTGTTCTTTATTTACAGTTTTGTTTCCGCCCGAAGCCTAAATTTTAACGAGAACGATCTGAAATGTGACTCGTAAATAAATGCCATAAGTCCTTTACGTAGTTATTTAGTTGATAGTATGTGAACCTTATAACAAAATTGGAACTTTTTGACAGTGCCCTTTTACTAGGTGAGTTTCTAAACTTTCGCGATTTGAACACATTATTATTATATACTACGGGACTAATCGCGCATTTATCTCGTAATTTTAGTGCGCGATTAGTCCCGTAGTATATAATAATAATAGGTGAGTTTCAATCTCCAGCTAACAGGTAAGTATAACATTTTAATTTGATTTTTTTATAAGTAACTCCAATAAGTTATTCGTTAGACTCAAAAATGTTAAAATCATATGTCCTATGTATCCCAATTACAACATTTTTTTCAATACTATTGTTAGGTATTAATTTCCATTGGTGCCCATTCCCATCGATACCCTTAATTGTTAGAATTAGAATATCGGTATCAGGTGCTTTTTTTTAAGTTAATTGCTTGTGAAAATACACCACCGTGAATAAAACATAATAATGTTAATAAAAACTATGATGAAAACAAAGCTATAGACTAAAGCTGTCTATATAAAAAATTTGAAATAACTGCCTGTTGATATAAAATTTGCTTAAGGCCATAAGAACAGTGCCACATGTAGCCTGTTTGCAAAGTTACTTTCTAATAATTATTAAAATGCACTGTTTAATCCTTTACATTTTGTTCTACCAGATGTAGCCGCTAAACGTCGCGCAATCCAATTTATTATTAGAAAGACTAGCGCCCCTTTCACTAAACATTTTAAACTTGCACTAATACCCATTACACTTTATCTAAAAACAATAAATTGTGCTCTAACGGCTTGCGAGTTAACCCTTGAAAAGCTGCGGCTTCACCGCGTGCGCGCTCAACCCCACAGGTCTTTTAGACCCGCCCACCACAAGCGTTAAGATACAGCGAACAAAGACAAACTTTATAGTGACGTCATTGTTTCATTATTTCCGTTAATTGTTTTTCCATGTCGACTCGTTATCGGGGTCCTTAATCCGGTAAATCGAATCTTCAGTCTAGGGTTGTAATGGAGTGGGAGCTAACTTTTAGTCTGTTGTTCGTCTGCGAGATGTATGGCCGTCGTTATGGGGAGGGATATGTTAATTTTATTACGCCTTCTTGGTGTTGTGGTTTTTGGAGCAGTTTTGGTTCCAATTTTGCTATAGAGTAAAAATCCGTGAAAATATTTTACTAGCAGATATTTACGCTACATTTAATAAGTAATTTTTTCGTTACATTCGAATTTCATTATTTTAATCTATCATTTTGAACAACAAACAAGATTTATCCATAAACTGTTAATAAATCCCCCAACAGTCATTAACCAAGATGTATCCATAAACTGTTACCAATCCAGCGATTCGAGGGTTGTTTTACTAAACTACTAAAAAAAGCTACTTAAAAAATTAAAAATATGTTATAATACTAGTTTTTAACCGCGGCGTCGCCCGCATACGCAATATATCATTATAATTTATAGCCTATGTGTTATTCTGATATATAAGCTATATTATTGGAAAGTTTCATCTCAATCCGTTCAGTAGTTTTAGTTTTCGTGAAAGAGTAACAAACATCCATACATCCATCCATCCATCCATCCATCTTCACAAACTTTCGCGTTTATAATATTATATAGTGGGATGTTGAACAGGTAAATTTGTATTGTATACCAGAAAGAAACTGTTAACAAAGTGCAAATAAATATTAACAACATATTACGTTATTATTACGTAACATAAATAAAAGAGGATTGAACTTGGAATTTCTGTGACAATAGGTGACCTTTATCAAATTGAGGCGATATTTACAATGAGCCCTAGTAATAGTGTCTATTTCTGCGAAGCTCTGAATAGTTTGTAGTTTTCAGCTCATTAAACCATCTGAAAGGTTTCCAATTCTTGTAATTGCAGCGATAAGCCAGCCAAATGATGCCATTCCTTTAATTTATTGGAAAAATCCCCCTCGAATTTGCTAATGTCGCAGATTTGTCGAAACAAAGCCAAGGCATTAAAACGCAGCGCGGGACGCAGCAATGGCCTGTCATTTTTACCACTTGACAGCGAAGCTCGTCGCAAAGACGACGGTATCACTTGATTTATATCTTCTCCGCCCGACTAATGCAATTATTGCAATTTATTATGAAATTAAATAAGGTCGACGCGACGCTCCCCCACCCCTCGACGAAATTTATACCCTTTTGTAGAAAACTATATTTTCGCTGCGTTGGGAAGATCGTTGCTGGAGCGTCGATGGGCGATTTTTGGTTTTTAAGCTGGTAGCGTAGGGTTGAGTTTTGATTGTTTTCGGTGCAAGCGAATGTTACGTCTTTTTAAGTGGGTAGTTTGCTTATTTTTCTCGCGGCTTATGTTGTCTGTGGCTGTGGTGAGCCATAAATTATTCGGGGGCTCCCAACACCTTGTCTTCGAGGGTCCGCAGTGTGATAGCGTCATTTTTATAAAAGTGTAATGTTCTTTTCTGTTGTGATTGCATCTTCTAGACTTTTTGAACTTTAGATGAAATTGCGTTCCGGAGCAAATTGCGGGTAACAAATTTTAGTTTTTTTGTAGCTGCTTTAACTAGGTAGAGACATTTACATATTATTGATAGATTTAATGGCGAAATATATAGCTTACTGCAAATAATGACTTGTTAATTTTATTACATGAAGCCTTCGGTATCGATCTTATACTTTTATTATTTTAAAAGTTGCCTTTTCAAAGCAATATGACCCTTTACAATTTAATCTCCTCTAGTTTAAAATCTTTGATTATTGAAAGCTTCCACTAATTAACTTTGAAATCTTTTATCGGCCCTTATTTTACTTTGGAACAATTTTATCGGCAAATTAAAACTTTCCAACTTTAAACATTAATCGTTTCAATCCAACGTAAAATAATTTTTATTTTTATCACTTTTAACGTTCATTGTTCTTTATTTTCACGCAACAATACTCACATCAATCGTATTTTGAATGTAAGACGATAAAATTAAACCGAGTTTCAATGAGAGCGAAATTGAAATGCAAAATTAGGCATTGTAATTACAAAACTTCGACACTATTTTCATTCTGTAGGTACTTAGAATCTTTTCTGAAAACACAATTAAAATTTAAAAAAAAAACCGGACAAGTGCGAGACAGGATCGCACAGCAAGGGTACCGTACAAATCTTGAAAATTTCACAAAATTATAATGTTGAATCTATATAGGATAAATCATCAAGTTTTTTTTTACTTTTTTTATCATGCATCGAAAATTATCGTAGTTCTGTTTTAGCATGTGCTATTGAAGCTCTTTCATACATTTATCTATCATCTACCCCACATGATACGATTTACTCAATTTGAATTTTAGGCCTATATTTTTGTTTTTATGCCCTATAATTTTTTGTGATTTATTAAAAAATCTACAGTTTTCAGATGTATTTCTAGTGCATGGTACGCTAAGACAATGCTTCTTGCCAAATTTCATAGTTCTAGGTCAACTGGAAGACGTACCCTGTAGGTTTAGATTTCGTTGAGTGTCAAAGTATGCGGTTTTTTACGACATAAACGGCTCTAACTTTTTTGGTAACTGAGAAGTTTTATTTTTTCACAACTGTGAGGAACCATACCTAAATGGTTTAAATTTCAACTCGTCAACTTTATGCGTTCTTGAGATAAAAGGTCTTGTCATACAGACATACGGACAGACGAACAGACGGACAACAAAGTGATCCTATAAGAGTTCCGTTTTCCTTTTGAGGTACGGAACTCTAAAAATGACCATGTGTTGATGACCAACTTAGATAGCTAGTTAAAAACCATTGTTCGAGCTCAATTAGGTACAACATTAGTAAGTTTTTTTACAAAAAGATTTGATGAGTTTTCTAGAATCATCGCAGTATAAGTACAAAAAATAAACTCCTGCGTACTTCCAGTAGTCCATTGGTTAATTATAATAGGCAATTGAAAGTCTATCATTTTCAGCATTCATTCTAAATTCATTGAAAACCCTGGTTTGCAGCCAAAGTATATTGGTATTTTTTTCTTCTAAAAGTTACAGACAAACCAGCAAACTTACTTTCGGATTTATAATATTAGTAAAGCTTTCTGAAACAGGTGTTTCTATGTTTACAGAAACAAAAAAAGCAAGTAGGTATATAACTAGGGTCGTTCCCGAATGTTCTACGAGAAGAACTATAGTACAGTTAGCAGAATAGTCAAGATATGAGCAAATACAATAAAGAAAAGATCGTATTATTCATTTATTTAATTACTTTGAGGATTCGGTTTCATAACTAAACAAAACTTTCATATCACAAAAAGAAAACTTTCATAAACCATACTTTTTAAAACTTTAGATGATTGATGTCCCTGGTATATATTTATGTATTTGAAATATTTAAGTTTGTCAAAAAGCACCCTGATTATTTAAACAAAGCGTCTGACAAAACACACAAAATTAGATCACAATATAGACATAAACTCGTGGAACCAAAGTCTAACTTGCAATGCACAGTTCTAGCCCAAATTCTATATGGCTATAAAAATATTCAATAAATTGCCAAATAATCCAAAAGATATTGATAAGGAAAACTGTTTTATAAAACTATTAAAAATTATCCTATTATCGAATGCTATTACGCGTTAGACGTATTTTTAACGATAATCTAGAAAACGTAGTAATAAATCGTTCCAATACAAATAATAAAATTGCCATGCCATACCCTTATAGGGTCATATGTATCACTATACAAAACATGTTAATTAAGAACCGCATGTAAATTGCATATGTTGCAATAAATGATTGAGTTTGAGGTTCGGTTTAAACAAGCCTTAAAGTGAAATTGAACGTATTCTGTGACGGCGGCCACAAATGAGCAGTCTTTTGATCTCGCTAACAAATAGCTGAGAATCGAATTAAGAGATTAGCCGTCTTACTTGGCTTTCACCTTAGTAGAAGGTCACATTTAGTCGTCCTTTTAAGCTCTACACATGCAATACGCTTTTGAACTAATAACTTTATTTATGTATACCTATTTAAGTTGTTTTGGCTATTTTTAACAATTTTGAAAGAGACTTTTTTGAACTTTCGTGGATTTTATCTACTTTCATCTCTACTATGATTTTGCAGGGATTTTTCTTTAGATAAGCGTTTGATGGATATGTTGGCGCAGCTGCATTCACGGAACTACCCCAAAATTACGACAAACAGATGGGCTGTTCCGTGCAGACCTGAACTAAGTTATGTTTTTTTTTTGCATAGGACATCTGATTTGTCTTTCCAGTTTTCGGGGTTGGTTTCAAAAATGACCATAGTGATATTATAAGATCATTTAAAAGTATTAAGATACGACCCTCGTCAAAAAAACACCCAGTAGGTATACTGAGCGCCCACACAAATTGAAAGATGGGAAGTTAGCCGCAGATGACACTTAGCCGTGATTCGCTAATTATTGCGCATGTGTGCACAATGCCTATACAAATGGCGAAGTTGTGAGCTCGGGCGTAGGGAGCGCGCGGGAGGCACGAGGTTGGCGGGCGGATGTGCGCCGGCTTCTCGTCCTCTGGCACCTCTATATTTTGGCGTTTGCGCAGCTCCCTGCGGCTAACTTCCCATCATTCAATTTGTGTGGCGGTCAGTATACATTTATTATACATTGACTCTCGACATAAACTCGACGCTGGAAAGGCAAAATTATCTAAGCGCCATTTTTGGCCATATTGAGTTACATACATTGTTAGAATCGCCACATTTTTCTGCATCGTTTGGTCTTACTCACGTCCTTCTCCAACGACTTTTGAAGTCACTTCGACATTTTGGTGTTAGCGATGTTTCACTTTTTTCCTTACTAACCGACAAAAAATTCTATCATTTTTGAAAATTTGGTGGTTGTGAAAAGCTAAATTTGCCTTTGGTTAAGTTTGACATCTCCGTTCGTACGGTAATTACCCCACCTAGTTATTTTTTCCAGTATCTGGCAAGTATCTGGACCGTTACAAGATTTTACACGATTTTTTTTCTGAAAATTCAAACTACTGTGAAGTTAGTCTGATGTCGCTTGGATAATATTGCCTTTCCAGCGTCATTATTATTTATTTTTAAAATCTCAAATATACCAAGTAATGCATTAAAACGATTTTTCTTATAAACGAATTGTGAACAGAATAAAAATACCTATGTATTTTTACCATAGTTTAATTTAATTTTAATTCCTAACTATACGCGAATTCGCAAAGTTTCGCAAACGAGCCTGCGACGTAAATAAATTAGTCGTCAACACCATATTGACATTAATTTATATTAAATGGATAAATTAATTTAAGCATCGCGATAAATAATCCTATTTAGCCTATATTTAGGTGATCGAGACTGTGACACGTTTATAGTAATGAAATATCGAGAACTTGTACACGTGCGAGGCGAGATTTTAATCTAAAATTAATTTAAGTGGAACCTTTCGTATTTATAGAACTCAAAGTTAGATAAGAGTATTTTTACTGACCTAAGATGAAGGTGAAGAAAAATTTACAAGACTAGGTATGAGTAGGTATCTGTTTTTAACCGGCGAACTGGAGGAGGTACTCAATCGACGCGTATATACAGGGTTATTTCTAATCAATCAGCATCCTTTTACGGGCTTATTCAGTACATCAAAATTAATAACTTTTGGTGGCGACATTTGTCAAAACTCAAAAAAAAACAGCTGTTCTATATATTTTGTCGCGAATGAACAAAATTTTCCTATGGAACACCAATTTTTTTTGAGTTTTGACAAAAGTCGCAGTACGAAAGTTGCTAGTTTTGATGTACAAAAGAATCCCCTAAAAGTATGCTAATTGATTAAAAATAACCCTGTATATATTTTTTATGTATAATTTTTTACAGAGTAGTCCGATTTCAATAATTATTTTATTATTATGTACATCGTTCCTTACAAATGGTCCCGTTTAAATTAAATGGAAATCGGCTGAGCCATTTTTGATATATCAATAATAATGTGTAAATTACTACATCGATCCGTGCGAACTAAACGCTGCGAATTTGCGAAAAATAATTATTTTATTTGGATACGTAAACAAAATTAACTGCAGTGAAAGACCGCTTAGTATGGTTTTTGTTTGTCGAAAAGAAAGTTACTGTAATTAGATTACTGACCATAGATTTCACACGAGATTTGATACATAGCAATTAAATAGAGTACATTTATGGTCCCGGTTGTTTTAACCGTTTAGCCATGTCAGAGGCCTTCAGGCGGCCTAAAAACTCTGACACCAGGGCTAGCCACCCGGCCTATACGAACTTACTTACTTTTTTTAATATGAAAATTATTATAATCAGCAGTTTTGGATTTAACAAACACGATTTAAACATATATTTATCACCTAAATAGGAAAAAGGTAAACTATCTTGCCTCTCTATTTTTTCTGTATGTATTTGTCATCTGTCATATTTTTTTACACGAAATGGTGATGAAACTAAAAAGGAGGGGGTACTATGTTCGTGTGTATGTATTTTTTTTTTGTGTATTCATCCATAATTTCGCCAATCGTATGAACCGATTCAAAGAACTCATTTTAGTTTAAAATAGTATACTTCCGGAGGAGGAGTTCTTCGTGGACCAATTGGCAACTGCTTTCGCACAACTAGTTGGACATCCAAAATACGTATTCCTAATGGCACAACTACGTCCAACTAAGCACAACTATGTTCAATTATTTTTTTAGCTATTCTTTGTGACACATTTAAATGTTATCGAAATCGGCTGAACCGTTTTTGATAAATCAATAACAATGTACATGTACACCACATCGATTCGTGCAAATTACTCGAATTCTGTACACGGTGGAAGTCGGTGTTGCTATTTTTTGAGCAAACTTATTATTCCAGTTCTAATTCAGAGTGATATGCCATTTTCGCTGTGTACTCTTGTAGCGTCACCATGAAGTGTGATTGCACTGTCCCAGACAGTACCATAGTTGCTACAGCACCACATGCAGGTGTAATTAGCTAGAGGTAGGCAGGTATATGGTATATTTGCGTCGACATTTCAATCCAGGCCCTAATTAACCGAGTTAAGCTGCACACCGCTCAATAATGTTACGGCGGTTATGGTTTACTGTCACGGCTGAAACATTTTTGGACGAGGTGGAATAATTTAGGTAGACTTTGAGAAAATATCTACAGAGCCACAGTCCCTAAGTGAAAGTAGTAAAAAAATGTTCGAGCGCCGTCATACATACGGACTTAGATATTTAAATTAAATAATTCACAACGACCCGTTTTCTTGAATCTCGACGTTATGTCACCTAATTAGTGCTTGTAATCGAGCACTTAGGCATTGCGTTGCTTTGTAGTCGGCTTGCAATTCCTTTGTGACTAACGAAAAAGCCTGCCCACTTAGTAGCTTGGACAGAGTTTTTGCTCGATTATTTTTTGCACGATTGTGACTCTATAGATATATTTTGTTCGAAGGTAACTGACCGAAGCGAAGGTTTTATCTTGAAGTCGACTTGAATTGATTTGAGTTTGTTTATAGGTTGCGTTTTTCAACGAACTCGACGGTACACTTGTATCACAAGTATCAGATACATACACGCACTCACACATCACACACCCACACGCACATGCACTTACACACACATTCAGCCAAACAGAGTATTTGTATGCGTATTTTAAAATTAAATTCCAGTCACTAACTTTCTTTTAAATTGCTACTGTTGTTATGTTTAATCAGCATAATGTTAGATACATTTGAAATTATAACTCTTAATGTATTTAATAGGACATCTCCACTTATAAGTTGTCTTGATTGTCGATATGTGAGGTTACACAACACGGGCCTAGAACCTAGTGTGGGACCACTGGCTGGACTTGGTGTGGATCTAATGTAGTTGTTTAATTGAATGTTGTAATTGTGTTGTCTTAGTTTATAATATGAAAAATTCTATTGTATTCCACTGTATGTTTTCAAAGATAATAAAAATACTTACTTACTAGGTTGGTTGATATTATTTTTTTTTAATATCGGAGATTTTTGATTGGAGAAGTATTTTCCTCAAGGGGTTGCTCTCGCGCTATTTATACGATATTTATACGATATGGAAGATCAAGAATCTTCCATAGCGCTTCTTGATACTATTTGGTGAAATTCTTAGCATCTAAATCGTAACAAGATTCACGAATATGAATTAAATCAGTAAAGAGCGAATTGAGATAAAGGCTCAATATTTAGTTATTCATGCTGGATAAAAATCATTTCAAGGATGCGACTCGTCGTGGATACGATTCGTCGTCCAATTTTATTAACCTATTAGCAAAGCTATGGGTTATTTCATTGGTCTAACAGTGAACATCGTACAGCTATTATCTGTTTTAATATCTCGTGAAAATATTGTCATACGTTCACACTCGTAGCTTGCAAAAGATTTCAATCTCCACCATTAGAACTCTATGTTCAGGAAAAAAGATCTCCCTATTAATTTATGGGTGTTACTTTTTAATGATTTCATCGAAAATATACCCTCTCCCATATTCAGCAGCTTTGGTTCATATATCCTGTTTTCACCGTTTACCGTGCGTTGCGAAACATCGCATATAGTAATTAGGAGTAAATTAAATGATGCCGCACTTCATGCCCAAATGGTCGCACGGGCGGTGGCTACCGCGCTTGCTACATATTACTATCATGTAGCATATGTAGTTTATTTTTATTACGTTTTCTTGATAAAGAAATAATGCATTGAAATTGAATGTCCTCACTTTTCGCTAAAATGGATGCGCGGGGGGCGGCTACAGCGCCTGCTACATATTACTAACATGTAATATTTTGTACAACGAGCAAAGGTACTGACATAGCCCAACGGATTGGTAAGTTGAAATGGCAGTGGACAGGGCACATATTACGGAGGACTGATGACCAATAGAATCAAAAGGTTTTAGAGTGAAAATCACGTAACGGCAAACGAGCGCAGGACGTCTACCCACGAGTAGGACAGTTGACCTTATCAAGAACGCAGAAATGCGTTAAATTCAAGCCGCTTTCAAACGGTCTTATAAGAGAGGCCTATGTCCAGCAGCAGTGGACGTTCTATGGCTGAAGGTGGATGGACCATATTATAGCATAGGTATTTTAGTATTCTTTGATATAGAACGAGTAATGTTGAATAATGCCGCACTTCATTGCAAGTAACCGGGCAAGCGAAGCAAAGACTTCTGCTTTCGTAACGTTTCGCTGATTATTCTTTGATTCTTCTGATAAAACGTACACTAAGACACAGATGCACAACATACGATAAACACGTAATTGTTATACATTTTATAGATTGAGGATTTATATAATTAAAAGTAAGTACTCCTCTTTCAGTCTGGAAATCAATAGAATTTATAAATTACATTTAATGTATATTCCTACGTGTAGTATCTATATGTTTACAACAAGATCTTCACTTACAAAGTCACCAGAAAGTATCACTGGACATGAAATCTAAGATTCATTCTTTAAACCTACTGCTACTCGTGCAAAAGCGTTATTTCTACTTACAAAACTTGTAGCCGCTTATTGTCGTTGCCACCAATTATTCATTAATGTAGCAGGTTGTATCATTTATCGTGTAATACTGAAATAGCTAACTAATTACTAACCAATTTATTTCAATACTGCAACCGACTAGTGCATGGTGAAAGCTATTAATAAATCAAATTGGTTTCTAACTACACGTTTCAGTAGAACTTTAGAAATACATAGTTAGGGGGAGTTAGATTTCAGTTTTCTATCACTTTGCATAAATAATTATATGGACTTAAAAATACAATACTATACTATGAATTAGTACTTAATTTCTATCTCAGTTATACATAGAGAATCAGTCAATGTTTGAATTAAAGCCCAAGTCCTAGATTGATAAAATGCTATAGTAACCGTAAGCCGTGGTGGTCTAGTGGTAATAATACCCGCCCTGCAATCATGAGATCGTGGATTTAAATTCCGGTCCCGTACCATGAATTTCTTTGAAACTTATGTACGGAATTTCACACCACTGGCTTTTCGGTGAAGGAAAACATCGTTAGGCATCTGCATACGTCCATAACAAATTTGATGGCGTATGTGAATCCACCAACCCGCACTGGGCCAGCGTGGTCGATATGGCCCAATCACCCTTCACGGGTAGCCCTACGTCCTGCAATGGATTATTGAAAAACTGGTACAGTACAATACGGTATAGTATAGTAACAGAGGTGTTCAAAGCATTGTTTAGATCTCATTGTTCATTCATCTATCAACTTTAAGACGACTACTACTAGATATAGGTTTCCCCTATAGATTTTTAATAAAATCGGTTATAAGCATACAAATAAGTTACATTTAGCGTCATCCTGCAGTTTACCACCACCACCTTATCCACCCAATGATTCGCTTGCTACGTTGTTCCACTCGAGAACTTTTTGATCTTATCAGTCATTAGTCCTCCGTGATATGCCCTATCCGATGCCCATTTAACTTGCCAATCTTCTAAACTATGTGAGCTACTTTGGTTCTTTCCACGAATTTCCAATTTTTATTCGGTCTTGCAGAGACAATCTCGTGGTAACCATTCTATTTTTACCCTTGGTACAATCTGAAAATTGAATTAACATGTAAAAAGGAGGAAACGGAAATGTTTTCTTTGTGATTTCAAGAATGTCGCTATAATAAAATTATTCAATTAGAAATGAATGTTTGAAAAATAATTGTCTATGACTTATGTACATACCTCGTCAACCTTGCCTAGCCACGCTTTTATCTATCATATTTTTATTTTCAAACAGCCTTAAAACTCTACCTACCAAACATCGACTCGACATATTTTTTTGTTTTAAACTCCCAAACTATATTAAGTAGTTATGTAAAGACACTGGCCCATTCAAACTTACAATACACTTATGATATTCTAAATTATAAACTAAGCTTGCAATACAAAATAGGCTGATCGTAAACGTCTACTATTTTTTTTTATTACTCCGCCAATTATGTTATTATGATCACATAATGAAAACGAAGCTAATTTAATTTCCTTGTTTTATAGATCAAATTTCAAAGAGATTTAAAATGGGTCTACCCATTTAAATTTTATCAAAATACACTGAGTTTTTTGTGAAAAATTAACAGTGTCAAATCGATCGATCAAAATCAAAATCAATGTGTGTTTTTTTAATATTTAAAAAAATGGCACATCGATTCGAGCGATCTATTCCATATTGTTTACCATTGTGTGTTTTTGGGGAATGCAATACTGTGCTATAATAAAATTCCGGAAGAAATATTAAGCCTTAATAACACTAGTTTTAAAAAAAATACCAAGGAATATCTATTAAATAAGGCATATTATAAATTTGAGCACTATGTTCAAGACAAGAATGGATGGAAATTGTCTAGCTCTGAACGCGATCAATTGAATATATTACCGTAAGCTGACCATCAAATAATTATACATTTTTTACTATATATTATATACTAGATTATAGGCACATATTTTAAGTTTTGACAAAGCCCCTCTACAGCCGCTGATTTTATTTATTATTTCTGTTTGCGTGATTGTTTTTTATTATTCTATACTGTTTACATCGACGTGTCCAAGTGTTCTCATATGTGTCCCTACGGAAATAAATGTTTTTGACTATTGACTATTGAAGTCGATTGTGCCATTTTTGGTGGAAAATAATTATTTCAGTTACTTTTGACGTACTTCTATAATATAATACACAAAAACATTGGATGATACTGCGCAGCATTTACCAAACTAGTAAGTAATTAATTATCTATGCGAAATAGGAAAAGCAATCATTGAATAGCCACCCAATCATTATTAGCTGTTCTAAAACTAACATTAATTACGTTAAAACTGAATTATTTAAACACACTCGTTTGATTACTGCTTACTAACAAGTGAAATGTCAACATTTAAGTAGCTTTAATCCCAATCATTGATGGTTAAATATGAATGCAACATCAACATTATATCGTATGGCATAGAGGTCAAATTCGTTATTTGTTAAATTGAGGACCGAAATCTCTTTTGGAATGACGGTATATTTTATCAATTGTTATGAAAATTCTATGAATAGTTTGTAACTTTAAGAATTTTATTTTAAACATTAGTGATTATTTGTTTAATCTATAATTATGATATATTTTTTATGTAGAGTACATATTATGTAGTTTTTTATTTTATTTTGTTTTCAACTTTTTCGTATAGTCTAATTTATAATAGAAAGCTATTTATTCATCATTAAATTCTTACATTAGCTTAGACTTTTAGCGCAAATACTACACTTTTGAACTTTTTATCCATGAAAATATTTTTATTACTGAACATACGTTTGTTATGGCATAATAGGAATGATGACTAAAAAATATAATTAGTCCAACAGATGGATTATACGTGTATTATCTAAATTAAATATATCATACACGTATTTTTTTCTTTTTCAATTAAACAAATATGTATGTAGATATAGTCCGTTGAAGTTTCGCGTGACGTCACAAGTTACATACAAAATGAAACTTATAACAGCGAAGTGACGTCACGACCCTCATTCCCAAGCTTTGATAAGATTTATGTTATCTATGACATTTGTTGTTTGGTCGACAAAATAAAAATACGTGCCTAATATTTTTTGATACTCACGGACTAATTATTTTTTTACCCAGTCATCATGCCTACTGCCAAGTTTAGTATTATGGCTGACCCACAGAAAAATACCAGACTGTGTGTATATCGTGTCAAATTGCATATATGTAATTGAATTATACCGTAATTTCCAGGTTATCTAGTCCCTCAAATAAATCTGTTTTGACGGTAACAGTTTATTTGAGCTTATCTCGAGCCCGGATTGTCAAGAGCGTGTTTAACCGAATCGGTTTGACGGACAAACATACAGAATGATGTTTGATGATTAGTTTTTGTCGATCAAATTATAGCGCGCGCCCAAATTGATTCGACCGTTAGCTCCACAGACAAAATAGAGGTTTGCTTGATGGCTTGATGCTTGATTGACAAATTATGGTTTTGGATTGTCGAAATGTTGATGGTTTATTGACATGTTTTTTGGTGTTTGATTTGGTTTAATTTGCGTTGAGTTTATGGTGAATTTTAATGAATATGTTTAATTTATTACAGTACCTTTAGATGTGTATAAATCAAAAGTGTGTGTATTGTATTGTCATTTTTTTGGTGATTAGCTGATAAGTTTTTATGTATCAAAATTTCTATGACCAAAGTTAGCCATAGTAATGTCAGCATTAAATGTTTTTAGTAGTATGATATAAGATAAAATTAATTTAGATATTTTGCGTGGTAAAAAGTAAGTAAGTAAGTTCGTATAGGCCGGGTGGCTAGCCCTGGTGTCAGTTAAAAAAGTTGGTTTGCGTGGTTAAAACTATCTATATATTTTACTATGGAAATTAACGTGGTTTTCACATATTTTATACTATATATAACGGGACTGAACTCACGTGTGGGGATAGTCGTAACGACTATCCCCACACGTGAGTTCAGTCCCGAGTATTTTACGAGTATTTTATTGTGTTTTTTGAGTATAGTGTTTAGCTAGTATTTATTTTATAAAACTAAGAAGTATCTGAAATTATTTTATTATGTATTTTATACACTTACCTACACTAAATTTCATCCAAATACTACGAATTCTCTTTATCTATTATCGATTTCTATTGAACCTTAACATATTAATAAGTAGGTAGATATAATTCTATAACCAATTTTGTCAATGAGTCCACGAAATTATTATGACTACGTTACTTATAGTTACACAATTTTATCCAAACATAGTAAGCAACATTTATCACGTCCATTCAATAAATTATACAAGGTGTTTGTCTACCGGTGTCGGAGCCTTTAGCGGTGACATTTATGGCAAATTTTCAACAACTTTTACTGTGGGGTCAACTCTGAAAACAGTTTTTCCATACTTTTTGTCGAAAGTCTATAAAAAATCGTATGGAACAGCAGTTTTTTTTACGTTTTCATAGTTGGTCCCATAGTAAAAGTTGTTAAACAATTTGGCATAAATGTCACCGCTTAGGGCTCCGACACCGGTAGACAAACACATTGTATACGTACTTTTATCAATACCATGATCGAAAACCCACTAGAATGGATGTAACGATCTCTACACACGACATTTTCATGTCGCACTAACAGGCGCTAATAACACTTTTGTTAGCGTAAATGACAAAGCGAAATACCAAATTTACCGGTTAATGGGTTAATTTATATGAAACACTGGTGGCAGAATGCAAGCCGAGTTTTGTGGCACTTTTGAAATTTGTGAACTCTGATATAATCTCTCGTCAATCGTAACTAAGGCGTTAGATCACATTTACATGTTTCTAACATAGGAGCCAAATAGTATTGTTTTTTATTTTATTTATTTAATGTACTTAACGCTTTAACCAGTACAAAGTGTGTCCCACTACTGAGCGCACTCACGCCTCTTCCTGTTACAAAAAAGACTAAAGCCTAGACCTCGGCCATAAACCAAGTCACTGTTCCAATACAAATTGACTGATACATACAACTATTATGAGTTATTGTTATTAGTTGTGCCTTCTAGTGTAATACTGTGTAGTTTTACCTATCAATCAGATCAAAGTATGTTCAGCGTCCGTGATTATTTAACATAAAACAGCTCTTTTACGATTGTGATTGTTTAATTTGGACTGTTCCTTAAATTACTTTCTTGAATTCTTGAATTACTTTCTTGAATTGAATCTGTACTATTCACTCAACAAGCTCACATTTAAAAGTATAAGCCGGTAAACGTAAGTACACTATTTCTGCCGTTTGTAGCTAAAACAAAAGAAAGGTATTTTTTTCTTATATCCCATGATGTTTTCTGGGTACTAGTCCAGTACTACTGGAACTCCGCAGCTATGTAAGTTACGCCACGAGTACCATCATATTATTATTTTGTGACACGCCCGCGCCGCGCGCCGCGCCGCTACGCATTCTGTGTCTATAGTCCGGCCGGCTAATAACTTTGGCACAAACTCCATTGCACTAACTTTTATGTAATCTGTAATACGGTAAGTGCCATAACTATTTGTGGACACAGTGGACACGGTCCACAATTGGACACTGATTTATTTTTATGGGCGTTATTTGATGATAGGACACTTTTTATCATTATCGTTGGTATAAATTAGATTGATGGCAATTGTTTACTACTGTAAATTATGTCATTCATAGAATTACTTAAATATCTACTAGACTTTCAACGCCGCTTTACCTACTCAGTAAGTATATTTCCCCTAGGTAGGTACTTATTTTTTCCGGAATAAAAAGTAACTTGTGATATTCCCCAAGTTTAAAACTAACTAAGCATGAAAACTGTTGAAAAATTCCACAATAACATAATTTGATAGCGCTGGATTGCGTTGGATGAAACCAACTTACAAATATCATTGGAAATCCACAGAGCAAGCCTATGTGTCTAGTAGTGCAAATATAAGTAAAAGCCGTCTTTTAGTTTTAACTCAGAAAAAGAAATAACAGTTTTAGTAAAATCCGTTATAGATACATATCAGTTTGATAACTACAAACGACGAGTATTAAAGTACGGTAAAAAAAATTATGATTTAAATTAAATCCTTGTTTCTCCGTTATCTCAAAACCATCAACATTAAATTAATTAGGTTACTTTTACCACGATCTACTGCGACCCACTTAAAAAGTAATCCATGGTAACACCCACATAATCACCGTGAAACCGCCTCTACATACAGACATTATACATCACACGTCTAATTTGTAATTTACAACTTTTTTTAAACAGACAAGATAATGACAGGGTTCCCACTCGCCGGCGCAACGGCAGGTAATGGCAGCAATTACGTACCTACACTGATTAGAACTAACTGCAGAGTTACAGTCCTATCATTTGATAAGTAAGATAAAATAATTTTATTGCTCTATTGATAGCTAACATTACAAAAAATCTTACATAATGTTGATTCATTAACATGCTCGTCCAGCTTAACATTGTTTCATATTTTTACTAATAATAATAAAAACACAGATTAAGTGATACCTTTCGTCTGTGATTTTCTTTTTTGAATATTAAAAGGTACTGAAAAATTATTGACAATATGTTTACAGCATCGACTTGGCATTTTTTCTTTTGTTTACAGCTATCATCACCAGCATCACAAAACCTTAATAATTTACTGCTGGAAATTATTCTTTTATTAATTTACATCTGTAATGTATAAGATGAAGGTAGATGATTTAGTCAACTACCTACGTATTACATATAGGCTTGTTCGTATAATAAAGACACCATTCTGCGATCGACCGTCTTTCATTGAACACCACACTTGGCGCAGTCTAATTTTATTCGAATTTACGCGAAGGTGAAAGTGACGATGGTTACGCCTATGGACAAAATTAAAGTACATGTTTAAAAATTTAGTGGTTGGACGTATTTTATAGGCGAATAAGACAGTTTTTCGTGATAATTATTATCAGCGTACCACGTCAGTTCTTGAGTGCCGCACTGTATTAATGTGAACTTGATATGTGTAATTTATGTGAAATTACACCCGAGTCGGAGGTCGCAGAGTCACGCGCGTCTCGACAGATGTACGAGGAGGATATGAGATCCAGACCTGATGTCGAACGCGAGCTGGATTATGAGCGAGCTGTCGAGCTCGCACGAGCATCAATGGCAGCGGATGGGCTCACGGTTACGGCGGCGGCGAGAGGCAATGCTTGCACCGGCGGTCGACGGCGGCGCGTCAGCCACCCGTTTGTATGGCATGTACTCGGCGGCAGTGTGGGTGCCGCACCGCGTTTAGCCAGCGACATCGTAGGCGGCGCATGGGCCGCATCGCGCTCATCCAGTGGCAGCGGCGGCAGCGCAGGGGGCGCCGGCCGCAATGTACTCGGCAAGCGACGTCGGCGGCGGCGTAAGAGACGCCGGCTGTGACGCGCTCAATCCTGCCAGTAAAGTCGGCTGCGACGGGCTGTGCCGGCCACGTCAGGCGGCGACGCAGGAGGCGTAGGCTGCGACGGGCTGTGCCGGCCACGTCAGGCGGCGACGCTGGAAGCGTGGGCTGCGACGGGCTGTGCCAGCCACGTCAGGCGGCGACGCAGGAGGCGTAGGCTGCGACGGGCTGTGCCGGCCACGTCAGGCGGCGACGCTGGAAGCGTAGGCTGCGACGGGCTGTGCCGGTCACGTCAGGTGGCGACGCAGGAAGCGTGGGCTGCGACGGGCCGTGCCGGCCACGTCAGGCGGCAACGCAGGAGCTTAGTAAACGGCGGTGTAAAAGGTGTAGGCTGCAAAGTGCTCGGCCAGCGAAGTAGGCGGCGGCGCAAGAGACGCGGGCTGCAACTCGCTCGGTCAGCACAGCAGGTGGCGGCATAGGAGCTGTATCGAATCGTCTGTGCCCGTCGTTTGTACCTACAGGAGTGTCGGTTCAAAAACTCGTGACTAGTGCATAGTGATAAAGGTCATTTAGAAGTCACGTAAGTACGAAAGTGATCGCGAATCTGGCTTGAAAACAAAAAAAAATTGTTAGTTTTCTTTATAAGACTTTGAATCCAACTATGATTAGGTATGTTCTTTACTGCCTAATCTTTTTGTAATGTTGATGGTGACCGGTATAAAATAATGTTGATCCGTGTTACGATCACGATCAGGTAGGTATTTACTTTCGTTAAACATGTCTTATTGTATCAAATTAATCTATAGTTTTGTTGAGAATGATTTTTAAGTTATGAATTATTTTGCTATCGAAAATCATAGTTTGTCTCATATTGTCATTTTAATACATATGTATAATGTCTGGATTATGGAAGACGTCAACAAATGTCACTTTGTAAGAAATAGGTACCTACGTAGAACGTTTGTGAGACATATTAAAATTGCATTGATTTAGTTGTTCACGGTGAAGTTTTAAAACTTATATTATGTAGGTAGGTACCTACCGACATTTTCTTGGAATAGTAACTTTGATGTAATTAAATTATAGGATGGTTTAAAAACCTTATTAGCTCAAGTGATTCGATCGTTAAAGTGAAAGTGAACTTGTCCACTTTGTTAAAAATTGCTAGATAAATATGTAGGGTCTCATTTATGTCTTACCTATGGGACGGTTCACGTGACGATAAGACAGCCGACGCTGTCCCCGAAAGTATATTACATTGTTACATAAGTTATATTGATGGCACTTTTTGTTTGAAGATTTAACTAGTGGTAACAATTGTGGATAAAATGTGTAAGTTACCTATTTAATATCGGAATATCGGTGAAAACCTAATGTGTAGGAACCAATGTAAGGTTCATTGAAAATGTTGTGCGGTACCTAATGTGTATTTAATGTACCTACTTAAAATGTCTATGTTGTTTCCTGATGTTATTCAGTTAAAGTTTGATCGATGTCTTTTTTTGTCTTGTTTTTAAAATATACCTATTGTGTGAGTGACGATATTTGTGTATTCGGCATAACTTTGCGGTTTGAATTATGGTAAATTGTGTAATTAATTACCCACTAAATGTTTAATTGCGTATATATCAAAAACATTGTTTAATGTGTTAGGTACTCAGGGTGCTATGAGAAGAAAAGTTTACGCGCGAAAAATAAGGCAGTTGTTCTTTATAGTTGTTTTGTTTGAAGTTTAGTGCAATGCATATCTACATGCATGCAATACTTACATGTTGCTAAAGTTATTAGGTGAAATCATTTGCTTTTGAACATTCACTTCTGATATTGTGATATGTCTTCCAAATATAAAAATTCAAAGCATTGATTTTGGAATTCGTTCTAATAGTTACGTGGCTAAGGATAATGTTGTTATGTTGAATTATTGACAGCACTGTTTGAATGCTGAATTATTAGAAGTTGTTGTGTATATAGTTATTTTTCGGTACTTAAATACCTAACGAATAGGAAGTTTTATTCTATCTACCTACTATTGAAACTTTTATTACGTAGTAACTACTTATTTCGTAAAAATAATCATTGTTTCAACATTGATATAAATTAGAGAAATTAAGATAGTTCTAAGAATATACATATACTTATAGGTTCGTTTACATTGTTAAAATCTATGATATATTTTATGTGATTAAGAGAGGTCGCTTTGAACGTAAAATATTTGTATACTTATTGTAATATTATTTTAAAATCTGTGACTTGGAGTACCGTATAAAATATACATCGGTAATTATAGATAGGACATGCACAAATACATAGGACATTGTTTGATTTTATTTAGAAAGTTTAATATGTGAAATCTCATCTGCTGTACTGATTGTGCAATATTATTTTTGTGATAAAATTACCGCCCTTAAAAATTTGATTAGTTTACTTACTTTTCATATTATAGTATTCACTTATATTTCAGTCAAATGAAAGTCGAATCTACGAACTCAGAATTACATATAATGGCGAGTAAATTGAATAGCTTTCTATAGTTTTTTTTGTATTGTATTTGTTTTTCGGAGAAGAGAGTAGTAAGCGTTTTAGACGAGCGAGTAGGTAGTACCTACGTAATAGTTATTTACGTAGCTATTTATGAAGAGTGTCAGATGCTTTAGTGGAGCTCTGGTTTATGTGTTTTAGTAGTGTTTAAACTTTTGTATCAAAATAGGCAAGTCTCTTATAGTGCATAATTTGTTTGGTTTATAAAATGATTATTGATTTGTTTATTATTCTTAAATTTGACGTTGAATTGATTAATAAACCATAGTTCTACTCATTTAGTAGTATCTGTAGCTATATATTATGTTCGTTAATGTGAGTTGGATAAATTTGTATATTTAATATAATTGCTTTAATTTAAGAGGAGGACTATGTAATGTATAAGATGAAGGTAGATGATTTAGTCAACTACCTACGTATTACATATAGGCTTGTTCGTATAATAAAGACACCATTCTGCGATCGACCGTCTTTCATTGAACACCACAACATCGATCTTTCCTCCGCTAAATGTTCATAAATACCACACCAAAAGCGAAGAAGTAAGACTTGTCTTTTTTGGCAAATTTTCGAGATGCAATAAAAATCTTGAACCTATGTTCTTTATAGAATCTTAAACTATGCATTTGATCATGTGATGATATTTAGCAAAGTTGTTGTGCATGAGCCAAAGAAAGTTTTTGACTGTTATTGACAGTTGCAGACAGATGGTGAGACGAAGTTAACAGCGTCAGCTAGTAATCGATAAAAATCGAATCCGAAATAACCAAAAGCATTGTCATTGCACAATAGGCGCATATATCGGGACTAATCGTGTAAATAACTATTCTACTTGTCCAAACCTGTGAACGTTTTGATCACAATGTTGCATATATCATGGGTACTGTACTGTACTGTATCAGCCTTTTTAATAGTCCACTGCAGGACTTAGGCCTACCCACGAAGGGTGACTGGGCCATATCCACCACGCTGGCCCAGTGCGGGTTGGTGGATTCACATACGCCATCGAATTTCTTCTACGGACGTATGCAGGTTGCCTCACGATGTTTTCCTTCACCGAAAAGCCAGTGGTGTGAAATTCCGTACATAAATTCCAAAGAACTCATTGGTACGGGACCGGGGATTTGAACCCACGACCTCACGATTGTAAGGCGGGTGTCACTACCTCTTGACCACCACGGCTTATGATCATCATGGGTACAAAGTAAGAGAATCAGATATGAAACGTCTTTACAATACCTGTATCTCTGTAGACTTACTGCTCAGTGTAATTAGAGCCCCGTTTACATGCGCCGCGTCACAGACAGTTTCGCCTAATTCGATTTGATTGTCACCCCTATTTGACGGATTTCAATTCTGAATTGAAATTCGGCCTTTATTTTTAACGTTTAATGGTGGAGTTTTGTGTCCAATTCAATTGTTCAATTGTCCTGCTCTCCAATTAAATAGACAATGCTTTTGTTTAATTATTTGAACTAAAATTTCGTGAAATTAAATGTAATTTGAATAGCTACTGCAAAAGTAATAAGCTATATTTTTTTTTGTTTTAATCCAGCTCTTTGTTACTAGAATCCGTACTACAACTACCACTGTGTAAATGTTTATTCTAATATGCTAAAATTTTGAGTTACATTACACTGTTTTTTAAAGCAAAACAACGTATGGCTGGTCAGGTAGTATTCTAATACTATTCAAGTATTAAATGTGCTGTTGAATATGTATTCAATAGCACATTGCTTCTTTACAATGTGCTTCTTTGGGGAAATTCTAATTTCTCTACCGACGTTAATCAATTCCCGAGTAAATAGGTATCTTCTAGGTAAGCGTGCTACACCCTAGACCGCACATCTGCTTAACATCAGGCAGTGTGTAGTCAAACGCGAACCTATTCGAAATAAAAAAAAAATTAAGCAATACCAAGTTATGGAATTTATTTTCAAATAATTATGTACCTAGTGAAATAACAATAATTTTGCATTACAATGTGATAAAAGAACAATAACATATTCAGCAAAATACATCATATTGCAAAATTGTATTCCCTAAATTCGGTTTCCAATTAATAATGACTAATTAATTTCAATGATAAATAAATTAAAATTTATCCATTACTTAATAATGCAGTGTTGTTCAAACTGTCTATAATAATCCGGTAATAAATCGGAAAGTCCATACAAATGGGTATTTATTTGCTGAACACTTGAATTTTTCATAGCCTACCGACCGGATTCTCTTGTTGGTCTGGGTTGAGTTAAATTAACTGCTGCCTACATTTTAAACTGTTATTTTACTTTATTATCCGTTTACCGATACTATGTAGATGACCTTGTAAAGACTCTTGAAAAAGTATAGACAACCTTTATGCATAAAATGTACCTAGGTGAATGTTATAGGCTGAATTCCTAAGTACCTACTCACTTTATGCAATTCAGACTCAATAATAATACTGCTCCACAAATGCTATTACAGCATTACAGACTACTATGACGACAAAAACAAAACGAATAAAACCTAATAATGATAATAATGGACAATACTCCTGATTACATATATAAGTTACTCAGATATATTTAACGTATGTTTGTGGTATTTTTTAGGATTAATTTTCTTAGATATTTTTAAATAAATAAACAAATTCTTTATTGCATGATACAACAGCCACTTATTAATAAAATTGATATAAATAATATCCACATTTATATTATCGGCTAGCGGTTACAAATCTAGTTAGTACACAGGACCTACACTAAGCAAAAGCTTGTATTGTAGATACTGTTTACCTTCAGGGAAAACTACATTCGTAGAATTAGATATAATAATAATATATAATAAAATAATTTATAGTATATATGTGTTTTGAAGAGTATTGACTGCAGTATCCGCAGTATATTAAATCCTTAACTATGTTTGCAACGCCCTGTTTTAAGATTAGTGTACATAATGCAATAAATAAATAATTACTAAATACATTCACAATATTTTCACAAACAACACTACGTATATGTGCCTAGTGTAAAGAGTTTTGAAAATGAAGACTCCTTTGGTATAGAAACTAATTTAAAATACAAGTCCACCTACCACGACAACTTGCATTGCGGAAAAAGAAATATAAACTAAATAGTTTCACCCTACATCGCATATATGCTTAACATCAGGCAGAACATGGTCAAAGGTATATGAAATAAAAAAAAAATATACCTATTTATTCACAAAATTTTGTAAGTGTTCGGTTATTCTGAATTATTAATCAGCTGTTTAAAAATGATCAAAAATTTCATTCTCTATCACAATTAAATCAGTTAACCAGTCAAAGTCCGCGTGAGATCACCATCTCACTTGATAATAAGAGACGATATGACCAAAGATAAATCACAAATTACTAACTACCTACTACCTATGTATGTATATACCTATAAAATTCACTTTGTCTTTGAAAACAATAGGGTTATATTGAAATTTAATGTTTAAATCGACCACTGACATGGTACCTAGTATGAAGTACTTTAACCAAAACAGAATGTAGTTAAGCAGAATCCTTTTCCCAAAACCAAAGCGTCATTATGCAGGAAATACCGAAAACAACAGCTAGTTTGTTATAAAACATCGATACACAAACAATGGTTAACCTGCGGCATGTCGTAACCCCTTTGTCTGACGAGAAGTGGCCATTCTATGTTAAACGATAGTTCTGGGTCACTTGTTACTCGCTAACCGAGCGATTTACTTGGTACAGCTGGCCAAAAAGGGAGAATCAAAATTAAATTATGCTAGAAAGTAGAAGTAGATTGATACATCAGATCGAATTACGGTGGATTACGGTCAGTATTTGGATGGGTGACCGCGGGTGGTATTTTCCAACTGAGCGCTGCCGTGGCTCGGATGACATGTTAAATTGTAGGTCCCAGTTATTTTAACCGTTTAACCATGTCAGAGGCCTTTAGGTGGTCTAAAAACTAGCCACCGGCCTATACGAACTTACTTACGCTGGCTGAAAACCGCTTCCAACCTGTCATAATGCAGATCTACAGAGGAGGCCTATGTCAATCAGTGGACGCCTTACGACTTATGGATATATGTGTAAATTTTCAATTAATTGTTATTAAGATCTGCATAACTGTGAGAATTGATGGAGACAAAGTTTATTTTCAATAATTATTTCTCGCAAAAAAGAAGAAGAATTCGAATAGTTTGTACGAATCGTGACATATATGTGCATTATTTTTGATTTATCAAAAACGGCTTAGCCGATTTCGATAAAATTTAAATGGAACCACCTCGGAAGTATATTCTTTCGATCTAAAAAATCTAAATCGATTCACAGTTAGCGAAAACGATAAACATACACTAAAAATACACACCGACGAACATAGTATACACCGCCGACAGTATTCCTATTCTTTAATTAATCTCCAGTCCATCCAAAGGATGCCTGGTAGAAATTACCAAAGGCAATAAAACCGCCTTTGCACATCAACATATGTAAATAGCTACTCTAATGTATTTATATTATTTGGTGTACAATAAAGATATTGATTTCTAAGTCGGTAAAAAGTCTTTCAAAACAACGTTACTATTTAAAAAAACAAATAAAAACTCTACCGTTAAAACAAATATGTTACACTGACCATATTTCTAAACTCCACACTATAAATAGAGTCACTAATTACAATAAATCCTCCGAGATTGTTGCTCTACGTAGAGCATTGTAGAGTCCACAATACTGGGGTCACAGTTTAACAGTAGTTAGTATACTAAGCCTTTAATTAGGGAACTTGTAGAGAAGGAACCGTGGGCGCTGTGGACTCTACGGAAAGTAACATAGAGATTTTATTAGAAAAATATATGTTATTATCTTGGGTAAAAATAACTTGATTCTGACGTAAAAAGGTTAATCCGATGAACGGTTGATTAAGGAATTAGTATGTGTAAAGTTAATTTAATATAATATTTACTCAGAGTGATCCCTTATAAATATTTGAAATAATGTTTTATTAAAGATTATGATGTTACTTTTATGAAGCCTACCTGCAGCAGTATGTTACGCAAATAACAAAAAGTCATTGACCCTTCGTAAAATCTACTGAGCATTTGATTCTTGTTTGACCGACGAACCACCGGAGGAGGTATACAATTCGACGCATATATATTTTTTTATGTATAACCACGCATAACTTTATTTGTAGTGGTCCGATGTCAATAATTCTTAATACTCTTAATTTTTATTGGAAAGAGTATACTTCAAAATTGGTCCTATTTAAATTTTATCGAAATCGGCTAAGCCATTTTTGATAAATCGACAATAATGTGAAATATGCTACATCGATCCGTGCGAAATATTCGCGAATTCTGTACACAGGTGAAGTCGGTCATGCTAATTTTTGCAAAAAATAATCTTGTTGCAATATCAAAACATTCCGCTATTCAGTTAATATGTATTAGTATACCTTCGAGTATGTATTAGTATACCTTCGAGAAAAGCCGTGGTGGTCTAGTGGTAGTAACACCCGACCTGCAATCGTAAGGTCGTGGGTTCAAATCCCGATGCCGTGAACAATGAGTTTCTTTAGAACTTATGTACGGAATTTTACATCATTGGCTTTTCGGTGAAGGAAAATATCGTGAGCAACCTGCATACGTCCGTAGAAGAAATTCGATGGCGTATGTGAATCCACCAACCCGCACTGGGCCAGCGTGGTGGATATGCCCCAATCACTCTTCGTGGGTAGGCCTACGTCCTGCAGTGGACTATTAAAAAAAAGGCTGGTACAGTACAGTAGGTACAGTATACCTTCGAGAAAAAAAAAATGGTTGATTTAAATTCGGTTTATGGATGATAATTTTACTTCATAACATCATAATTAGTTGAATTGAATCAACAACTGATACAAGCCGCACACTAAGGCCGATTGTGCCTGTCACCTGCACCACGCTCTAGATTGTACGCTAGGCTCGGGCGGTATGTGACACTTTTTAGTGCGTGCAGCCGGCGTTTATCGATTTATAAGACGATATCACGACAAAAAAAAATAGTTGTTTCATACAAAATTGCAGCTTGGAAGTGACAAATATACGCTGTGTGCATGTATATAGCTTATGCAAAGCGCGTTCTACTAATAATTTAAAAGAAAACTTCCACAGTCAAGGTCCCGTAACCGATTTGAACCGAACACCTAATCAGTTCAAAAACTACAGCCTGTCAGTCAGGAGATACCATCTGGTGGTGGAGATGGCTCGCTGGCGATACCAGCCTCGGACAATTAGAGCCCATTAGATGGATAGGTACGGTACCGTTCGGCGCTGGATGCTCTGCTTGATTACATAGCTGTGTAATAGGGAGACTAGACAATAAGGTAGATGACTAAATAATAAAAAAATAGTTTAAAAAAATGAACTCAAAAACACACTTAGGAGTCATCATTTTTTTATAAATGCTTTTTCATCGGTCTTTGATAGGTATGCAAAGTTTGAAGAAAATCTGATCTCTTAAAGTAGGTCAAAATCGAGCTCAAAGTGGTTACAATCAAGCAAACATACAGGTGAAACTAAAAATGTGTTAAAAATATAATTAGTACGTCAGTTAGAATATCAACAATATTAGATTAAAATTTTTCTTTAGCAAATTCCTCAAACAAAACGTGATGAAAATATGACCCATTGGATTTCTGCATAAAGTAACGCTTAGATACATTTTTTATATTTATAGATGTGATGATGTCAAGGGTACTATTAAATTTTGATGCGTTTTATCTACTAGCTGACCCGGCCACGCATTGCTGTGGCTAAATAAATTAAAATTGCGACTATAATTTGAGATTTAAACTATCCTATCTCTCAAGTTGGATCGAACTGCACATGGTGTGCGAATTTTATTATAATCGGTTAAGTGGTTTAGGACATTGAGGACAAACATTGTGACACGAGATTTATATATATATTAAGATTTATAATTTTTGTAACCTTTTTACCGCTTATGTCTCTGTACTTGACCAGCATTTCCAGGCACCAACGATGTTCATATGATGTGGTTAAAAACAGGATCCACAATGCGAAATATAAAATAATCGGCCAAGTGCGAGCCGGATTCGCGCACGAAGGGTTCCGTACAGTATGAAGCTAATATATTTCATTTATTTATTTTACACTTTACAATTTAATATTCTGTGCATATTTCAAGCATCTTCCTGTTGTCGTTATTAATTTTCAAGCGAAAAATAATAATATCGATCGAAAAACGGCAAAAAAATCAGGTTTGTTGTATGGGAAATTTTAAATATTTATTTATTTATGTTTTTAGTATGTGTTGTTATAGCGGCATCAGAAATGCATCATCTGTGAAAATTTTAAGGTTGCAGCTATAACCGTTCATGAGATACCGCCTGGAGACAGACAGACAGACGGACAGCGGAGTCTTAGTAATAGGGTCCTGTTTTTACCCTTTGGGTAAGGAACCCTAAAAATGAGGCATAGCGTTCAAAAGTTTCATTATAACAATAAATAGGTGCATGCTTAATAATTTAATGGTATCTTATTAACAATTAATTAACCCGTTATCAAGCCTATTATTGTAATACAAATAATTTTGTATATCTGTTTAAGTAAAGAATAGAGATGTAATGTTTTTTTTTATTTAACATAGGAAGATTTTTTTGCCTAATTTTAAGCAGATATGGAGTCTAGGGTGTAACACACTTACCTTAAAGATAATAGGTGGGAGATGATGGTTAAATAGTAACTTTTTGAGCATAGTATACAAACAGACAGACAGACAGACAGACAAAATTCTTTATTTACAATTACAATATGAAAAATAAAACACTATTTACACATATACGACAAAAATATGATTATATAGTGGCGGCCTCATCACCCATGGCGATTTCTTCCAGGCAACTTTGCACGAATATGAACTGACAAGAACAAGAAATAGTGGCCTTAAATAGATATTAACAAAGACACCTATAAATAATAAACGAAATATACTTAATTTAATCTAAGTTTTAAAAATACTTACACATATACGATTTAATATATAAATATACATTACCTACATACGTTATAAAATAGTAGCGAAAGGAACAAGTAGCATTATGATTTCAGATAGTAAGCTTTCATAAGTTGTTTGAAAACGTTCAAGGAAGGTGAACGTTTAATTTCTAAAGGTAAGTCATTCCAAAGTCTGACTGCCTTCACAGAGAAAGAAGAATCGTAGAAAAATGTTTTGTGACGAGGGAAACTGTGTGAGATTATCTGAAGATTTTAGGAAACGGCTCAACAAGGAGTGTCGACAACGAAAACGCTCTCGGAGATAGGGTGAAGACGAAGGAATAAACAGGGTACTAGACAAAAGGGAAAGAATATGAGCATCCCGAGCACGACGAAGGAGCTACTTGAGCTTAGCGCAAAACTCTGAAAAGTGTACATGCAGTACGTGTATTTACAGTATACTTATTCAAAGTAGATTAAGTATTATGGAAATATATAGCCCTTACTCATCTGCTATTCTAATTAAGTCTTCTAATAACTCTTTCACCAAAGCCACAGATGATATCACCGTTCATTTGTCCGTGGCAAGTTGTGACTGCACGCTAATTGAATTCACCGAACTGATTTATTTAGCGTGTCACGACACTTTCTTTGTATATTTTACAGTTAAAAATATGTTACGTTAAATTGCTCATGCGTGTCGATTATTTTGTGTCGACGCGACGTAGGCATTTATTTTGCGGTGTATTTTTACAGACTAAGGTTAATGATTTATTTTTAATTATTTTTAATTATCTTGCAATCAGGTTGTTCTTGTTGTTGTTGATTTTAAAAAGTAGGAATTTTCCCATTTTAATATGGATGTTGTTAAAAAATATATGTTTATTCAAAGTATAGTATTAAATAATTGTTTGATTTTATACATTGTTTAAAAAAACCTTGTTATTGAATTGCATAATGTACTGTACTGTACCAGCCTTTTTAATAGTCTATTGCAGGACGTAGGCCTATCCACGAAGGGTGATTGGGTCATATCCACCACGCTGGCCCAGTGCGGATTGGTGGATTCACAGCCATCGAATTTCACGATGTTTTCTTTTTTACCGAAAATCCAATGGTGTGAAATTCCGTACATAAGTTCTAAATAAACTCATTGGTGTCACAGTGACTGCCTCGGTGGCTCAATGGTTAGTGACCCTAACTTTTGGATCAAAGAGGCGTGGATTCGATCCCCACCCAGGGCAAATATTTATGTGATGAACATATGTGTTTGCTCTGTGTCTGGGTGTTATTTAGTTACTATCTATATAAGTATGTATTTAAAAATAAGTATATGTAGTATATCAGTCTCTGGCAGCCATATCACAAGCTTTGCTTAGTTTAGGGTCACAGGCCGTGTGTAAGATGTCCCAAAATATTTATATTTATTTATTGGTACGGCGCCAGGAGTTGAACCCACGACAACCACTAGACCACTACAGCTCTCACAAAATAATGTAACCTAACCTATATTACAAACAAATATCTATAAAAATATTCAAAATGTTTGGTACCGGTTTTCTACAATTAAACACATCCTAGCCTCTATCCTTAAATAAGATCAGAGATGGTCAAAAACAGGCCAATGCATTTTATTTATACCAAACAACTAAGCTCTACGGTGAAATCGAGACAACGTTGCAAATATGTGTAAGCATAGCGTAGAACATCCAACAAAAGCATTACACTTCGGTGTGACTACATTCCACGACCGTACGAGAGGTTAGATAGTTCGACTGATCGTATCGGAATACCGGCTTACTAAATAACTTCCCGATTTGAACCCTTTTCACAATAAAACCTCATAAAATCGCTTTGAAAATGTTCACGATTTATCTGATGTTTATTTTGAAAACGCATCACAATTATTTTGGTGGAGGAACGAGGAATTTTTAGTGGTATACTTGTGCTACAACCACATAAGGAAGTTATAATGAGATAGATTTGAATAGTTTAGAGTTAATTCGGGGAGATAAGGATTTAGTATTTTAATGATCTGTTAATGTAATAACACTAGCATCTGATAGAATTATAGTGAATCGTGGGTCGCTACACACGTACACGAAGAAGACTCGCCGAGGTGCCACACACACTGGAGAGTCCTTAACTCTTTACGTGGTAAGACTATGCACTGTGAGTTTGCACGCTGCACCTTAATCTTAAGGGTAAAAATGCTGTTCGCATTCTCCTTAATAGTAGATTAGTAGCCAAGTGCTGTAAGGCATCAATTGCAGCCCGAGATATTTATAGTTCGAGGGTGCAATCGGTGCTTACACCCGAGCTAACTATTCTGCTTTACATCTTGATTGTAAGGTAAATAGAAAAAAAACGGCATTACAAGAATACAACATTTTATTGAAATTGAGAGGTATATAGGACAAGATCAATTTATACATCGTCAAATCTCACGTTTTATTCACTTACGAAGTTACGAATTCTCTCACTCTACATAATGCTGACGATAACGTTTCATCGACCTTTAATAGTAGATTACTTACCGCCCTAGGGCTTTTTTAACTACATTATTACCCTAGAGCGCTAATTAGTCACCTACAAGCCCCATTTGGAGGTAATAAGAACCTACTTACCGAACATGAGAGATGTAAAATCTATTTACAGTATCTACAGCTGTACAATAAAGCTTTATACGGCAGAAGGGCAAAGCATTCGGCAAAGTCAACTAGAGTCATGGGTCCGACAGCTTAAAACACTCTACCGGGTCATATCACCATGGCGCGGCGGCGGAACCTGTCGGGCTAGGATGCGGACGAAGTAATATTTTATTCGACGTGTCAGAACGAGACCGCGTTACGGCAAAGTATGTATCTGTCACTTTTTTACACGTCGAAAAGAGTTCCTTTCCTGGTTTTCGTGGTCGCATGCTGGACTAGCTGGTCAGTTTCTGATCACGACTCAAACACTGGCTTATTTAACAAACGTTTTACAGCTGCAACGAATAATGTGACTTAAGTTTTGAAACATGTTAACATTTCTTTGGTAATTAATATTCAGTTTAAATATTTAAGATATTTGACGTTTCATTTGATAATAATTAGAATTTTTGTTTTACATTTAAAATTTAATTCTTTCCAAGTTAGGAAAGAAATATTTACAAGCGTATTTGTAATTTAATTTATAATGTAATAATAATGTAATTTAATTAACTGACACTAACCACTGAGCCACCGAGGCAGTCAAAAAATGATTGAAAATGATTATGGTTACGTATTGTCGAACGTACCTACTTCATACTTAAAAGAAAATATTTAACATGTACTAGGTATTGTTTTGCCAAAGTACAGGGAGTTTTAGAGGTACCTACACCTTCATGAGTTTAGCTCAACAGATTCTCCTGTAGCAACTGTGTTTATTTTTGGTAGCCAAGCCAAGATACACTAGTTTCTCATATAAGGAAATAGTTGTTTAGTCATTTTTAAATTAAAACCAAAACTACTTTTGAAACTTTCCATAACTGCACCTAACTGGCCATAAGTTTGCGTAAGGTAACAAATGAATATGTCTCTAACTAAGCATTGTAACATACATCAGATAAGCGCGGCTGATAAGCGCGGCACGAACCGCCGTTTAGTTGAAGGCATGTCGATGCTAGGACGAGACCACACTAGGATGAACTGCTGTTACTTATAATTATTTTTCGCCAAAAATGGCAAGACCGACACTATGTACAGAATTCGAATAGTTCGCAGGTATCAGTGTATTATCGATAAAGTCATTTTCACATTATCGTTAATTTTCCAAAAACGACTCAGCTAATTTTGGTAAAATTTAAATAATACCACGTCAAATAATAGTACGTCATAGAGTCAAAAGCCCAATTAGCCTCCAAAAAACTTGGTGTTATCTCTAAGGTGAGACGGTATTTCACACCTGAGCAACTACTTAGCCTTTATAAAGCACAAGTCAGGTCTTGCATGGAATACTGCTCTCACCTTTGGGATGGCTCTGCCAAATATCAACTGGAGGCTCTGGAGTCGATTGAGCGGCGAGCCAGGAGGCTGATTGACAACAACATCTTGACTAAGTTGCAGCTGAAAAGTCTTGAGCATCGACGTAAGGTGGCGTGTTTATCGGCCTTTTATCGGATTCACTTCGGAGAGTGCTTTCAGGAGTTGCACAATCTGGTCCCACTTGCCCCTTTCTTCTATCGTACGGCTAGGCAGACGCGACCAAAGCGCCACCCTTTTATGGAAAGATAATTAAAATAATATTTTGCTTTCTAAGTCGTAGTTATCGAATGGAGACCGCGTACAAAGAAGTGCAGCGCTGGACGTTCACTCATTAGTAAACATCTTCACACCATTAGCTTTTCGTTGAAAAAAATAAAGTCGTGTGGCAACCTGCATATGTCCGTATAAGAAATTCGATGGCATTTAATAGTATATCGATTCAAACCGCACTGATCCAGCGATATGGCCAAAACACCTTTATCGGATTCACTTAGGAGAGTGCGCTCAGGAGTTGCACAATCTGATCCCACTTGCCCCTTTCTTCTATCGTACGGCTAGGCAGACGCGACCAAAGCGCCACCCTTTTATGGTGGACATTTCGCGCGTTAGAACTAAGCGTTTCGAACCCTCATTCCTCATACGAACAGCCAGAATGTGGAACGCTTTGCCTGGGTCTGTCTTCCCGCTTAAGTACAACGTGGGTGTCTTCAAATCCCGAGTAAATAGGTATCTTCTAGGTAAGCGTGCTACATCCTAGACCGCATATCTGCTCAACATCAGGCAGTATGTAGTCAAACGCAAACCTACAAGGAATAAAAAAAAACGTTTGAAGTATGATTCGACAAAAAAAAGAACCATCAAAATCGGCAAAAATTCATAAAGTCGAATTGAGAACCTCTACTATATATCTCTTTTTTTTCTGTATATATAAAATCTATTATTTTGTTACGTTTGTAAATTTGTGGACTACAACAGATAATACAAGATTCCACCAAAAACATTTTCATTTAAAATGTTGCAAAGATGAAACCATAATATGGCTCGAACTGTCAAAACAAATTGTCAAGCTTCTAACTCTACAAGCCTTAACTTGACAAATCCTTACGTCACAAACCCAACAGCTAAGTCAAAATTTTGTGCGATAATTTACGTGTAAACTTGACTTAAGACAGGTATAAATCTCGAAAACAACTTACATACTTCGAAAACTAAATTCCATAATAATAGTTAAAAAAATACTCTGATCTAAATCTCAGTTACTTTATAAGTAGCGTGGTGGAGTCAGACCATAACGGTCGCTTTTTGTACAATTAGTAAGTAGTGAATCCGTCGTGACCGGTGTGTCATGGTTTTGGGTAACAGGCCGCAATTTGACAAGTACTGTAAAGGAAGTTGACTCATAAGGTATCTATAGGTACTTATATAATATGGTAATCTAAGAACCGTGCCTAACGGTAGTCACATAATTCCTCAATTTGATTGTGCATTTAGGACATATAAATAAATATTAGGGGACATCTTACACACGGTCTCTAACCCCAAACTAAGCAAAGCTTGTGATATGGCTGCCAGAGACTGATATACTACATATATATATTTTTAAATACATACTTATATAGATAACACCTAAATAACACCCAGACACAGAGCAAATACCTATGTTCATCACTCATTATATGTGGACTATGTGGATCAGTCATTGTTAAAATAAAAGTCATTGGTAAAACCAATCAAAATCTAAGACATTACTTAAGTTCTGTTTCGGCACGAACTGATCTTAACTACTTCACTGCTGATCACGAAAAAGGTGTTCCAATAAAATTTTATACCTATATTATCTTCGTCTATAAGTATTTAGCCGTTATCGTCTTATATCCATATCCTATATCCATTTTTAGGGTTCCGTACCTCAAAGGAAAAAACGGAACCCTTATAGGACCACTTTGTTGTCCGTCTGTCCGCCTGACCGTCTGTGTGTATGTATACGTATATCTATGATCTCTTACAGTTGTGTAAAAGAAAAACTTCTCAGTTATCATATAAAAAAGTTAGAGCCGTTTATGTCGTAAAAACCGCATATTTCGACACTCACAAAAATCAAAACCTACAGGGTACTTCCAGTTGACATAGAACTATGAAATTTGGCGAAAAGCATCGTCTCAAAGTACACATATAGGAATTAATCTGAAAACTGAACATTTTTATATACATCACAAAAAATAGGGCTTCAAAATTCACAAAATATGGGTTTAAAATTCAAAGTGCGTAAATCGTATCATGTAAGGTATCATATAAAAGAGCTTCATTAGCACATGCTAAAACAGGTTTTTAATTATTTTAACAATTTTCGATGAATGACGAGAAAAGTAAAAAAAAAAAACTTTTGTCGATGATGATGATATAGAGATTTTAACAACGTACCTACTTCCCAATTTTGTGAAATTTTCTGGATTTGCACGGAACCCTCGGTGTGCCAGTCTGACATGCTCTTGTCTAGTTTTTATTAGCTACATAAAAAACAGCTCACGTTGCATCTACGAATACAATACACGCAAATTACTCTTTACATTATTCCATTAAAACAAATTTTTAAATCTTAAATTTTCAGATTTTTGAAGAAAAAGTAACTCGACCCTTTATCCAATTACACATTACAGTTTCTTTCTCACACGAGTTTATTTAACAACGTCTCGTTGAATTCTGCTCTCTAACTACATAGACATAGAGCGGTGCCTCATTTGATTAGCAACACGCAAATTGCTGATTCAAATTCTATTTTGTTTCTATTTAAAAGTAGGTCAAATTAGCAGGTCTAAACGCGCGCAATTTGTGAGTCTTTGTTAAAAGCTGTAGTTCAACTTTTGTAGTTTTGTAGTTCTGGTCGGTTCGTAGTTGTTCTTTTGACTTGGAATTTTCAATTTTATTTTACTAGGAGTCTGAATTGTTGAATTTCTTGCAAGATTATGTAGGAATAAAATATTTCCTACGATAGGTTCGGAAGTTCGTGTACGGTGGCTAAAAAGCCCTATACAGGGTATCACTCGTATGGTAAGCAATTACCGGGTTATTTGCTTACCTTTTACTAAGCCGAAAGGGGGTGATACAAACCCTCATTACGAAATACTTTTAATATGGGGCCAACGCAAAATTTGAGAAAAAAAACAGCGTTTCACACAAAATTGCTACTCAGAATCGACAAAATGTATGAAACAGCTGATATTTGTCTCGTTTTTTAGGGTTCCGTACTCAAACGGAAAAAACGAAATCCTTATAGCATCACTTTGTTGTCCGTCTGTCCGTCTGTGTGTATGTCAAGACTCTTTATCTCGTTTAAACTGTATACCTATATCTATGGTTTCTTACAGTTGTGTAAAAGAAAAACTTCTCCGTTGTCGTATACAAAAGTTAGAGCCGTTTATGTCGTAAAAAAACACATATTTCGACACTCTCAAAAATCAAAACCTACAGGGTACTTCCCGTTGACATAGAACTATGAAATTTGGCGAGAAGCATTATCTTAGAATACACATATAGGAATATATCTGATAATAGGGCCTCAAAATTAAAAAAAAGAAGGTTCAAATTTCAATGTGAGTAAATCGTATCATGTAAGGTGTCATATAAAAAAACTTCATTAGCACATGCCAAAACAGGTTTTTAGTTATTTTAACAATGTGTTTGTACGAAACCCTCGATGTGCGAGCCTGACTCGCACTTGTCCGGTTTTTTTTAGCTGACCCAAAGGTTTAAGTTGTTCGTAATTATGGTCTAAATCACCTCCTTTCGGCTTAGCGCAGGGAAAGAAAATAACCCTGTATAAAGGCCTATCTATGATGACTATGCAGTCAAAGTAACCAGTATTCACGATTATACGTATCAGTCGAGCCACTCTCAGTCACACTCGTCCGTAGATTGACCATTCTGAATGTGCCTGACTTCAGTGATCGCTAAGAAACACCTAGTGATACCACGTTATGATTCTAATGAATTCATATGAGTTTTATGATAAGAATTCTCTCGCTAATCTTCCTTTTAAGGAAATTGTATCATTCTCATTATTTAGGAAAAAAATGTTCGAAAAAACATTGAACCAAAATTAAATAGGTAGGTACCTGCTAGATACTTATATAGGTGATATAGAAATAATTCACGTCACTTGATTTTTAGGGTTTCGTACCTCAAACGGAACCCTTTTAGGATCATTTTGTTGACCTTCTGTCCGTCTGTGTGTATGTGAAGACTCTTTATCTCGAAAACGCGTAAAGATATCGAGTTGAAATTTAAACTGTATACGTATTTCTATTATCTCTTGCAGTTGTGTAAAAGAAAAACTTCTCAGTTATCGTTTAAAAAGTTAGAGTCGTTTATGTCATAAAATACCGCATATTTCGACACTCACTAACTATGAAATTTGGCAAGAAACATTGTCTCAGAGTATACATATTGGGATAAATCTGAAAACTGTACATATTTATTGAAATCACAAAAAATAGGTCCTCAAAATTCACAAAATTTGGGTTCAAAATTCAAAGTGAGTAAATCGTATCATGTAAGGTATCATTTATGAAAGAGCTTCATTAGCACATGTTAAAACAGGATTTTAATTATTCTGGATTTGTACGGAACCCTTGATGTGCGAGCCTGACTCGCACTTGTCCGGTTTTTATTAATTTACGTAATGTCTCATCATTAGAATCGTTTGTTAGAAGTCACACAAAAAAGGCAACACACACTAACAAATAAATAACTGTAAAGAACCGTTAATGCTCAAAATCGAATTATCCCTCGCTATTAAAAAACAATGACAAAAGCAGAACAACCAAGGAACATAACAAAACAGAAAGACTTTAAAACGACATTACATCTAAATCTCCGGCCAAACAATACAAGGAACAGTATCTACTATTAATCAAAATGAGAGATCGTCTTAACAGAATAGGTGCATCCATTTATTTCAAATCGAACTTACTCTAGATGCATTTAAACAGAAGTAATGGCGTTCGGATTCTTTTCATTATTATAAGACAAGTTTTTCTTTCCCTATTATTAAAATAATGTAATCTTTATTCCTTGTTGATAAGGATAGTTCTTCTGTAAACTGTTGAATTATCTATTGCTTTTTTATTTCTGTTTTCTATGTTGTAATCAATATTTTACTTTTTATCCCTCTCTAGGACCGTTATCCTTGCACGCCTTTGTTCTTTAACAATCCTTTGTAATGTGTTGTCGATTCGCTTTTTAGAAATGATAACTTAATTTAAATCTGTCTTAATTAGGATTTGATGCCCGAGGGTGATTCTGATTTCAAGGTAATTATCGTAGTTACGATGTGTAGGAATCATAAATTTATTTTGTGATATAAGCAACACAATATCATAACTATACAAATTATTGTGTATACAATTATAAAAACAGTACAAATAATTTAGAATTTTAATTAGATACATGAACCATCATCATAGGAGATGTAGAATTGACTGAACTTTAAAAAGTTTTACTTAACTAAATTCATTTTTTTTCCCAAAAATACTTAGTGTTATTCGTTCACGTAGGCAATTGCAAAACTTATCAGTACAAAAAAAATCTGGTCCAAAGCCTCTATTTAAAAACATAAAAGTTTCATTTGTTTTCCAATCCATACATACGAATTCTCGCTAACCGCTGAACTGCACCTCTTACTCTAAATATTATATTGGTGTGCTTAAAATGAATTTAAATAACAGTTTAAAAAAGTTGAAAAGTGCCGTAGATAGTAGATAACATTTAGTAGAGCCTAATAAGAACATTGTTTTTAATGAGAGGGCGTGCCCACATTAACTTAAAGTGCTACTCGGTCATTATTAAACTAAAACTAAAGATAAAACAAAAAGTCATACCGAACAATGTTCTGTAGGAGCATTCTTAAGATATTCGGTAAAGTTTGAGATACGTTGATTGGAATTCAATATATTTTTTAAATTACAAGAAAGCACCTACATTGTTTTTGTAATACGAGTAATTATATAATTATAAATAATGTTAATCACAAAACAAAAGTACTTAGGTACAACATATATTTAACAAAATAGATTAAAAATAGGATATAATACTCATACCAGCTAATAGTTAGATTTTTATTTTATTGTATACCGTTTACATTTTTTGGCATTACAAAAAATGATATAATTAATCAAATTATCAAACACAGTATTATGTAAACTAGTGCAATGACAAAATTTTCAGGACACTCGAGGGTCTCTAAATTACTTACGAAACAACAAAACATAATTTGATCCAAATGCTTAAGAAATGTTTCTTATTTTGTGTAAAAACATCTTTTTCACGTAAATAAAGTAGATTGTAAATAAAAATCGAAACAAAAATATGTTAACATACGAATTAAATCAAAAATTGATATAACGAATGAACAAAACATCAAATAACGTTAGAATCACAGTTATCTCATTACAATCCGACACAATCTAAATTATCTAATGAAGCCACATAACAGTCAAACAATACAACAGATGAACTAATCCAACGCATCAAAGCGAGAAAAAATCTGTAAGTAGAATCGCGGTAGATCTGAGTTAATTAGAGGAGTTGGTGCACTGCTGAGACCCAACCTATGCCCGCTCGTTCAGACTGACGCTGTAAAAATAGACGAACTAGACGAGCCTCACTTGACACCGGAGCGAACGAAAAAGAAGCTGTATAGTTGGAACTCTAGAGAGACCTTTAGCTAGATATTAAAACTGTTGTGATGACGATGACTTAGTTTGTAGTAAGGCCCGTGTTAAAATTGTGTCCATTCTTTGAAACACTTTATTTATCTATTGTTTCATTCATCAGATGATTTCTATATCAAAAGTGACAACACAGGACGTCCGTATTAGAATATGCACTTTCTTAGAAATGCTGCCATAACTAAATCACCTATTTTATGATAGAAACGTATAAACAAATTCAAAGGTTATACCTACTTAAGTCCAAAAAGGTGACATCTACAACTGGTATATTATTCCGAGAAAAATCGAACCAAGATGACATATACATCATTTGAAAGCTTGTTTTATGAGCTTCCCAAAAATATTTAATTTAGATTTTTTCACCCCTCCATGTTTTCTTAAAATTACAATACAACTTATTGTTTTTTTCTAGTTTGGCAATGATAAAGTGCTTCTATCGTTATTTTACTTGCATTCGTAAATAATTCTTCCACATTAATCTCTTAATTTGCTAAAATTAAAAATTATAACCTACCAGTGTGACCAGTTAGCAGGTACAATGTGACAAAAAAACACTAAAAAACTGTGTCTAATTGGTAAAAAGGCTTCTATTTAACAATTTGAAGGTTACTTAATCAGGGTGATAGAGATAAACTACCTATTGAGCCAAATATATTTATTTATCCCAATAAATTCAAAATTATCATATTTTTTTTAAATTTAATTATATCTTTTTTTATGGGTTTTAACTGTTGAAATAGACTCAGAAAAATATGAATATTCTCGAAATGTAACGAGTGTTGTGGTTAGAATTTTTGATTATTATTATACCAGCCTCCATACATTTTGTGGACATGTCCCTTCAGTCAGTACAAAACATCTAAAGATGAGCCTAATAACTAGTTTCTATAAATACAAGTTTATTACTATTTCGGTTAAAAGTATTTCTGAAATCCAAAAACAATTTTAAGTTGCCATAGCTAATCACTAATGAGCTACAGTCAGTATTTGGATGGGTGATCGCGGGTGGCATTTTCCAACTGAGCGCTGCCGTGGCTCGGATGACACGTTAAATAGTAGGTCCCGGTTGTTTTATCCGCTTAGCTATGTCAGAGGCCTTCAGGCGGCCTACAAACTCTGACGCCAGGGCTAGCCACTCGGCCTATACGAACTTACTAATGAGCCTTAAAATAGTGACATCATAGTGATACGTGTCGGTGTAACAGGCGGCCCCGTTGAGAGTTCTTCTGACCACTCGCGGCGGGCTCGGGGCGGACGACTTCAAACGAGAGCGGGTTCAAAGCGCGCCCGTTCGCGCGAGATCGCATCGCCTCGGTGTCACTGAGGATCTGATATTGTAATGTGATTGATGTTTAATAACCTGTGGAGAAATTCGTATTAAGGAACTACCTATACACTGATCTACGAGAAGTATCTATGGACCACTTATGTTCCATACATGTTTTTTTTTATCATACAAACCAAATTTATAAACTGCCGTATCTATCGTAAACTAGTAGTTCTTTAAAAAGTAGATCTGTATAACTGAATCTTCATTACCCTTGACTCGTCAATACTCGTACATTTTCGTAGGTTTTAGGTATTAAACGATTTTGTCAAATATTAACGTAATCGGCATGTACATATACATGTACACTACAGCAAATTTCCCCCTTTTCGAGAGAAATATCCATCTAATCAAAAACACCCAAGAACAAATAAAAGCAAAATAAATAAAAACAAAACCTATTTACACAATTTCACCAAGATTCGTTGAAAAAGCGATGAACGCAAAATTATCAAGTCAAAACTAAGACAAATTGCTCACTTTGTTCGGTCAACTATTAGGAAATAGTTTGAAGAATCGTACACAAACTTTATAGAACTAATTTTATTGATATATGTAAACAGATCAACTGCCGTGAACTGCGGTGGTTTTTGTCACATATCTAAAATAACCGAACAATTAACCATAAGTAGGACTGACTTTTTTAATACGTTTAAAAATTTTACTTAATTTTCGTATGAAAAAGTATCACAACAAATACAGTGAAATGTAAAGAAGTTCCTCGTATTTAAAAGAAGCTGGAGCAATAACCCAGATCAGGAGGCTTAAGATGCAAAACTTTCGTTTTGTCAATAGCAAGTTTAAGGTTTCAGTTAGAATGTTTTGTGCCGAGCGCGCTCCACTTCCTGAAAGAGTATCGAAGCTGTGTGTATGGGATAGCGATTTTAAAGTTTTGTTTTATGTCTTTTTTAACTTCTACTGTCTTACTCCTGGTCTAAAGTCTACCCCATTTCCTTCCATAAGTCGTGACCCTCGCAACCTCTTGTCAACTCCTTCTTAAACGAGTCAAAATTGTAACAACAGCGTTTTTTAGGCCTTCCCTTCTTCTTTTTCTTTTTTCTTAGTAAACGTCGTCCGTCAGACACCATATCCATGACGAATGTATCTAGTTTAACAAAACAACTGAAAACTGTACCGGCTTTTTTAATTTTCCACTGCTGAACATAGGCCTAATTACGAAGGGAAATTGCGCCGTATCCATCACCCTGGCCTAGAGAAGGTTGGTGGATTCATATACGCCATCGAATTTCTGCTAAGCATCTAATCAAAATTTCCAAATACCTGTGGATGAAATAACCGAAGAAAAGTTGCATAGCCATTGGAACGAGGCCGGGATTTGATCTCTCGACCTCACGATTGCTAGGTGGCCGTCACTCCCCATTGGCCACCACAGCTCCAACACTACACCTCTATCAAACTAAAAACACTTCAAATACTTCTATTGTTTGAGACCGCTCTTATTGACGACAAGTCCGCTCCTTGTTTCACTGATTGAATTTGTCTCATTGCTGTACTGTACTATATCAGCCTTTATTGGGCCATATCCACCACATTTGGTGGACTTGCATACGCCATCGAATTTCTTCTAAGTGCGGACGTATGCAGGTTGCCTCACAATTTTTTCATATACCGAAAAGCCAGCGGTGTTACATTCTGTACATAGATTCCGCAGAACTCATATTGGTACGGTACGAGACCGGGATTGAAACCCACGACCTCACGATTGTAAGGCCGGTGTCACTACGACTAGACCACCATCAATAAATAATGTATCTATCCATATTTCCACAATAGTACAAAGCTTTTTCGTACAGTTATAGGCGCGTTCTTGCCCACTAAGCCCGCAGCCCGCTGCTCGCTCCGTGGCTACTAGACAAACTTGGTTTCCGTACAGAGAATATACATTTTCCCGAGCGTAAGTTTGCGGGGCGGGCGCTGATTTTACTTTTGTAAATAAATATTTCCGATACAATGTTCTCTGTTTCAGTGTGGATGAAATACATTTTGCTGTTTTGTTAAAAAAGTAAATAAATAAATAATAAATTAAATATTGGGGGACATCTTACGCGGTCTCTGACCCCAAACTAAGCAAAGCTTGTGATATGGCTGCCAGAGACTGATATACTACATATAGGTACATATTTAAAAAAAAACGCCTCTTTGATATAGAAGTCTGATTCACTAACCACTGAGCCACCGAGGCAGTCAAGTAAGCTCGTCTAGGCCGGGTGGCTAGCCTTGGTGTCAGAATTTTTAAGCCGCCTAAAGGCCTGTGACATGGCTAAACGGTTAAAACAACAGAGGCCGCCCAAATTTGTGTGGCCGCTAAAATTTCCACCCGCGGTCACTCAAATTTGTTATAACCATACCTAATATAGGCTGAAATATATTACATATTTAGCAGCTATGGTGTTACTTACTGTCTGTGGATGGCCCGATCCTGAATAAAGCTCACTTTGCGAGTATTGGCTTATCCGCAGCTTGTAGATAACATCACAACCGCCAAGTTGTATGATTCGGCCTATAACGGTGTTCTGAAGTAAAATCATGTCAAAGACATAAAAATTGAAAAGATACTCTTATCGAACTAAGATTCTGGCGAAATATCTACTGTTACTCTACATACTGCTATAGTAGAAGTTTTGTGTTATAGAAATATACAACGTGACTGGTAAACATTGAGCAACCTTTTAGTGGCTTACTCTGTACATCAAATCTAACAACTTTTGTTCTGCAACTTTTGTCAAAAATAAAAAATTGGTGTTCCGTGGAAAATATCGTTCACCCGCGAACAAATGTATAGAACAGCTGATTTTTTTGACTTTCGACAAAAGTCGCAGAACAAAGTTGTTAGTTTTGATGTACAGAATAAGCCACTAAAAGGTTGCTCAATGTTTACCAGTCACAGACCTAATTTAAACACATTGAACCTAGTGTTAAGCACGTACTAAAGACACCTAGTGATAATATTGAAACTTTTAACATGGTGAATGTTTAAAAAAAACCCTTAGTTTCTTAGACTGCAATTTAATTTACTTCAAAGCTATTTCAAGAAGCTGTGGAATATTTCGTTCGAAAATAGATCTAAAATAATGCAGCTGTTTAGTTTTCCAATACTTCACAATGAATGGATCAACTATAAACATACAAAGTTATTGTAGCCTCTTCTCATTTATATTCAAAACAATAGTTTTGTTTAAGTTGTAATTTGAAATGGAAAATTACGATTTTTAAAACGAAAGCTTATACTTATTTAATATTGAAAGTCTTTATAGGTTTGCGAATAACTTACTGACAACTTTTTAAATAAAAAAATCTACAATCTGAAAAAATAATAACTGTGGGCATCTTAAGAATTACCTTACAACTTTAAAATATCAAATGTGCAAATTACACGATTGCTTAAAGTGCAAAAAACATTGTTGCAAATTATTCAAAACAATAATTATTTTTTGCAAAAAAATATCATGTCCGACTTCAAACGTGTACAGAATTCTCGAATATCATGTCGATTATTATTATTATATACTACGGGACTAATCGCGCACTAAAATTACGAGATAAATAAATACCTCCTCATCCCGACCCGTGACCACGGTCGATGCAACTCGGCTGAAACGTCGGGATAAGGAGGTATTTATTTATCTCGTAATTTTAGTGCGCGATTAGTCCCGTAGTATATATCAATAATGTGTTCAAATCGCGAAAGTTTAAAAACAACATCATGTCGATGTAGCATTTTTAGCATTATTGTTGATTTGACAAAAATGTTGTTTTTAAACTTTCGCGATTTGAACACATTATTATTATGTACTACGGGACTAATCGTACACTAAAATTACAAGATAATTAAATACCTCATCATCCCGACATCAGTCTACCCGTGACCACGATCGATGCAACTCGGTCGAAACTTGGGGATGATGAGGTATTTATTTATCTTATTTTAGTGCGCTATTAGTCCCGTAGTAAAAAATAAAATTGACAAAAATGGTTTAGCCGATTTCGATAAAATGTAAATGGATCAATTTCGAAGTATATTCTTTTTAATAAAAAAAGAATTACCGAAATCGGACGACTAATTAAAAAGAAAACTAACTCACGAAATCACCAGGAAAATGTTTGGAGCTCTAACAAAATCATATTTGACGCATTGAATTTCTTATCTTCTCACGATATCTGACATCACCTATCAGATGACATTTTAAACTAACCCCGTCTATTTTTAATTCGGCACGTGTAAAAAAACAGGCAATACGACGAATATAAGAAAGCATCTATTTCAGGATATTATCTCGATCGACTACGATACGCCTCTGATTAATTATATTAATATGTGGCTAAAACTTTTAATCAATTTATCTAGTATCCACTACCTGTACTAATACTGTAATGTAACAGACTTTTTTTTAATAGTCCACTGCAGGACGTTGTAAGCCCACCCTCGAAGGGTGACCATATCCACCACGCTGGCCTAGTGCGGAATGGTAGATTCACATACGCCATCGAATTTCTTGTGCGGACGTACAAGCAAGATAACTCACGATGTTTCCCTTCACGGAAAAGCCAGTGGTATGAAATGTACATACGAACTTATAACTGGTACGGGGCCGGCGTTTGAACCCAGGACCTCACGATTGTGCGGCGGGTGTCATTACCACTAGTCTACCACGGGTTTTTATCACCAACAAATCCATAAATTACAATCAAAACATTAAAACTCAATATGATCGCATTATTACAATATAATCTTACTGCATTAAACAATCAATCATTGCCATTACTGAGTCTGTTAATTATTTACTCTGGCAATAAAACTTATTTTCATTTGGGACCGCCATTTTGTAAATTATTCTCAACCGATGTTGCCGCTGCAAAAAATGCACCAATTATCGTCGATTGTGATTCCGCGTTGTTTCGTGATTTAAAACTTGACAATTTGAGTTTTATCGTTGTTCCTTTAATTGAACATTCAACAAAACGATGTTTATTATTGTTTATTTTAGCGGTTTATTATTATATACTACGGGACTAATTGCGCACTAAAATTACGAGATAAATAAATACCTCATCATCCCGACGTTTCGGCCGAGTTGCATCGACCGTGGTCACGGGTAGACTGAGGTATTTATTTATCTCGTAATTTTAGTGCGCGATTAGTCCCGTAGTATATAATAATAATGTGTTCAAATCGCGATAGTTTAAAAACAATATTTTAGCGGTGTCTTTAAGTATAATAATATTTATATTTAAGTTTGACAAGTGTATCATTTTACTGTGTAGCTTTTCAATAGGTCAACTGCTTTTTTCTTTTTGCTTTTAGCAGTGACTAGTACCAAAATCTGGGATTAGGAGTTTATAAATTTACAAATGATTACTTTCATTAATATTGAAATCTAGGTATGATTTCTAACATTGTTTCTGTTTCATTTCAGGTAAGAACATAAAATACGCACGGCATTGGGGTAACGATTAGAATACTTACCTAATTGTTAGACGGTAAGTAAATATGATACTCATTACTTACTCAGAATTTAAGCTTCTTGGATCCATAGTAAATGTATGATAATTCCGCGTTTTAAAATAATTCTTTAACTTTTTCTATCACTGACTTCATTTTCCAAAATCTTCTACCATATTTGTATTGTCCATTTCCGTCACTCCGTTCATCTACGCTCACCTCAGCATTTCAAACGCTGCCATCTAACTCAATTTTAAAACCAATAACAACATTTACAAGACGTTACCTTCGAAATTTTAGAAATTTACAACGTGCAATACAATCACCGCCGTGTCAGGAGCACGTCGAGTCGAAACGTATAAAATCGGCGTGAATATAAAATTTGATGTTGCATTTTTCTTATTTATGTCGGAGAGGACGACAGTTGCTCGTGACGTGCGCGCGCCGAGTGAAAATGAGCTGGTGTTGCCAGGCGGGAAAATACTTTTTTTTAATTTGCGTTTGGCTTCTTTCATATTTCTGTTTATTAATTATAATCCGAAAATTTTAATCTTATATTGTTGTGCACATTGTATTATTAGTATTATCATCGTACTTTTAATTGATACCTTGAAAAGAGGAGATTTAGACCATTCTGCCTCGGTGGCTCAGTGGTTAGTGACCCTAACTTCTGGGTCAATGAGGCGTGGGTTCGATCCCCACCCAGGGCAAAAATTCATGTGATGAACATACATAGATGTTTGCTCTGTGTCTGTGTGTTATTTAGTTACTATCTATATAAGTATGTATTTAAAAATAAGTACCTATATGTAGTTTATCAGTCTCTGGCAGCCATATCACAGCTTTGTTTAGTTTGGGGTCAGAGGCCGTGTGTAAGATGTCCCAAAAATATTTATTTATTTATTCATGGACGTCTACTTGAGCTAACCCGGAATTTGAGAATAAAATTAACTGTTTCATAGATTTTGTCAATTTCGATTGCAATTTTGTATGGGACAACTTTTTTTTTCGCAAGTATCGAGTTTGCCCCGTAGTAAAAGTTGTTCATTTTGATGGTCTATCATTCGTTTACGGCTTAGTACAAGGCAAGCAGATAACCCTGTATTGTGAAGCGGTTCCATTAGGAAGTCTTGTGTGAACCAGATCCACAGAAGAAAAAAATAAATGCTGTTCTGGGACCGTATCCATATCCATCCAATGCAGTTTTGCCAATCCACTTTGTTGGTGGATATTCTATAAACTTTACTTTCCAGTAAGTATATTTTTGTAAAACAATACAACAGTAACCAAGTGGACGGTGCGATAGGTCTATAATTTATGTTTAGATAAGTTTCCTGTCAATTCACTCCATTTTAATACAAGGCTGCCTCCAAGAAATCTCTGTACGTGATAAGGATGCCCATTGATTAATAGATATTCGGTAATACCAGAACGTTTTTTTATTATTACAGTCTAGGAGTTTTCATGTATTTTCTCGATCCTTTAATAAAGCTTTATTGTCTTGTATGATGACGACAAATCTCCTCACTTTAGTCACTATTCAACCGCCAATTTCTATATAACTAGGTAAGTTGCGAAAAGCGTCGTGCGTTAAACTCCTTGTTAGTTTAGGGCCGTACACACGATCGATAGTTCTGATTACGTTCGAGTACGTTACCATTGTCATACCCTGTTCTGACGACACAATACAGTAAGGGATGTTTCAAAAGAACATTGAAATAAAGAAAACTTTGAGTATCAATTCGAACCATTTACTCAAATTACATCAGTAGGGATTAGTAGTTTCCTTGTGGATGCATTACCTATACAGCGCCCTTGGTGGAAATGAGGAAAAACTAACAAAAAAGTATAAAGCCGCCTGAAAACGATTGCTCTGTTTACTATGCAAACTCAGGCCTTAAACGGTATGTAGTTAAACGAAAACCTTTCTTATACAAAAGAAATTAGTTTTCTAGTTTGTAGGTTCCGAGATAAAGATGTGTTTTTTTTTATTTCAAATAGGGTTGCGTTTGACTACACACTGCCTGATGTTAAGCAGATATGCGGTCTAGGATGTAGCACGCTTACCTAGAAGATACCTATTTACTCGAGATTTGAAGACACCTACATTGTACTTTAACGGAAAGACAGACTCAGGCAAAGCGTTCCACATTCTGGCAGTTCGTATGAGGAATGTGGAGTCAAAACGCTTGGTTCTAACGTGTAGTTGCTGTGTCGACCTTGTGCTGTGAATATAGGCCTACCCACAAAAAGCGATTATACGATTTCCACCACACTGACCTACTCTGGGTTGGTTATTTCTCATACGCCATCAAAGTTATTGTATTTTCTGCATACGCAGGTTCCCTCGTTATGTTTAACTAAAAAGCTATTAAGGCGGAAATCAGTTTATAAATTCCAAAGTGTGAAAGGTACTGACAGTTTGAAAAACATCACATATTGTAAAAAATTTCACAATTCATAATTTTTCCTAAGACATAAAATACTGAATTAAACGTTCATCTTCTAGAATACTACAGCTTCTATAAAAGTAGCCCGTAATAAATACTTCTGGAATCTCCTTACTGATTGTAAACAGTATCCAACGTTGTCATCCCCATCCCTCAGTAAGAAGCCACGAGGGATGGCCCTTCATGGCGCGGAATTAAGTTATTGTCAAGTATATTGCACTAATGTGGGGTTACGGAGACGCGGACCCGGCTTACCTATACTCCGCTCGGTTATTGAAGGATTCATTGTTACTTGTCGGCTGCAGATGTCACGGAGCAACTGCTATACTCACATATATACCTACTGGATTATGAAAGTTGCTTATTTGAACTGAAAAGGGGTCAAAACTCGGCATTGTGGGTAACTTTTAATATGAAATCATCTCTGAAATCTTAAAAAAAGATTCTTTTAATATTCATTCATTTAGTTTACTGGAGTCTCAAGTTGAAAACAATGAAAACGTGTCAGTAAAAGTGGATCATACTCAGCAGTACGTTTTTCTTTACAATGTGTCCAAAGATTCTGCTATGCCATGAAACAAAATTAAGGAATCCAGAAATGAGCCCAAGTAACCGTCATATAGATTACTACGTTGCAAGTACGGAACAGGGCAGGGCGCATACCCCATAGAATTAAATCCGATGGTACAACCTAATAATTACAGTCCTAATAAGTTCTCAATTAGAAACTATAAACCGGCAAATGCAGTGCAAGATGTCTACTGAGTTCTAAGTAGAGAAGATCTTATCAAGATGGCATGAACATTGAACACGCTGGATGTTAGCAGTTTCAGACCGGCGCGGTCTTATCGTTCATTTATAGGAAACTAGGTTTTTCCGTAGATTTACACGCAAGATTTTTATTTTTTGAAATCCATTAGATATTATAAAAAAAACAAAAACTTTATATTTATCTGTATTAAATAGAAGCCCATGTCACTCTCCGCGCTTCGAACTATATCCATAATAATTATGCATATATTATTTGCCAAAAAACAAGTCGAAGTTCTGTACCCGTGTTGCCCGTGAAAGAGTAAGAAACAAACAAACACACACTCGAATTAATAATTATATTATCTTCTTCTTAGTCGTATACACTCTTGACAGAGTGGTCGTGGTCATGGTTCCGGTGGTGGCTCGCTTTACAATACGTCGCCATTCCTCTCGTATGGAGGTCGAGGTGGTCGCTGAAAAGTCCTCAAATGGAAACTATGAACCGATAACTAAAGTATAAAACGATTACCGAGCTCTAGGTAGAGACTGCTACAGACGTTCTTAACAAGATTGCATGAACACACTGTAAGTTACTTACTGTAAATTAATAAGTACACTAAAATATAAACTAATAAAATAATAATAATCTGTAAACAAGCTGTCCGTCTCTCCTTCACGCCTGAATACATTTGAGCAGTGCCCGACGGGGCCCACAATTGTACATATTTTAACTTTTAATTTTAATTTTTACCATCTTTTTATAACATTGTGGAAGCAAATAAATATGAATATGAATACTTACTTTTATGTAACAAATAATTACGTGTCACTTAATGTTATAAATAAATGAGAATAATTTAAAACAACCGACTGCACAAGTACTCGCCAAGACGAATCAAACGAGCTTAAACTTGGTGGGTTTGAGTCGTTTCGTTACAGAGTTCTCAGGGCCACTTTCCAGGTCCATTATACCAGGTGGTTACCATTGAAAGACACTCGTCAAGACGATCAAATGAGCCCAAACTCGATGAGGTTGTGTCGTTTCATTGCAAAGTTCCTTTGGCCATCTTCCAGCTCTATCGTCAGATCAGCACCATGTCATCATAATATTGCATTGTCACGCAATTTACACATGTATGCAAAATTTCAGATCAATCGGAAACCGGGAAGTAAATCAAATTTAACTTGCAATGCAAGATTTGATTATAGACCGACAGACAGACAACGGGATAGGTACGAGTAAAACTTAATAAAAGCTTGTAATGAGTATGCAAGCTGCTTCACAACAGTCTTATTGTAAATCCACGGGAGAGGTTTATTGTTCATTAGCGGACGTTCTACGGTTGATAAGATGATGATGACGATGAAAGGTCTAACCACATATATCTGACATAACTCAATCCGCCGATAGCCCGTCCACGGTCTGGCGTGTCCTTTGTGATACATGGCGGTGTCACGCTAGATTACGCGGCAAATTGTGATAAATATCTACATTTGCTGCGACCTGCGTCGATTGACGGCCAGGGGCGTGTGATCGGTGGTTTATAGGTGCGCAATGTGTAAGGGAGCTTTATATTAGTCATACATTTTATTTTGTAAGTTTGAGCAGTAATTTAAAGTATTTAAAGTTTGATTTAAGTCAACAACGTGTTGGCTGCAGGCCACTTGCAACCGGGTTTATTGCAAATTCATAAAGTAGGCCTATGTCTAGCTAGGATATAGACAAACTAAAAGACATAGCAGGTTGTCCAACGTAAATAATGTGGAACGTTTTGCCTGAGTCTGTATTCCCGCTAAAGTACAATGTAGCTTTCTTCAAATCCCCAGTAAATAGGTATCTTCTAACTCTAGGTAAGCGTGTTACATCCTAGACCGCATATCTGCTTAACTTCTGTTAAGATGTACTAAGAAGGATGTCACCAGGATTAATATTTAGAAAAAAATTAGGTAGTTACATCTCAAAAAACAGTAACTTTACAACATTCTTGATCCAAAAGCCATCTAACTAATCCTTCAATCACTGACTATTCCTTGACAGCGAATATTTATTGAAATTCTTACTTCTATGTGCAGATAAGCCAGGGTAACACTAGGTGTGTTTCGTCTTATTATAGAATATCTTTCTAGTAAAGGAGTAAAATTTCTTGTGACAGTAATACGTCAGTATTTTTTTATATAAATTTTATTATGCTTCACATTCAGAGTTCCCCAAACATAATTTTTAGTAGAGATGTAGACAAGAATTAAAAAAAGTGTCTCTAATTCCCTAAATAATTCATATTTATTGAAATTGTTGCTTCTGGTTGTGGCTCTACTTCACTTTCATAATCTAAGAGCTCTACATAATGCTATATCTTTCATCTACAACAGAGAACTATAATTATAAACAGAGGCAGATAATGTGGTCGACCGAGAAAATCTGAAGGAGAGATTTAATATGGCATGAGTTAGAAAGAGACATAAAACATATCTCGATTCAGAGACTGTTGCCGTGTTTTTCTCCCGATAGTGTCAAATTTCAATTCATATTTGACAGTTTTGATAGCACTGGCACTGGGCAAAATTTCCCATACATTTTTGTGATTAAGAATTGGCTCAAGCGACAACATCTCTAACTTTCTGATTGTATTAGCTCTGTGCAATTAGAAGTCAGGAATTCAGGATTGTTAAAACTTACGTCAACAACGTCATTCAATTTTTTTTTTCAAACACTCACTTGTTATTGAAAAGAAATGATGTACAAAAAAGTAGTGATACCCCCAAAAACAGTTAGTTTATATCTGTTCTCGCTCCAGAAGCCATCTAGTTAACCCTTTAATCACTGGCTGTCCCCCGGCAGCGCATATTTATTGGATTATTCACAGCCGTAATGTGTTTCACACTCCAATGTATTCTAATGGATCCGAATAGAGGCTGGAGAAGGGTACGAATGTATCTTTGTCCGTTGATGACACGTTTTGTTTCGCGGCTGATGTGGGCTTTTGTAAAGATGTTTGTAAATACTGGGAGATATTGGGCGAGGGAATTTACGGTATATGTAGATTGTGGCAGTTTAAATCGTTGAATTTATAAATTAAATGATACTCCCGAGAACGTTTAAAATTTATTTTAGGTTTCCTAGTTAGTGAATTTGTATGAATGGGTAGTAAATGACCTGCTAGTTAAGCATGCGACCACGAAAAGCCACGAAAAGAAATCTTATCGACGTGTGAAAAAGTGACAGATACATACTTTGCCATAAAGCTGTCTCTTTCTGACACTATGAACGAAATAATTCGTAGCGCGCATACTAGCCCGGTTGGTGTTAATTTTTTTAACCAAATAAAACTAGTAGGTAATACTCCGAACAGTAAACCTCGTGACACGTTTCTTTAACTTAATCTTCATACGCATCTTATATCTCGTCTCGCTCTTGACCGATTTGGTTTTTGCTCGCAAACCTTGTTAGGACTTACTAAACATTCTTGCTGATTATAATTATTATGGGAATCGGCTGATAAATAGCGCGAAAGCAAATTTCCCCTGTTTTTGAGGGAAAGACCCAAATCAAAATCGCCGACGATAAAAAAATCCATTAACAAGTATAACAAGATTATTTTTTACAAAAATTAGCATGACCGACTTCACCCGTGTACAGAATTCGCGAATATTTCGTGTAGATCGATATACCATTTTTGACATTATTTTTGATTTATCAAAAATGGCTTAGCCGATTTCGATAAAATTTAAATGGGATCAATTTCAAAGTATATTCTTTCCAATAAAAAAAGAATTATTGAAATCGGACTATTACCAAAAAAGTTATGCGTGGTTATACATATAATATATATATATACGCGTCGAATTGTATACGAGTACCTCCTCCGGTGGTTCGTCGGTCAAAAAACCAAGATTCGTTCAAAAATGCGAACTGTAGAAAAAGTCAACATCCAAACATACGAAAGCAAAATCTTTGATTTGAAACAAAGACCTTCGCTTCGCTTCGGTCAACAAATGTTGTCAACGACCATTGTGACTAACCTCCTATCAACATATTTTTACAAGCCCATCCATTTAGCGTCGTCAACCATTTTTTCTCAGATTTTTTGTCCTTTTCACATCGTAAATCAAAAGTAGAGATAAATAGTTGCGAGTCGAACTTGTGAGTAGAAACTAAAACTGTTTTTGTTACATAAATTATTTCTGTTTTAACAGTGACATATTGGAATTTTTTTTTTACTTTTCTTATTATTTTAATATAGATTCCAAAAGTCCATAGAATACTAATAAAACGAAATTATACGGCTAATTTATATCAAAATTGTCTCGGTTATATGGAAACAAAGTAATTTTCAAGTCTGTGTACCTATTTAGTATTTAGGAAGGGATATTTTTTTTTTAATTTCGCATTGTTTGTTTATCTATGAAATGGGTTACAAGATTAAAATAATTTTGCAAAAATATTTTAAAAGAAAAGGCCTATGTCTAGTTGTGGACGCCCTACTCTGATACGCTTATAATATTGAATGATGATGAAGAATTTTTTACTGCCTCGGTGGCGCAGTGGTTAGTGACCCTAACTGCTGTGCCAAGGAAGCGTGGGTTCGATTCCCACCCAGAGCAAACATTTTTGTGATGAACATAGATGTTATTTGGGTTTGGCAGTAGTATTTTAAAATATGTATAATTAATAAATGTACAGCCTTGGCCAAAAGTATTAGGCACCTAAAAATCAAAATGCATGTTTACAACTTAACCAATAACTGAGTGCTTATCTTAAATGACTTACTGGGGTCATAAATAACTTCTTAGAATATCAAGCGGCTCTTTGTTAAGGTCATAAAACACCTGGTGATCAAAAACAAAGGATTCGGTTTTCTTTCGGTCTTATCAGTCAATGTTTGGTCACTTGTGTTCTGGACTCTAACAAGTAAACAAGCTTTCATTTCTGTTGATGTGATTAAATTGACACCTAGTTTTGTTAAAAATGCCAAAAGGGAGTGAAATTAGTTTAGAAGATAGAGTGAAAATACAGGGTGCCTAATACTTTTGGCCAAGGCTGCAGGTTATCAGTCTCTGACAGCCATTTCACAAGCGTTGCTTAGTTTGAGGTTAGAGACCGTGTGTAAGATGTCCCCTGATGTTTATTTATTTTACATTCAAGACTGCCACACTTATGTCAAGAAATAATTGGTGATCACTTCCTCCGAATGAAGTACTATCAGTTCAGAGTTCCCATTTAAACAAACACAAACAAACAACTAATAAACAACATACAAACAAGGAAACCATCACCGTTAACCCTTCTTCATTCAACCCATCAACGGCCGCCTCTCATCACTGCCTCAACAAGCATCTTTCGAACTAAAAAGAGGACTAAAATTGTAAAAAAACGAACTAAATAAGTTTAAAATTTCGTGACGAGAGACGGGCGATAAGGGCGCTATGTGGGGCGACCGCCGAAATAGCTCCGAGAAACACATTAACTTTTTGTTTCTTCTATCTGTACGTTTCCTTGTAAATCCGGCTTGAGAGCACTTGTAGAAATAAGACGTTAAATACGTTGTTTAATAATATTTGGTTCAGTTTGAAGATCAGGTTTTCTTCCCTGATTGGTTTAGTCACGACTTTGGATTTTGGATAATGTGGTTTAGGTGTTAGAGCAGGGTTGTGAAGCTAAACATTGTGAGGCAATCTGCATACGTCCGTAGAAGAAATTCGATGGCGTATGTGAATCCACCTACCCTCACTAGGCCAGCGTGGTGGATATGGCTCAGTAACCCTTCGTGGGTAGGCCTATGTTCTGCAGTGGACTATCAAAAAGGCTGATAAAGTACAGTACAGTAATAAGGTAGCGTCAAGAACATTTCATCTCTTTTATATTTTAGGTAGAGCTTTTATCGTTGTAAAATCATTTACAGTTAAGGTATAAATTTACTTTACCACGTTTTCGAAACATAATTTGAATAAATTCACAAACTATTGTAGAAAAGACGTAGCATATAGTACGCAGCGTAGTACCTACGTAGCTTAATAAAACGTTATTATACCTAAAAACTTTCTCAGAATATATATTTTCTTGATATACTTAAAAAGGATGCTCCCGTCTCCCCAAATACTTATAAGTTTATAAAGTATCTCAGCATTCCAGCAATCTAAAGCACTTTTTGATCAAGTTTTTTATGAGCCTTGCTCTCAAAGTACAAAAGCAATCGCCTCCATACTGGGTGTCTATGACCTTTGGAAGCCAGACAAAGTGCGAGTAATTTAGAGTTTTATTGTGCCCATAAAGTACAGGTATTGAATTTTAATAAACCCTCATACATTCATCATTTTATGCAGCGCTTTCGTTCGGGACTTTCATTGAATTTATATTATACAGCTACGGTCTGTATTATTCACATAACTCATAGATAAACCAAACCATTCATTGACTTGAAAAATGTTTATAGTGTAATGAGTAAACTCTACTTATTATTATTAAAACTATTACTATTACTAAAAAACTATTATTATTATTATTTTATCATGGGAACAATCAAGAAAAAAGTAATATGTTTCGTACATTTTTGTCGTGAGTGAATTTTTTCTATGAAATTCGTGTTTTTTTTTCGTGATTTGCAATTTGTATCGTAGTAAAAGTTGTTCATAGTAATGCGATAATATCCTATATATTATCGCATGACTATGAACAACTAACATATTATACAAAATACATTTCTGAAAGTTCCTGAACATTTAAAATGATAAACTTTATGGCAAACGTAAAAAAATCTGAAATAACAAGCACAGTAAAAAATATGCTAAGAAGTCAAGTAAAGTAAAAGTTAAAGCAGTGTTAAAGCTTCCAGTAATGTTTTTCAAAACAAAAACAAAAAAAAATTAAAAGTTGTGCCAGTAAATAAGAAAATAACACATCAAAAGACCCAGCTAACGTTATAAATGAACAACTCAATGAAACAGGAAACAGAGAAGCGTACAAATGTATCGGAAACGCTACACAACACTGGCCACTTAATGCAGAACGCTACTTAGCGAATAAAAAACAACAACAACAAACGCGCGCACTCCGAGCGTTATTCGCGCGATATTATTAGCTGCAGAGCATATAAACAAGGTTACAGCTAAACGTCGCCCTCGGGCATATCGATGCGTGGCCGGACCGTGCTTTGGCGCTTTCAAAAAGCTAACCCGTCCTGCAAGAAAGAGAGGAACGTCGCAGCACGTGGGAAGCGAATTCCGACCGCACGCACCCCCTCCCACTCCCGACACCCCTCACCTCCCCCTCTCCTCTGCCGCCGCGCGCACTTCAGTCGCACGCCGACCGCCGCATCGGCAACACATCTTTGAAACCCTATATCGCTCGTTCCAGTACCCGCCCTGACGTTGTGTGTTACCCGTAGAGTGAACCCAAACGCTGTGATTTGTTTTGAGTGTAACATCGCCTGTGAGCTGTGAACCCGGTAAATTAGTGTGTTGTGGTGCATTATGAGGTTGTTCACAACGTTATGAATGGTCTGGATCGCTGCTTCTTCGATCAACGTAAGTGTTTACGGATTTAGGTATACGGCTTTAACTGCGGTTGTTGTGGTTGGAGGCTGTATCGCGCTTAATGGCTCGTGCTTCGACCGTTTCCATATTTTCAGCGGCATTGCGGTGTGCGACGGAAATGTTCATTTATTTTCGGGAATTAATGCCTTTTGCATTACAATTTATTGGTGAAACAATATTGGGTAATACATGAATGTAGCTAAAATCATTTATGAAATTGAATAACATTGGTTTCATTTATAACATCTGATAGAACATTGACATGGTGTGAACGTTTAATGTAGACACACAGATATCTAAAAGCATGTGAGTAACTCTGAAAATGGGAATACAATTTATGTCGCACTCAACTAAAGGCATAAAAGCGATCTGAAAGAAAACGAGGAAATTTAATACCACTACAGTCGAGAACTAACCATAAAAAATATCGACAATACCTACAACATCAAAGCACATAAATATCTTGGGAATCGTAAAAGCTAAACTAACAAATCGTAAACATCGAAATACACACATCGACGGTGAAAAGTGTATCGCTTCTAATACAATCCGCAATCCGACAATAAACAGAGTCACTGAACCCGACAAACTTGACAATGTTAGAAATGGGAGAAATGATACCATTATAAAATGCTATTGGATGTTCCATAAGAAAGATTACTAAGCTTTCTTAGCAAATATGGTGAAGATGTAAACAGAAAAGTGCACTTAAAATAAAAATATTACTCAATTGTAATAGTAATATACATCTTGCTCAGACATGATATCGTGAAACTTTAAAGATGGAAACTAGGTTTGGGAAAACTTCTGTTATGATTTTGATTTCATTTTAATTATGATGTCACAACAGAAATCCGGCACGTACTAGAGTCAAACGTCAAGTCAAAAGTCTAGACTTCAGTTCTAAATAATGATGATCTTAGAAATTTGATGTAACAATATTGTCTACTGTCTACTGAACGAGTTAAAGATAAAGCGACTAATGGTCGCAATGAGTCAACAACGGCTTTATTTTATTTTGTTCAGATAAGTGCAGTTAACGAGAACTAACTAGGAGCTATTGGTTCACTTGAAGGCCATTTGATTTGATTGAGGACATCGATTTGAGATGTCAGGGGTTAAAATTTTAGATAATTGAACTCGATGTAAATTGAAAATTGAAGTGACGATGTAAAGATGCCTATTTTTGGCAATAAAAATGTAATATTGCAAATAGTTATAATAGTTTGCGAAGTAGAGTAGTATAGGAGTATTAGTATTTCTAAATAATGTGCTAATAAATCGACGCATAATAATCAGACATCGACATAAGGCACTTCTTTTGCACTTCAATGAATCATTTAGTTATTACAATATGTAAACAGTGTATAAAACACGAGAAAACTTTCAATTGTTGATTGAAATGACCTCATACAAAGTAAATACAAACTGAACCGGCGATAACTCGGTGCTAATGAATCAACAAATAAAAAAGTTTTCCCCTATCAACTAATGACATTTGTAAACAAACACTCTGCACCTATTAAATAACTATCAAGCTTATACAAATCACGGAAACCTAATAATTTACGAGTCAAAAAAATGAAGTCATATTTTTGGTCCATTGAAATGGATAGCCAATAAAAAGCCAACAAATCACACCCATGTTGTCCCAACACTTTCGTGTTAAACAAACATAAATCAACGTATACTGATGGCAAATAATAAAAAAAAAATATAAGTATTTAAATAGTCCACCGCGTTGAGACCACCCGCGCGATCCCGCCGACTACATCCGAGGCACGAACCTCCACATTATACTATCAAAAGATAGAACCCACCCGCTTGTATTGAGTTTTTACGTAATTTACATCTCTACCACGGAACACTCTACATGTGTACCATTCACAAGCCTGCGTTGACTCTCCCGAACAGGTATTGTTCGTTTGACAGAACTGCACCATCATCCACCTATTGTTGTGTTATTCTATCCTGTTTTTAAATTGGATGAGTTTATCGATTACATTGTCCGCTACCGGCGATACAAACTTGTTTTCTGTTTGCATTAAGATACGATATTTTATTCATCGAGCCGTACCGGTTCTTTGAGCTTGCGTTTACATTCTGAAACTGTTCTCATGTCGTACAGTGATGCATTTATTCATACAAAGTCTTAATACGATCACGCTAAATGCGCTTGTTAGCGTTGGCTAGAAAAATAAACACAAGCGTCCCAATTCTCGTTTCCCCCAACCCGTACGGGCTAATCAGCATTCACAAACTAAATACAGTTTAACTAATAAGTTTAAAATTCTAACAGCAGCAAAGTTTCAATTCCACCGTCACAGTTATTTCCATCGACACATGTTACAAACGGCGCATGTTTAACTTTCTGAGTGACTGCAACAGACCTGCACTGAATCTTAACTATTTCCCCCAAAGTTTCCGGTTAATTTAACTCGAGGTCGACACATGCATCCAAACGGCACAAGAAAGACAACACGACGGAACTCCCACGTGGCCTGAACAAACAACAAACTTCCCAGAAAACACAATGTCATCAGGAACAAAAACACCCTAATTGCCTACAGTATTACATATTATGTCCAAACTATTCTTTCGAATCGTAATTACAGGGCTTGATATTACCGAGTATAACTTATAATTAAGGGTCTTCAGATTTCGATGCGCATGGAATCGAAAAAGGGCTCGATACTTTTATGGTGGCCATTAAAAAGTTATGGTTAGGTAAACGATAAAACTTCAAATGGTATAAAAAGCGCAATACTTAGACTCATTGTTTGATGCGTTAACCGCAATCGTAAAATTTGGACAAATTGGTTTTAAAAGACTCTGGGTTTGCTATTTTATGGCTTATTTTTTCTCAAAGTAGCAATTCCACATATAAATGACTGGTATTTCTATATAAATAAAAACTAGGCCAACAAATAGAAGCTCAAAATGATCATAATGGAAGCATCGAAGAAGAAGAAGCCAATAATTTTGCCATTAGAGATATTCGCTCGCGAGCTATTAGCGAAAGCTAGTTAGCGAGTGAGCGGGTGGTGGCACATGTCGGCATGAAATTAGGTTGGCCATCAATCACGATGATAATATTAATAACAACATTAACATGCGAGAGCAACGGACTATTATGCAACGTTACACTTGATAGTAAGGAACTTTACGATATGTGAAGTAAATACAAATACAGACTTGAGAATTGATTGTAATTTTATTTCGATTATTTAATATACGTGATTTTCTGCTATAATGTTAATAGCTTTATGAACGTGTGTATTAGCTAGTGTTTGATCAAATATTATCCTGTATAAGTTAAAGATCCTACTAATATTACAAACGCGAAAGTTTGTTTGTACGGATGTTTGTTCCTCTTTCACGCAAAAACTACTGAATGAATTGAGATGAAACTTTGCAATAGTTAATGCGTACACATCAAAATAACACATGGCTATAATGTATAAAGATATTGCGTGAAACGAAGTTCACCGAGTCAGCTAGTACACCATAATCCAGAGTTGCACATTTGATAAGCATGTTCCAGTTACTCTTTCTAAATTTTTCAACTATTTATTGATAACTTTTATTTAATTACTCAAGTACACCATTCCATGACTAAAATTATGACAATATATTATTTTGGAAATTGAACATTTGAATAAATATATGTCACAAAGTTAAAAGATCATCCCACAATAATTTACCGTCTTGTTTCTTTGTTCATAGAGTACATGTTTACACACATCTCACACATCCTGACGACATAATAGAATCTACGCAAACATGTGCTCCCATGAATATATGAATGCAATATTACCAAACAAGTATTTTTCAATTTTCCGGTACAATAGTCTCAGTGAATATATTATCATAGTCCATTTCTTTATTATAAACAGGAAATGGGAGAGTCTGGATGATTGTTACTGTAGTGACGTCAGTTTGTAGGATAGGTTGTAGTGTGTAGGCTTGGAGAATTGCAATATACTTTAATTTGGATCTTTTGTCATTTTACTAGCATGATTAATATAAGAAATAATTCTATCTACAGATTTACATTTTCAAAATTTTACAATATCCTATAAAATGAATCTTTTGTCATTTTTCTAGCATGATTAATATGAGAAAATTTTCTATCTACAGATTTAATTTGTTCTAAATGTTTGTTTTTTATTACCGCTATTTCATGAGTAGGCGTGTACAACGCTGTCTGCAGAATAATTCAATTCAATTCAAGTTAGTATTATTTCATTCGTACCATCACTTTTTCTATTGAGTCATTGTTTTCGTCTCCTGATTAGGTTTTCCTGATACTCATTTTACAGAACTTTGCCATGAAATTAGTGACAATACTAAATCAATGTAAATGTCGTGTAAAACAGCAGAAATTGTTTCTTTAATACATTTTATGATTAAATTGTGGTATTACGTATATTACAGTGAATTTAAAGTAGACACTGACTTTGTATGGCATTCTTCAGTTAAGATTATCGTTTATGATTTTAATGTTATCTTATTAGACTATAACGTCTATAGGTATTACCATAATATCGAAGCTTTAACTTGATTGATGGGGAGACAGTTTCTGGTGCATTCTTGACTTAAGCTCCTTAAAATATCTCGATTGCTTAATAATAAAATTGTAATCGATGATTTGTGAACGGATTAAATCTATTGTGATAAAACGAGTGGGCGAAGGTCTTAAACTGTTGAGTTTTCTTTAATCTTATTTTAATTTAATGATCTTAGATAGAGTGGTGAGAGATTTCGAAAAGTGATGAGTAATAAAAAGCTGGAAGATACTGATTTAATAAAAATACTTTCGAGAGTGTACCTACTAGACAGATAGTCAAACAAGACTCCTTAAAACAAAAATTAAGACTATTTACAGATGTATAAAACAAAAAATGATTACATACAAAATGGAAACAGACCACTCGAATAGAAATGATTGAAATATTAGTAGGTCACATAAGTTGGTGTCATATAGTAAGTTGTAATAGAAATATTTTTTACCTCCTTTCCATACAAAGCAATTTAATAAAAAATCACTTACAACCATATCATAAAAACTATCTATAGCAATTCAATTCCCACAAAAAGCGCATCATAATAATAACGCATCAACATTGAAGTAGCTGTAAAGTTTTTTCCATCGCGAGAGAAATAACATCTTTAGTTTGAGCCAAACGGCTTCTTTGACGATTATACGCGGCTATAAGAATGGAATTGGGTTGAGGGAACAAAAAAGAGCATTATAAAAATGAATGGGGGCATTGGTCACGCGCGCGATGCAGCAGCGGGATCGTTTCGGAAATATCAGGAAGTTTTATAAGTATTGACAACATGGCTTGCGTCTGCAGTCACGGTTTATGGTCTTCGGAGTAGTATTTTGAGACAGTTCTGGCGAGATTCAGTATTTATTGCTTTATGGGCAAAGTGATTTAGAAAGAAAGAAAGAAAGAAAGTTTATTTACTAGAAAACTTACAATGAAACACACATGTTACAAAGATGTTCAATACCATAGTTATGAGATTTAGCAGAGTGAATTCATGGTAAGGCAAGTATACACATTTGAGCACATGTTGCTTTTTCATCTTCAATGACAAACGCTGTGACCGAAATCTTCTGAGATACTGTGGCCAATTTTTAAGACGCCATTGTAAATTTAATAAGAACTAAAGAAATATTGCTGTTTTTTCACTATATGCGTTTGAAAGAAAAAACAATATTTTGTTATGATATTTTTAGGATAGTGCCTTCAAAATTGGCCACATTATCATCAAAAGAAACAAATGAAGCGTTCGATTAATTAAATGGCTTTCTGAACTTCAATGTTTTAATTAGATGTTATCCATATACTTTTACTTCGTTTGTCTTAGATTCTTCTTATATAACTATTTGATAAAATGTATGTACTAGATATATTTAGTACGTCAAATTTAGTTACTTAAACTAATTTAACGCAAGATCATTTACCATCTTTTCAAAACATGTACTTTAGCAGTTGCAGTAGCACTCTAATTGCACGTTGCATTCAACACTACTAGCGCCATCTCTCCATTTACAACAACACTAACTGAAGGGTGGTGGGCGTTGCGGGCACCCAAACAAACCGAGAAAACTCCGCTTTATTTTACTTTATACTTTACCAACCCGAGAAAGGTTAACATGGATTCATAAAAAGGAGTAAAATAAATATTTAAGCAAGTAACTATTCCGAAACAGGCCGTAATGTTGTTTTAATAAAAGCCATTTGGCCAGGCGTAAGTAGCTTTACGATTCATAGGAACCCTAAGCCCGGGTCTAGGGATTTCATGACTGTTTAAAATATTTTCGTAGCCTAATATTCGTCGGCATACATTTGCCAGCTTTTCCAGGCCATTTAGCCTGCGAAATCTATTTTTCATGTGCTCAAGGCACCTTCTATCGCACACAGAGTGCGAACTTAATAGTTCTACCATTGGAGTGGCATCATTTAGGATTTCCTAAATGTTACTACATTACCGTTGCGATAATGACAGGGGATTTAGGTAGCCTAATACATATACATGAAAGACCTTTACTTAAGTACTGTAATACGGTTGCTCTTAGTACCTTTACTAATTTATAGAGGTGTTGTCAACTGTGTAGTTCGGATTTAATGTAGGATAGAGTGCTTCGTTATAGATCCTGTGTTACGCTGAGTCGTATCAGTGGCTTGGGGCTATTTTCTTTACCAGAAAGGTTAAATAGACCGACACAGTCTACCGCGATGGTCAAAAGCGGGATAGCAAATTTCAAATATCGCTCACAAAATTAAATACGTACTTAAAAAACCTGTATACCGAATACAGGTTTTTTTAAATACGCTTTAATACCTATATACTTACATATATCCATCTGTTATAATGTACCATCCATCCATTCATTAGCCCCAAGGCGTCCACGACGTCCTAGACATAGGCCTCTCCTATGGATCTCCAATAAGACCGGTTGGTAGCGGCTTGCATCTAGACCTATCCAGCGGTCCTAATGAGGTCATCCGTCCACCTTGTGGGTGGACATTCTACGCTGCGCTTCCTATATTAGGAGACACCTATGTCGAGTCCTACAAGTATTGACGTATTGATAATGATGATGTACCTACTATACCAGCCTTTTAATAGTTCACTGCAGGACGTAGTCCTATCCACGTAGTATGATTTGGCCATATCCACCACGCTGGCCTTTGCAGGTTGGTGGGTTCACATACGCCATCGAATGTCCTTTACGAACGTATGCAGGCTAGTAGTGTGCAAAAGCTAGTAGTAGTGTAGAAAAGCTAGTAGTGTGAAATTCCGAAGCCATGGTGGTCTAGAGGTAGTGACACCCGCCTTATAATGGTGAGGTCATGGGTTCAAATCCCAGTCTCAGACCAATGAGTTCTTTGGAATAATGATGATGTTTGTTAAAATCATTTCCAGAATTCATTTAAAACATCGATAACTAATAGGATCAAAGTTGTGGGTACAAACTACGTCCTATTCTGTGACTGGTAAAGTAGTTTCGGCAGTTAAGCCCCTTCATTTCTGGAGCGTTCGGCACGTCTTAGGACCATTAGTCTTGATCAATGGAGGCGACAATGGTTCAGATATAGACGTCCTCCAAAGGGAACGCGGCATGTACGTACCAACTTTAGTTTGTTTTGTGATGTGGCGGTCAAGAGAGACGAGTGACGCTAAATAATTGATTTTGTGTTTGTCATCATCATCATTTGCTACCAACCGAATTTGATACACCTACTTCCGTTTACAGATGGCACATTAAGAGAGAGGCCTATACCCAGCAGTGGAATAAAGAAGGCTGCGGGTGATGATGATGGTATACTGGTTTTTTCGGACCAACAGGGTGGTTTAATCAACATTTTGAGTAAGTTTTATTATGGACCAAACACGAATTCTCGAAAAAAGCAACTATTTCATTCATTTTTTTGATTTTAGAAATTTTGTACGGGGATGCTGTTTTTTTCTAATTCTATTGTGGCTCCAAAGTTAAAGTTGTTCACAATGATAGCTTGAACCACCTCCCTACGGCTTAGTACACTCTTTGTCTCTTTGTGTCTAATGTTGTGTAGTACATACTGAACTTTATCAGCCAGTCAACAGGCCATTTCTGAATATAGGCCTATCCACGTAGAATAGGTACTTACTGACAATCATTCTAGCAAAATTAAACTAAGGACGTACCAAATTCGGGTACAAATCATACAATACAGCAATTTAATTAATAACACTATTATAACTATACTCGTATGTCAAATTACAATAACAGACAACTATACATTTACGACCATATTGATTTTATAAAATAAAACCACAATATGATTCTACATTTAACACAAAAGTCAATACACAAAGGGATTATGTAAAAACAGCCTAGGTACTTCGTCTTTCTCATCTCTGAAACGTTTCGACAAAAAGGTATTACTCTGAAAATATTACTCTTACGACAATCCCACCTTATACGTCCTTATAACTTATGTAAAGATCGAAAGCTTAAAGCCATATTCAGAACTGGTCGAATATGATCACCAATTCCGACGACAGTTACTAATGTGTACGCTCCTTAATATCTCTGTCGCAATACGAAAGTTGATGGGATAATGGCATGTTCAAGGGACGTGTAAAAGTGACTTAAGTGCTTAGTCACGCTTGTACACTACAGAAATAAATTTTACGCACTATATGCTTGTAAGATGATGAATATTGTAATGGAAGTCGGTTTGAATAACTGATCAATAGGTCTCGAGATATTGTGTTGCTATTTCAACGATAGTGGACAATTCTAGCGTGGCACAACGATGACCTATGTCCAGCAGCTGTAGACGTTCTAATCTATGGCTGCCGGATGGACATTGGACAATCTTTGCGTAAAAATCTTCTACGATAACATGACACGCCCGTTCAAAATTCAAAACGTTTGTTGTTCGAATGTTTGAAACAATAATGTGAATTATCGTAAAAGATCTCTACTGTAACAATCCTGTTTAATAATCCTGTCAGATTGCTTTACATCAATCGATAGTGGATATTCTACAACATTTCGGCCTTATGACATCCAGCATTTCATTGTCCGACCCCAGAGCCCAGATTTCAAACCTGCTTTTGAGAACAGCTTTAACCCACAGAGAGTCTCTCGTCGTCTCTCTCTCTCTCTTTCTAATTGTTTATTTATGGTCAAACAAAGACGCCAAAAATTTGTGAAAATAAATACTCGTAGTTGTCTAACTTATTTATGGAGCCATAAAAACCACACAATTAATAACAGTAAATTAAACATATAGCTAGAAAAATAGTCAAATAACCCGCCCCTCATAAAGCCGGAAACATACTATCGGACGCGGCTGACGGACGCGACTGACAGCTGCGACTGACAGCCGCGACTGACAACCGCGACTTAGCAATGTGCACAGTCTTATAACATCCGGTGTGCCAGATCGCTCTCGGACGTCCGAACACTCAAGGTCGTCCGAAGCTGACATCCGCAACTTATGTCCGATAGTGTGCACGGCTCAGTCTACTTTCATAGTCTAGGTCGCGGCTGTCAGTCGCGTCCGTAAGCCGCGTCCGATAGTATGTTTCGAGCTTAACGGTTGCCGCATTGCCGCGTTTTTACTTATCTATAAACAATCAAATAGTTTTTTTATGAGGAGTAAAGTTATCGATCTAATAGTATGTAAGAAGCGAATAGATTCCACTTTTTATACGAAGGTTGAAGAGGTGGAACTCTATATTTGGATGTTGTTTCTGTGAAGTATGGTGATCAATAGAACCGGTTGTAAGCGCCTTGCATCTAGCGGGATCCTGCGGTTGGCATTTCTGAGAGGACGTTCTATACTGCGCTTGCCAATATGTAGTCTCTGTTAGAAAACTTTAGGCATAAGTCCTCCATGTTGCACCATGTTTTTAAATTAGCAGTATAATATGATAAAAATAACGAACAATAAAGTTATTTTCTATGATATTACAAATAGAAATCTTTGACAAAATTGACAGGATAATGGTATTATAATATAACTTTATCTTTGCATGTGTATAAATGTAGGTATTTGAAGTAGCAGATAGGTACTTATTTGAGGAATAGTGCGTTAATTACCCTGTATGTCCTGTTTTGTATTTCAAGGTAATTTTATATCAGTAGATTAGTCTATATTTACACCATATTATTATCCTATCAAACATAACATGTAAAAATACAAGTAGGTAGCGGAGATTGACTGTAAAAGATGCGTAATCGAGTGTAAGACTAAAAAAATTGGAAGAATTAGAATTATTTATTGAATTAAGTTAGTCAACTAACCTATTAATTTTATGAATTATCATTTTGTGCAACCCAATGAATCAATCTTTTAAGAAATGAAAACGAAAAAAAAAGAAATGATCACTAAATATGTAAAGTGATTAAGTAAATTGAAAATGCAGTAACGCTTTCTGTTAAACCTGATTCTCCTAATATATTATTTTTTTGAATGGACACGATTAAATCTTAAAACAACATAATTTGGCTAAAGTAAAGTTGCTACTTAGCTAATATGACAAAGAGCTCATACTTGCTAGCATAGAAAGATCCAAAATCATCTCAAAAACTCTTCCATCAGCTTCATCTCACAAACAAAAACAAAGCAAAAAGATCCTTAGCCACTTTGAATCTGTTTCCAGATAGAGTGACGCAAATGGTAGCCATCAATCAGCTGTACCCTTTGTCGCGATTGAAACCGCACTGTTCCCCATTGATCAATCTCTACGAGGCCTAGTTGCCGCAATTTATATCCTAAGTATTGTAAAATGCGTCTGAGAAATAGATCAATCGGGCCGAGACATTTATAAGCGCGTAATTAATTTATCGAATAAAGTGGCACAAAACGAAATAGTACATAAGCTTTATTATTGAAACAAATGATTTTTTTGCACATTTTTATCCTTTATATCCATCCATCCATCAGCCAAAGGACGTCCACTGCTGGACATAGGCCTCCCCTATGGATCTCCAATAAGACCGGTTGATAGCGGCTTGCATCCAGCGCGATCCTGCGGTCTTAATGAGGTCATCTGTCCACCTTGTAGGGTGGACGTCCTACGCTGCGCTTGCCGGTACGTGGTCTCCACTCGAGAACTTTTCGACTCCACCGGTCATCAGTCCTCCGCGCTATGTGCCCTGCCCATTGCCATTTCAACTTGCTAATCCGTTGGGCTATGTCGGTAACTTTTGGTTCTTCTAAGGATCTCCTCATTCCTGATTCGATCCCGCAGAGAGACTCCGAGCATAGCTCTCTCCATAGCTCGTTGGGCTACTTGGAGCTTACTAATAAGACCCATAGTGAGAGACCACGTTTCTGTACCATAAGTCATCACTGGCAACACACACTGGTCGAAAACTTTCGACTTGAGGCACTGAGGTATGTAGGATCCTTTATATAACGGTAAATTAATCATGCCAAATGTGGTATATGAGCTAAACTGTTTCTAAATACAGTAATAAATATTTTCAAAAAATTGACTTTACGAGTGTAATATTTATTTCGTGTCAATGCTTAAATTGTTCCTGTTGAATAAATTAATTAATATCTACTGCACCTAATTATAATTATCAATAAGTATTGTAAAATGCGTCTGAAGAATAGATCAATCGGGCCGAGAGATTTATAAGCGCGTAATTAATTTGTCGGATAAAGTGGCACAAAACAAAATGGAATTGCGTTATTCTTATTCACTACCGAACTAATGTATACAAGCGGTTTTTAAGTGAGTCGTGTAGAATGAAAAACTGCTATATGTATTTTTTTTTAAATGGTAATGATACAGTTTTATTAGGATATACATTTTTACGGCCTTACCCACATGATATTTTAGTTATTTAGTGGTATTCCTTACGAAGCTTTTATTTTTCCAGCATAAAAAGTAGCCTACGTTAGTCTCCATTGAACTAAGTAAATCCTTTCAAAAAATTATTTTGAACCGTTGCTTTGTTGCTGCGTAAATAAATTCAAAAATATATTTGAAGATTTGAGTAACAAATCTTCAAATATATTTTTGAATTTATATTCTTTTGAATTCATAATACCAGCAAGGAAGTGACATAAAATGAAATGGTATATATGCCGTTTTGAATATACATAGGTAGTTTTATTTTAAAGAAGAGTATAATATTACTAGCTGCCCGGCCACGCGTCGCTATGGCTAAATAAATTAAAATTGCGACTATAATTTGAGATTTAAACTATCCAATCTCTCAAGTTGGATCGAACTGCACATGGTGTGCTAATTTTATTATAATCGGTTAAGTGGTTTAGCAGTCCATTGAGGACAAACATTGTGACACGAGATTTATATATATTAAGATATACTCTGTATAATTATAATTATTTACATTGTGCTCAATGATTACATTGTTACTATTGAATAAATTAATTAATTTCTACTAAGCCTAGCTGTAATTTTCATTAATATAATAAAATGTTTCTTAGGAATAGATCCATCGGGCCGAGAGATTTACAAGCGCGTAATTAATTCATCGGATAAAGACAAAACGAAATGAGCGTTTGATGCGTGTAACTCTATTTTTTTAATGAAATGTAGTAGGTACTATAGGTTATTAAAGATTAATAATAAGTTTGCTGTGAAGAAATATGACAAAAATAAGACGTTTTCATAGGAATTACTGGTTGTAGAGTTTAGGCCAAAGTATTCTTATTTAAAAACGGATGGATGGTATCATATAAGAACTTATTTAAGAACGGATGGTTGATTAAGAAGTGTGAAAAGTACAGTAATCTTACAAATTTTTAAATTAGTGATAATGTAATTGTTTTTTACCTGTAACAAAACAATATCAATAAATTGAATGTGAAAATGAATATCATCCAAAATGTCCTTGGCCAATTTATTTATTTCTTTTGCTCCTTATGAATTTATTTAGCTTGTGTTAGTTCTCTTTTAGAATATTTAAACGGCACCTAACTAGCAAAACTGCATTAACATTAACAATTTATCCAGTGCGACACACACTTCACTTATTCAGATGAGCTCCAATTAAAATTACATTACAAGTAATTTAACGATGACGTAAAACTCGCGATGCTGGGAACTAGGCATTAAAATGAGAGCTTCGTTAGTCTCGACCTTATAATATTATGTCACATTTAACCGACAGCTCAGAACAAATGGTTCAATCAACCAAGACTTAAGACACGGTTTGTTTTAATCGCTTTAAATTTTACGCATTACTGATTAGGATTATGTCTGGGTAGGTAGGTAGATAGGTAGCTAGCCGAGTAGGTGGTAATTAGTACCTACTCTTCTCTGGCTTACTAAGTATTAGTACATACTAGTTTTTACCCGCGGCTTCGCCCGCATGATATTTAGATTTTTGACGCAATATCATTATAATTTATAGCCTATGTGTTATTCTGATATATAAGCTATATTATTGCAAAGTTTCATTTCAATCCGTTCAGTAGTTTTTGCGTGAAAGAGTAACAAACATCCATCCATCCATCCACCCTCACAAACTTTCGCGTTTATAATATTACAAGTTTTTACCCGCGGCTTCGCCCGCATGATATTTTGATTTTTGACACAATGTCATTATATTTTTTAGAGTATGTGTTATTCTGATATATAAGCTATATTATTGCAAAGTTTCATCTCAATCCGTACTGTAGTTTTTGCGTGAAAGAGTAACAAACATCCATACATCCATCCATCCATCCATCCTCACAAACTTTCGCGTTTATAATATTAGTAGGAAGTAGGATTTTTAAACGTATTTATTGGGTCATAAGTCTTCAATGTTTCGGTCTCGCTTGTAGTAATTAGATTTAGGACGTGTATTAGTAATGTACCTCTCTAATTTTTATGGCCTAACGACTCAGTTTGAGATTAACCGTTCTATAGTTAACTTCCGATTGAATTGAATTATGTTCAGCGTAAAATATTATGCCAATAACGCGGAGTAGAGATCGGATTGAGATCGCAAGAAGACGCTCAACACAGGTCGCTTTATTAGGAATCTATACCTACCGGAGGTCTATGTCAGTCAGTGGACATTTTTTTTTTTTTTTTATAAATATTTTTGGGACATCTTACACACGGCATCTGACCCCAAACTAAGCAAAGCTTGTGATATCGCTGCCAGAGACTGATATACTACATATACTTATTTTTAAATACATACTTATATAGATAGTAACTAAATAACACCCAGACACAGAGCAAACACTTATGTTCATTAAATAAATATTTGCCCTGGGTGGGGATTGAACCCACGCCTCTTTGGGCCAGAAGTTAGGGTGACTAACCACTGAGCCACCGAGGCAGTCTGATCTGATAATGATGATATAGTTATCTCTACTAAATAGGTAGATACTGTAATAATAATTAGATTGTTGATTGAATCAGGCGTTACTTTGCGGAAATTCACCTACAAATCTTTATTTTTGAATAAATATTTAGTGTGTTTCCGCTATGCTGTTGTAGGCAAATATGTTTAAGGGCACTATTATTTATAAAAAAAAAACTTTTTATAATATTTCGTTGTTCAGTTTTTAACGGATCAATGTACCTATTTATAATAGAGCGTAATGAAATTTATTATATTTTGTTATTAAATGCATCACTATTGTAATATTATATATAACTAAAATTGTGGTTTCAATCGTGGTCACATTCTCGAGAGGGATGACGTACAAAAAGGAACTTTTCTCAGAAGTGACCAGGACAGAAAATTATGTTATTATTAGAATTGCAAACGATTAAAACAACCTTTAACCACAATAGTAAAAATATCACAATTTCCCGAACAAAATCGAGCACAGTTCAAGCAAGCGGCGCTCGGGGCGCTGTTTTAATTCTGACAACTGTCCCACGATAACAGACAATATTTGAACTAAAAATTCGTCCAAATTTCAGGGAACATAACGCTTTGGACCACCGGCGATATGTCCCGGTGTCCCGTTCGGTTGTCCCGCTTGTTTTGACTTATGCCCCTTTAGTTGTTTGGAATTTTTCGCTCGAAATGACATTGTTTGGAGATACAACATCGTGTTACTACTTGAGTTTTAGTTTAGTTGAGGATAAGTTTGGATTGAAGCTGTTTCTTGTGTTTTAGAACATTAATTTTATGCTCGTACGTGACAGAACCATTATTTTAAAAACTGTTTTGAAATGGTTTTGAAAACGTACACGTCAATGTCATGGTCAGAGAATAATAATAACTGGTTCTACATGACTAGAATCTACAATTATAGGGTCATCATCATGACTATAGCCGTAAAACATCCACTGTTGAACACAGGCCTCCCATATTGACTTTCACTAAGATCAGTTGGAAGTACTTACCGTACATCTAGCGCGATCCTGGTCTGTCCATGGCTTGTCTGATTTACGCTGCGCTTGCGGATTCGTGGTCTCCACTTGAGAACTTTTCAGGGCCATTATAATAATGTTAAAGTGTCACAAATATGATGTAGTCGTGGTGGTCTAGTACTGTACTGTACTGTACCAGCCTTTTTATAAGTCCACTGCAGGACGTAAGCCTACCCACGAAGGGTGATTGGGCCATATCTACCACGCACTGTCTTTTCTGTAAAGGAAAACATCGTGACAGAACCTGCTTACATCCGTGAAAAAAAAGTTATGGCGTATTTGAATCCACCAACCTGCACTGGGCCAGCGTGTTGGATATAGCCCAATCACCCTTCGTAGGGTAAGTCTACGTTCAGTGGACTATTGATAAGGCTGATACAGGTACAAGTACAGGCCATAAAAATGAATCTATCTATCTATCTAAAGTTAACTTCAAAAGGAATACGCGATTAAAACTGCTACGTTCTGTTTCAGAATACCGCAAATAATTTTGACAAATGTACCCCGTGAAAAGTTATAATCATTTCAAATAAAACAAATCGCGAACAAAGCGTCCCGTCAGTGCTTCATCCGCCATCTTACCTAATGAGAAGTCATAATGAGTCGTCACGCGGAACACGCGGTGCTAGCCGGCTTGCCGACTGTCACGCACTTGACGTGACGCTGTGTAACTCTATGACAAATGAAGCCGGAGAGATTTCAGCTCGTGTTCGCGTTCGAGACAAGCGAATTTTGCATTTTCTGAGATTTATAAATCCCTGGTAGATGGTAAGCGATTATGTAGCTGAAGATGAAGTAAGTGCGTACCTACTACGTATATTTTTTGAGGTACCTATCTCGATGTATGTACATTTATACAAGGTTATTTCTAATCAATTAGCATCCTTTTAGGGGCTTATTCTGTACATCAAAACTAGTTCTGCGACATTTGTCAAAACTAAAAACAAAATGTTGTTTTTAAAATTTCGCGATTATAGTAGTATATAATAATAATGTGTTCAACATTATTATTATATACTACGGGACTAATCGCGCCCTAAAATTACGAGATAAATAAATATATTTATCCGTAGCATATAATAAAAATAAAACAAAAGGAAATCAGCTATTCCATACATTTTGTCGCAGGTGAACGATATTTTTCTAAGGAACAACATTTTTTTGAGCTTTGGCAAAAGTTGCGGAACAAAAGTTGTTAGTTTTGATGTACAGAACAAGCCCCTAAAATGATGCTAATTGATTAGAAATAACCCTGTATAATGCTATTTAAGATTTATTTAGTATAATCTGTTATATTTACTACAGATTGTAACAAATAAATAAATAAATAATAAATAAAAACAAACCAACCGCTTAGGCCGATCGTGACTACTTATCTATCTCTTGTTCCGCACTGTCTCTTGCACACTAGGCTCAGGCGGAACGTGACACTTTTACGTGCGTGCCGGCTTTCATAAATTTATAAGACGTTATCACGTCAAAATCCATTACAAAACTTACAGTATAGCAGTTTAGACACTTTTTGACCTACGCTATCTTACTAGTATTACATGATCAATATCACTGAAAAGTTTAGTATAATAATATCAATGTAATACTTTACGCGGCACAATACGAGCATAATATCCCAAGTATCCCTATCCTGTAGTATCCTCTGAATTTTCAGCTTCCCAAAAAATAATTTTGGAACAGAGTCCTGCATCTGGAACATAGCAATGCTTGCACACTACAGCCTGAATAACTGGAAAAGACATAATACATTAGGTATACGATTACGATAGTCTCATAGCAAGTTATTTCTGTTAAAAGCAACTTCAAAGAAAATACCATAATCTAAATTATACCTGTGAATGTTATAGTAGATCCGTAATTATTCTATTCGTGTTTCGTTGGATATAAAATGTGTGCTGTATCCTTCGAGCAAATATCTACAGAGCCACAGTTCCTAAATGAAAATAGTAAAAAATGTCCGAGCGCCGTCATACATACCGACATCACAATGACCCGTTTTTGGAATCTCGACGTTCTGTCACCTGATTAGTGCTTGTAACCGAGCACTTACGCATCGGGCGGCGTTGTTGGCGTGCAATCGCCTTACGACTAACTAAAAAGCCTGCCCACTACGTAGCTTGGGCAGAGTTTTGTCTCGGACACATTTTTTGCACGATTATGACTCTATATATATATTTGCTCGAAGGCTGTATCTAACAAGGCTGGTGGTATTTATATTTAATACAGTCGTAAGACTGGCCATACATAAATAATTATAAGCTCTTATATACCTCTAAATATAAACCGATATGAGCGATTTTTTCTCATACTATCAACACTTCAATTGCTAGGATTAATTTAGTCTTAAAATCTTAATTTTTACAGTTTTATAAATAACTTTAGAGTTATAAGCCTCTAAAATGTCATATTTTAATGCAATAACTTGGTTGAAATGAATAAACTAAAAACTTTTCTGAAAAAATAAGACGTAGGTACGATCTTACATTTTTTTTTACAACAACGACCCGCCCCGGCTTTTCACAGGTGTATTATACATATAAACCTTTCCCTTGAAACACTCTATCTATTAAAAAAAACAACATCAAAATCCGTTGCGTAGTTTTAAAGATATAAGCATACATGGGGACAGACAGCGGGAAGCAACTTTATTTTATACTATGTTATGATAGTGATAACATACAAAGGCATACAATGTTTCTTACATTGTATGATTTTTAAAGTGAGAAGAATTTTCTCCCAGAACATAAAAATTCTCTCGATGTTTTACAGAAAACGCGAAAATAGTCGTCGATTCACGATCCTCTTAATGTGGCCTATGATATGCTGTTTAAAATAAATATAAAAATCAAGATCTAACACTGAAATATTACCAAGTAAAATCATGCTAGTAGCACTTATTAACGTCTTATAAGACCAACATAAAATTACAGCCCTTTTTTGGGCAGACGTGTAAAAATAGCACAAAATAGAGTTTAAATAAAATATTAAAACATGCTATTAGTGCAAAAAATTCGTTTAAAATTTCCATCTTCTCTGATAGCCGTTTAAACCTATCCCGCCAGGATGGTAAAAAGGCAAAAAGTGTGAAAATAGCTTTTCTAGTTAAAATTCATGTTGGTCATTATCGTTAAAGTTTAGGACGTATGAGTGGGCGAAATTTTTATAGCTTTTTTAATGTTTAGTGGCAAACAAGATGGCGCTTTCGTTGGGGTAGGGCGGGTAATTTTTTAAGCAAACTATATTTATGTGCCTATTTAATTAAACTGTCTACGATTTCACTAAATAATTTTGTAAATTATGGCTCCTGCAAAAAGAACTAAGAATATGCTGAGTAGCTGGTTAACTAAATGCCAATTTTAAGTAAAGTAAATTTGCTTTCAACATTTTTTGACGTGCAGCGTTGAAATCTGTGCAAAATATGCTTACATTATTTTAATTTACTGTTAACTTTGTAATTTTAGTAATCTGTTTTCGTCTAGAAATGTGCAATAAATTTCAATGTAACGCATCATCTAGACCGTGATAATTAACGCTATGTTATACCTAAGCCTCGGTTCACGCACTGTCTCCGTTTTACTGGTCCGTTTTAACTTATCATAATACTGTGTCGTGTGTGAAGTCACTCATACTCGTAGAACTCCATACGCTATCGTTAAAAAAAATGATATCTGTTAAAACGAATCAGTAAAATTGAAAAGATGTGTGAACTACAAAAAAACATAAATTTGTAAAAAAGACAGTAATTAAAAGGTGGTTTTTTGAACACTCTTTTTTCCCGTTACTTCATATTTAGCTTGAAAATCAAAAAACTTTTTCAATACTCAATTATGTAATTAAGGACATCCTTTTAGGGGGTTATTATATACATCAAAACTAACAACATTTCTTCTGCGACTTTTGTCAAAACTAATAAAGAATCGGCTGTTACATATATTTTGTCGAGGGTGAACGATATTTTTCTATGGAACAACAACTTTTTTTGAGGTTTGATAAAAGTATTCGAACAAATTTTTTTATACAGAATAATCCCCTAAAAGGATTCTAATTGATTAGAAATAACCCTGTATAATACTATTTACACACGGTTCTTAAGTAACATGTTCTTTCCGTTATACATACCTATAACATTGTTATTATGGCGATAATATGTATTGAAACGGTTTATTAATGTTGCCTAAATTATCATTAAAAAATCGAGTTAGCACTACCACGTTTAATTTATATTTCACTCTTACACACTTAACCTATTTTACTTCACCCATTACTCCAGAGAGCCGGTTTCACTAAAATGGGCGCACAAACAAACCGGCCAATTAAGCTATCACACATTAAAAGTGCTTTCCCATCATTACTCCACACAGCTTTTAAATGCCGGTCGAAATAATCTAACCATTAAAATTAACTTTCGAGCTGCATGTTTAAACGAGCGATTAGATTGCAGCACTTACGGGCTTGCGTCCAAATCAATTGGTTAAGTACTTAACATTTGGTGCAATGGGACCATTAAACTACAGTTTTATGTGTATTGATTTATGGATGGAGCCAATTAATGCAATAAATAGATCAGTATAATGTACTGCCATGTACAAGTCGCTGTTTTCTGGGTTACGCAATTCTAACCAAGCGCCACTCATAAATTGTGAACATTTACTACTGTCTTGTATAACTACCTACAGACGACTGATGACCGATGGGGACGAGAAATTCTCGAATAGAGACTTTCAATTCATTAGGAGACTACTTAGCGGCAAGCGCAGAGTAAAAACCTACGAGGTGGACAGATGATCTCATCAAGATTGCAGAACAACGCTGGGTTCAGGGCGTTTTTAGCCGGTCTTGTCCGCCGATCCTTAGGGGAAGCCTATGTACAGCTGTGGATGTCATATAGCTGATGGATGTATGATGACAGGGTTTTCGCATAAGATAATATAATATGGTAAAAGAGGGTTATTCTGACCATGCATTATTACGAACAACTTAAAGGGCCAACTCGAAGTCATCAGCCACTCAGAATTGGCAATACATAAATGATATGTGCTAAAGCACAAGCTTTTTTTATAGTCCACTGCAAGACGTAGGCTTACCCACGAAGGGTGATTGGGCTATATCTACCACGCTGGCCCAGTGCGGGTTGGTGGAATTCACATACGCCATCGAATTCCTTCAACAGACGTATGCAGGTTGCCTCACAATGTTTTCCTTCACCGAAAAGCCAGTGGTGTTGTATTAAACAACAGTAATAAATAATTAATCTTCGTTCTCGAGATATGTTCCATTTCCGCTAAAAACTGATTGATTGACAAATAGTGTATCAGGTTAATTACAACTGAATTAGCAAATAACTACCTAGATATTTAAATGAATAAATACGCTTATCGCTTTAGCAATAAACGTAGAATTACTTCGGAGTAGTTAAACCGTATTTTGTCTTTTTTTCTTTGACAATTTTAATTCACTTGTAAAAGACAAAACATGTATTTAACTGTTACGAATTAACTATGCGTTTATTAATAAAAAAGGTTAGTTTTAACCAGCTCTGAAAATGGTTTTGTTAGTCGCCATAATAAATCCTATTTTAGAGATGAACCACAATTGAACTAAAACATTAATCTACAAGCCTATTTAACCTTGTTTTAGTGTTGTTATTAAATGTAACTTGTAAGGACGTAGCCAAATAATGATGTATATAATTATCAGGACATACCTGCCTTAACCTGAGTTACATTATAATAAACAAAATTAAAGGTAGGTTTGCACTGATGCAAAAAAAACCTACTTTCATTATGTAAACGAGTGCTGTCTCGTTTTGCCTAATTTGAATTATATTATAGAGCATCATAGAGTGAACTAAAACATAATTAATTTGAAAAAAAAAACTCCCTATGTGTATTTTTCAAGCTATCAGATGTGCTGATAAGGTGAGATGTAAACCTATCTATTTAATCTATTAGGTATAAAAATGAATCGCCATTTCTTTGGTCACGGTATCACGCGTGAACGGCTGGACCGATTTTGCTAATTCTTTTTTGTTGTATTTATTGTTGCTAGGAAAAGGTCCTCATGAAAGAAAATAAAAACCGGACAAGTGCGAGTCAGGCTCGCACATCGAGGGTTCCGTACAAACACATTATTAAAATAATTAAAAACCTGTTTTAGCATATGCTAATGAAGTTCTTTTATATGACACCTTTCGTGATACGATTTACTCACTTTGAATTTTGAGCCCACATTTTGTGAATTTTGATTCCCTATTTTTTGTGATGTAAATAAAAATGTACAGTTTTCAGATTTATTCCTATATGTGTACTCTGAGACAATGCTTCTAGCCAAATTTCATAGTTCTATGTCAAAACCTGTAGGTTTTGATTTTTGTGAGTGTCGAAATATGCGGTTTTTTACGACATAAACGACTCTAACTTTTTTAAACGACAACTGAGAAGTTTTTCTTTTACACAACATCAAGAGTTCATCGATATACGTATATAGTAAAATTTAAACTCGATATCTTTACGCGTTCTCGAGATAAAGAGTCTTGACATACACACAGACGGACAGACGGACAACAAAGTGATCCTATAAGGGTTCCGTTTTTTCCTTTTGAGGTACGGAACCCTAAAAATTAAGAAAATTGCGTGGAAAATAATAAAATCGTCGATTTAATTTTCCCATACAAAAGGTTCCTACCATTAGGCTGGGACTCCACCAAAGTGGAGATGAGACGAGCGGAGAGGAGATGTTTTTTAAACAACCAATAGAATTGTGTTATTGACACTTCTCCTCTCCACTCAGCTTCAGTGGAGATCGCTGTGCGAAGATATGTGATATTTGTATGGCGCGATGGAAGCGGAGATGTGAGCTGTGCGCGGACGACGCGCAGTGGAGACGAGAGATGTGAGCGCCTGAGCGGCGCGGCGTGCAGTGAGCGATGTCAGCGAGCGATGTCAGCGAGCGAGTCAGAATGCGTACTAAGTACTCAACGCCTCGCACCCGAGCTGAAAAACATCTTTTCTCGCACAGCACACCGCACACATCTCCGCTTTGGTGTAGACCCCCGAGCTGAAAAACATATCGCACAGAACACAGCACACATCTCCGCTTTGGTGGAGTCCCGCCTAACTAAACGCCATCGAATTGGTGAGATAAAGGTGATATGAAATTATATATGAAGTTTACCGGGTCAGCTAGTTTTATATAAATAAAATCTCCTTGTTTTAAAATCCCTTGAAATTAATAGACAATTGCCATAATATTCGCGCTTAAAAAGCAGTAAAGTGGAGCTCGACAAAAAGAAACTTTTAAATAAAAAGTTAGTACAAACATATTCAAAGCGGTTTCCTCGCCGCACTCAATATTTAACACTAGAAAAGACAAAGCCACTTAACTTTGTACAGCGGACTTTATGCCACAATGTGCGCGGTGCTCGCTGTGCATATCGAGCCGAATATGCTGGCTGCTTCTGGAGATACGTTGCGTTGTTTTAGTTAAGCTTTTAAATAGCTCTGAATAATTAATTATCATTAAAGTATAATACTGCGGTTTTAATAAGATTGTTTGTCTTCATCATCGGCGAAAGAACTATACGCAGCGCTTGCCGGCAGAATTTTACAATATTCACTGGGTCCATATCTACTCGTAGCATGATGCGGTGGGATTATCTGATGTGATAACGACGAAAGGATGTAAAAAATATTATTTGCATAATCTATAATAATATATTGTCAACAAGACTTATTGACGCTTTTTTAACCGATTTCAAAAATGTAGGAGGATATTATGTTCGTCTGTATATTTATTGATATTTTCGCCAATTGTGAACCAATTTTACAAATCTTTTTAGTAGAAAAGGGTATACTCCCAAGGGCCCCGTTCAAATTTGATCGAAATTGGCTGAACCGTTTTTGATAAATCAAAAATAATGCACTTGGATCAACTCGTGAACTATTCTAATCTTATACACAGTGGAAGTCGGTAGAGCCATTTTTTTTGTAAAAAATAAGTATTCTTCTTACTGCTGAATTCACTCCTGACATATATGTAGATAATATCATTCAAGATTTTGTTTTTTAAATGTAAAACAAGGTGGTTTTGTTATGCAAGTTCAATAAATGTGTTATTACAATTTACGTCAAACATTTTATGGTTCTACAAACAAGAACAAGATAGCACTGAAAGCGTATAACCAAGCGTATGTAATCCTAGTAAATTCGAAATAAATGTTTTCCCAAATCTTCATATCGCAATAAAAACACGAGAACACAAATCTGTATATTGTCTAACATGAAAAAAGGCATTTACATCCATTCCCTCGCTATGTCTATTTTATTTATATCGAGCGATAATCGTAATGGTAGTATTTTTATCAGTTACATTTATAAACTAACGTCGTCAATAGACTTTATCATAGTTTTAATAAAAGTTCGAGATTTTTTATCTTGCGCAGTCAATAAACAAGAGAATAAAAATAAAATAAAAATGTAACATATAGAGATATTATCAGAAAATAGGAATAGTGGTCCGATACCCTGTGTAGGTGTCGGGAACCGGTAGCTGGTATTAAGTGTGGTCAAAAGTAGTAGAGAGAGCGATTTTACCTTATAATTATTAAAAAAAAAAAAACACCGTGGATGAAATGTTTAAGACTAGTTTCACATGATACAAGAAAAATAGAGCTTTAAAAAAATGTTTTTTTTTTTGACAAATAACGCAAATAAGAAACTTAATAAGTGGTAACTTGAGTGTAGAATTTTAATTCATGACCTTATTATTAAAAATACTAAATGAAAGTACTACAAACAAAAATAACTTTAACCATTTTACAGATTAAAAAAGTAGAATGTTTTATACCTAATGGTATATTTAGCATTTCGGAGTAACAGAACATAACTGATAATAAGAACGATAAGTCCTTACACGAAGAAATACAGGAATCTCATATCAAATTCAAATCTTACGGTTACGTCCCCGCTGGAAACTAATAAATATTTTATATCGTTTTTATTGCTCGCTTCCTTTCCTTCTATACTTTCCAAAGCCACTAAAATACAGAACTACGCCATCAAACTATAGGCAAATCATTCCGTTATTGTTATGCCAGCAAATACCGTCTGAAAAATATGGTCTGGGAATGGAAATGCAGGATGAAAATTGAAGTTTAACGTTTTACGTTTAACTGTATCTAAGATTATTATAGGATTTAGTGGTCGTGGAAGTTTGAAAGGTCATGTCGATTGTTCGACAGTTTTGAATAGTTTTATGTCGCTGTGCGCTCGTGGCTCGCGGTGGTCGTAAAAGCTAACCGCAGTAAAGTACACAACTTGCTCTCCCCGGAGTCGTAAATTTGCGATGCATGCGGAGAATTTCGTTACGTGGCCGCAACCGAGTGCGGATTCGACGCCGATTTTTTCATTGAAATAGACGAATTGTGCGCTCAATGTGAAACGTCACGCTGGATCTCTAGCTCTTCTGGCTCTTGATAAAACGATGGCTTGATTTTTAACCGACTTCAAAAAAAGGAGTAAACTCGACTTTCTGTTTTGTTGTATGTTACGCGATGACTCCAACAAATATTAACTGAAGAATTTGATGAAGAATCATCCAATTCTTATTTGTTTGGCAAATCTTACTTTAGAGGTAGTATCATTTAAATGTTATCGAAATCGGCGGAGTTGTTTTTGAAAAAACATTACACAAAATTACTACATTGATTCGTGCACCCTATTCAAATTCTGTCCTCAATTGACGTCATAACATAGAATGTATATATTTTACATATAGATAGTCTCTCAAAACGGACAATTTAATTAATGACTACTGTTAATTCAAACGTGCGATGTTTTAATTTGAATACAATAGTATTTCTATTGGTTTTGTTTGGAAAGTGAGTTCGAGTATGCAAACTGACTCTTCATTTCACTTATTCAAACTTTTCTCATCGATTTTATAAAAATATGGCTATCTTGACGAAATTTGAACATTTTTCTAAAAGTAAACAGAAAATTTAGTAAAAATAATTGTAGTTAGCTAGGTACTGTAATTGGGCACTTATAACCTCAATTGAGTTTACCAGCTCAATCGATACATAATTCTTGTACAATTTACACAATAAGTACAATTATTCAATTGCCTAAATACCGATCTGAAAATTGTGATAAATGGCAGAGACGTGACATCCAACAGGTCAGTGCCTTCCTAATTGCCCACAATTGACGATTCGCCAATGGACAAGGGTAGAGTTCAAACCGAATACAATTAAAAAAAAACCGGACAAGGCTCGCACACCGAGGGTTCCGTACAAATCCAGAAATTTCACTAAATTGGGGAGTAAGTCGTTAAAATCTTTATACTATAATCATCGACAGAAAAGTTTTTATTTTACACTTTTCTCGCCATACTTCAAAAATATTACATATTGTTAAAATAATTAAAAATATGTTTCAGCATGTGCTAATGAAGTTCTTTTATGTGATACCTTACATGATACGATTTACTCACTTTGAATTTTGAACCCATATTTTGTGAATTTTGAGGCCCTATTTTTTGTGATTTAAATAGAAATGTACAGTTTTCAGATATATTCTTATATGTGTACTCTGAGAAAATGCTTTTCGCCAAATTTCATAGTTCTATGTCATCGGGAAGTACCCTGTAGGTTTTGATTTTTGTGAGTGTCGAAATATGCGGTTTTTTACGCCTAACTTTTTTAAACGATAACTGAGAAGTTTTTCTTTTACACAACTGCAAGAAAACATAGATATACGTTTATAGTTTAAATTTCAACTCGATATCTTTACGCCTTCCCGAGATAAAGAGTCTTGACATACACACAGACGGACAACAAAGTGATACTGTAAATGTTCCGTTTTTTCGTCTTGAGGTACGGAACCCTAAAAATCATCCCAAATGGACATGGATTTAGGTTTAGACATCTGTATTTATTTCGATTACCTTCATTAATATTTCATTGAGGTCATCCCTATTCATTGGTAACCCTTTAACCCTTTTTATGTCTGAGCGGGTCGTATGTATTTTTTTCTGAAATTCACTTTGTAATTTAATATTTTTCTGACGTATTTGAAAGATCTTTTGAATATTTAATATTTTTTGCAAATAATAGAGAGCTATTGTAGTTTTATTCGACCTTTGGCTATTATATGCAATGACCTAACCACATTTATAGAAGCCAAATTAATAAGTCTTTTCTGAACATATGAAAGCTTTTTGGAGATGATAAAACTGCTTGGTATTTACCGAGTGATTATGAAAAAATATTTAGCATCTATTTACTTATTTGTATTTATTATGAGACATAAAGTGGGATCTATATTAACTTTTTATAAGTTAGCCCAGCGGCTTAACATAAACATTGATAAAGCTTTTTTATTTCGGTAAAATCAAAAGTGCTACAGTGCTACCTAGTTTCCTTACCAGTAAATGGTCACTCACTGTAGCAGATACATTATCACAACATAGTGACAATCTTTGTGGGAAACGTAAGGATAAAAATATTTTGCTTCTTAAGATTATACATGGTATGTGCTCTGTGTCTGGGTGTTATTTAGGTATTTTCTACATAAGTATATATTGAAAAAGATGTATATGTAGTACATATATCAGTCTTCGGCAGCCATACCACAAGCTTTGCTTAGTTTAGAGACCGTGTGTAAGATGTCCCCTAATATTTATTTATGTATACTTAAAATTATCTTAAAATTACTTATTATAGGAATTGTTTTTTTATAACTGCTCTACGCCGTTTACATCTCTATACTAATATTCATTCACATATTATTGTAATAAAAACGTCTTATCCTCTAAACACGTACCTCAAGTAACTTAATTTAGAACACGCTACACGCTAAGTTATGTGCAACTTAAGTTGCGTTCAGATGTAAACAGTTCCCAACGCCTACGAGCGATCGTAGCCGTCCGCGTTTTCTCGCACAATATTACGCAAACTACATACAAATTTGATACTAAAACTTTGTTTAATAACGTGCTTAAGTCTGCGTAATAGAGGATTAAGTTAGTATAACTCGGTATTAACGAAACTTGAATGTTTTTGGTTAGACGCGGTTTCACTTGCTAGCGGTAGTGACGTTTTGTTATATTTATTCGAGGAATATGCTTCATATGTTTATCGTTAATGGTCTAGTGTTAAATTAGTATTCTAATATTGGGTGATACAGATAATGAGAAGAGTTAAGCTCATGCATCCCAAGCTGGCCAAATACGGGCTGGTAGATATTACATATCTTGGACCCCGTAAAGAAATCTTTGACACCGAAATCACCGTGAAAACATCTGCAGTGTTTTCACTGTGATTTCGGTTACTGATTAAAGCTAAGAATAATTAAGTATACATCTTAAAAACACAGGTGTTGAACCTTGGAACCCAAATTCAGTTACTCCAAAGGCAATTCTTCTTTACATATAAACTAATACTAAGGCATTTTCAGAAACCTTTTTTCACTTGCAATGTATAGATAAAAACTTTTCACATCAAAATACCTAAATAAATAAAAGCAGCATTATTAGCCCCGTTTCAATCAACGCTCCATTTAATTCGGCTTCCGCAATATAAAAATACATTTCCCCAAAAAAATGTATCGTATTTTTCGTCGTTTGAATACAGCCTGATTTTCGCGTCCCGTCTTTCGCGTGTCGAGATAATGACATCCTTATTCTGTGAAAAACCCTAGTTTTGCCTACGGCGACATTTTAATTTCGCAATGTTCCGCCCCTGAGGGCGGATTGTGTTTTTTCCCCGCGCTCGACTCATTCGAAACTCGACCGTGACCCACTTACCAAAAGTTGCGTTGAAAATATGTTGATATCGATTCGACTCGAGTGAGATTGCTTTAAAGAATAAGCGCTTACTGTCATTATTCTAGATTTCCCAGCGATATAAGTATGAGCTCGCGGATACTCGAGATTGAGTGCCGTCTCACACATCACTACTCCACAAACTCTCATAAAGTCAACCGTCTCGCGAGAGACGGATTCTTGAATTTGAAATTCGAATTCAGCGAGTCATACTTTTAAAAGACAATTTATAAAAGCCATTTACTTTTATCTCATAGACAACTATTTTTATTTCAGCGTGAAAGTGGTGAATCCAAGTGATTGTCCCTTCCCATCTTGACATCGCTTTCGTGACCTACTTATCAGGGGACCAACAATTTTATCTCACAATTTCTGTGTACCGACATCCTCCTCGGAGCGTGTTTACTCGACGTATTGTAAACATATCAACACAATTCTTAATGTGTACCGTTGCCTATAAATACAGTTTGCCGTTGTTTATTTCGATATTGGAAATAATAATCCAGTTTTTTTAACGTTTGTTCTACGATGTTAATATTTAAGGAGTTTATCCCTATCTAGGTAACTTTTTGTTGATAATACCCGATTTCAAGATTAGACTTACATTAATGGCGTATTCGAGTTCTAATTTCAAATTCAAATCTCGATCGGACCGTCTTCGAAATTCAAAATTCGACATTAGGTTGCGCTCGTTAGGTCGTGCTGGGAGCGGACACACGTACTCAATCGGGGCCTGACAGTCCGAAATCGACGGCTATCCCGAAAGCGTGACTTTTGCCCCCGGAATTGACGCGAGGCGCGGGTGCCAGGGTGGGGGTATTGATCGCGAATGCTCGGCCGACTTCGGCCGCCGTCGGGTCGGTGCGAGCGACTTCGGCGAGAGACGGCGTGCAGCCAGCGGCCGTCTTTTTGGTCAGTCCCGTGTCAACTTTACTGGAAGGAGTTGATTGGAACTTTAATTGGGACAAGGTTACCGACGTGGGCGTAATTCAGTTTTCAGCTCTCATGTTCGCTTTAATAAGTTAGTTTCTTGAGTTTAGTTGGAAATTTGCGACGGTGGTGTGCACGCTCGTGTAGTTTCGCATCTTACAAGTTTGTTGATTGAGAAATAGCTATTTAATAACCGTTTACTTTGAGAAATGTTACTGCAAAAACAACCTTAGATTATAAAATTGATAACAACACATTTTGTAGAGACTGTTTATTACCTTGATAAATTACCAATAAATTATTTTAATTGTGCTGCTTTGTTCAAGATATATAGAGTTTAAATTTATTGACGAAATGCTTCATAAAACGACTAACTTTTTATCTCGACAAAGTTTCATTCACTTCGATTCAGATTTACAACTTTGATGTTGATGTATATAGGTATAAAAACATGAATAAGTCCACCCTTAAACCAATAGATTTAAGGTAGATATTGGTAGAACAGAAAGTCATCTTCAAAAAATAAAGTTAATTCAAAGAGAACGTACATTTGTTATCGAGTTTCTGACTAAGTTGAGAACGAGTTCGACTTCTGATCGGAGAAGATAATGGCCACTGGTTTTCTTCGTTTCCTTCGTTTCTCGGGATTGCAATTCGAACTCGATTCTTGGGAACAATTTCAAAAGCAATTTTCAATAGCAAAAAAACTGAGCTCTAAAAAGTGAGCTAGAAATACAGTATATTGCAATTGTTATGCTTCAGAAATAACTACGCTGGATGCAAACCGATTACTAACGGCCTTAATGGGCATCGAAAGAGAGACCTATGCTTAGTAGTAAACGTACTACGACTGATAATGATGATGATCCTTGACAAAGTACGTTTAGTACTTCTTGATGTGATAGAGATTACTTTACTTTAGAGTAAATGGATATAATATTCGAAGAAAGTGTAGGTAATCATATATAACAACTCTATTTACCAATATGTAGGTTTTTACCCTCCTAGAAAAGAAAAAAGAATTTATTTACTTATGATTTCTCAATGATATCTTCGCCACTGCAGTTGGAACGTGGAAGAATTTTTTTCACATTTGTTTTTGTAACTTTGAAGATTATAATAATGACAATCGCACTAACACTTCAACTGTCTGTGATGGAAACGTAGCCTCGTAGGTACTAACGGTGGCACGAGGCTGCGTTTTCTTCTGAAAATGAAATAAATTTGTTTATTTTATCCAAATGAAGCTACGATGAAATTAAAATAAAAAATATTTTATTTTCATAGGCATAGAAAACCTAAAATATTTTATAGTTGCTACAAAAGCAGTAGAGTCCAATCGAAATTTTTTTTTCGAAACGCTCGGCGACGCACCGTCGCTTTTCACCGCCACAGATTTACCAGCAGTTTGTACCGGATATCTGGGTCAGAATACACCCGCGGCCCGAAACGTTTAATTGAAAAAGTTAAATCGGGCCATTTTTGCGAAATCGTTTGGATTTTTTTTTGTTCCAAACGCAACTCTAGCGTGCATGGAATAGGGGCGTTTATGATTTTTGTTTGCCGACTTTGAATTTGATTCTTGCTTTTGTTGCACTTGCGGATTTGTTTTTGTTTATGTTTTTTCTTTGGATTGCAAGTTTTGTTGGCTTTTTTTGTATATGTTCATCTATATTTTCGCCAATTGTGAAACGAATCAAAAAGTTCGAAAGGGTATACTCCCGAGGTGGTCCCATTTAAATTTCATCATAATCGGCTGAGCTGTTTTTGAAAACTTAATAGCTACTTAATGGAAAAACTGTACACGGATGAGCTTATCAATACCACAGGATCACGCTGGGGATATTGGGGATAGGCCTCCCCTATGGATCTCCTGGATCTCCTGGATAGTGGTTTAGGCCTATGGATTATGGCAATGTATGGATGAATTTATTTATTAATACTCGACATGTAAGACGAGAAAGTCTATAACAGAATGATTCTCACCCTGCTTTATAGGTAAACTTTCGCAGGCCGTATGTAGCGAGTAAACAAGCAATATATTATCTTGTTATACTAGCTTGGTACATTTCTGTACACTAACTCTATAGCTAGGGTTGTCACGTCTTGTTTTTCTTCATAATTTTCAACTAGTCGTGTAATCGTATCGAACAGACCTGCTATGGTCTGTGTAAAGCTTGACATCAAGCGCACGTATAGCTGGCCTCGTCATATAACAAATATATCGTAATAGAAAATATTTTTTATCTGGAGATACCATATCTACTATTTTACGCAAATTTAAAGTTATCTACAGCCCGTGATCGCTCATAGCTGTCCAGCTATGCCCATATAGCCTCTCTTTTTGAAGTTTACCCTTCTCGTTCTCGTGATCTGGTCTTGTATATCTAGTCCTGTCCTTTATTGTATGGCTAATATTTATTTCCAGAAATTCATTTAGGCATGACGAATCATTTTCAGCTAATAAAAATATGTATTAACTAGATTGTACATAGATAATACAATTAGAAAAGTGCCATCCCTACATCCAACTATTTGATAAATCTACGGCGTAATGTGGACAAACAATGCGATAAACAACTTGGTTGATTCTTTCGAAGCTTATTTACCTCCGGATATTTTGCTCTTCCACGTACGAAAGTGCGTAAATCACAACGTCCCAGTCATAAAACACAATATTACTTGATTTCATTCAGTTATGTTTGTTTTATTTGGTATACAAAACTATTTTTGCCAAAATCGTTTAGATGGTAAACAATTTACTACTACAGATCAATGGATAATTTCTAATGTCCTAATGCCAAATGAAGCGATTCTTTCCTAGAAACTTTATTTATGTTAGTATTACATTCTATCAGAAAATAACATACTATTATTGCCAAAAAAATCCTTTCCACCCAGTATTGAAAAGCGATCTATTCACGAGTGCGCGGTCCATCATTTCCAGTTGATTTTTCACCGTGAAAGACGTTCCAATGTTCCGAACAGACGGATCCGCACATTTATGGAATAATAAGTAGGGCTTAGAGCACAATTAGTGCGCCGCCACTGACCCGGTTCGCTGTAAAGTCGTGTATTCACGCGGGAGCAAAGTTGCGGGACACAATGTATGGTAAAGTTGGTAAAATTCTTTTTTTATAATTGTTATTTGATTTGAGAACGTTTTTAGGGTTCTGTACCTCAAAAGGAAAAAACGGAACCCTTATAGGATCACTTTGTTGTCCGTCTGTCCGTTTGTCCGTCTGTGTGTATGTCAAGACTCATTATCTCGGGAACGCGTAAAGATATCGAGTTGAAATTTAAACTGTATACGTACGAGTATATCTGTGGTATCATGCAGTTGCGTAAAAGAAAAAGTTCTCATTTATCATTTAAAAAAGTTAGAGCCGTTTATGTCGTAAAAAATCGCATATTTCGACACTTACAAAAATCAAATCCTACAGGGTACCCGTTGACTTAGAACTATGAAATTTGGCGAAAGGCATTGTCTTAGATTACACATATAGGAATAAATCTGAAAATTGTACATTTTTACCTCAAAATTCACAAAATATGGGTTCAAAATTCAAAGTGAGTAAATCGTATCATGTAAGGTATCATATAAAAGAAGTTTATGAGCACATGCTAAAACAGGTTTTTAATTATTTTAACAATGTGTTTGTACGGAACCCTCGATGTGCGAGCCTGACTCGCACTTGTCCAGTTTTTTTTAAACGTGTTAAGTGGTTACAAACGTAGTATTTTAATTCAGACGTAGAATTAAAATACTAATTGCGACAAACAAGCTATAAGCTACAAATTCTTACTGTTGCTTGTGCTACTGTTACAGTTGTTGTCAGGTTTCGAATTACATTACGTAATAAAGATTATACTTTTTTATTTTATTTTGGCGATTTTGTGTTAGAGTAAATAGCTTTGGTACAATATGACATTTTCTTACAGCTCCATATAAAAGTTCATCAATCTTCGCTAAATAGTACGAAATGAAATTTTTTATTGCAATTTTGATTTTATATTCATACTTAAAACGTTTATAATTATAAAGATTCAATCAAAACTTACAGCCTAATAAATGTTGAGTTTATAAGTCAGTGCACTATACCAGCTTATTATTTTTAAATTTAAAAATACCGAGGCCAGTCTGTTCATCTGTCTCTCATTCAGATTTTTAACAAACCGTTTTATGACTTTAGTTCCGCCGTGAATACGCGCCTTTTTTCCCAGCGCCAACCCCCGAAAACTCGCTAATTCTTCTTTATAACCTTTTTATTAGACTTCGGAAAGCGACTCAATGGCACTCGTTAAAAGTCTTAGGACTTATAAAAGAAGTTCATGAAAAAATTCTCTAGAGCACCGAGTGGTTCATTATGTTTGTTCTGTTCATTACTTTTTCAATATTTAAATTTGCATTTTGTGGAATATGGGTGGTTTGAGTGCAAAATGTTTGAATAATCGATATGTTATTCGAATTGAAATGATTTGATGTTTGAGTATTTTGACGAATTCGACTTTTACATCTTTTAATAAATAATGGTAAAATTCATTCCGGTCTATGTTAATATTTTTTTCATGCCTAGAAAAAATTGTTTCCACTAATTATGTACGCCGAAAAACCTAACAGAATATTTACTTTCAAAATGATATAGAAAATGAGCGCAATTGAAATCCAATTCCATAATATAGGTGGTGAATTGAATTACCAAAGCAGTTCTCATTGCATTAGTATTATTATTTTTTCTGCTGTGTAACTAAAAATATCTTCTGTTCCTTTCTATAACTTTAGCTACAACTAGAAACATAATTATAGAACTCCTATGTAAATTCAAGTTACTCACACACATTTAGTGCCCTCGTCTGTTATAGTTCCAAACTTCAACCCCATCTTAAAATACCGATAACTAAAATTAATTTTCACAGAGCACTGACTACATAGGCCAGTAAATAAGTCTAGTTACCAGTTAATATGATTAGCGTAGCTGAAACGGTAGCTCGGAGGTAGCGGGCCATTGTCGGACCCTAAGCTAATAGTTGTTTAGGACGAGCTCCCTACTTCCTGCGTCTCCTGGATTACAATGGCCAGGGAATCCGGAATATTGTTCCGGGTCTGCTAAATCGCGGAAAAAACTGTAACTGTGGAAATTCGACGGCGCCGGGGCGGTAGTCTTGTGCAGGGTTTATCTCTCGATGTGTTAAAAGATTTTGAATCACTGACAAAAAAAGTATGGAAAAAGTGTAATGAGTGTAGTCTGTTATCTGTATAAGATGTGTGTATAGTTATACACACATCTTATATCATCGTATATGCATAGTTATTTCAAAACTTAAACCGATTTTAGTGGGAATTTTGATGGAATCCAGATAGTTTTGATTTTACTTATACTTATTTAACCGACGCTATGACGATCTACAATTCGTTCTTCAATTGAATATGGTCATTGAAACAATTCAAGATCTTTTCAGAAGACCTTTAAGAACTTTATTACTAGGTTTATTGAACATAAATGACCCAAGTAACTTCCTATTTGTTATTTTTATCTGTATTTCCTACAGACAGCCGCGTTCGCGGCACCGACCCGATCTACTGAAATATCAATTTCCTAGCCGTGGCCGCTCATTTATTTGAAAGCGGTGGAAGGATTCAATATACAACTTGCTTAACAACTGTCAGGGTCTCTATTTTGATCTGCGATCTGCTGCGATCAATAAACGAAAGCTATATTCACTAGCGAGTTGACGGTGTAACAGTTATTTAAAAAATATTGGATTTGATCTCATAGGTTGCGAAAGTTTTTCATAGCTTTATGAGAGTAAATATGCAAAGGGTGCAAAACGAATTTTAAAAATTATAAATAGTCATCTTCTTATCAGACACAAAAGCCACTATCGCACACGACATTTTTGTATAGATTTCTTATAGAACTACGAGTAACTGTACGCTGCCAAGCGCGATCTTGCTTTTATAATCAGATCTGCGGCCTTATTTTGGAAGCGCTCTGACGTTCGGCTTCGCTTTTTCTCTTGCTCGCGCCAGTTACGCCGCGAGAGCGAGCGGGAGGAAAAGCGAAGCCGAACGCCAGAGCGCTTACAAAATAAGGCCCCTGGTTAGATACCTTGTGAGTGAATGTTTACTAAGCCTGCAGACGTGTGAAATTAACGCAACGCATTTTATTTCATTTTACCGCCTATTAGTTAACAGTTCAGCAGACTATTCAAACTTTCCCTGCTAATCAGCTAAGCCTTGTAGGATAAAATATAATACTCGATATATTTTATACATTTTCTGTTAAATCTGTACAATAAAATAATACGCATTCTAGCAAAGCTCACAGCGAGGTCGGTGTGATTCGAGTGAAATATCAATTTCCTCGTGACTGGCCCGGGCCAGTTCGTTTATCGGGCTTTCGAAGCATTGGAAGGTTCAGTAATATCTGCTGATGCCCTGCCCTCGTGGTTCCGTTCTTTTGCTGACTTCGTGTGGAGAATTTAATGTAAATATTTGTATTTAAAGGTACGAGTATCATAGTTACCGAATTTAATAAAGTTAATTATGAGGGCAATAAGTGAAACACATAAGGCAGGGTTTATGGGTATAAAACAGTAAGATAGTACTTATTATATTTTTATTATAAAGAAAAACCATGTTACGTGGGTATAATAATAAATAAAAAAAATAAAAAAATAAAAAAGCCTTTATTCAAACATCATATTACAAAATTTAAGAAAATTATTACTTAATTATTCATCTCTATCAATTATCATTATCAATTAATTTCTTTCTCTCAATTACCTAACTATAAGTCGACGTCAATGTCTGTTTGCCTTTTTTTGGCAAAGGCCTCCTCCAGTTGTCTCCATGTGTCTCTGTTCCTGGCTGTTTTTGACCGTTCACTGCCTGCTACAGCTTTTATTTCGTCCACCCATCTTCTCGGTGGTCTTCCGCGTTTTCGTTTTTTGTGACTCGTGAACCAGTGCATTATTGCTTTTGACCACTTTTCTTTTCCCCTAATTGTGTGCCCAGCCCATTTCCATTTCAACTTCCTGATAGCGACAGTAGATGTTACTGTCGCTATATGTTTTTGTGTTTTTCTTTATGGTTGCAGTTTTTATTCTATCCGACAGTTTCTTTCCGTTTACCGTTTATTACCGTTTATTTCGTGACATACATGAACAAATAATATAAACAACAAACAAGAATAATTATTAGATTATTCTTGTTTGTATTTCCCATCATGCTTCTTTCCATAGCGTTTTGGCAATACGTTTTGGCAATTTGTTACGTGGGTATACCATAAAATAATTATACTAGTCATTTCTTATGGGCCGGGTAACTAGTCCTGTCGTCAGAGTTTATAAGCCGCCTGAAGGCCTCTGACATGGCTATTTAAGTTAAATAGCTTATGTTACGTTATGTGAAGAAAAAACACACAAATAAACAAAATGTTTTCCAATAACGATAATGTAATCTAATAACATTTCCGTCACATAATACAAAGACCAATAAATCCTAAGAGATTTGCAAAATGCGCCAGCATCTAGCAACTAGCAAGCATGCCAATATCAAAGCACATTTTAGGATTAATTCTAGCCTACTCGAGCTATTGTCGAGGTGTCATACTCCGGTAAAAGCTTAACATATTAGCTATAAGCCTGTATAGCGTGGAGCAAGTTGAGCTTAATAATTTTAGCTTGAAAGCTCGCTATCACTGCGCCGTGAAAGGATTAGGAACTTCGCTCCACTCGCTTTTTGAGCTAATTTTTGGTAACAGCTCGAAGTTTGCAGTAACTTTACAGTTTGATGTTGTTTATGTTCAGAAATCTAATTTTATAGTATGAAAAAGTTTTAGTTTCTTCTATTTCGAGTGGTAAGGTTGTTTACAGTAAATTTTTATCTACATTTATAAAATTCTAATAAATAGAGATGTTACAAAAATCTAGAGATAGAGAAAATTTTATGTAACGGAATTGCAATTCTAATATATTTTGGTAGGTATATCACAATTCATTCTCACTTATTCTAACTACGACATATAAAGAAAATAGAGGTATGTAATTAATAATAAAAATTAAGTAGGTATAGGTACCATATTTTTAAAGGTGCAGTATGGAGATTGCTTCTAACTTATCTAGTTTAAAAAAATATATTTTTTTTGTCAAATACTATATGTCCATAAGTAAACAGAACTTTTTGTGAGGATCTTTTTTTAACGATAGATAGGTATATTTAAAAACCCATACAATGCACTTATATATGAAATCCCAAAAACCTTTTATCCGTCACGTAGAGATTAAATAAATATATTACATCTGACTTTTTTGCGTTACTCGACCACTCGTATCTCGAGTGCATTTGGAATACGGAACATTATAAAAAATAACGGTTATCAGGGGTTCGCTTAGAGAATGTTGCACATTGATAAGAGAATAAGAGATGGATAACTTTTTGCATAAATTTTATATTCAGAGTTGTATCAAAGTCGAGCTGCTTTACGTATGTATGATAATTGAAAACGCTATTAAAAACACGAAAAGTGGTATTTTTGCCTTAATTTTCATTAATAATAAATAAATAATAATGATGATGATGATGTCTCGGTCCTACGTCAGCTTTATACTATAAGTTATTAAAATATTTGGTCTATTAGTCACATTGAAATCTATAACTATACTCTAAAAAATGTAACTTGATCTCTGCGACAGTAGAAGATTGACATTTTTAGTGTTGGGATAGTGGTGGAAAAAATCGATTTTCAAACAATGTTGTAATGAAATCGAATGAGTAGTTGAAAGTGAGAAATTGGATTTCATTTACTTACTATTATTTAAGATCAAGTATGTACACATGTAAATAATGTTATGATATTAATTATACACTCATAATAATGTAACGATAGTATTTATCGACGTTTTTCGATGCTAATGTAACATATAATTGGGTTTACTTTAATTACACATGTAGAAAATGTTATTATATTAAAATATACAAAAAAAATAATGATAAATCAAGTTTTATTTAAAATATCGTCAGTATAAACTATCGATATTTTAATTAAAACTCTATCTAAAACTCTGTGGTCACGATCATTCGTCGCCCATCACTAATCGGCATGCCCACAAAGTATGACATTGACAGGTACTGTCTGTACTATTAAGAAATTCAGGATACTTCATAGGCGTGATTTTTCTGACAGCTGTCGCAGAGATCAAGTTAAATTTTATAGAGTATAAGATATGTAACACACCGCTATTCTTTTGAAAGTTGTCATTCTGGTCTTGCTTAATCTGTGTTCTTTACCTGAGTCTTTCGATCGACTTATGAGATAGCGCTAAATGTTGTCATCTCGACTTCGATAGAGAATTCTCTCTTTTGTGTATTTTATCTGATTATTCAAGCGACGTAATAAGTCTAATCTGTTTTTTGTCGTTGTGTATTTTTTTACTTTATATGACAAGCTGTTTTTTTCACTACTAATGTATATTTTCTTTATTTCCCAGGTAAGTGTGTGCTCCAGTATCCTTCTATATAGGATATTTTTCACTTCTGGCTACAAGTCATGTAGGTAAGTTATAAACACATACATAGCTGATGACAGAATGAGTAAAGAGAAAATATTTTACTCGTATTCTAGACAAGACTTAGATGGCATATAGACCGTCGATTTATACAGCATAATATAAATCGTTGCGAAAATCTTGTGTCACAATTTTTGTCGAACTTTTTTAAAAGGCTTGACCGATTATTATAATTTTCTTGTGAGCTCAAGTCCATGGATATTTTTGTTCCCCTAAGAAATAACGATGACTCTCTCGGGTCAGCTAGTCATTAAATAAAACGATGCCAAAAAAGACGTTGACATAAATATCTGCCCCGACAGCAAAACACCATCAAAAGCGATAAATCCTCACTCCCCTAAAGAAGCTCTATACAATCCTGATTACTCATCAGGGCTGCATTTAGATGCGCAAATAGTTACTTCCGATTTCTTTTCCCATGAAAACCCCAAAGAATTAATGGCACTGACCATTGAATAGCTCGAGGGTAGAATATACCAGTTAATTTAACGTCGGGGGCAGCCTGAATACGTATTTAGGGGGCCGACTTTGACTTCAGTTGAAAAGACAGACGCCTCCCTAGGCATTGTGCGCTGTATGTTCAAAAGACTGCGAAAGACGTTATGTATAGCTATTTTAGTGGCACTAAGTTGCTGTTGTTTATTTGTTTGTCAGAGAATACTTTTTGTGATTTTGTGGGACCGCATTCAACAGATTCAAGAAAAAATTGCTGTTGATTTTCAAACGATACTTTCTAGAGAAAAGAAAAGCTTTATCATAAACACGCAGCATATTATGTGAGTAGTATTTCTTTTTCCTGTTCAACATTTTAAAAAATAAAGTAATTACCTGCGCTTGTACTGCAATTACAATGAAAAAATAAACTTGTTACGCGAAGGGACGGAAAACAAAGGTTGCAAAGTCGTCGAGCCTTTCCGCTTCAAAAAGCTAACAATCCACTTAGCGTAATCTATTTAGAAGTATGTCGTCAAAATAATGGCTAATAAAACAGAACTGTCGCGGAACAAACGCACCCGAGCCGCACATAAACATATACTCCATCGGATACATCGCTTAAGCGGGGAAAGTCTGAGCGGAAGACGCGCACTAAATCACAGGTCGCCCCGGACCCATGTATAATTCAGAAGCCGAAAGCGACACCCGACATACACGCATAATTCCTACAAACACCGTAAGATACCGAACAACCCGAGTGACCGTACAAACCGTACCGACCAATTTCACGGTCTACTGACACCGGCCGGCCGAATCAATTTCGGTAAAATTTTATTCGTCCGAATTCGAGCGTGCAAGTGAAATTCTATCGATGGTCGAGTACGCGGTCCCCTGACGTTTTCTAGTGGATTTGGCGGCGGCAAAGGAGCCAAATGACCGCTGGTTGTATGCGAATAGATTTTTATAGTCAAGTAAACATAGGGTTGGCTAGATGCAAAGTGAAAGGAACGTCCGGTGCTGTGTTCGGTTGCAAATGGGACACAAAGATATTTTCCGGTTTGGAAAAATCGATTGCAAACCTATCAATGTTACGATTATTGTTATTTATTTTAACAAAATAGAAATAGAAGTTTGGAGTTTTTCCTTTTTATACGAATTCTAAAGTTTAAATATCCAATGTTACAATAAATAAAATACTAAATCTGGTGGAAATCATAGTAGTTTTTACAACGTCTGAAAAAAATATAGGCAAATGTCACTAACAGGAGACCACAAGAGTGGGAAAAACCAGTTTAAAGTGTTAAAAAAAAACAGTTTATGTGTATATATATATAATGACGATAATTTTTGAAACTGAAGTATGAGAAATAGTCTAACGACACATAGTTTTTCTTATTCTTTATTTCTTCTGCGATAGAAAAACCAAAAAATAACAATAAGTATAACTTTACATCACTTACCAGATGTACATTATTCATTTCGTCTATTCATTAATCACAATAAAACCAAAACTTTTCATTCACCAAGACCATTTTTCAAAATCATTAACAGTTATGAAAAACGCATTACACCATCACCCGACGACAGGAATTTGAAAAAGACATCTAGTAGACGCTTTTAATGTCCAAAAAAGATAGGGGATCGTCCAAATATGCAATATTCGATGCCCCAACATTTCTCCACCATTAATCAAAAACGCGACCCATTAAAATGGGGTGGTGAAAGATCTACATCCAAAGTTGTCTATGCGAATGGCTAGTAATATTTATTGTATTGAGTATTGTAATAAACAATCATGTTTTTCGAGGGTTGGAATCTGCCAGTACGCGTTAGATGGATCCATATTTCAATTTATTGTGTTCGAGCGTTGTATTGAATTGTGAATATTTTAGGGTTCTATTTTGTGTCATTGTTTTCTTTGTTGTTCTATTCCATATACAATCTACCTATATACGTTTACTATCTAAGCCTTGTAAGTAAACTATACATACCTATATATATACGTTCTATATGTTCTATCCTATGTAGTTCGCAATCAAGCCGTTAAAAACTATTTCATTTTATTTCCTGTACCGTTATTTTTTGTTACTAGTGCTCGCTATGGCTCGAGGATTAAAAATATTTAATACCTAACATTTTTAATTTTACATCTACTAGGTAAGCGTGCTACACCCTAGACCGCACATCTGCTTAACATCAGGCAGTGTGTAGTCAAATGCGAACCTATTCGAAATAAAAAAAAAATGTACTTTTAATTTACATTAGGTGGATAGAAACAGATGAAAAAGATTTTTATTATGTGTCTATACCATTAGACACCAAATAAATTTCACCAAACAATTTTTTTGACATTTTCATGCCTCATTAATCATTACTAATATTGTAAATCCGAAAGTATATTTGTTGATTTATGTATTTGTTGGTTTGTTCCTCTTTCACGCAGCATCGGAGCAACGGACTAAATTGGACAATTTTTTTGACATTTTCATGCCTCATTAATCATAACTAATGTTATAAATCCGAAAGTATATTTGTTGATTTATGTATTTGTTGGTTTGTTCCTCTTTCACGTAGCATCGGAGCAACTGGACTGACTTGGTTTTGGCATGGGCATAGCCTGAAAAACGGAAAATGACATAGGTTACTTTTTATCCCGATAAAATAAAAAGTTCCTATGGGGATAGCACAAAAGTCAAAAATTACACGGAAAAAAACCAGTTTAAAATATTTTAACATATCGTTTACAATTTCCAAAATGTTGTTGAAACAAAAGCCTCTTACTGGCATCTGATGGGATAGTTGGAACAGTAAGTTAATCATAATAATATTGGATATAAATTCTAGCTTGTAGCAGGCATTTTCCATCCAGATGTTTCATTCCGATAGTAGAATTTACTGCTACCAAATAATTCAATTAGACCTGAATGGTGCGAAGCTGTACATTGTGAGACAAAAATGTAATTAAGTATTATTTATATTTGATCAGGGAAATAAAGACATTGGTAACTATATATTTACTATCAGGCTTTAATAGCCTGATAGTAAATATATAGTTTTTAATAAACCTGTTTCTGTTCAGGACTAAATTTTAAATTTCTCCCAAATAATAGATAAACCATAGATAGTGAGATTAAACAAATTAGGAAATTCAATTACACCATCAATTTTTTTTTATTAAAAATGCTGATCCTTAAACATTGACCAAATTCTGTGCTCTCAGGTCTTTTTAGATGTTAATAAATTATCCTCAAAGTCACCTTCGAACGGGCAGTTCGCTTTATTCTACTTTACGTTAATCCAGCTCTTGGCGCTGGCGATTAATCTACAAAAAAGTGTAATTTAAACTGCGTTAAATAATCCCAGTATAATGTTATATGGGCGCGTTTAACATAAAATAAAAGCGGCCAACTTAATTGAATTAACACAAACAGGACCTCACCGTCTTTGAAAAAAAAGCGGTACATTTATGAACAAAATTTTAATTACGCCCGCTTATTGTGTATCTAATAGCTTATATCCACCGAGGTATTGTTTAGAAGATTTCGTGTTTAATATACTGCGTAGTAATCCAAGGGTCCGCTGTACGGTCACCCTTAGGTCATAATTTCTGCGGGCCACGATGGACCATGGCAGGGAAGGGCTAAAGAGTTATTTATAAACCAATTAAAACATTCGCTGCGTCGGCGAGATAAGGCGCCCTCTACTGACTTTTCAAATCAACAGACGTAACAGATAATTGGATTTTATATTCTTCGTTCTTTAATTCAATTATGAACATCGATATAATTACACGTAACGAAATTAAAATGATTGTTTTATGGGCGAGTTCATGTTTTGAAATTAAATTACCGATTGGTTTTATGGCTCATCTCGGTGATGGAACTTCATTAAAGCTTGTATTTTCTCTAGTTAATGATGTGGTGAAAAATAATACATCTAAGAAAGAAATATTTTTAGTTAATATCTTTTGTTATACATGATGAAAAATTAATTGCAGTAATAATAGCTATAGCCATGTAAAGCTTAAATGGTTCTACAAACAAAGGATTTGAGAATCAATCTGATCAACTAATCATTGTTAAATGTTAATTTTATATTTAAAATATCGTAGTATCGACTCTATCTACTTAACTTTTTACGTTAAATAGATAAACTGAAAATCATTTAAGTAAATATTGAGCCAATTCTACAATAGTTCGACTATAGTTTCGATTTTATAAATTAACCTTTATCAAGGTTCGAGTACTAGCGCGCAGAATCATTAGGTAAAGCATAGATATCTTACTGTCAGATATAACCATAGTTGTATCATTTTAAGCAATGTCATAAGTAGTACTTCCGACTGCCTCGGTGGCTCAGTGATTAGTGACCTTAACTTCTCGGTCGAAGTGACGTGGGTTCGATCCCCACCCAGGGCAAATATTTTTGTAATTTTCTCTGTTTTCTGTTTGTGTCTGGGTGTTATTTCGTTATATATATATATATATATATATATATATAAGTATTTAAAAAAAAGTTTATTTAAGCTTTGCTTAGTTTGGGGTCAGAGGCCCTGTGTCCAAATTTGTTTTATTTTTTTATTTTAACCGAAAGAGTACGATATTTAATGCAAAACGCAAAGGTAGTAAAATTTGACTATTTGATAAATTGAAAATAATATATTTGCGTGTGTGCAAAAAGTTGACACCCGAAACAAACCGGCGGGCCTTTAATCCGGTTCACCGATCCGCAGAGTGCGAGTGCGGGTAAAAACGTCAAAATTCGTAATGTCACCGATTAGTGGAAATAACTGGCCTGAAGGACCGAGTACCCGATTTATTTTCAGAAAATATAGGTACATTTTCAAGTTAACATATAAAATATGTGTGTGATGGAAGGTATAACTATGTCATTTTCATAACCTTTTGTATGTTATTATGATGACCAATTAGACTAACAATTAGACTGCTTGCTTTGGGATTTTTTATCAGACAAAAACAGCACAAAAATACTAAATTCATTATAACTGCAAAACAAGATTTAGACTATATTTTTCAAAAGCTTAATTTATTCTAACACCGTAGTCCTTTAATTTATACCGCTTTTAATACTTACCAGAACACAGTGAGACAGAAATCGTCCAATTTGAGTACGAAATCACCCAACCGATGGCCGGCATTGCTCATATACTGACAACTATTGATTTGCACTGTTGGTCTTTCAGTCTAATGTATATTTACTGATGATCAAAATACTTTTACCAGGGATGTTTAAGCAAGTAGGATAAGTTATTATGAATTATTATAGCATCATAAAATATGCGACTTTCTACAAGCATCAAGAAAAGATGATGATAAAACGCACGATTTGTCTCCTGGGCTAGTGGCTATATACAAATATTAATATTGACGTATCAAAAAATATGATTTTATGTAAAAGATCTACAAATCATATGAGTAAAAGTATAAGTATGAGTACATTTGCCATTAATTACACACCCACAAGTAGCTTTAAGTTGCGCTTGTTGTAAAATAAATGACAAACAAAATGTAACTTACAAAAGCCAAAACATAGCAAATAATCAAATATTTTTCATAACCTTAAAATTATGTATGTATTGAAATTTGTACCGCTTTCAGTCCCTACTGCAAGACTGTTCGAGGCAAAAACCACCGGCCGGCGTGCGAAAGCGGCCAACTGATGGCCGGCATCGCTCATACGGCCGATGATTAAACGCACGATTTGTCTCCCGGGCTAATGCCTATTGTTTACCTAATCGCCGATGTGAACGCGTGTTACAATGTAACCGCTATATATTTACAAGCATGACAACCCTATTTGCAGAATTGATGTCCCAAAAAATGTTTTTAAATTTTACTAATAAAAAATTTACAGATTTTTTTTCCGAAACAGAAAGAAATAATTACAAACAATGTTCGGTATTAGACTAACCATGAAATTGTAAAAAAAAGCCGTGTCGTACAAAAAAGTTCATTGAATGTTTGTGTAGAAACAATGAAAGACATTTTAGTAACAAAGTATGTCATTAGGAATTATACTATTTATTCGATTTTTTTTATATAAATGTATTTCAGACTAAGCATATCTAAAATTATTTCTATTTTACAAAGAATACAAAACAACACCTAAATATTTGTTATGAGTAAAAATGATACTCGATCGACCATCGGCCTTATTCGAAGTAAGAATCGAAAAAAATGGCAAAAGTCTAACTTGCAATTTAGTACTAACTCTGGTTTAGTTTAGGTAGTTACATCGTTTGTCTACTAAGAACGTATAATGTACGTAACACTTAACACCTACGAGTAGTTTCTACGTGCCGTAGCGTGTAGCAGCGCCTACGGCGTAGAGCGTCTACGTACGTAGCCGGAAACGTAGCACGAACTTTAAGCGCTACTGAAATAGAATGTGTTGAAATTTTAGCTTAGATGCTATTTATGACTTGTGGTTATTGAAAATAGAACACGAATTTTGGCATTGTTATTTTTACTATATAAAAGTAAGTAAGTTGGTATATGGCTAGGCCTGGCGTCATAGTTTTTAAGCCGCCTGAAGGCCTCTAATATGGCTAAACGATTATAACAACCGAGGCCTACAATTTAACATGTCATTGGAGCCACGGTAGCGTTCAGTTGTAAATGCTATCCATGATCACCCAATTGACGACTGACCGCGCCGAACATTGCTTAACTTTGGTGATTGTTACTGAGACTAGGTATGCATGTACAATACTGAAAAAATGACTAATTATATGATCGTTTTTACTTTTAGACAATTAATTAACCAAAGACTTTCAAAATGGTCGTAATTGTGACCGATACGCTTATTGAACATTTAGAACGTTTTCAAGATTAAAATTTTTCTTAAAGTTTGCCAAAGAACATTAACCAGCTTATTTGACAATGCACTAACCATATATCAAAGAAAACAGACATGCTTATAATAGTACAAGGCCTGTAATATTTTACAAAGTGATCTGCTTGCTTTGCACTATGTCAGAAGAAGGTTATTAAGACTATCATTATAATTGACGTTACTCTCGGTACTTTTAAGAGCAGATAGCCATGTACCTATAAATGTTGGAGTATTGTAGCGTCACCAATGTTGAGAATTTTTGTCTAATATCAGAGCAGAGTGGAAGCCATAAGTCAGCTCCCTCGCAGCGCCGCCGTGTGCTCAGATTAGCCGTGTTTGCTTGTTTGTTTGTCTGCGAGCGCTGTTTGCGAGCCACTTAATGGCGGCCCGCGTCGGGTGCGTCTGCCAATAACAGCGGGTCGAGGCAAATCTCGATGGAGAGGTTTGATTTTCTAGCTCTATGAATTTGGTGCTCTTTGTAGTTCTATATAATTGTTTTTTGCGAAAAATGGCATAACTTAAATCGCGTACAGAATTTGAATAGTTCGCACGCATCGATGTAGAACTTTTGTTTGTTGATTTATCAAAAACGCAGTCAATTTACATTTAATTTCAATAAAACTTAAACTGAGCCACACGTGAAGATCTACCAAACAATAAATGAATTATTGATATCGGATTAGTCTGTAAAAAGTTATGCGTGGTCATACATAACAAGATTATTTTTTGCAAAAATTAGCATGACCGACTTCACCCGTGTACAGAATTCGCGAATATTTCGCACGGATCGATGGAGCATTTTTCACATTATTGTTGATTTATTAAAAAATTGCTCAGCCGATTTCGATAATATTTAAATGAGACCAATTTTGAAGTATACTGTTTCCAATAAAAAAAGAATTATTGAATTGAGTTTTTATTACAAATCTAATGCTTTAACTGTTGAAATCCATCCAGTCTTCTAGAACATACATTGAAATAAAGAAATTTACAAACAAACGTACAAGATACGCGCAAAAAAACAATACACTTCCTTGGCAGTCGGGTAAAAACTAGTAATCGGAATGGATCAAAAAGACTTGTTCACGAGTACGAGTACATTCAAAAACAATACTCACAACAATAGAACACGGAACTTTATTTACGACCAATAAAACCTTTATTGCTCTAATTTTGAAGGTATAAAGCCAATACGCAGTGCATAAAGCGCTGCCGGGGGAAACACTAAAGGTATTTTTACCGGTTATGTCTAGAAATATCTAGTTATTACCGGTATGGCTGGGGAGTACCGGAATTTATTGCTGGTATAAAAGTTAGTGTGCAGTTCGTGTAATAATGTGCAGGTGAGACCGGGAACTTACACTATATTCTTGTGAGTAATAGAGCCAAGTTTTGAAATTTTTCGTAGTTTTTGTTGGGAAAGGTCAGTGCTCTAATACAATATTTGGATCTGAAATACTAAGTTTCCCGTGAAAAACTCCTTGTAAAATATGTCTTCCGTAGCAGAAGTGAAAGTTTTTGAACATTTTTCAGAAACGTAAAATATTTATAGTAAACTATAATAATTAATTATGTGTATATATAATAATGCATAAAATTCCGAAGAAAAATAAATCTCCTGTGTCACATTAAATAAAAGTAACCTCATAAAACTTGCCATTCATATCATTGCTGCTTTTATATTTCAACAAGAGTCAAAGTCATCAAATAAGAAATAAATTTACCTAGTATTCAAATTCAAATATTGGACCTAAAATCAAACACTAAGAAACGATACTGGTAAAACGTCACAAATCTAAACGAAGAACTCCCGCCATGCGACGAAAAGATGTTTAAGTAGAACAAATAAAGGTAAAGTCTCACGAACGACAGCCAAAGTAATTTCAAAAGTCATCAAAAAAGGAACCGCAAGCCGTCAGAGGAACAGTTGCGGGAAGCAAGCAGGCGTAAAACCGCTCCGCAGCGATGCAAAATTCAATTCCGAAGACAAACTCCAGACTAACGGCCTTCGTAACGTATAATTAACTGCCAGAAACGCTTCTAGATCCCTTTGAAAAAGCTCAAAAGATCCTTTACATAATATAGTCTGCGGGCCTCCCATTCAGGGCGCGTGATTACTACAGCCGTCTCGGCGGACGTTCGTTATTTTTGTGTAGGCAACCGTATGTAACTTATATTCGGCGCCAAGTTTCATTTGCGGAGCGCGTGCGAATGTACGCTTTAACACTTCGACTCAAAGCTCGAATCGGGCGAGCGGAAACTAAAAATGAGGCTAGAGCTTGCACGCGTCAGGGCAATATTTCAAAGTATTCTAGCCCGTATTCCGTGGGTGCGAAAAAATCGTGGAAGAGTCGCGGCGTGGGTCGCACGTCGGCATGTGAATGGCGTTCTTTATATTGGCGTGTCGTATAACTTCTGATTTTACGAATGTCTTTTTGTACAGAGATGCTTAAACACATTTCTTAAGTGCTTAGTCAATTTTTGGTAGTTATTCTTTCAAAGGCGAAATATAAGTTTGAGCCAGTGAAATTTCAAGTTGCTTCGGCGTGTCTGGAACTCGGTAATGTTATGAGGGTAGTAAAGGGCCTAGATTTTGGCTCGATTTATTTTCTTCGAGTCGTAGAAGGGATTTTGGCCGAATCGCTGTTTGCTTAGGATCATTTTGGATTATGTAGATGTTCGTCGAGGCATCACCGGCATTACGTTGCTGAAAATGGATTGAATTTAATACAGCTTTATTTCTATGAATATTTTGCGAAGAACCATTTTGCGATGTAATAACGATGCTTAATATTGGAGCGGCGATAAAAATTTAGAGGTTTAACATCTACATTTTTTTCATTGGTGTTTGGATTAAGAAACTGTGTTATACCTATTTTAGTTTCTTTAGCTTTACAAAAACCGCTTTATCTCAGGGTAGGTTAACATAAGAAAACAAAACATAACAAAATGATAGTCATGATAATTATACATTAAAAAAAAAACAATTTATAAAATTAAATGATAAAAGTATCAAACGGTCTAAACTCACAGAACGTATTGGGTCAATCTTTTATCAAATAACACATTTAGAAACTACATTTTGATGGCATGTTATTAAGTTGAATGCTTTAACCAACCTGTAATTATATGACCATCAGAATCTCTATGGTTAATTCCTTAAACGGTCGCGCACCCGTTACCTGACAAGTATACATAAGTGTCAGGCAGTGACTAAGTTTCATACAAAATTATTTTACTCACTAATTTTCCAAAAATATGTATTTTGTGTTAGAAATAAAAATATAATAGGTAAAATAACCTATTAAATAAAATACAACCAATGATGCATTTTTCATTTGATACTTACTGTCTAGAAGAACACTAAATTTAAACATGTATTACATAATAAATTTTTTTAGGCAGTTTATATTCTAACAGATTAATACACCCAAAATATATTATTAACATTTACATCGGGTATTATTGCTCTAAACATTCAATTGATATCCGTCTTCAATTTTGTGTTCGTTGTATGCACATGCTAAAAAATTCAGATCTAAGTTGAAATTGGAACTCTGAAACGTATACATATTAATGAAAAATATAGTAATAATATTGTGCACAACAAATTATAATGTATGACAATCAAAATTATATGCCAAAGTTTAGTCACTGACAGTAAGTGTACGGCGCAATTACTGTTAAACTGTCGATTAGAGATAACTGTACTCAGTATTTACGCGGTTAATAATTGTGTGCAGTGACTGATTGTCGATCATTAACTTTTTGTTATGACAGCCGGCGAGCTTTACAAAAAGTAAACAAACTATTTCAGCGGTATATTTAGTTTGACATAATGATATAATTAGTATTTAAGGCAATCGTGAGTCGCCAACTTGACCATAGAAAACAATAAATTGTGTACTAAATACGAGTACTATCCGATCTGAGGGATTTTTTATGTAATCAACACTTCAATCGCTAGGTTCATACGTCTTAGTTTTTAAAGTTTTTAGATGATCTTAAAGTTATAAACCTCTAAAAAGTCTTACTTTGACTCAAATCTTGCCTGAAAAATTGACAAACTAAATACAACGCTGTCACATTAACTAGACGCTTGACCATGTGACGTTATTTTGGCGCTCAAGTACAGAGTGCAAAAAAACCGGCCAAGTGCGAGTTGGACTCCGGGAAAGAAACGCACGAAAGGTTCCGAACCTCTATAAAAGATAAGTTTCTACCTGTTTATTAAGATCGAGTAAAAATTGCTTAAAAATTAATGCGATGCGTCGAGATAATGTGACCGCGTTATACTTTTCTAAAATAAAGAAAAATGCGAGCGTGCTATATTTATTACTCAAGCGATTGACACCAAAAAAATAATTTTTGTTCCAATTCAAGGGGAGAAAAGAGTTTTCTCTCGTAACGTAAATTTTATCAAAAATGTACTTACCGAAAATTATCTCGATGTTCTACGAAAAACGCGATAACAGTGGTCAATTCGTGATCCTCTTAAATATTTTGAGAAGTCTTCCAGAGTGAAATGGCTCTTGATTCCACAAGGTGATCATTATGTTTTTGTGTATCCAAACAAGTTTGTTTCGCAAGTTCCGTTATATTCCTGTTGTATGTTATACCAGTATGTTATAAACTAAATCAAAATTATTTACTCTAAACTGTGTTCTAAATTGACTTCGATATAGTGAAAACTGTATTTTGAAAACCAAGGTAAGGAAAACTGATTGTAGGATTTATCTTTGCTGTGTAATGTAACATTACAGGAGACGGGAATCAGTCCCATATAAATTAATTTGAGTTTTTGACCAACTCCCATAGCAATATGAAAAACTAGACAAGTGTAAGTCTGGCTGCCAAACCAAGGGTTCCGTAAAAATCCTGGAAATTTCACAAAATTGTAATGTTGAAATCTCTGTAGAATAAATAAATTATCATCAAAAAACGTTTTTTTTTACTTTTCTCGTCATACATACTTACACATTATACAAAATTACACATTGTAAACTTGTTTTAGCATGTGCTAATGAAGCTATTTCATAATTATGATAGATACATCATATGACGATATTCATGATACGATTTACTCACTTTAAATTTTGGGCATACATATCTTTTTTTTGTATTTAGGCCCTATTTTTTGGTATTAATTAAAAATTTAGTTTTCAGATTTATTGAAGTGAAACTTCTAATGCGACTTCCAACAAGGTTGCGTTAAATGTTTAACGCTACCATGGAGGGGGTATGAAAGCACTGTTACGTTAAACGATCAACGCTCCTGGAGAGGGGGAATAGTTACGAAGTTTCACTTCTTCCGCGCAGAGGAACTCCACGCACTATTCTTTTTTACCTATATATGTACTCTAAGACAAAGCTTCTTGCCAAATTTCATAGTTCTAGGTCAACTGAAAGTACCCTGTAGGTTTTGATTCCCTTGTGAGTATCTAAATATGCGGATTTTTACGACATAAACGGCTCTTACTTTTTTAAACGATAACTGAGAAGTTTTTCTTTTACACAACTGCAAGAGACCATAGACATACGTATTGCAACTCCTTAACTTTACGCGTTTCTAGATAAAAGGTCCTGACATACAGACACACGGACAACAAAGTGATCCCCGGACGGAACGGAAAAACAAGGATTCCGTTTTTTTTCCTTTTGAGGTACGGAACTCTAAAAACAAACAGTTCAATCTGTAAAACTGTGAAATTGTCCGTAAAGTTGATGTGTCTCGAATTTGGGAAATTTTTATATTTGACGAGAAAAGAATTTGACGTATCAAGTATTTGACGACCGTCTGCGTAATCTTTCCCGCTACGCATCGCTTATCTTGACCAACCAAAATGAATCAAAAGAAGCAAAGACAATTTCAGCAAATTACTAATTCTACTATTATTCTAAGAAAGATTGAAACACCTATTCAGCCAATCATAGACCGCAGAATCCGGCCTATGATTGGTGTTGGAATAGTTTTGTGGGCGCTTTCACAGATGAGATCACAGTTGGTACGACAGTGTCACAGATTAACTAACAGTCAATATATAACAGTGTCACAGATTGGGCCACAGTTAATAGGAGAGTGTCATAGATTGAGAAGCAGTTTGTAAGGTTACGATCAGAAGGCGATCGTGCGTGACCGACCGCGACTGAACGAGGAGCGGCGGCGATGTGTGACATGACTCTTTAGGTTGTGTGCATCTGCATTATACGGAAGACTTGGAACTATGGGAAAAGGCTCGGATTTTTTTTATCACGCTAGTTTAATCATATGTAGATGTTGCACTGTTGTAGAATAAGTAGAACAGCGAAAAGTTTTAACAATGTTTTAGCAACTTCTTAGTAGATTAACACTTTGTAACAAAGATATTTTCGTTTAGAATGAAAGTGATAGTATTTATTTTAAATTAAACTACGTTTTTATGTATAATTTGTAATAAAAGCACTATGCAGATTAGAAAATCATATTATTATTATCTATTGTAACGATTTACAGCGAAAAAGATAAACAATTAGGAAATACCTATTGTGAAAAACGTCAGTCAATTTCTGGTTACGAAAGCTAATTTTCCTTAATTTTTATTTGTAACGTTGGAGGTTTGGGGATGTTATAATCAAAACATGTTGTTCGTTTCAGCTCCGTTTATTGAATTATTAATTCTAAGAACTTATTTTAAAGCAAACTTATTCTAGATCACCACAACGTAATTTAGAATACGCGTGTAACTTAGATTCGCGGACACATCAAACATGTGTTAACACTACGCTTCATATTAACATCTTACCGCCTTACTACTGTTTAACCGTACAATTTGTACTGTTAAACATCGCTTTAGCGTGCTTAAAACTTAAGACGGTTGCAGATTATTATACAGAAACGCATTTGTATCCAACTCTGTACGTTACTGCAAACTGTGTTAAATACGCATACAAAGAATAGCTAGCCGATACTAGTCGTAATCCTTCTGCATAGGTATCTAGTAGTTCTCATTGGACAGCGGCACTGTCACCTGTCACCTCAGTCGAGACTTAACGCAACAGTGACACTGTGGCACTTCGACCTACAAGCCCGTTCTGAAGTGGATAGCTATTGTAGAACTATTTTAAGACGTAAATAGAGTACTTATTACACCGTCGAAAAAATGACGAACTATAGACTAGTTTTTAGGTTAAGATTCATCTAAAATCTAGCGTCAATAGGAGAGGATGTATTATGTTAATGGTTAATAGTAAGTTTTCTCCATACCCAGTAGTTCTACCCACTGGTCAGCGGGCCCGTCACCTGTCGAAGCTTAGCGGGACACGAGTGACAGTGTGGCGCTGCGACCTGGAAACGGGCTAGCTATTGCAGAACTATTACAAGATGTAAATATTTGTTATACCATCAAAGAAACGACAAAATATGAACAAAGTTTTGGTTGGTGAGACAAAATATGAACAAAGGGTTGAGCATTTATTGTAGAACTATTAAGTTTATTTTTTTAATTGCGTTTTCAAAATGTAAATAGAGTATTTGTCACACCATTGAATAAACGTCAAATCAAAGAATAGTTTTATTAAAAGTCTGGCGTGAATAAGATAGGAGACATAATATTATTGGTAGATAGTAAGGTTTCTCCATACCCAGTAGTTCTACCCACTGGACAACGGGCCTGTCACCTGTCACGCAAGCCGGAGCTTTGGCGGGACACGAGTGACACTGTGGCACTGCGACCTGCAAGCGGGCTGACTGAGCGCTTTTTGTAGAACTATTTCAAGATGCAATGATGTTCTCAGTTAAAACTCATTTTAAATCCAGTGTAAAAAGGAAAACACTGAATTACGAGTCGTTGTTGCTAGCCGGTTCCCACTGCTGGGTAAATGTTACCTCCAGATCTTTCCAGTTTTAGCGTTTTGTGCCGTTGGGTACCAGTTTCTGTCAATAGACAAAGGACATGTCCACAAAATGTATGGAGGCTGGTATAATAATAATCAAAAATTCTAACCACAACACTCGTTACAATTCGAGAAAGTTTATATTTTTCTGAGTCTTTTACATCAGTTAAAACAAAAAAAGAGCACTCCGTTTAAAAAAAAAAATATTGAATCTATTAGGATAAATTAATATGTTTGGCTCTATAGGTAGTTTATCTCTAGCAACACTGATTAAGTAACCTCCAAATTGTTGAATAGAAGCATTTTTACCACTTAGGCACAGTTTTTAGGTATTTACTTGTCACATTGTACTTACTTACTGGTCACACTGGTCGGTTATAATTTTTAATTTTAGCAAATTAAGAGATGTATATGGAAGAATCAGCTACGAATGCAAGTAAAATAACGATAGAAGCACTTTATTATTGCTAAACTAGAAGAAATACATAGCTGTTATATTGTTTTTCTTACAATTTATTTTTCACATTTGAAAAAAATGGAGGAACAAAAAAATCTAAATTAAATATTTTTGAGAAGCCCATAAATCAAGCTTTCAAATTATGTATATAAATCATCTTGGTTCACTTTTTCTCTTAATAATATACCACTTGTGGACGTCACCTTTACCGCGCCATTTTACATACAAAGTATTTTTCTATATAAATAGTATATATATATATATAATTTATAGTAAACAATTGGCAAAGGCCGAGCTACTTGTCAGCTGTCACGATAGTTAGAGCTTTGGCGAAACAAGATTGACAGTGTGACACTTGAAGTTGCAAGTCTGAGCTTGCTGAAGTTATCATCGTAGAGCTATCTCAGAGATGCAAAGAGGCCACTCACCAACACGCTTTGGCCCACGGTTTTGTCCCAGTGATATTTAAATTTCCATAAGAACTTTTTATTTTTCCGGAATAAAAAGACACTATCAAGATATGTTTCTCTCCAACCTTTGAACTATGCTATATCAAATATTAATAGTTTTTGCGTAACAGTAACAAACAAAGAAACCAGTAAACACACTTTCAGATTTTATAATATTAGTAACGATTTATGCGTTATAGTAATCCCTCTACAAATCTAGTAGTTTTACCTACTAGACAGCGGGCCGGCCACCTGTCACCTGTCACGCTGGCTAGAGCTTCGGCGAGACATGAGTGACGCGGTGACACCCCGACCTGAAGCCCGGGCTGGCAGAGTGAACGCATATCTCAAGATGTAAATAAGGACATGGTATTACGAGTATACACATGGACTTGTACGCTTTAAAAAAAAAAAAAAAATATTGGGGGACATCTCACATACGGTCTCTGACCCCAAACTAAGCAAAGCTTGTGATATGGCTGCCAGAGACTGATATACTACATATACATATTTTAAATACATACTTATATATATAGTACCTAAATAACACCCAGACACAGAGCAAACACCTATGTTCATCACAAAAATGCTTGCCCTGGTGGGAATCGAACCCACGTCTCTTTGATCCAGAAGTCAGGGTCACTAACCACTGAGCCAAATGTCTTTAGTGAGTCAAAAGGTGGTCCAGCGTTGTTGTACTCCTACAGAGTGATTCTGTATGAAGACGCGTAAAATGCTGTAACGTGAGAAATTTCTATGAAAAATATATATTTTTAAAAAACACAAGCTAAATTCAATTAATTTAAACGTAATTTTACATTTAAAAACGTTTTTGTAAACGAAATTCGTGGAATTGAAAAAATACTAAACGCATTAGGTTAATTTAGGTTACGTTTTGTTGATAGAGAATCAGGCCCCTGAGAGAAAAATCAGAAGCTTTCTAAAAGACTTATCGATATTCTGCGTAAAAATACAACGAAATATGTACGCGCTATAGAAACACTGCCAATAAAAAGCCAAAATTCACGATTTATGTTTAATTTTGCTGTTTCACTACTGTTCATTACTGGACCTCTGTTATACAAGAACTAGTTCCTCTAGTTACGAAACGGCCAAACCATATATGTTAAGGCTACACCTAAACTGTACAGCTAAAGTTTGTGAAGTACGGTTTGTAAGGTTAAAGAATATTATTATAAAGTCAGAAAATTAGCTTCACATTAGATCTGAACTTTTTTGACAGTACGATTTATACTACGGTCAACGTTTTACCTGAAAATGTTTTGGTGTGTGAAAACCTTATCATAACCTTTCATTGTTAAGCCAATCAGAACCATCAAAGCATTTGGTATCAGCATTGGTAGCGAGGCTATTCAAAACTACCCTCTTTTGATAGTTAATTAAACGTCAGGGCGGGAAATATCCGCGTCATTAGGAAAACTCAGCAGTCGCGGCCGGAAGCGCCGTCGCCGCCCGCCCTCGGCGCCCTACCAATATGTAACTGGACCTTTCATTCCTTTTCATCATCATCTCCCGTGGCCCACATGGAAGTCTTTGAACTGACTGAGGACGCAAGTGGGCCGCTAAACTGGCTAAGGATATTTGGACACTGCAGCAGTGCAGTGCGACTGCACAGCCCCAGCGTATACACAGCACCTCCTTTCGTGCCCACAGTGTCCAAATGCGTGCACTATGTAAGACCTCTACAAAGCCGCCCCCGGCGAGACGAGCATAGCTAAGTTCTAGAAGAATATCATTTAAGTGTTAATCATTAACACGATAACGAAGATCTTCATAATTAACAGCCTTCTTTATCCCAAATCTGGGTATAAGCCTCTGTCTTACTGTGACATCTGTCTCGATCCTGTGCCAATATATTATTTATGATGTTTATTTTAAGTGCTTTCCACACTAGATTTTTATCTCAAAGAGTTATCTTTGTGTTAAGCATTTCAAAAATATGAAGCGAACGCAGGATTCGAACCTTGCCCCTTCGGATCACTAGCTCGCGACGCTCTAACCACTGAGCTAGCTCGCCTCCTACGCAACATTGATTAAGCAGTGTGTCATCTCTCGTCAATCTTTAGAAGTTCTAATAACTTCTAGTTGAGTGATAACCTGTCTAATACGGGTATCACAGGTGGCGCCACCAACGCTATAAGTTGGGAAATGTAAGCACTTCAGAAATTTGAAGCTTGCGTAGGAGGCGAGCTAGCTCAGTAGTTAGAACGTCGGGCTAGTGATCCGAAGGGGCAAGGATCGAATCCTGCGTTCGCTTCATATTTTTGAAATGATTCTCACAAATATATTATTTGTTGCCGATGAAAATTTTGACGTAGCCGTGTATGTAGGTACGGTAAAAAGTAGTTTTTACAGCGGCCATCTACGTACAGGAGGGGAAGGGTTCTTCCAGTGGAACGTATTCACAATCGAACCATACAATAAACGAATTCCATATTATTTGAGCCTTGAGCCATAGCACATTTACAAAAAGACTTTAAAAGACGTAGATTGGGTGAAAACCGTAGACCGTAGATTTTGTAATTGTTTGACTCGAAAGCCGAATGACACGGCATGTAGCATTGCACTTTTTCTGTTATAAGTTGAATCAAACTTATTCGAATCTATTCAAATATTTACAGGTGTTTCAATTCGAGATGATATTGATGACTTAAATTTAATTTTAATCAAATCCTAAATTAAATAGTATTGCTTTTTAACAAGCATGTGTTTGTTTGTAATGAAACGATTATTAGGTATTAGACATGTATTAGTAGTAGTCTACTTTCTAGTCCAAGTTTTATTCATTCAACATTTACCCCGCGCGCCGCTCCGCGCCCCCTGTCTGGGCTAAGGGTGTAAGGACAGTAGGTACTCAGCTCCAGGCCAGGCTTAAATAAGTACTAGGCTGAACCGACGCTGGAAGCAGATAATCCTGTAACGCTGACGTCAAGCCAAAGTAACTGCTAGGATCGGATTTTTCAATCAATAACGTTAGTACTGACTTAGTATGTTTGTATAGATCGCATGGCTAGCTTTGGGCCATGATTTTCTGTCTATTTAACGTAACATACCTTAATACTTTTTAGTTTCGAAAATTTTATTTGATGTTTTTATATATATTATACATATAATATTTTTTCAAATAGTTTTTATATCAAAAAAAAGCCGTGGTGGTCAAGAGGTAGCAACACCCGCCTTACAATCGTGAGGTCATGAGTTCAAATACCCGGTCCCGTACCAATGAGTTCTTTGGAATTTATGTACGGAATTTCACACCACTGGCTTTTCGGTGAAGAAAAAATCGTGAGGCAACCTGCATACTTCCGTAGAAGAAATTCGATGGAGTATGTGAATCCACCAACCTGCACTGGGCCAGCGTGGTGAATATGGCCCAATCACCCTTCGTGGGTAGCCCTACGTCCTGCAGTGGTCCTTCTATTAAAAAGGCTGGTACAGTACAGTATATCAAAAATGACGACATGATGAACCGAGTTTACGTCATATTGATGGAAATTACCCTGCTGGAGCTTTTTAAGTCTTGCTTGTTACGCCCAATGTTATTTTATGGCCAGTAAATATTTCTAATTCCATGTTACAAACAAAACTTACTCCTGCTTGCTTCTTACAGACTTATAAAGTATTCAACCATGGAATGCACAAGCCCTAGTTTAATTTACGATTGAATTTCGATAAACACATGTCGAATGGGTTCAAATCATCACTCTACATAGGAATAGCTGTTCGCTAACGCGTCTAAAACCATGTTCTCGCTCGCAGGACATGAAACAGCTAAATAATCGAGTTAAACTACATTGATACGGTATTTCGCGAGTTCTCTCTCCAAATTCTAATTTCGTTTAGGGGTGTTAACTCATAGTGGAGCGTAACTAGGCGCGTCGTCGCGTGCTCAGCCAAATATTTCATTAGGATTCGAATAGGAGCTTGAAATTTGCGATGTTTCAAATGCTCGATTTTATTTTGAACTGCTGGGATATATTGCTTTAGTAATAAGTAATTTGAGGTTTTGTATCGGCTAGAGTCGGTTGGAAAATAAACGACTTAAGCGTGAGACCAACAACTACAGAATTCTTAGGTCTACACATCGAGTTAGCATTTTTTAGGGTTTCGTACTTCAAACGGAAAAAACGGAACGCTTATAGAATCACTTTGTTGTCCGTCTGTGTGTATGTCAAAACTCTTAACCTCGGGGACGCGTAAAGATATCGATTTGAAATTTAAACTGTATACGTATATTTATGGTCTCTTGTAGTTTCGACACTCACAAAAATCTTGTCCGTTTTTTTTTCATTTCATATTGATTAACTTGTCCCAAGTTAGGCTTAGGTATTTTACTTTTTTTAACAACGAAATGGTTTAACAGTTTGAAACTAGATTTTACTGTTAACTAAGCATTAGAACCACATAAATCAATCTTTTACGTGAAATAGATATTGCACCTTCACGACCATGTACTAAAAGTTAATTATTAATCAAAGTTAAGCAGGAACTAAATAAAAAAATCACGCGTTCTGTGAATTTGTGGTCTCGCTCAAATTAATTATTATCAATAAACAGTTTTTTAACAAAAGCACCCCAATAAATTATCACTAAATGAGTCTCCGTCAAAAATTAATAACCAAGCTAAACCATCCCACGAATCAATCAAGCGCTGCTGTAAAGCACTTCACCATCAATACGCCCGTATGACGCTTCCCATCCTTACCTCTGGAAAACAATAAGCCAGTTGTGAATCATCGCAGACGGCTTAGCATTGTCTAAACTGTCTGCAGGAACTGCACCTTGACATTGGAGGTCGAACTTGACATTATTGCCACAATCGATTTAACGTCATCCTCCATACGCAAAATGTTGCAGAAATACCTACTGTATTCGGCATCATTGTTTAAATTGAGGTATGTGGTTTTTTTAGGGTTCCGTCCCTCAAAGGGAAAAAACGAGATCCTTATAGGATCACTTTGTTGTCCGTCTGTCCGTAATGTCATGACCTTTTATCTTAAGATCGCGTAAAGTTAACGAGTTGAAATTTGAACCATATACGTATATCTACGGCTTCTTGCAGTTGTGAAAAAATCATACTTCTCAATTATCGTAGAAAAAAAGTTTGATCCATTTATGACGTAAAAATCACATATTTCGACACTCACAAGGGAATCAAAACGTATAGGGTACTTTCCGTTGACCTAGAACTATAAAATTTGGCAATGAGCATTGTCTTAGAATAAACATATTGGAATAAATCTGAAAACTGTAAATTTTTAATTTTATCACAAAAATAGGGCCTCAATGCAAAAAAAAATTGGCTATAAGTTCAAAATAAATTATTTTTATCATGTGGGGTATCATGTATAAGATCTTTATTAGCACGAACTAATACAGGCTTTTAATTATTTTTACAATGCATGATGAGAAAAGTAAATATAAAATCGTTTTATCGATGTATATGTTCTAGTTATGCTTTGAGGTTTTAACAACTTAGTTCCCAATTTTGTGAAATTTTCAAAATCACATTAAAAAAAATTAGTAAATAAAACTAATCACCTAACATACGTAAAACCTATGTGTACCAAAAAGATGGCAAACAAACCAGTTTTCACTATTTGTCATCGGATCACCAAGTTAGCCACACAGAACAGACCCTGATACCAATAGAATATTAAAGCACCAATTAGTAAAACCTACCTACCACCGATATTTTTATATTAGGTACAATACGACGTTATCAGTGAAAACAATAAGATCTGTACGGAATCTTCGGTGTGCGAGCCTGACTCGCACTTGTCCGGATTTTTCTTGAAAGCATCTCTCGATGCTCTATACAAATCAATAGCTATGTATAATCTTTTCCTATAACCCAAATTGTTAGCAATAATTCCAACCAGATACATTTCACGCATCCCGCACTTCATTACAAACAAGTATCGCGTATCAAAAAGCAACGTTTTTGTGCTTTCAAATCGACTAAACTGTCTCTAGGCTTCAGTCATAATGACGTAACTCTACACTTTATGCTTCGCCAGGAATTTAATTTTGGCCCTTTATATTTTTGACCACGATGTCCCTTGGAGGCCGGAGGGGGGATGGTGGGGTCGCAAGAGGGGGAGGTTCTTTATCACGGGTATTGCGGGAACTCACGTACGCATATTACAACGAGCGAAGCTCTTAAAACTCGTGAAAAGGTCGAAGAGGTCAGGCCTACTTTTATAATAGCTTTGAACTGCCTTTACTTGAGACGATTGATGTTCGACGAGGACGGAGGTTTCGATGACAATTGGGGTGATTTTTGGCTTAATAAAAGCAATGTTATTACTGTTTTAGAAAGCCTCATTCAATAGTCCTTCTGTCGGAAGTTCACTGCTGAACATATGCCTCTTCTATTTGCAATAGGCCCGGTTAAAAGCAGCTTGTATCCAGCGCTTAACTGTAGCAGCGCAATCGCGCCTTGCAAAGTCTTAGTTATATCGTCAGTCCACCTATTTGGTAGATGACCTATGCTACGCTTGCCGATACGTGGTCTCCATTTGAAAACTTTACGCACCCATCGGACACCCGTTCTTCAAAGTACGTGGCCTAATCACTGCAATTTCAACTTGTTAATCAGAGCCCCTAGTCCAGGTTTGCGTAGTTAACTTAAACTTTCGCGTTTGCGTGTGGCTTCATACATTTTGGTTAGTTCTTTCTAGTTTCCGCCAGGGGCGCTGTACTAAAATGTATAGAGCTATACGTAAAGAGCTATATTTTCAATTCACGTGTAAACCTGGACTAACCCCTCTGGTGTACTATGTTCATAATTTTAATCTGCATCTGCGGAATCAAGGATATCTTAGTAAAAATGTTATGAAGCACAAACTTATAGAGTTACAATGTGCTAATTGTGATTGTTTGATTATGCATGCCTAAAAAGTATTCCTGGTACCAAAATGGCGTGACCAATTTTGGTTTACGGGATTTTGTGACTCATCTTTGTTTTGTTTAAGTACTGCGACGTCTCACGTCTGGGCTATAAACTAGGCTCTTATTTATATTTTAGTGCCATCACTTGTATTACACTATTTGACGTCGAAATACGTTTTAGTATGTTAAAAATTCCGTAGAACTATACCTAAAAGTATAAATGTAAAAAATTTGCGGAATCAATAGAGGTACAAGATTATTTTTTGCAAAAATTAGAATGGCCGACTTCATCCGTGTACAGAATTCGCGAATATTTCTCACGGATCGATGTAGCATTTTTCACATTATTGCTGATTTATCAAAAATGGCTCAGCCGATTTCGATAAAATTTAAATGGACCAATTTCGAAGTATACTCTTTCCAATAAAAAAAAGAATTATTGAAATCGGACTACTATGAAAAAAGTTATGCGTGGTTATACATAAAAAAATATACGCGTCGAATTCTATACCTCCTCCGGTAGTTCGTCGGTCAAAAATAGGACGAATTATACAAATTGGCGAATGTGAAGTTACAAGCTACGCAAAACCCAATCAACGCTCAGCATTATGTGAGCTACGCGGATTGGATATTGCGCATTTTGTAGCTAACTTCACATCCGCCGACTTGTGTGATTCGGCATATATCTTGAAAATCATGATGATTTGTAAAAAACTACTACATAGTACCTAAATAAATAGACTACTATAGATAACGTACACGGAACACGGCAGCCATTACGGCATTTTAAGTTCCAGATTCAAATCTAATGTCGTGTGACGATCACGCGCCATCCTGCGTGACGCGCGAGGGAATTCGACTGATAACAGCGACAAATTATTCCCACCCTTACCCCGTCGACATAAAACCCTTTTTCCCGTAGAAACATGCGCTCCCACGGTAAATTAGTGAGTTTGAATAAAGAATTGCTCCTTCTACAACGTATTGCTGTGAATGTGGCAAAGGTATTGTTCTTATTTTCGTTTAAAAAAAATTGTGTCCCATTTTGAGAGCAGATGTTTTTGTTTTTTAATGGGGCATCTCTAAATATGTCTTTATTGTCTTCGTGACGTCACGACTCCCTGTTTTGGAGCTTGAATGGGGTCTTTCGTGATAAACGTATTAATTTTTTTTTCATTTTGTCACGCTTCATGTCGGGTCTTTTGTCTAAGTATAGGGTCATGGACCTCATGCTGATCAAAGTTTTAGTACCTACTGCACTGCAAGTGAAAGAATTTGTCTTTGTCTGATTTATTTTGTCTCTATGCAACTTTATTTGCACATGTGATAGTTTGTACTGTACTGTACCAGCCTAGGTCGTAGGCCTACCCACGAAGGGTGATTGGGCCATTTCCGCCGCGCTTGTTCAATGCGGGTTGATGGACTCACATACACCATCGAATTTTTTCTTCGAACACATGCAGGTTTCTTCACAATGTTTTCCTTCCCCGTAAAGCCAGTGGCGTGAAAATCCGTAAATAAATTCCAAAGAACTCATTGGTACGGGACCGGGATTTGAACATAAAATCTCACGATTGTTAGGCAGGTGTCACTACTACTGGACCACCACGGCTCCGCGGCTGTGATAGTTTATAACATTTAAAATAAATCCATATAGAGTTGTATACTTATATTAATATTATTTAATTTATAAGGTAGATTTATATAGAATTTTTTAAATAATTATGAAGTAGGAATGCTTTTAGTAGGTACTTCATTTTGTAGCAATTTGTGTATTTGAACATACATAGGTATATTCAATTTTTTATTATATAATTATTACCCTCCACAGACTCCAGGGCCTGTGCTTTTTAAGATATACATTAAAAAAAAAGGTTTGAACAATTTTGCTTATAAAGGCTTTACAAAAGGACTCTAAGACTAATAAAATTTAAAAAAAAAAATACTTATTTAAGCTACGTTGATTTTACATACTCGTATCATTTTCCAAATTACTACTTATACCGCACAGAGCCTTCCACATTCAATAATTTCACAACGTTTACTTATTGGTATGTTTTCCTTCCCCGTAAAGCCAGTGGCGTGAAAATCCGTAAATAAATTCCAAAGAACTCATTGGTACGGGACCGGGATTTGAACATAAAATCTCACGATTGTTAGGCAGGTGTCACTACTACTGGACCACCACGGCTCCGCGGCTGTGATAGTTTATAACATTTAAAATAAATCCATATAGAGTTGTATACTTATATTAATATTATTTAATTTATAAGGTAGATTTATATAGAATTTTTTAAATAATTATGAAGTAGGAATGCTTTTAGTAGGTACTTCATTTTGTAGCAATTTGTGTATTTGAACATACATAGGTATATTCAATTTTTTATTATATAATTATTACCCTCCACAGACTCCAGGGCCTGTGCTTTTTAAGATATACATTAAAAAAAAAGGTTTGAACAATTTTGCTTATAAAGGCTTTACAAAAGGACTCTAAGACTAATAAAATTTAAAAAAAAAATACTTATTTAAGCTACGTTGATTTTACATACTCGTATCATTTTCCAAATTACTACTTATACCGCACAGAGCCTTCCACATTCAATAATTTCACAACGTTTACTTATTGGTAGATACTATAAAAAAGTCGATATCTTTCAGATACCTAGTTCAGATTTCAAGACGAACCTCAGCGCTTTGTACTTTGTATTCAGTCAAAGCTTTGAATTGATATTGCACAGCAATATAACTGTTACTGTCCAATATTCAAATAATTTGACTATTGTTTGAACACTACCACAATATATTTACAGAGCTTTTCATATTAGGTCGTAAACATGTTCATGCTATATAATTAGGAGATATCTCATTATCATTACCAGCAGTCGTATTAGGTTCACTATCTTCATTCGAGAAGTTTTACTTACTCTAATCATCATACTAATATTATAAATCCGTAAAATTTGTTGGATTGTTGGTTTGTTCTTCTTTCACGCAGCAAAAGAGCAACGGTTTGACTTTTTGGCATGGATATAGTTCAAGGGCCGGAAAGTGACATAGGCTACTTTTTATCCCGAAAAATAAAAGGTTCCTGTGGGATAACACAAAAGCCAAAATACCATGCGGGTGAAGCCGCGGGCAAAAGCTAGTATTTTAATAATCCGAAAGTGTATATGTTGGTTTATTGGTTTGTTCCTCTTTCACGCAGCAACAAGGCTACAGATTGACTTGTTTTTTGGCATAGACGTAGTTCGAAAGAGTGACATAGGCTACTTACTATCCCGAAAAAATTAAAGGTTCCTATGGGATAGCACAAATCCTAAATATAATGCAGACGAAGCTACGGTCGGTAATAAAGCAGTCGATAAATCCATAGATGAATATTACACTATAGAAAAAAATCTAAAACAGTAAGAACTTAAGTAAATTACATAATTACTGTACTGTACTGTACCAGCCTTTTTTTTAATAGTCCACTGCAGGACGTAGGCCTACCCACGAAGGGTGATTGTGCCATATCCACGACACTGGGCCAGTGCGTGTTGGTGGATCCACATACGCCATCGAATTTCTTCTACGGACGTATGCAGGTTGCCTCACGATGTTTTCCTTCACCGAAAAGCCAATGATGTGAAATTCCGTACATACGAGTAAGTTCCAAAGAAACTCATTGGTACGGGATGGGGATTTGAACCCACGACCTCACGATTGCAGGTCGGGTGTTACTACCACTAGAACACCACGGCTTTTTTATTTAATAAAATTTTAATTACATAATTAATTGTTGGTTATTGGCTGGTAAAAAAAAATGTGATGCTAAGGCTAAAGCTTTTATGTGATCGCGTATTTTTTTTTTAATTTAGTTATTTTTCTCTTGTTCACAGGTGAGTCGCAACAAAATGGGGATGACTGCAGTTATAGCTATATAAGTGAGTAATGACTAACCTTTCACCCGTTTCACTAAAAATCCTTTTTCCTACGCTATTTTCAAATCTTTAAATACACTCTAGCTGTCTGTGCGCTTGATATTATTTACCCTTAAATTAATAACTTGAGTAAATAGCTACGTCAGCAAAAGTTATTCTTATTTCTGTTTTATAAGAGTAGACTCGGTAATACACCAGTGTCGATAATTTATACAACCAAAAAAAATAAAAGTAGGATGAAACCCATTAGAAAAGGAGGGGAATATTATAAAAATAAAAGGAAAAATAATTTACGGGCGATCTGAGGTCGGGAAGGGGATGGGAGGGGGGTTTTGAGGGTAAAAAACGGTTTTTCTCGATTTCCGGCAAAACTAAAAGTCCTATCGAAAAAAGTCAAATGGCAAAGTTGTAGGTAATAAAAAGATCTAAAACTTTTGTTTTCACACTTTTTTCTCATAACCTCAAAATTTATGTGAAAAATCCAAAAAACCGAGTTTTTGTTTTTTTATTTTTATCTCTTACAAACATTTTTTTTTTAACGAAATTTGGTGAAAACTTACCTTTTTATGTCCCAAATACGCTGTAATTTATTTGATTAAAAATATTAATTTTTTCACCTTATTTTGAATTAATATCGAAAAAACACCCTAATTTTCAATCGAAAATTCAACCGTCAAAATATCAGCTTTTTTCAAAAAGTTGGTATGTTTTCTGTTTGTTGAAATCTCTACTTTCCGATGGTGAAAAAAAATATATATGTTACTATAGTAAATCTTCTCAGAAAATGCAAAAAATCGAAAAAAAATATTAAAGAAATAAATGGCAAAATGTACAAAAAATATAGTATAAATCTATTAAAAATGTATAAAATATATATGGAAATCGGCCAAAAGTTTGTTATTAAAAATATCAATCTTTAGGTTATGTTACGTTAAGCATACTATTTTTTAAGGAATTATTTTACGATTTTTATGTTTGAGTTGATTGATACAGATATAAATAGAGATAGTATTTACCTTCCTATGCAGATTCGAAAAGTTTTTTTGTTTTTTTAAGTTAACTTGTCACAGTTATCTTCAAGAAACTCAGCGTGCACGTGTATTTTTATAAACGATGTTGTATACTGTACTGTATTTCGAATACTGGTTAGGCTAACGGTTGTAACAGCTGCTACGAAATATATAGTATATAATAGTAGGTTTGTACGAGTATGTAGTAAGACCCAGACCAGCCTAGCCCCTTCCCCACTTCTCCACGAAATACCTTTTGATGGGCTACAATTTTTCGTAGGTCACTCAGGTATATCTCCTCAGGTATATATATAATTTATTTTAAAATAGTTATAAATAGGCATCTACGCATATATTTTAAAGAAGATTCGACAACTTTCTCCAAATATTGTAGATATCTTCTTAAATATTAATTTTATTAACTTATTTGTTTGTGAATTATAGTAGTTTATTTTTATTTGCAATTTTTTTGTTATCAATGTAACATGTTATTTAACGTTTTTCGAGTAATTAAAGTGTAAAGGTGACGTCCACAAGTGGTATATTATTCAGAGAAAAATCGAACCAAGATGATATATATATCATTTGAAAGCTTGGTTTATGGGCTTTCCAAAAATATTTAATTTAGATTTTTTCATCCCTCCATTTTTTTTAAATGTGGAAAATAATTGTATGAAAAATAACAATACAGCTTATTACTTTTACTAGTTTGGCGATGGTAAAGTGCTTCTATCGTTATTTTACTTGCATTCGTAGCTGATTCTTACACATTCATCACTTAATTTGCTAAAATTAAAAATTATAACCTACTAGTGTGACCAGTTAGTAGGTACAATGTGACATAAAAACACTTTAAAAGTATGTCTAATTGGTAAAAATGCTTTTATTTAACAATTTGGAGGTTAATTAATCAGGGTTGCTAGAGATAAACTACCTATTGAGCCAAATATATTTATTTATCCTAATAAATTCAAAATTAATTTTTAAAAAATCGGAGGTCTCTTTATTATTTTTAACTGATGTAATAGACTCAGAAAAATATGAACTTTCTTGAAATGTAACGAGTGTTGTGGTTCGAATTTTTGATTATTATTATACCAGCCTCCATACATTTTGTGGACATGTCCTTTAATAAATAGCTCAAAATTATTTATAATATCGTAATATAAAAAACTTTCGAATTCGAGTTTTTTTTGACTTTTTACATTTTCTGAGAAGATTTACTATGGTAACATATATATTTTTTTTCACCATCGGAAAGTAGAGATTTCAACAAATAGAAAACATACTTACCAACTTTTTGAAAAAAGCTGATATTTTGACAGTTGAATTTTCGATTGAAAATTAGGGTGTTTTTTCTATATTAATTCAAAATAAGGTGAAAAAATTAATATTTTTAATCAAATAAATTACAGCGTATTTGGGACATAAAAAGGTAAGTTTTCACCACATTTCGTTAAAAAAAAAAGATTTTTATAAAAGATAAAAATAAAAAACCAAAAACTTGTTTTTTTGGATTTTTCACATAAATTTTGAGGTTATGTGAAAAAAGTGTCAAAATCAAATGTTTTAGATCTTTTTATTACCTACAACTTTGCCATTTGACTTTTTTCGATAAGACTTTTAGTTTTGCCGGAAATCGAGAAAAACCGTTTTTTACCCTTAAAACCCCCCCTCCATCCCCTTCCCGACCTCAGATCGCCCGTAAATTATTTTTCCTTTTATTTTTATAATATTCCCCTCCTTTTCTAATGGGTTTCATCCTACTATTATTTTTTTTCACTTTTCATTATTTTTAAAGGCTTCTACTCTGGTGTAATAAGTGAATCTGCCAAAACAATCTGAAAAATAAAGTTGTTACCAAATTGATGACTTAGCAAACGGATTCCCTAATTTCCTTACCAACTTTAACCCACACAGTTGCCAAAAATCCACAATCAGATTGTTTTGTGATTATCTGTGGACTGAGAAAGCAGGTATCAATAGTAAATCAATTATGTATTAAATGTTTTTTTTTTTAAATTTAAAAATCATACCTTTTAAGGGTTAATATTACCAAACAGTTTTCATTTGCGTCACTTTACAAAACTTTAACACATTGTTTCTCTTCCTACATAATCGCATTTAAATTGAAAGTAAAATCCAAATCAATACTCAAAAATCCTTTCACAAACCGGAAATAAATGAATATGCCCATTGATACAGTAACACATATTCCGGCAACTTCATGAAATCATAAGCAGATCGACACGGCCTCATTTAAATTGCAAACGTAGATACACAAGTAGATCTATATCTACGATCTACATACCTGAAGCTGCATCGAAACTGGCACATTGGATAATTGAAATGTTTCGATTGTCCCATGAATCGATAATGAGCCGACTCGAACGGACTTCGATCTCGGCTCGATCCTGTTTGAACTGACACCTAAGGGCTGGAATTAAGGGCATTTATCAAATAAAGGGGCATGTTGAAAGGTGGCGTCCACAAGTGGTATATTATTCACAGAAAAATCGAACCAAAATGATATGTACATCATTTGAAAGCTTGTTTTATGGGCTTCCCAAAAATGTTTAATTTAGATTTTTTCACCCCTCCAATTTTTTTTTAATGCGAATTATAAATTGTATGAAAAATAACAATACAGCTTATTACTTTTTCTAGTTTAGCAATGATAAAGTGCTTCTATCGTTATTTTACTTGCATTCGCAGCTGATTCTTCCACATTCATCGCTTAATTTGCTAAAATTAAAAATTATAACCCACCAGTGTGACCAGTTAGTGGGTGAAATGTGATAAAAAACACTTTAAAAAAGTGTGTCTAATTAGCAAAAATGCTTTTATTTAACAATTTGGAGTTTACTTAATCAGGGTTGATAGATATGAACTACTTATTGGGCCAAATATATTTATTTACCCTAATAAATTCAAAATTAATTTTAAAAATCGGAGGCTCTTTTTTTTTTGACTGTTGTAATAGACTCAGAAAAATATGAACTTTATCGAAATGTAACCAGTGTTGTGGTTAGAATTTTTGATTATTATTATACCAGCCTCCATACATTTTGTGGACATGTCCTTTAAATCTCAAAACAGTTTCTAAGTTACGCCTTGGGCGGAGGTAGCAGAGAACAGAAAGGAATGGAAGTAATTGGGAGAGACCTTTGCCACAGTGGGACAGTAAAGGTAAAATTAAAAATAAAAAGTTAATATGCTTACTTATCATCAAACTGACACATTTAATGTTTTTTACTTATTTTCACTTAAAATAATACTTATCTACCTACTAAATAATACCATTTAAAAGTGACTTGAAATACATTATAACAAATGAAAAATAAAACTCCTATAAAATGCCAAACTTTTTGTGCTGATATGTCCAAATGTAACTGTTATATTAAATGTCTAAATAAGGATATTAGCAAAATATTAACTGTAATTTAGTTGAAATTATTTTTTGTTGTCTTTTTTATTTAGGCAACTGCATAGACTAACTACCTTATATTCTTTTGAAAAAGTTAATTCAGGAATATCTTGATTTGAATATGCTACAATACTGCTTTACTGGTATAGTTTAGAATATCTTACTCCTGCAGCTATAACTCCTACATCTATTCCAGTTCAAAATTTCGAGGGCCCGCCCCTGAATCGCACACCTGACTCCGCGCCCTTTCATCAGATATTCAGGATATTCTGCGGCATTCGATCTCTGCTGAATTATTCGTATCTTTGCACATGGTTAAAAATTCACCCGACTCACCGTGTTCCGACAAAGGACCCGTAATTCGATCCTCATAATTTTGGGCCCTCATTAAAAATGCGCGTGGTATCCCCCTTTCGTGTTGTTTGAGGAGGTTACTTTTGTCTTGGCCGACTTTTTGTCTACTTCAATATGTCGCATTTTTGGTTGGTTTTATCCTTAATTTATTATTTTATTTATTTATTTATTTATTTATTTATTACAAATACTACTATTATTACAGGCTTAGCCTAATGCAATAGTGTATGTCACTCTTATAATTATGTTAGTGTATGTCTAAGTTCATATTATATAAAGTTTATGTCTTATAAAAATAAATACAAAATTACAAAAAATGTCATAAAATGTCGAAAATTCAAATTCATGTCCATAAATCTATAAAAAACAATGTCATTTAAACAAAAAAGTCAATTCTTAGATAACGTAGGTACATATCGAGTCATAACTATTTATTATTATAACATGCGTCAAAAAGTACAGCCCTTTTAAAGTCTGCAATTGAACATGCAAATAAATCTATTTTCTCGGCAACTCGATTTAGAGCGTGCAGCGTCCTCACCAGCGGCGACTTGGCGAGTAAGTTAGTCCTGGCGCTCGGCACCGCAAACAACCGCGGCCGGCGGCGGCGCGACACGTACCCGTCCGGCACACATACACTCATCACTGACAAAACATTCGCATGCGACAAAACGCCACGGAATACTCTTAGCATATAGAATGCGAGAGCACAATCTCTTCTAACCTCTAACTGGTTGTATCCGACCATGCCCAGAACGAACAAGGTTGGATACATCAGAGGATAGAACGGGTACACTCCATACAGTCTTAAGTATAGAAACCTTGTAAACTTGTTTTGCACCCGCTCTAACATTAGAGTGTACTTTGCCTCGTGCGGAGACCACACAGCAGAGCTATATTCCAGCTGGCTTCGGATTAGAGCATTATACAGAGCTGTTATGGCGTATATGTTCCTAAAACCTGCTGCTCGCCGCAACACAAAACCCAGCCTCCTATAAGCTTTTTTACAAATTCGCACGATATAGCTCCTAAACGTCAATTCTCTATCTATATCGACTCCGAGATCTTTGACCGTATCTACTCGTTCCAGGACTTCACCATTGACATTGTAGTCGAAGTGTAAGGGTTTTTTTGTCCTACCAAAAGAGATCACCGAGCATTTAGATATATTAAACTGTAGTTTATTTTTTGCACTCCACTCGACCACTCTATCAATATCCTCCTGCAAACTCTGACAGTCTTTCTTGTCTTCCACTACTCGGAGCAGCTTCAGGTCGTCGGCGAATAATAAACAACGAGCTTCCCGGACAGCATCCGGCAGGTCATTTACCATAATAATAAATTGCATGGGGCCGAAATTCGACCCTTGACTACAACCCGTTTTCGTCAAATAAGGTTCGGATCTGCATCCAGCGTATTCCACGTACTGCTTCCTACCTCTCATGGAGCTTGCGAAGAAGGCCAACAACTGATTAGTGCATCCGACGGCCGCCAACTTTGACAACAAAACATCATTGTCCACCAAATCGAACGCTTTTTTGTAGTCAAAGTAGGCGGCGTCGACCTGCATACCTTCGTCGACATGAGGGACGATGTACGACATCGCGTCTAGCAAGTTGGAGGCGGTGCTGCGCGCGGGCCTGAACCCGTGCTGCGCATCCGACAGCAGCGACGACACCTGGCGCTGCACGCTGTGCTGCACGGCCGACTCGAATATTTTCGCTGGAGTCGATAAGATCGCCACGGGTCTGAAACCGGACACCTCGGTGCCAGAATCACCCTTCGGAATCGGTATAACCCGGGTAGTCTTCCAACACCCTGGAAAGTATGAGTCCTCCAAACACAAATTGTATATATGTTGGAGTGGCCCTTCCAGGATCGAGTGACAGTCCTTAAAAACGAAGGCAGGTATCCCGTCCGGCCCCGCCGAGCGCTTAGGCTTCAAGCGCGCGAGCGCCGCGCGCACCTCCGCCAGTGTGAGGCGCGGCACGTGCACGCGCGCGGCGCCGGCGGGCGCGCGAGCAGCCGCCGCCGCCACGTCAAGCCGCGCCGTGTCCGTCCCGTATACCGACTGGAAAAAAGCTGCAAACTCGTTTGCACATTCCTCGTCTGATAAAATTTTGCCATTTCTGGTAATTATTTTATTATTTACTGAACCTTTCTTCGATTTAATATAATGCCAAAAAGTACTAGGATCTTTCTGTAAATTAAATTCAATATTTTCGAGATGCTGTTTGTGCAACGTAGCTATCAGATGTTTCACCCGCGACCTACATTCTGAAAAACAATTATAATTCTCCGTTGTTTTATTAGATTTATACCTTTTGTGTAGTTTTGCTTTCAGACGTATAGCTTTGACAACTTCTAACGTGTACCAAGTTGGATAATTGTACCTGTCATTCTTGTCATTACATATTCGCTTTTCCGGCACACAAACACTAATGATACCATTTAACAATTTATAAAAATACTTTATGGCATCGTCGGGGTTGCGCGTATCATATAACGGATTCCAGTCTACCTCGGAAAGTTGCGCGTACAACGAGCCAAAATCGGCTTTGGCAAAATTATAGCGTAGCGACATATCGGGCAACAGCTCTTCAGTAATGTTCGCGTGCGGGGCCGGGCCGGGGGCGAGCCGGGCGCCGGGGGCCTGTGCCGGGGGAGGCGAGGCGCGCGGGGCGCGCGGCGCGCGGGTCACGCGAACATGCAGCGGCGGGTGGTGCGCGTCCACCGGCACCAGGACCTCGTCCGCCGCGCGCACCTCGCCACTCATACCACGCGAGCACAGAACTAAATCGAGCTGCCTATTATTACAATTAGGTACATTATTAAGCTGAACTAGATCACAATAGGCTAAAAAGTATTCGTAATAATTTATCACATTGTCATTAGTCGAATAAAGATTAAAATCCCCTAAGACAATAATAATTTCATATTTAGCACACCATTGTTCCATTATATTAAATAAAGTCATATATTCTGACTCATTGCTACTAGGCGGTATGTACAGAACGCAACAGAGAAATAAAAATCTATTATTCAAATACAGCGCCGCGCCTACAATTTCAAAACTACAAGTGTCGATGTTTACGTCGCTCGGTGGCTTTACTCGTCGTATCTCTAACCGGTGTGTGGCCACTAAAAGCGCGCCTCCCTGTTTCCTCCCGTCCGTTCGATCGCATCTTATTATCTGGTAGCCGCGTGGAATGATTTCTGCATCGTGTATAGATTCGCTGCATCCCGATTCCGTAATTGCAAACAAATCAGAACTCGACGTATCCAAATTATTTTGAAATAAGTCCAATTTGGTTCGAAGACCCCGCACATTCTGATAATATAAATCAAAACTACTGCTCTTATGCTTTATCAATGGGTCTGTTTGTAGGTCTCCGAAACCAGATCCATTCTGCATACGCCGCGTTTATAGGCCAAGCTTCGGGCTGACACAATTTGTCATACGCACTCTCATAGACCGAGATAATAAAAGATGAGTAGTCTCGCTCAATCTTATGTTTAACTTTTTCTATTTTGACGAAGGTATCATGACCACAAATTTCCATCACATGAGAGGTTAGCTTTTCTACTGTAGTGTCTAATGTCAATCTCCAGACATGCAGTTGCTTCTTGCGCTCCAAGGCTTTGATGTTCGCAAAATCTTTGCCACTACCTCTCTGCACATGTTTAGCTTGTATTTGTGGTCCACTTGTACCTGTGCTTTCGCTGTTATTATCCCTCTCAATTGAAGCTATCACCCTCGGTTCAGTTTTAGACATATTCAAAATTTCTATCCCTGTTTGTGTTTGCTTACGCTGTGTTTTGGTTTTTCTTCTAACTTCTATCCACCTGTCCTCAATAATATCCCGCTTATCAGATTCTGAGCTAACACCATCCTCTATCTGTTGAGCTCCAATATCATCCTTAGAAATCGCTGGTTTCGTGGCCCCACACTCTCGATTTGAAAATGCTGCGCTATTGAGGGTAGGTACCGGGGTTGTCGCTACGGCCGGTTCTATAGTCAAGTGTTTGTTATTGTTACGTGAATGAGACGAACACCTATTTTGTACCTGTAAATGGCTGTTGTCGCCTATTCTAATCTCGTCACGTCGCTGCTGCTCATTACTTAACGATACCTCGATGCGCGCTGTGCTACTGCAGATAGTTGATAACTGAGTTTCTATAAATGTTTTGTTCTTAGAACTATCTTGCAAAACAGTTTTTAGATTTTTGACTTCCTCTTTAGTAGCTGCACACATATTTTGAATATCCAGAATACGTTGGTCTTGCGTGTCTAGCCTGATTCTAACTTCTCGACGAAATTCCTTTAACTCGGCCAACAACAACAGAGTGGCATCGTTATCCTGGACGGAATCATCCATTTGGCTGTTTCTGCTCCCCCTTTTGGTGTTGACATAGTTTGGGCTGCAGGCGGCTGGGATCCTCTTCTGGTCCGGTGAACGAATCGGTGTATCATTTCCCAATCGCTTTCTTTTCACACTATCACATTCCGGACAAATCCATTGCCGCACATATTCCATCGAAAGAGATTCGTAATCTTCGATTTTTATACCAAGACACAGTATGTCGTACACTTTCTCACATTTAATTTGTGTGCACTTCATAATTACTTCACCAGTTACATCTTTATTGCACGCTCGGCAAAAGGTCTTCATTTTGAACGATTACTACGAGTAAGTACAGTTTATTATATTTTAACCGCGAGAAAATGTAAACACGACCGCACTCTGCGCGAGCGAGCGAGTGATTTGATTTTATAGGTATTAAAGTGGGTCAGAGAATCAATATAAGTGGAGTAAGTTGAATGTAAGACAATATTTGTCTCAGATACTTTAAAGGATTCATATTCAAGAAGAAGCAGACACTCTTGTAGATGATAAATGCTAGAAATAAAAATACTAGTTTTTAAATGAATTGATTTGAGGTTGATTTGAGGTTGTTTCATTTTTAGTTGTTTTACTTTTTCTGTCGTCGAGAGTAATAAAATATGACTCGAAGTGATATTTATTATACGGTCTACAAGCCTGAATTTTAAAAAACTTAAATAATTTATTTACATTTTAGCCTAGGCCTATACCAACACCGTTTGGTATCGAACCTCTTACAGTTTTTATAAGGCAGTGGTTGAAGTTTCAATCCATTAATTAGTTACAATGCATACTTAATTACATATTTAGTACATGTCATGTAGGTAGATACTAAAACTACAACAAAATACAAATGAAAATCTTTAAATTCCGAATATTAATGATACTTTAATGAATTTGGATGGGTGACCGCGGGTGGCATTTTCCAACTGAGCGCTACCGTGGCTCGGGTGACACGTTACATTGTAGGTCCCGGTTGTTTTAACCGTTTAGCCATGTCTCTCAGCTAGTCAGTATCTAGCCCACTCTGACACCAAGGCTAGCCACCCGGCCTATACGAACTTACTTAATGACTTCATTTTTAAACCATCCAATATTTGTAAATAAAAAAGTTTACCGCGCAATTGTCCGCCATAACAGCTTGGAAGTTAAACATGCAGCCTCCCTCCATTCTCGGAACCCTCATGATACTCGTATTAAAAGTCTCATAACTGCAGCGCACTTGAAAACAAACTCATCGGCGAGCTGGTCCATAATAACACAATTTTAACGTCCCGGGTACTTTCAGAGATAAAATAGGGAAGACTGACAACTTAACAATTAAATCAAGTCGATTGTTTTACTAGTATTCATGAATTTTCTTAGATACAACCACTAATTTCATAGATACAACACTAATCACATAGATTAGATATTTATATTTCTTTTAACATAATCTGGTTAACCGATTCAACAAGTACATAGAACAGTTACATTTATTACAGTAACAGTTACAGTAACTTATTACAGAGTGATTTTACTGAATAATTAACTGATTTACATAAACTTAAAACTAAGACCCATATAATTATTTCAGTTGACTATAAATTTAAATTAGGTACACCTTACATAAAGTAATATTGTACAAAGTAGTGCAATCGTGCCTTGGGTTTCCTTTTCAACACTCTACTATACTTTTTTTTTTTTTAGTTATTAATAGACTGAAACGATATCATACTATCAAAAAAATCTTTAGCTTATTTGTCAAAAAATACATTTAAAAGTAACTTAGCTTTATTGAAACTTGTGTAAGCCATTATAAAAATAATAACACTGGTGCACGAACGATTTTTGCGTCAACGCGCAACGGCCTGGCCGCTGGATTACATAGCCTTAAAATAATCCATCTATCAGCCACATGACGTCCACCGCTGGGCATAGGCCTCTCCTATGGATCTCCAATAAGACTGGTTGGAAGCGGCTTGCAACCAGCGTGAACCTGCGGTCTCGATGAGATCATCTGTCCACCTCGTGGGTAGTCAGCACCTGCGCTTGCTGGTACGTGGTCTTCAATCGAGAACTTTTCAAACCTATCGGGCATCAGTCATTCGAGCAATATGTCCTATCTACTACCATATTAACTTGTCAATCCGCTGGGCCACATCGGGAACTTTGGTTCTTCTACGGATATCCAAATTCCTGATTTGATCTCGTAGAGAGACTCCGAGCATAGCCCTATAGCTTAGAGCGTAGCTATAATAAAATCGGCAAAGTCAGACTCGCGCACGATGAATTCCGTCCCGTATTTGGAGCCTCTTTTCATTTATTTTATTAATATCAAAAAATAGTTTATTGTATGGGAGATCGCCTTAAATATTTATTTTATTTGTTTTGTTTTTTTTTTCGGAGTTGGTGTTATAATGAAAACAAAAATATAACATCTGTGAAAATTTCAACTGTCTAGCTATCGCGGTTCATGAGATACAGCCTGGTGACAGACAGGCGGAGAGTGAAGTCTTAGGAATAGGGTCCCATTTTTACCCTTTGCGTACGGAACCCTTTTTTTTCAGTGGCATGTCAGTCCCATCGTGACCTGATCTACATTATGACATAAATACTACATTGTAGTGAATATAATGCTGTATACAACCCCGACAGCTAGAGGTCAAGTATACGTCGCGTCTCAGCCGAAAGGAGTAGACGCAGTGCACTCGTTGGCCCCCAGCAGTCCAGATTGTGCACAGCATTATCCGAAGATTGAGTCGCCGCGGCCGCGCGACGGAGCCGGGCCGGTCCGTGGTGATCACGCACCCGCCGGGCGCCGCCGCGCGGTCGACGCGACGCGGCGATTACTAAGATAAGGGCGATTGATACTTGAACATGTCGTAGGTTCTAATCGCGACTTCAGCCGAAGGTGTCGCTAAAATATGGGTGAACATACCCATATGTACGGAACCTTAAAAATTATGTCTTCAAATTTGTCTGTCACCCAATTGTTCCGTACCACAAATATCACAATATACGGAACGGAATCAGTTACGCGCTATTCGTTGCACAATCCTATTATCGTCCATAATAGAGCTGGCACGGCACAGTGGTCAGGGCCGCATGAGGTCACGGGTTCGATTATACATGCGGAACGGTAGCGAGACGAATTTATGTGAAGATGACATCGAAATTCGTGACGCGAATGATTAGTGCCACATTAGAGCAGTTGAGATTTGAAACTTCGAATAGTCTTGTCAGGTGTCAAGGTGTCATATTTTATTTAGCTCAAAGGCTCTTTTTGACCGACGAAACGGAGGAGGTACTCAATTCGACGCATAATTTCTTTTCATGTTTAACCTCGCATAACTCGTGTAGAGTTATATAGTAGTCTGATTTCCGTAATTTTTTTTTTTACGTAAGAGTATTGTGACGCAGTTCGCCGCGCGGTAATGACGGCTAGTTGTTTACACCTAAGTGCGAGATTTATGGTTTTATGACTCGAGCGGGATCAGTTTGTGATGGCAGACCATACTTCAAAAATAATTCCATTTATAATTTTATCGAAATCTGCTGAGCCATTTTTAATAAATAAACAATAATGTGAAAATTACTACATCTATCCGTGCGACCTATTCGATTTCTGTATACGGTAAAGTCGGTTGCGCAATTTTTTGGGAAAAATAATTGTTTATTTCCATTCATGCTCAGCAAAAAGACTTGGGAAGTAGCGTTTACTATAGTAAAGTTGTTTTTAGTGATCATCAAAGTTAAGCCATATTCGGCACGGTCAGTTTTCGGATGAGTGACCGCGGGTACTATTTATAACTGAGCTCTATCGTGGCTACGCTGATACGCCAAATAGGTCCCGGTTGTTGTAACTGTTTAGCCACGTCACAAACCTTCAAGTAGCTTCAAGTCTGACACTAGGACTAGCCACACGGCCCACATTTCTCTATTTTCGAGTAACAATTGTAAAACTTCACCACTAACTGACCTTTAATGTGTCCATTTCTGGGACATTGGTATTCGCATCGACTTATGATATATTTAATATATTATCTTGCAATTGTGTATTTCTGTAACCTTTATTAGATTGGCTGTCTAGTTTTTAAATGGATGTCTTACGCTAACTTTGTACGTACATATAATAACAAAATTATTTTGACATACATTTTACGTTACAGACTTTAAAAATTTTTGACTTTAAAATATTTTCAACTGAAATTTAACTGAAAATCCAGCTCACAAGCATTTTATACCACTACACTGCCAACTAAGCTAGAAGGTCGTCATGACCAAACATGACCTAAAAGAAACGGATGACATAAAAACTAGGCACCAAACGTAACTAGGTACTAGCTGTTTTAAGCGTACGTGCCTCCAACTACCGCACACATACTCACAGTTACGTAAACGCTGCATCCAAGTTATTACTAGGAAAGTAACCTGTGACGCAAAATAAGTCTAAACTGCGTCCAAGAGTGAACTAGCTCTATTTTGAATTCAGTGCGCGTACCGCTGTCCGCAGTGCGCCCGTCCTTTTCCATCAACAGGCTTTCCGTATAAGCTTGTCTCTGTCTAAGTGCATGCAGGATTTTCAGGGGTGCCTTGGTTTCTTTCAACTCGGATAAGTAGGTAGATTTTGCATCCGTCTGGATCGAATGCTTTGGAACGCGTCCGACAGATTTTGAATAGAACGAGCATTGAATTATAACTGAGAGCAATTTTAAGGAATCTTTTTATTTCACAAAAATGTATTTATAATTTGAGAAAGATATTTTTGCTAGAGTACGATTAACAGAGTGTTTATACCACCAAAACCTATTTGAGTGAACTTTAACGGTATAGGGTTGCTAAAAATTTTTAATCGAGATGATTTTCTAAAGATCCCTAACTAATGGTGTATTTTTTCTTACAGTTACACAATTGGAGATGATCTGACGGTGAAGGTATATAAACTTACCTATACACCATTTATACACCGCTTTATATTCCCGTACAAAAAGCACTTGAAAACTACCCCAGCTTTGTGGCGTCGATATGTATTATTAAGACCCCAATAATTGTTATGTACTGTACCTTTAGCGTGCCAAATATTAATGTTATCTATTTAAATGTATGTTTACTGTATGCATCCCGAAACGACCTGCCAAATTATACCAACAGCCGTTATGTAGTTAGTAGAATCTGCATGATACAATACCTATAAATTTGATAAGCACACCTTAATTACAGCTCGTGGAATCCGAATTTCAGACCAAAATATGTTATTAAATGTTTCAATGAAGTGAAAAGTATACGTGCCGCAAGAGTGATTGGATAATTATAGAGTAAGTCAGGTGTCAGGTCAGGGGTATTAATATATCTAAGGCCGCCAAAATGTTAATTAATCAATAAACCACTTGTTTATCAGTTAGTGGTTTGTCGCTAAGTAGCTTCAGTACACACGTTTGCGTTCTCGCGCGCCACCCATAGCGTGAATATTTATCACGCTCATAAATGATTCATAAAACGGCCCACGCATCCTCTCAGCTTCTATTTAAAGCCTTTTTTCAAGACCACGGATAATGCGCACCCCAATAAATAAGAGGGCCATATAAAACATATAATTACTTATTCAATTTTTTCACGCCTTCCAAAAGCACGAGTCGTTCCCATTCGGCGCACCTCCGCGAAATATGGTCTTCATAATTCCGAGCAAAAAATCCCCTGTAATTTAATGCTTTCCCTGAAAATAATATGTAAAAATACTAACGTCGGCGGCCACTGTCGGCCTTTTTCGGCCCATTTCGGCCCATTCCGGCCGGTTTCGGCCATTACGGCCGCATCTCTCGTGCCGTTATCTGCCCTTTAAGAATAAATCAGGATATTATTTTTCCCGCGAAATATTATTCCCCATATCTAATCAGTGGGCCAAGAAATATGGATATGGTACCGGGTTTGTATTTATGTGTTATTATTTCGCGTCGGGCCTCTATTTGCCGAATGTATTCTGCGCCTCGCCCGCTCTACTTCTTATTTGGGCTCTGACGTCAGGCTTTTTCATTTCAGTAATAACTGTTCATAGAAATGTGGCACGAAATGCTTACACGTTACTTCGAAATGAGAATTTACCGACAAAATATTTTGTACGAATAAGTAATGTTAGCATGTGATTAAACTATTTCAGTTGAAAACTCGCGATAAGTACGTTTCAGACGTATAGAAAACAGAGTGAAAATAAGGTCAACATCGTAGCGAGCTCTCATAAATCATGTTACAATTAGTCAACGCTCCAAGCAGCATCTCGAAACCCCCGAAAGTGACAAAGAGAGACGAAACACAACACTGGTTCAACGAGCGTAGACCACAATTTCCCTACTGAGAAATTTTAATCAAGAAAATCTTTGTCGTTTGCTTAATCAAAGGAAAACTTGAATAGTTGGCGAGACGAGAGTCGAGTAATTGAAGTAATTCCTGGCAAGTGGATTTGATTAGGGCTTCGGATTTCGTTTAATTTCGTCAGTGGGATTAATCGGAGACAAGATGAGACAATTACGTCGAATTATTAAACTTCGAATAATCTCCTCGCTACTTCCGAGGCGTTTCGTTTTAATTGTTTCTTGTAAGCTTTCTAGAATATTTTAAACTACAACACTATATAACAAACTATGCTATTCGAACTTTAACCTAGTTAGCGAGTCATAGCCTGTTTTTAAAAACAAAATATGAAAACATATTTAACGAATGGGATCGACATTTTTACTGCAATAATGAAACATCGAACAGCGTTCTAATAGACTTCAAATCGAATATTAAAGCAACATAAATTTAGCATCGAGACGGGTGTAAAAGTGGATTGTTTCGCGTCGCGGTATCGATTTTGTATCGGAGCGACGTCGAATCGAATATATCGTGTTGCAATTGTGGTCGGTGCGGTCACACCGCGCCCGCCGTTCCTACAATTGTAGCAGTATTCACTACTGGCCCACCGTGACGTGCCCCAGGGTAATTAGAATTGATTAGCTGTATTGTATGTACACATTATTGCTATTATTGCGACTAAACTCTGATAAATGTTGGTTAATTTGTTTATAGAGCACGTGTTTTTCATGGGATTCAATTACACGGGTGATAAGTTTTATAGTCATTTGTAGTCTCACTTAAAACGGTCTAATTTATCTTTATTATGTTTTATTATTATATACTACGGGACTAATCGCGCACTAAAATTACAAGATAGATAAATACCTCATCATCCCGACGTTTCGGCTGAGTTGTATCGACCGTGGTCACGGGTAGACTGGCTTTATTATGTTGCATAATTTCGAGGTTAATGTCAACGAATGTTCATAATTTGTGTGTCTAAATCAATGGCATTAGTAGGTACATAATATATAAGTACCGACACTGCAACAATGATATAGATTCCTATATATTGGTCTGTGTTTTCAGGAAAATAGGTAGATACATAATCCCTTAGCTTAACGACAAAACAAAACTAAGTACATAAAAATATTGCATACGTAATCGTTATCAAATCTTCGCGTATGATATAAATACCAAGCAAACACGCTATATTCTAAGGTACATTTATGCTCGTAGTTAGACATCTATCAGCCGTACGACGTCCACTGCTGGACATAGGCATCCTCTATGGATTTCCAATAAGTCCGGTTGGAAGCGGTTTGCATCCAGCGCGTCCCAGCAGTTCCAGCTTGCTGGTACGTGGTCTCCATTGGAGAACTTTACGTTCCCATCGGCCATCAGTACTGTGCCCTGCCCAATGTCATTTCAACTTGCTGATCCGCTGGGCTAGGTCGGTACCTTTGGTTCGTCTGCGGATATGCTTATTTCTGATTCGGTCTCGCAGAGAGAATCTAAGCATAGCCCTCTCTATAGTACGTTGGGCTATCTTGAGCTTATTCGTAAGTTGCGTAGTCTTGGCGTTAAATCATCAAAAATACAGTAGGTATGAGTGCTAGGTGTCACCACTGTGTTATATCAGATCCATCACACTATACTTGATGAAATCGTGGAAATAGTATCTACCTATAGAAAAGTATAGTATCGTCACACAAACCTCCGGAGCAAAGTTTCCCGCATTCATTAGCCCCCACCGTCGTCAGCTCGCCAAACTCCCGACTACGGTAATTTACTCAGCAGTAATGCAAATCTGCCATAAATTGTCAATAAAACGGCTCTGAAGTTACGGCAAAACTATTCCACCGTAGATAGTCTTGCTCTATGACGATTTATAGTACAAGTTTTAGATGGAAAAAGTTGGTAATCCCAAGCAGGGCATCCCATCGGGAGGATTTTGTGATAGTCGATATCAATTGGACGTCTTGTTACCTTGTTAGAGTCGTGTTCCTAGTTTGGTTTCCAGGTCATGCCGTGGCCCAGTCGCCTGCGACGTTTCTAGAATAGGTTTTTATGGTTCATCGGAAAATAAGGTTAAATGTCATTTTTTTTGTGAAGTTCAATGATTAATGGAAGTAAAATGTTGATTTTGTTTCTGGTAACTGGTAATATTGTAAATTCATAAGACGAAGACAAATGTCAACATATCAATAAAATACCTATACCCCGGTAATGATATCTAATTACCGTGCCTATACTATACCCAGCTGTAAGATAAAAAAAAACAATAAATGTTGATAATGAATTTTATACATAGATATTTTCTGAATACTAAATACCTAAATGTTAAACTGAGCCGCACATTTTATTTAAACTAGTTAAGCACTTCTTAGCACAAAATAATTATATTTTAAAACATTCTAGTATAAACCTTGTCGTTTAATAAAGAATCAAATTGTGCTGGTTTTATTATGTACCTAAAATCTTCAACTAAAATATTATTTTGTATTTTATTCAGTTTTAAAGAAAACTCAGTCTACATTTTATTTATCTAATTACCTGCTAAGTCATTTTAATATCTATCAAAAAGGGTACTTATAGACGTTTTATTCTGTTTGAAAATAATCTTATTTAGCAGTCATTTTTGACGTAATTTCGTTTGAATATTAAAATTTCTCTTAGAAAACACTGCAGAAATGCTGAATGTAATAAATACGTTTCAAATACTTGTATACGTACTATGATCCTCACTACATTCGATAGATATTTAAAAAATTCTAGACTTTTCTTCATTATAAAATATTTAAAGATTATTGATATTGTGGTCGGTATGGTAGGTACCGACCACAATATAACAAACACAATATAATAACAATAATTTAGGATTTACGACGTTTAGAGCATTATGAAAATAAATAATTTTACCGGTAAAAGATATTTTGGTAACGCTAAAAATATTCAAAAGCTTATTATTATTTGTCCCGTTGTTTTAATAGGTAGTTATAGTGTATATTGCAGAAATTTAACTAAAATATTGGAAATATGTACATAATAATATGTACTGTCTTGAAATATTTTAATAACATACGGCACTTAAAATACTGGCTAAAACTTTCATACTAAAGATCGATTCGGATAAAAATAAAAAATAAACCGGTCAAGTGCGAGTCAGGCTCGCACACAAAGGATTCCGTACAAACCCAGAAAATTTCACAAAATTGGGAAGTAAGTTGTTAAAATCTCTATACTATAATCATCGACAAAAAAGTTTTGTTTTTCACTTTTCTCGTCATACTTCGAAAATTACACATTGTTGAAATAATTAATAACCTGTTTCAGCATGTGCTAATGAAGCTCTTTTAAGCTGATTTATTCCTGTATGTCTCCTGTAAGACGATGCTTCTCGCCAAATTTCATAGTTCTATGTCAACGCGAAGTATCCTGCAGGTTTTGATTTTTGTGAGTGTCGAAATATGCAGTTTTTTACCACATAAATGGCTCTAACTTCTTTATACGATAACTGAGAAGTTTTATTTTACACAACTGCAAGAGACTGTAGATATACGTATACAGTTTAAATTTCAACTCGATATCCTTACGCGTTCCCGAGATAAAGAGTCTTGACATACGGACAGACGGACAACAAAATGATCCTATAAGGGTTCCACTTTTTCCTTTTGAGGTACGGAACCCTAAAAAAACTTGAAAACTAAATGAAAAACAGAAATTTAAATTAACTCAACAAACTGGGGCGTTTTCTTTGTTTTCTTACAATATCTCAATCGGATAATTAAAACAAATTCATTGAACTATTCAAATAAAATGATTCCAGCTGTAGCTTCGCTCGTTTGTACTGTTTCTACTTTTTGTGTTTATTTCATTCATTGCCCGCCTTTGTCACCTCGCCGCGGCAAAGTGATTAAATTATTTGCTTCCCAACTTTGTTATTTCAATTCGATTCGCGAACGCTTTTTATAGTTTTGCTATAATCGATTGAGCCTAACCGTTATAGGAAAATAACTTTTGCCCGCGGCTCTGCCCGCGTGGTATTTTGACTTTTGTGCTATCCCACAGGAACCTTTTATTTTTTCGGGATAAAAAGTAGCCTATGTCACTTACTTTCCGGCCCTTGAACTACATATATCCATGCCAAAAATCTAGTCAATCCGTTGCTCCGTTGCTGCGTGAAAGAGGAATAAACCAACAAACTTTTTAAATTTATAATATTAGTATGATACTTTGAATGCCATTTGAATTAAAAATAAGGTTACTTGTTCATTTTACTAATAGGAAAATGTCGATACGTTCAAGATGTTTGTTTCTAGAAGATAGTATGAAGCGGCTTGCTTGCATCGATCGTCTTACTGTTATTTATAACTGACTTCTAAAAGGTACTATGTTTAACCGCTTGTTTTTTAGGGTTCCGTACCTCAAAAGGGAAAAACGGAACCCTTATAGGATCACTTTGTTGTCCGTCTGTCTGTCTGTGTGTATGTCAAGAAGTTATCTCACAATTTTCGATGAATAACAAAAAAAGTAAAAAAAAAAAACTTTTGTCGATGATGTTGATGATGATGATGAGTATAAAGATTTTAACAACGTAATTACCAATTTTTTGAAATTTTCTGGATTTTTACGGAACCCTCGGTGTGCGAGCCTGACTTGCACTTGTCGATTTTTTTTTATATGTTCATCGATACATTATTGCTAATCGTGAATCGATTTAAAAACATTTTTTTATTTCGAAAGCGTATACTCCCGGAGTGGTCTCACTTAAATTTTATCGAAATCAGCCGAGCCGTTTTTGATAAATCAACAAAAATGTATTCAAATTCTGTACACGGTGGAAGTCGGTGGTGCCATTTTTTGTTACAATATAATTATAATTAACCAGAATACCGAATGTTAGAGCCATTGTTTATAGTAGAATAAGTTGCGAGATGCAAGGCCCGGCAGTCCGTCTCCAACGATAGAATAAGACGGACGTTTGTATAACCAAGTACAATAAATAGTAATTCCGAGCATACAGTGTTTGATCGTTCGACTCTACAGCCTATGTATAATGATTCTATATAAAAGGTTTTGCGGCCTACAGTCGTTTACCATTTTTTTGGTCTCTATGCAAGGCTCCAACCTCATCAAGTACCTTGCTCACTATTACTATTACAAATTTATTTCCTGATGTATTTTGTCGATAACTTTGCTTTATTAACGATCTCCTTATATTGATAGAATCCCAGAGATGCAACTCAAATCCCAGCACTCATAACCCATTTCAATTGAGCCCTGAAAAAGCGTCGTATATAAAATACAATACTATACATCATTAATTAGTTTATCTATCTTAGAGGAAAAGCGCAACAAAACGTGACCAATCGTCATCATCCAGTAGAGAACCAAGACATGAATCAAATAACTAATCTGAATCCGTCATCGCCGAATAAAGATGGCGGCACATAATTTTGAATTTCGAACCTGACGTGTCGGAATAAGAAGGTAATATAGAGCGAATGGGTCCCCAGCCGACAGTTGCGCGCCGGCGAGCGATGCCATCGCGCTTCTCGTGGCATTTTGATAAGGAGCTTCTTTGTGCGTTACAGTTTTATTACTACACGCTGCACTCCCGTGTTATGGACGCGTTATTACGTGGAAACGGCAGAAGCGCCGCCGCCGCGTGAAAAATTTGTTGTTTTATTCTAATTTTATACATTGGGACCGTTATGCAAAACGAGCGCATTATCTATGTGGAGATACCGTTCCGTTTTGCATAAGTATCGAACCGTTTTGTTCTCGATATCCGTAAATAAACACGTCTTTTTCTGTATGACGATGTCAGAGAAGTGATAAGCATCACAAAAACGAAGCATCAATAGAGGCACATGTCGGAGGCGGCACAACGGATGCCATTGTGGCGCGGAGTCAATGCATTGAACATGTGGACGTCTATTTTTAAAGTTACGAAATAGAGACATAAAGATAACTCCACTAAGTTTAGTGCACTCAAACGGCTCGACAAGTTTCAGATATATTCGGGTTTATTGTTTTGTTCCGAGACAAGACAAAGCTTTTTTAGTGCGCTTTTAGTGGCGTGCTGCACTCTCGCTTGATTTAATATTTAACAGTCTTCCGGGTATTTGAATTTTGGGAAGTTTTTTTTTACTTAGCACTCACAAATGTAAGGTTTAAAATTTTTCGTACCAATATGTATATTATTTTTACAACAATAAAATACCGAACTGTGCTCGAGTACCTAAAAAAATAAACTTTTGTACATAGTCTAAAATTGTTTTCGGTAAGTAAGAACAATAAATATACCACTAAACACGCAATTTTACATCAATTTTTATCCAATAGATTAACTTATTAAATTGGTTATTTATGACAATATTATGTTTCCATAAAGAAAATCTCTACAGTGTAAACGAACACCACAAACTAAAAATCATTTTCGTTTCAATTTACCCACATCAAACCTCGGGTAAATGAGGTCATTTTCGACATAACATTACGAAATATCAAAATGTGCCAATTCTATATTCACACATCAAAGTGTGTCAAAATGGGTCCGGAGAAAAAAAAAAGTGAAAATGTCTCCTGTTAAATATCTCTAGCCCACGCAACATCCGGCCATTTTATTCTGACCCTTTATAGAGATTATAGTAGTTTATTTTGATGTGTCAATGCATACTGGTTATTCTTGTTGCGCCACCAAAGGAGCTGCATTATAATGGAAAGTCCGTATTTTGATGGCTTGCTATTTCTATCGCGCCAACTATATCCACTATACTCTCTCTTGCTTGCTCACAATTGCTTTTGTAATCAGATTAGTATGGTAGTATGATATTTACCACTGTTATGAAAATATATTTTACTGGATAGAGGTATTCATTATTTATCTCATTTTATGGCGACACGGGCGATAGTTTCTTATTTTTACCTATATTCTCAAGATATTTACATAAGCATTGTGTGGTGCTTTTGTACCTGCCTACATATAATGTGTACTATGTAATCAAGATCTTACAGATGATCTACGTACTATGTTTAATAATAAAAATAAGCATTTTTACTTATTAGATAATGTGTTTAACAATTTGAGAGAAATTGGTTAAATAGGTAACATAATTTTGCCATTAGGTACGCAATTGAAGAAATTATCATCAATCATTACATATTTTTACTTTGTAATATTTGCGTATAATTCAAGCAATTCCTTCGAAAGCCACAGGCATCCGTCTAATCTAATAAATACCTACTTGGTAAAGCGTAAAACAACAAAATGTTTGTGTTCAATGACAAACACACCCATTATATCAGAATTCCACGAAAAAGATAATACAATAGGTAGCCACGACAGAAACAGGGATCCGTTCTATTAATGCCTATTATTCTGAATGGAAGCACAGTACACTAAAGACAGTAAGTCATCTTCATAGAAATTGGCCACTGAGGGTTTGAATGTGTGGCTACCATCGACTTGGCATTATTTTTCGTTTTAAATAGCTACGCACTGTACAGTGTATGTTCTCACTGTCACGCACATATTAGTGTAATTTGCGGGTAGACCAGGGGCTCTATTTTTCAACTTATAACGGCTGGGAACGTATAGGGAATGTTGACAGTGACAATTCGAAAATAATTTGCCTTATTTGTTTTTTTACTTTTTTTTCTATATATAATTTCTTGTTTATGTAGTCTATGGTCTGCGTGACATGGATACTTTTAAAGAAAAAAAGTCGCCTATATATCGCCGGGAACGTATATGTTCCGTATACGTTCCCGGGCCTTTCGAAGTTAAAAAATAGAGCCCCAAGTGGCCATGGCCATAGTGTGGGCCGTGCCATGAATGTTCCTGTTTATGGGGCTCTACTTTTAACTAAAAACAAGAGAAATCATTGAAAATCTGTCAGTGCGAACGAGATAGCAAGCATGCGATTATTTTCTAACGTTTAGAATATGAGTTCCAAATATACTGCACGCCTGCTCATTTGCTCGCTCTCTTGTCAATTTATTTAATTATTTAAAATTATATATTTACTAATTAAATTAAAACTAAGTGCTGTTCAAAATGCACAAATAACTAAAATAATTGTGACAACCCTAAGCTTCAACGCAAGAGTGGTCTATTACGAGTAATTCGCCGATCAGGCTTATATGACCTACTGTTATTAGTATACTGTGATAGAAGGATGAATGACGATCGTAGAAATATTCCGGTATGACGAATCGATATGAGTGGGTATGTCCGTAGTAATTATGAGAAATGTAAATTAACATCGTTATAAGGCACATCTGTGTTAACGGCTAATTAGAGGTTATCCGTTCGCTAGCAAGTTATTAACATTATAGTGCTAAGTTATTTTTAACTTTTTAAATACTCCGATATGGCATAATATTCTGGGGGAACTCTACTGACAAGGAAATTGTGTTCAAAGCCCAAAAAGGTGTATAAGATGTATGTTTCATTTTAAAAAACTGATATCTGTAGACCTTTTTTCCTAAAATATAAACTTCTAACCTTCCGTCCTTATACATACTTGAAATAGCCCTATTTGTTAGAACGAACCCGAAGTTATTTGAACGATGCGCTGATAGGAACGACCGTAGGAGAAGAGATCATACTAGACTTTGTATTCCACGTGTAAAAACGACGTTAATGCTCAAAAGTGTCTTCTGCATAGCCCCTATTGTGTACAATACGATACCGAGATGTATTAGGGAATTAAGTGACGGCATGTTTAAAAACGAACTAAAAAAACCGGACAGTTGCGAGTCAGGCTCGCACACCGAGGGTTCCGTAAAAATCCAGAAAATTTCACATGTTGTTAAAATCTCTATACTATAACCATCGCCAAAAAAGTTTTTTTTCACTCCTCGTCATACATCGAAAAATACACATTGTTAAAATAATTAAAAACCTGTTTTAGTATGTGTTAATGAAGTTCTTTTATATGATACCTTACATGATACGATTTACTCACTTTGAATTTCGAACCCATTTTTGTGAATTTTGAAGCCCTATGTTTTTGTGATTTAAATAAAAATGTACAATTTTCAGATTTATTCCTATATGTGTACTCTGAGACAATGCTTCTCGCAAAATTTCATAGTTCTATGTCAATGGAAAGTACCTTGTAGGTTTTGATTTTTGTGAGTGTCGAAATCTGTGGTTTTATACGACATAAACGGCTTTAACTTTTTTAAACATATAAACGATAACTGAGAAGTTTTTCTTTTACACAACTGCAAGAGAATATAAATGTACGTATGCAGTTTAAATTTCAACTCGATATCTTTACGCGTTCCCGAGATAAAGAGTCTTGACATACACACAGACGGACAGACGGACAACAGAGTGATCCTATAAGGGTTCCGTTTTTTCCGTTTGAGGTACGGAATCCTAAAAATTACTATTGAACAAATGTTATTATAGTATTGCTTACTTCTTGGATGACAAAAATGACAATTGTTTGACATAACTAATTCTTGATTAACATTTGTTTAGTTAAGGTTATTAAATTGATTTATGACATTATTTTATGATTTGACATTGTTTAACTTTTTACATGACATTATTGTATTATGACAATCTTGACATATAAGATGTCAGTCAATCAGTAGTATTCTTTATTTTAATTTGACATTACTATTTTAAAATTTTGCTTTTAAAGTTGCAAATATTGTCTTTTTTTACCGTGCAACTACGAGTATGCTTTTTACATTTGAACGCCATGATAGGCAAGAACATGCGTTCTCTACTCTCCGAACAACTGTATGCGACTTTGTATGTTGTTGTACACTACTGTAGTAAATCAAACTAATAAGTCCATTATGATGTGTATTTGGTCACCATAAACTATTTTACATTAGTTTCTTAAATAATTATCACAACTTGGATCGACTAAGAATATGTGCTTCCGCCTCGAGGCGCAAATCGAGAATGATCTCACCTAAAGATTAATATTTTTACATCTCTTTAGTTATTTTCTCGTTTCCTGATTGGCTGTTTTAAAACTACGCCGGAAGCAGTCTTATTGGTTAAAATGCAGGCTGGTTGTTAAATCGGCCAATCACAAGCCAGAGAAATGTCAACCTTACAAATACTAGAAAATATCATTCGACATTTATGTTTAAAAACCAGATCAAAATTTGATGCAACGATTAAAAATCATGACACTACCATGTTACTGACATCTTGAATCTTGAATATTTTTCTTTGATAAAATATTGACGCTCTGTAATTTTACTTGGTATATCTACAAATTATAGTAATATTAATTCAGAAAGTGAGCAAAGTACTTCAATGCCACATGTCACATGTGACAATTGTTAACCGCTTAGATTTTTAGTTTGTATGCTTTAGCTGCAATTTTCAAAGCTTAAACTCGTGCAATATGCAGCAAAAGTTGAACTCTCGTCAAGAATATGTTAGCATTCATTCTCATCAGTCATTTCGTTTCATTCAGTAGCACTCGTAGCGTAGTTTGACAAGGTGTTTGTTAGCGATTATCGAAGTTATGCAACGTTCAGTGCGATAAGTCTTCGGATGTGTGACAGCGGGTGGCATTTACAACTGAGTGCTTCCGTGGCTCGGATGACACGTAGAATTGTAGACCCTATTGTTTTAACCGTTTAACCATGTCAGAGGCCGTCGAACAGCTGTACGAACTTACTTACCTTAGTAATATTTAAAGAATTTTCAACAATTTTAGAATCCAAATCGAACGTATTCAAAATCGCCAATACCAATCCAGAGCGTTGAATCTGTGATAAATTGAAAACATTATATCCAGGTATCCGCATGAAATTATCAAGCTTTAACAGTGAATGCATTATTGTGGGCTGCAGTGACCTATCTGTATTATTTATTGCTACTTTGCCCACCTGATAGTCGGCTATCTCGCTTAATGCGGCTCCATGGGAAATTGTCATGAGTGCAATGTTTCGGAACAATGGGGAAGTAGGTCAAATTATATCTTTATTTTATTTATATCGTTCATCATCTGATGTTTGTCATAAAGTTTTTGATGGCGCGTATTGGTAGATGAACCAAAATATTACTTATTGACAAAGATAAATAAAAACAATTAAATTATTGTCACAAACAATTAGTTAAAAGATGTAACGACCGGCTCCATACTGAAGTTATTAACTATTGAAAAAGTATGTACTTACATTTTGATTAATGAACATCATTCATCATCACAAAAGCATTTATTGCTTTTGATAAACAAACGCTTACAATAGAAAAAAAAATATCAATAAATCCTTCATTTTCATATAGCATGAGTTTTGAGTTAAAACTTAAAAAAAAGTAATTGTTATGTATAACAATATAGGTCATTGAGAATCTCCGCCATTTTATAACTCTGATAAATCAAAACAGATTATTGTGTTTAAATAAAATTGGTGAAAAACTTTTTTAAATTAAACGGTTTTATGTACTAAAAGTTAAAAAATAATAACTTTAAAATAAATCGTAGGGTTTTCGCCTGAAAGATTTCATTATGTACCTATGTTGCGCTCCACGAATTTATTTTTTAGCTTTTAGTATATAAAAAGTTTTTACCAATTTTATTTTAGTACTTCTATTTTATTACTAAAAACTGTGTTCTACATGAAAAGCCCTTTCATTTGATACTGAGGGGGCTGTGTAAAAAAATGTTATCCGCCATATTGTGGCGGTGGCCATCTTGTATTTATGTCAATACTGAATACAAAAAATTGTATTGTCATCGAAACTAAATCTGTGTATTAAATATCATATGAATCTGTCCGCACCGCAGGGAGAGGGTCAAATTCCATACTATTCAATCAATTACTAGATTTGACGCAAAAACGGGCAAGTAAAGTTAAAACCATTTAAAAAAGATAAATATTGAAAGAATACAATTTTCTCGCAGCTATGAAACCGAACAAAACGAAGATATTATAGTAAAAATGAGAAATGTTATCATGTTGGAATTTATAATAAACTGTGATCAAAATGTCTAATTAGAAAGCGTATATGGTCTAGTCTAGAGTATTAGTATTAGTAGAAAAGTTCCCAGAATTTAGTATAATGTGTAACTCGCACCTATTGAATCAACAATGTCTGTAAATTTACTTATCAAAACTGATCGAATCGCAGCATCGCTTACCAATTATCAAATTCTTAGCAAGAACAACCTACGCTCTATTATGATGTTGTCTTCAAATACCTAATTAGAAATTACTCGATCCCTAGCAATGGAAATGTACTCGTAGATATAAACCTAACTCACATATACAGCTCCACTCAAGATCTCTGAATATTCGTTCCTAAAGTATTAACCTAACTGGCGATATAGTTTCAAATTTCTTACAATTTTCTGTACTGCACCGGCCTTTTAATAGTCCACTATGAACATCGTGACGCAATCTGCATACATTCGTAGAAGGAATTTGATGGCGCATGTTAATCCACTAATCCGCACCGAGCAAGCGTGGTGGATATAGCCCAATCACTCTTCGTTGGTAGGCCTACGTCCTGCAGTGGACTATTTAAAAAGGCTGAGAAGCAGTAGATGACGATACGCCGACCTTCGAAAGACGTTTGGGCTATATCCACCACGCTGGCCCATTGCGTGTTGCCGTGTTGGATTCACATACGCCATCTAATTTATTTTACAGAAGTATGCAAGTTGTCTCAGACTGCTTTCCTTCACCGAGTACCGTCAGTGACGTAAAAATCTGTACTGTACTGTAGAAATTCCAAAGAATTCATTGATACGGGACCAAAATTTCAACTTTATGTTATTTGTATGAAGTATTTAAGTACCATCTTTCAGGTCTCTGGTTCCAATATAAGGCGAGCGATACAACCACGAGACAATCACAGCTTTTATTATTATATACTACGGGAGTAATCGCGCACTAAAATTACGAGATAAATAAATACCTCCTCATCCCGACGTGGAACCAGATGACATTGTGGTGAGCTATGACGTCGAATCTTTGTTCACCAAAGTTCCGGTAAATGAGTATCTCGAAGTGATCAGAGAATTGTTAAAGGAGAACCACATGTCAGAAAACTTAATGATACCGCCGAGGAACTGCCTGAACTGAAGGTAGTTTCTTTCTTTATCGTGAACACCACCTCCAGATTGATGGTGTTGCCATGGGGAGCCCGCTGGCACCGGTGATGGCAAACATCTGGATGGAACGTTTTAAAAAATCCATAATTTTACAATTAGCTACGATAAAAGGTTTGGAAGAGGTATGTGGATGACGTATTCTGCGTAATGAAGGCAGACAAAGAAGGCGTTGACCAGTTTGTGGATTATCTCAACTCTATTCGTCCTAACATTAAGTTCACTTATGAGATGGAGGTGGAGAAAACTTTGCCATTCTTAGACGTCAAGGTGATGGTGAGGTCCGATGACTCCTTGGCACACGCAGTTTACAGGAAGCCTACGCACACAGACAGATACCTACACGCAACTTCACACCATCATCCGCGCCATTGGCAGCCGGCTTTCATACCTTATGTTAAAGGAGTGACGGATAAGGTGGGGATTTTGCTAAAGGATTACTCCATCAAGACAGTGTATACTCCCTTATCCAAACTACTGGGCCAAGTCAGAACGCCGGAGGATGTCATTCCTTTTCAGACTCCTGGTGTATATAAGGTAGATTGCAGCTGCGGTAGTTTCTACATATGTCAAACGAAGCGTACTATTGCTGAACGGATCAAAGAACATATCGCGGCAGTCAAAAACCGCCAGATACACAAGTCTGTTATAGCTAAGCATTTGCTTGACGGAGGTACTGGTCATTGGATCGAGCTCCACGACCCAAAAGTCCTCTCCACGGATCGACACTATTTTTCAAGAATAGTTCGTGAAGCGGTGGAAATCAAAAAACATAAGAATTTCAACCGGGAGGATGGATTTAAGTTATCGGCGTCGTGGAATCCTGTTGTCAACAAATGTAAATCGCGTAGTGAAGGTAGAAAGACATTGTTAGATTTCAGGGTTGTGTGTTACAATGACAATTTTTCAAGTTCAAATTGAATTGGCGGTACCAGCTGTTTCACATTCTAGTCTACCCGTGAACACGGTCGATGCAACTCGGCTGAAACGTCGGGATGAGGAAGTATTTATTTATCTCGTAATTTTAGTGCGCGATTAGTCCCGTAGTATATAAAAATAATATGTTCAAATCGCGAAAATTTAAAAACAACAAACGCAGCTCTATTTCGTGCTTTTGCTGCTAACCTAACTGGCGATATAGTTTCAAATCTGTTATATTTTAGCCTAAATAGAGCGAGTATCCGAAATTAGAGCGTCCATCCCTCTCAGGCGGTCGCTGGACATTTGAAACATGTTACTACCGAGTAGAACATTTAAGAGAGTCAGCTCTTATAAACGCAAAACTTAAAAAAACTGTGTCAAACGAAATTTTAATTAACTGTATTTTATTTCTTTCTGCTGTATATATTCCCAACATTACACTTACATATGCACTTGTGGTTTTTGCATGACTTGCATATTTTATATTGAAGATTTGGTCATTTGAATTTTTTTTAATTAATTTATTTTATATGTAAAGATCACATAAAAAATCCTTACAAAATTATTTAACTTTATTTATTTTTCCTTATAATTACAAAGTTATACAACTTGATACATTGATTCCTAGCTGAGTACTGAAATCTTGTCGTTTGTATGGAAACTTACTCGCTTATACAATAATTTCATTTATCACAAAAATAATGATTCGAAAGACCAATTGCTAATTTTGTCATTATAAATATTTAACGCTCTCAAATAAGGTGGTTATTATTTTACTGAGTCTCAGCGCACGTAATATTAGGTATGATGCCAAGTAACTTGGTTCTAGTACATATTTCAACTTTGGCTATTGTAAGATTTTAAAAACAGTGAATACTTTGTCATGAAAATTGTCGATAAACACTATGTATTTTGCAGTGTTTATCGACAATTTTTGAAAAGCAAGAACATTAAAAAAAAATTATGACTGAAAATTAATTTACAAAAATGTTCAGTGTACAGAGTTATCCAGAACTGGTGTACTGCGCCGAAAATGGGGCCAACTCAACAGTTGAGAAATAAAAATCAGTAATTTCATACATTTTGTCGATTCCGAGTTGTAATTTTGTATTGAACAAATGTTTCTTTTTTTCCTAGTTGGTCCCATAGCAAACTGTGTTCGTAATGAAGTTCTTAATCACCTCCTTTCGGCTTAGTGCAGGGTAAGCAGATATCTAAGTTTGTAATGTAGAGTATACATACTCTGTTACATGTAACAGGTGAGCCTCTCTAAAATTTTCTGCTCTGAAATCCTGTAGCGCGTTTTGGGCGGCATATAAATCGTTAATGAATGCGGTGCGGCCCGTCCGATGATTAATTGACCCGATCTGACCCAACAATTACTTCAATTATTTACCTCCGGTTTACTATTACTGCAATTCAATACTCTTCTAGTAATTATTGATTGCTACCAGCAGTTCTAAAAATATCTTCTGCATCATATTTTTACTCGTTGGGGTATATTTGTGGGTCCTACCTGGATCAGATTAGCACAAAATCGAAGTCAATGGCGTACAAGAAGCGAGGCTTATGCTCAGCAGTGGCCGATAACAGGCTGAATATGATGATGATGATCATATTTTTAGTTTATTTTGAGACACTCAATGAAATAGTTTGACAACTATAGATATTTCCGAATAAATTAAGGTAATATTTTATTGTAGTCGTTAAAATGAGTTGACCTCGTACTATGTATAGGATATGTACATACATACAAATTATACATGTTACTAATTCATTTTAAAACCTTTTTAAATTCAAATATTATATGCATGGTTATAACTCCAAAAAATACCTCAAACTTTGATCTATCTAAGCAAATGCTTTATTTATCTCAAAACTGATTAAACGTTTACTCAACTAAGCAGTCGTTGGGTTAACAATAAATCTCTTTAAATCCTCCCAGCCTGAAGCAATCACTTAGCCAGCATTTGTCAGCTGGAACCAACACGTGTAAATCATCCAGCAGTCAATATCCACCTACTTCTCGAACTCCACTAATTTCTTATATTTCTAATTGATGTATCGTCATGCACAAGTCGTTGACATTCGAGCTTTGATCTTCCACAAACATGTCATCAGAAATTACGGAGAAACGAAAGCAAATATGAATATTCCTTTCGTCGGAATTATATGATGTAAATCAAACAAAAACACGAGAGAATTAGATATATCCACTTGACCTCGATCCTCAGATTTCCCCAAACGGTGCTAGCGCTACACGGCGCGGATCAATAGCCGACAACGTAAATAAATCACCAAGTTTGAGTTCTGGAGTTATCTGGATCTACCCGCAGCATTCTAGCAAATCCCACTTTGATGTCAGATCATTAGAAAGGTAAACAACTAATGTATAATTAGCGGTACATAAGCGGATCCCATCGGTTTTGGGACGGCATCGATAGTCTGATAGTTTAACGTTTGATGCTCTATTAATTTCCGAGCTCATTGATAGTGATTTGTCGATCTAATTGTATACGTAGACGATGCGGTTATAGAAGGTCTAAATAATTGACTCGTTAGCTTCGAAGCAGTGATTACGTCGAGTTACGTGTGCCTCGTGTTTGATCAAAAAGGTATTTGGAACGTAAGACGATAAAGGTAACGTAAATTGAAAAGCTTAATAAGAATGTAATGGATGGCGTGTCTGCCAAATCGAGAGGCAAAGGATTTGAATTTCGCGTGACTACTCTGCTGAGAATGGTTTCATTGCATTATAACTTTAATTAAAGTGCTCCTGAAGAAATTTTATTTTTAGTAGCTGTAGTTTTTAAGGTTCAACTATATGTCTCGTATAGGCCGGGTGGCTAGCCCTGGTGTCAGAATTTTCAAGCCGCCTAAAGGCCTCTGACATGGCTATGTATAAAAAAGAATAAAGAAATTAAAATCTGGAATTTATGAAAATGACTTGTCCATTTGTGTTAACGTTGCCTTACAACTTAAAAAAACATTTAGGTTTGCATAAAATCTCAAACATTCGCCCGTCCAGTGACATAGTGAATGTCCCGTAGAGTACTGGAGGCCAATATGGGTCCCTCGAGTGGCATGCCGTCACTCGCTGTAGCCTGTTTGACGCCATATGTGGCAATCGCAATGCTAAAACATCCTTTATACCTCGCAGTGTTTAATAAATTCATGTTCTATATACACAGGAGTAAGGTAAAATTTCGATTGGTCATGAATCAGTAGGGTGGTAGTGTCGGTATGGGGTGAAGTCCCAGAGGCGACGTACGGCGCACCGCTCATCATTTCCCCATTGTCTCGTTAGACAAAAATCAAAAACAAACACTCACTAGTCGGGATTTTTGGATCTAAGCCGCGGATCATTCGGAATGATAGTTGATTGCATGCGGTCGATTGTACCGCAGGGATTACAATCTAATCAGTTGTCATCGGATAGGATTTTTACCAATTGTTTTCATTATTCACGAGCCCTTTGATCATTTGTTTTTATCACGACACAATTTTTTTCGTAATTGTATACTTATAAGAACGTATGTGTCTGCTTTATTCAAAATATAAATTTGGTAAAGCACTTGCAAAATTGATTTGACAATGTGGTGTCGAGAAATATGTGCTATACTAAAATTCTATTCATAAATCAACTGACAACTACGTAAAATATTCGCTGAATAACAATTTGTTGTTTCAATAATACAAAACGTTGCTTCAGCAAAATACACTTTTCGGCAAATTGTATTTTCTCAATTTATGCGTAGCTCTGCTGTCAGCACATCTGTCATGTCAGAGGCGTCCGTACGTCGTAGTACTTACTCCGGGCTTTCATATGTCGCCAATGCATTGAATTACTCGAGATTTTCGTATGCTTTAGATAAATGTAATTCTTTGTTCGGAGATTGCGCCTCCGTCGCTCGCGTCTGGCACGTGACCACAATACCGAAGGCCCCAGTTGTCTCCGGCCTCTCCTTTATATCTATCATTTATTCCTCAGATACGGCAGACGTCAGCGTTTGACAACTACAGTTCATGCTGAATAAATTGCCGGTAAAATTGTACGTGGAGTGAGTTACGGCTGTGGACGGGCCCTTCGACTCCACCGTTACGCGCCACATCGACAGATTTATCGCTTGCTTTGTTTTTAGAATTTTTCGCTGCCAAAATCGTTTTCCCTCTGCACCGCGAACATCTTCCACCCGCGGTAAACTCGACGAGAAGATTACCTCAAAGTCTTTCCACTCTCTAGAATTGTCAGCACTTGCGAGGCGCTAAAAAATACACCCTACATTGAAGATTATTTCTAATGCTCGAGCTCGAGACGCAATAAACTAGCGCGATGATAATAAAAATGTTCAGCTTATCCCTCGTGTTCCCGTTGTAAATTTAAACGACGCATACGAACGATTTTCGACCTTACTGCGTTTTAATAATGTCAGGATAGAACGTTTTAATTTTAATAAAACTGAACATCGGCACGCCCGACCTATTTGTCAACCTTCTTTACTTTTGCTGGCATAAAATCATACAGTCTCACTCGGCGTAACTACAATCCTGGTGGAAGGTGAGAAGGAATGCTTATCGAAAGCGATCTTTTTGAATATTGTTCTAAGATATAAATTCGCACGATAATCTACGTTCGCCTACATAAAATTCCCGAAGGAGTTGACGCTGGATTTAAGCTTTTCTCTTTAAAGTAATAAAGGTGTGTTTTATTTGAGCAGTGACGGATTATATTTGGGATTTGAACGGCGAAACACGTAGGTGAACCATCGCTCATGTGACAAATTTCTACGTTTGCCTTAACGCGGAGCATCGTGTTTAGAATATTATATCTGAAGTAGAGACTAAAAGAAGCCATATTGATTTACATATTGGGTAGAATCTGTCATGTGGAAGGTATTTTGTATTGATAAAAATCTAAAATACAACGTAGTAGTCTAGATTAGATGATGAAAATCAAGATCCTAAAATATACCTTCATCACTAGATAATATGGGTGTATTTCAGGTTTCGATTCCGCCGAAATACGCGTAATGATTGAATATGCGATTTTTTGTTGACAATGAATGTGACAGTTGGCACCCCTGGGGTTAAGGTTTGCCGATTCGTTTGGGCGACTTTGTGGATTCAAATTGTAGTTTTCCTTTCTTACAGTAACGAATGTGTAACAATACGTGCGGAAAGAGGATTTTTATGTTTATTTTCGGTATTTTTTCTCGGATACATTTGGGGGTTGGCACTAAACTCGCGTCGACGTGATTTCGCTTCGCAAGCAAACTCGCCAATTGTATATTTATGAGTTTACTACTTCGTATTGAATCTTATTGTAATTCTGCTTCGTTCTAAACTTGATTCTGCTGGGATTCCATTGTTACTGTATCCAATTGGAAAAAATGGAATCGTATTTCTTTTCATAACTGTAAAATTTTACGAATCAAGTTTTAGCTCAACAATGCTCGCTCTTTAGCTTTCATTACTGTGTATTGAGTTTTTTTGAATTATTAACTTTGTTCTTTGAATATTTTACCTCTACTTTAAATTATTACAGAATAGTTAAATAATCGAATTTAGAATAGAAACACAGAAATAATATAATTAGTTCTTAAAAATCATCGATACAAATTGTAACTAGGTAAAATCTCTACAACAATATTTAAAACATTTTTGGAGTATAAAACAGCCGAAAATTGAAAATATAAATGACATTAAAATTAGATAATAATATCATCATTATCGTCAGCTTTTAATGACCCGCAGCTGGGCATAGACCTCCCTTTGTTTTAAGCCATTCACGTCTAAGTCTATCCCTTGCCAATTCCATCAATTTGATGCCTAATAAGTAGATATGTGATAATACGTAAATGTAACTGAATAACTCAACAACTAAATTGAATTATCTCATTGCTAAAATCCCCGCTAAGTACATGTTATGAATCATTTAATCATCATGAATAATTAAGTTTATTTTAAACACTTGTGTCAAAACAGTATGCAACCGCGGCTGACCGGTCACTTGCTATCACTGCGGACATCCTGCACCACATATCGTGGTCCTTATCGCAGGAAACAGACAGACAGACAATATTTTTATTTATACTATTCAAATTCGCCCACGCCGTCGTCACTCTAGAATATCCTTGATTTGCGAATTAGTAACATTTTGAATTACGTGAAGCGCAAACGTAATTTGTGCCGGGTTTATGTTTATATCTTTCCAGACTTATGTTGTAGGAAACTTGTGAACTGTGATACTATTTGTGTTGAGTGGCGTTAAATTCGGATTTCATTACGTATTTGGATTTATTTATTCAGTAAGTACTAGTCATTAATGAAAACTAAATAAATGTTGTTACAACTTTGGTCATTTTAACAACATTTTATACTATCTAGTCAGTATCATCATCAACCTCGTATTCCACTTGTGCGAGGTCGATATGTTTGATTCGTTTCTTTAATTTATCTCCACCACAGCAGTTAATTAAGCACCATGTCTCAGAAAAATAATATCGCTCGATACATTTGTCATACTGCTCTGTGAATTGAAAATTGCTTTTGCAATTTAAAGAAAGTTACAATCAGAGATTCCGAAATTAGGGGGTCAACTCCCGGGCGTTTCCAAACTAGCACCACTACGGCAACCCAGTTTCAATCAGCATTTTTCCTGTCGCAAACTGTAGTGGTGGAGGGAAGACTTGGCAAAAATTCCCCGGTAACGAGCGCATTGTCCTTTTTGTTTGGACCTCCTTTGTGAAGGGTTCCGCTGACGGTCCTTAATTATGGCATTGGCGTAACTTCCTGGATATTTGATTAGAGCGTATCTCTCGAGTGCCTTTGGACGTCACTTTTTATGGAAAAATTGTTTTTACGGACAGGTATTTGTTAGTGGCCGGGAAGACTTTCAGGAAAAATTGGAACCGGATATTTGTCAAAAGCCTCGATATTTTTACGATACACTTACTATATTTTTATTACAACTTGCTATTTCATAAATATCGCATATTTTTCTGTAGTGAAAAGTATTTTATAATATGATCTGTTTTGTTTTGATATGTTTCGTTTTAACAACTTGTTACCAAATGCTAAACTTTTACTAGCTATTTGAAACGCGTGAGAATTTTGCTTACCGACATCAAAATAACCAAGAAATTCTTAGAGAAATTTCGTCATTAATCCTGAAGCAAATGCAATTTTTGTTTTTATTTTCGTTTCTTAAACTACCGCACATGCAATCTGCATACTCAATTGCCGAGTCAGTAACGAAGTAGAGTCCAAACTAATTTTATTTTCCTTCCGTCCTTTGAGTTGGGCCTCTCGGGATGTTTGCCTTGAATTAAAAAGTTTCCACTGGCCGTCTCAAGAGCCGCTCTCTATGCCCGGTTTATTCCTTTCGATACTTTTTCCTTAATGATCTCATGCAATTAGAGTTTTGTGTCTGGATTAAAGGAAGTCTTTCGGTCTTTGATACCATTACCAATTTCATAATTAACGCCGAGTCTTAAACTGAATGGCTGTTTAAACAATGGATATCTTAGGAGATATTATTATACTGATCTTTTTCTTCTATTTTTGTTCAATAATAAAATGTTTCATTACAAATTAGGGCCTCTTTCTTATTACTAGAAGAGTGAGGTTGGAGTGTGACTGCTCCATTTTAACCAACTTCAATAATAGCGCGAGTATTCCGCCGATTAAAGTCAGTTGTGCCATTTTTGGGGAAAATTAATTATTTCTTTAGCAAACTCGATCATCGAAAATGTTAATTTGAAGCAATACAGTTTTATAAATTGTTTATTAGATTCAGGTGATTAAAATACAGTTTTGTCAATCAACTGTAATTTATTGTAAGTCGTCAACGCCCTATCAACCATTAAAGCTGCTACCAGAGAAATTATTTACATTTACCACGTTTATATTCATAAATTTAATCAGATTACCATTAATCTCGCAGTCACTGATACCAATCGGCCTTAAAGAGACGTTATTTTATTACGGTTACCAATAAAATCAATCAAGAAATGGCCGCCATTAAAACGACTAAAATTACAAATGCTAAATTTATTCATCAAAAAATATTCCTACTAAACAACAAATCATTGATTTCTAATTTTAAATTCTATTTATAGGAAATCTTTATGAATGCTTGAGTTGATTATTATCAGACCCACAATCCAATAAAATGTTCACTCGTCTTTCATCCTGTCTGAAGAACACTCATCCCCTGTTAACATGAAAATCAGCGCATCAGATTTTGTATTGTGCGTTTTCATGTCCCGAAGCCTTATTATTTCTAATTATACTTGCTTTTTCCTTCCTACTCGTCCTTTATGGTGCGGCTTCTTTTCCCTTTTGTTATTTATTTGGATAGAATCTCTCCAACAGGTAAATACTTAATGAATGTATGGAAAAAGCCACCGTTAAGTTACAAATGCCTTTTGAGGATTCGACCCTTTTGTCTACGGTTTTATTATTATCTCCTTACGTTTTGCCTACCGTTGTCTTATTATACCTTTTCAGAAATATTGGATATTTGTGCTGATGTTTGTTCCGGTTAAGTAATATGGAAATGTTTTCTCCTTTTTATGATTGAAAATGTATTTTATGTTGATTCGGCTTTTATGTTATGATCTTTTGGTTTATTCTTTGACCATATTATGGGAACAGCAATATAAGTCAAAGCCATTTCAATCAAAATTTTGTTTATGTTACCTCTATGATTTTGTTTATTACGTTATTGTGTTTACCTTTTCTGACTCTCCCACTCTGCCCATCTATCGTAGAAACTAAAAAATAGGTTTATTTTTGTAATATAATAGTCTGCAGTACAATAAAATTATCAAAATTGTGCACGTAATTCAACAACATGTCATTAAAGTGACAGTCTGTCTGTTAAACTAGCAGTATTATAGATTTGTCGATGGTTATACATAGCTTTTATTATGAAACTCAACTAGGTAGAGTCTAGATAGCCGATCAGTTGTTAATCTTCATATAACCATAACGGTACTAGCGACGTACAGCATAAGTATAATTTTACATTGCCAGTTCCACTAATGGTCCTAGAGAAGTACTCGTATATAAGTATACGTGAGTTGTACCATCAATAATGACATTGAATCCACAAAAATCTAGTTTATAAATAGTTGATAGCAACCAGAGCTTAAGTATATGATGAATAGTTGACCGCAACTAGAGCCCATTTGGAGATAGTCGATCGAATCTAATTGATGAATAGTCGATTGCAGCTGGACTCTAGTTGATAATAAAACAATAATGTACCTTCTAATGAGATCATCTGTCCACCTCGTAGGACATCCTTCGCTACGCTTGCCAGTACGTGGTCTCCACTCGAGAACCGATTATCTCATTAAGACCGCATGATCACGCTGGATGTAAGTCGCTCTGGTCCAAGTCCAACCGGTCTTATTGGAGATCCGTAGGGGAGGCCTAAATCCAGCAGTGAACGTCATGTGGCTGATAGATGTACTCCCAAGTTCTTTTATGCTCATGCACATTTGCTCATGTATTTTTGAAGTGAAGATTTGTATATAAATATAAACTATGTGCATGCTAAATTCCACGGAGATCGGTTAAGTCATCTTTGAATTTGAGTCGAACCGGCACTTTTATGTATAATATACACACAAGTGGCGGTTCGATTGAGTAGATTCTAAGACTTCGCTTCGCTCTGCTAATATTTCAGTACTAATCGATATGTATATTCCAGGCCTGGGCCGTCTCCACCCATACGGCGCGGGGAGCGGCAGCGGCTCCAGCAGCGATAGCGGGCGGCGGCGCCGGCGCGGCCTCTCCGACTCGCCGACCGCGCCGACCACCCCCACCTCGGCCTCCGACAACGCCTCCGACGCGACGCTCACCGACTCCGAGCTGCCGCTGGCGAGGGACTCCACTCTGCTCGTGCAAAACGGTAACTCATCTATCTTATACTTTACAAATAAGTTGCATTAGTCGCGCGCGGCCTCTCCGACTCGTCGACTACTCCGCCGGTAGCTCTCAACGCAATGCGGACTGCACTCTGCTACCCCAATTAAAAATCGCCGGTGACAAAAAAAGCCAAAAAATATATAACCTTATATGCTAAGGTTTCATATTTTTGGATTTTTTTTAGTGGAGGCATACAGCTATGATCCCATTTGCAGCGGTGTGCGGCATCCACCACTAGTTTGTCATTCAACGCTCTTCAAGAGTAGCTCTGCGTAGCTTCAATGGTTTCACCCTAGCTGTTACACATCCCTTCTCTTCACGATCACAACTTATCCTTAGAAATTTTAATGTCTCACAACGAGTTATAAACTCTTCAAATTATTTCTATCCAAATATGAGATACATAAATTTACTACTTACGATTAGATTATTATATAAGCTCAAAATTAAATACGACATTTCTATCTACATATAAGCAGATTTACTACCTGCCTGATCTACTACAATGACTAATGATTACCGATTAGGTTCAAAATCTCTCATCATGAATTTCTTATAAAATAGGTACCCAATATGATGTTAAACGTATACTCTAGCGATATACAGTCTTTGAAACATCGTAAACCTAAAAAATCTTCACAAAATATTTCTCCGCAGCAAAATTCAATAAACTCCCACCATAAAGCTCGCAAATGTAACTAACTGAAATTAATTCCCTCTCAATGTCGATGCTTTATTTATCGGCTCTTGAAAAATATATGGGCAAAGTCGAAAAGGCTGGGATAGGTGGAATCTGCGAGGTTCCAGCTTTCCAGGACACGGCGGTAAAAGTGTTTGCGGGAATGCAAAATGAAGCATGTGATTGCGAGCGAATCGCATTATGGCGCAGAGTACGACCTCGATCTTTTAGCATCTGGAAATGAATATTGTGAATTTAATAAAACGAAGCATTTTTCTCGGGGCGTAAGGCTGAACGGTATTTTTGTGGAGTTTTTGTTACAACTTGCTGATACTTATTTAGAACAAATTCAACATCAAGTAGGTACTAACTCAGAGCATTTTTTTGCTCTGAGGGTACTAACAGTATTCGGGATATTTTTATATTATATTTCTAGTGTCTAACTTTTTTGTTTACTTTTTTAAACATTACGATAATCTAGTCTTCATAATCATAGAGACGTGAGTGATAAACCAAAAACTAACGGTTTTACCACAAAAGTTTTAAACACACTTTAAACTCTGTTTAGCCGTGCAATTTGTAATGATAAACATTTTCTAAGCCGTGCGTAAAACTTTTGTGGTAAGACGGTAAGTTTTTTGACCATCATACTACAACTATATCTTTTCAATTTACATCATACTATACCATCATACTACAACTATATCTTTTCATTTTACAAAATCAGCTTTAAAGCTATTCGAATATCATTAATTGCATCACAAACATTTATTTGTGCATAAACTTTTTTTAAAGTAGCAAATAAATTTGTCCTTAAAAATTTGATAGTTTCTTAATTTGCAAATCATATCTAGCAGATGTGTATCTGCAGACAGCAAAGCACGGTGACACAGAGGCCTCTCGCGACGCTCCACTAATGGATTTTTATCGTGTCCTACTCCATGAAAATTGAACAGGAAATCCGACGGAGTCCCGGTTTTAATTTGCCCACCATTGGATTCTATAATCGTCCTAGATTTTCAATGAAATGCAATTTAATTGGAATTCTCTCGGTGAGATTTGAATCGATAGCGGTATAAGCCATTCGGTGTTTTATATTGCACTAAATGTTTTAGATGTTATTGCTACTATTAGAATGTAAATTTTAGTAGTTTTGTTCTCGGATTCGACAGTTACTCTCACATTATTTTTAATCTTGATCACTGTGTCGATAGTTAAATTAACGCTTCTTGTTTTTGTAGCTTGATGCTCTACAAAAAACGTTACTGTTGTTATGTTTATATCTGTGAGCCTAATAAATCTTTCGTCGCATAACAATACAAACAGCGATGTGACAAAAAGTACTTTACTAAATGATGCTACATAAATTCTGACGTACGGCTTAATTCCGTGCCTTTGCGATGTTTGTATCAGTTGTTTGATCCAAAACTTTGCAAATTGAAAGCGTAGCGTCACGAACTGTCCCAGAAGCGCAATATTTACGTTTCTCATCTAAAACATTCTCTACGTGTTGCTTCAAACCGTTAGTTATAACTTGTTTTACAAATTACTGAACGTTTTCGATCCCTGCCGTGTGTTTCCACTATAGTCCCCAAACTTTCTGAATTCGGGTCCTTGTTTGTTTACGTTCAGTTTTTGGGTCCCAATTTAAACTATCGCGGCTTTTATTTGTCGTTTAGTGGAACATTTGTAGCGTCGCCTGCCTACTGCTCGTCCCGGGGCTCTTTGTTTGCGGTGGCGAATTTATTCGGCCTGTGTTTTGGTTTTACCGAATTCCCGGATAATTTGTCCCCGTGTAATGGAGGCAACGTTTTATCTTTAATTTGGGTCGTCCTGTGTCACCGGACTTCATTTCGGCTCGTTAATTAATGTAAGTGATGTTCGTGTTTCACCTACATGTACCTACCGGCTTAATATTTACTTCGTTAGTTTATTTTTACTGTGACCGTATCTCTTTTCTGTGAAGGTCTCATTATAAAGTCCTCTTCGCCTAATTGTCTCGGACGCTAATTTCGTTAGTTTGTTTTGATAATGAGTGAGAGTGTCTCACGACGCTAATGGCGCTGCTCTAATGATATAAAATTCCGGTGACCGAACGGTTCCACATTTAGAAACATAACTGGTGTCACAAATCGCTCAGATCGGCTTCATAAACAGGCGACAAGTCGTAAAAGGGAATGTGTTAAACAATTTGATGCGCGGTAACAACGACGTTTTTATGTAGCGATATTTCGGTGGAACCCGCGCGTTCCCTTTAATTGTGCCCATTAAACGCATGTTCGAGACGGATCGCCGAACGATAGATACATTCAAAACGTTCCAAACCAATAGTTGTCCTCTTCTTTAGTTATCTTTAATTCCATTGTAGAGAGAGAGAGAGAGAGAGAGACAAAGCTTATTCGTGGGATAATCATAATGAAAGCCGGAAATTCGTTAACGAATATGGCAGCGCTTCGTTAAATTTTATGTATGTTTGTTTAATGAATGAATGCCTTTTTAAATTTCCATATGGTGCCGTGCTGGGTTTAATAGTGTCGACGAGAGCCGAGACATAAACCGGCTGAGAGTGCATCTCACAAAGGATCTCGAGGGTTATAAAAACGGCGTGACGCCGACGTCACGTCATTAGCATCAACGTCTCGTCTATCTTTTCTTTTACTATTTTCACCCCGAAATTGCGGAATTAAGGTTTCCGTATTCATCCATCAAGGGAATACCGTGAAATTTCGTTTGCGAAGGCGCCCCTTAATCCTTAAGACGAATATCTGAAACTTACGAACCGAGCGGAATAATCGCGACGTTGTGACGAGCGCAAAAAGTATAATTCGTCACTTAATCCTGCCATCTCGGGGGTTACGAGCGCAAATACCTAACATTATGCGACAAACGCTGCTCATGTTTTTGCAGAATTACACATCCACTCCCTCAGGCGCGAGTTCGGGGTAATGAGAGAAAACAAAAATTGAGCATAAAAATATAAGAAGGTGCTGGCTGTAAACTCTGCTACAAACGATTGAAGTACACTTACCAAACATGAGGTTACCAAACTAGTAAAGTTAATGGATATGGACAAATCATCCACATTAGCAATCTTTATTGTATGTACTGCCTCTACTGTACAAGATTCGTCTTTGATATCACAGACTAAGGAAAATAAACGATTAAAAGGATATTACAAGAGATGGTCGCCGAAGGTCGATTTTTACACTACATTGAGCGTAAAAAATCCCTTGTACTCCGAGACGAAGGAAGAAATCCCGTAATGCGTAATGAACTGAGGTCCTTTGCCGGACGTCCGCGTCGACCCCGTACTCCGGTCCGCAGCGAAAAGCTTCCAGACTCATTTATATAACGGCGGGCTTAGCATCGGACCTTGTGAAACTCCCGAATAAAAATACTAGAACCGTAACATGTTGGAGCTTTCCCTTTGTAGCTTTTGTAATTGCGTTACGGGTAAATCCTCTTGTAATTTGTGCCGATACCTTTATGCAGTAAACCGTAGTACAAAGATACAAAACCTCCTTAGTTTGGTTGGGAGCACAAAGGATTTCCGTATCAGACGGTTCGCCGCTCGGTAGACCCGAAAAATACGAGCCCTTTGAGAGACCAATCCTTTAATACTAATTGAATCATAATTTACGAGACTGAAAGTTTCTTTTTATGTAAATCTTTTGGCCGCTGACGACTCAAAGGCCTGAGAAATGGAAGCGTAATAGTCTCCAATTCGGGAAACTTTCTCTTGATGACGACAAATTATTTCGTTTCAATATTTCGCCTTTTCCGTCGAGTTGTTATTTTACGGATAACTTGGTCAGTAAATCCTATTATTGTATGTTTTCCTCAAAGAATTGAATAGGATGTTTCGTGTTTCGATAAGGATTTGAGTAGCATTTTAGATGAAATAAAAGATTTTCAATACCCTTTGAAAGCGTTGCGCGTTGCCGCGTTGAGAGAATCAATTTTCGTGCAACTAACGTCCCGCAGACAATTTCCGAAAATTTTCTATCACAAAGATTTACAGTATTCTCATCTTGAAAGAAAATCGCACGTAGAATCCCATTATTGATCCCTATTCCAGCGCAATTTGCGAGCGGCGCGGGCGAGCGCGAGCAATTTTCAAAGTTAAATGAAAATATCGGCGCGTCGGGCGGGTCGGGCAGCACGCGGGACGAGGGCGGCTCGCTCGCCGGGACCGGCTTGTTCCTCTTGCTAAGATGTTTTGAGTCTTTAACTGTTTTTTACAAAGCATATAGCTTCCACATTTTGGATACAAGATCCCGCGGGCTTTGATTATGGATACCGTGGGCTAATTTAAAAATCGGTAACAAATGTTGACTTTTATAAGAATGATAGATGTAATTTTTTTTGTTAGTAACATTAATTAAAGTAACTGATATGCTGCCCGTTGCATCTTCAATTTGTCACAATCTAAATAAATATAAGAAAGCTGACCTCCAATTCATATTGAATCTCAAACTACTGATTAACACAGCCAAACACTAAATAAATGTAATCACTAAAATTGCTATCTAAACACTACACTGGCATTCTTTTGTAATGCATAATATTAAAATAACTTTAAAGATACCTACATTACAAACTCTCTTTTGAGGGTTCCGTAGTAAAACGAGGAACCCTTATAACTTCGTGGTGTCTGTCCGTCCCATTAATAGAAAGCCTTGGATCTTCCACATTTATCAACAAATCTCAATTTCAAATACCTAAAAAATCAAAACTGTGTTTGTAAGAGGTAGCTCCCATACCTACATGTAAAGTTGGGATGAAAAAATTTTTTTTCGACCCCACCTCCTCATCTGGGGTTTCGTTGAGTAGGATTTTTATAATGAGTGTATGTTTTGCAAACCGATATATCTCATATAGGTCGACAAAGTAATGCCAACCATAGAATAAGAACAGTAAGTGTCAACTATCTAAAGACATCGTAAAACTTGATTTTTATTATCATCATAATCATCGTCACCATCAACGGAAGCCTGTCATTCGCGTGTCTCGACTCGTACTTAACAACTTAGTTCATAGTAGAGTCATCGGGTGTGATTGCTCGTTACAAAGAGATGAATACAAAAGCGCATGCCCGCGCCTTTTACCTCCGAAACACCTCCAACTTTGCAAGAGCACAACACCGTTGACTGCTTCACTCCTGCTCTGACTGCTCCGTAGTTAGCTTTCATTTTATAAACTCCGTGGCAGAAGAACAAACTAGAATATTTGAAGAGAATCAACTCATTAGTCGCCAATTTTTTAATACTGCACAAATAGTTTAAAAATAGGTTCTCTTAGCAAAATATCATCAAAATCCAATTACAAATCCTTTTAAAGATTATAGAAGATACATTCTTTTTAAGCGATGATTTTATTACAAACTATAAATAACAGTCCAGTTTTATTTAAGAAAAATACTAACAGTTTTAAAGTGTATAAATACATATGGTGGTTTTATAATCTAAAATGTATTATTTTGCGACTTATAAATTTTGACAAATTATTAATAAAATGTTTATCTGTTTACATCATTTTTATTTTGGGAGCGCGCTTTTACTAAAAAAAGCAATAATATAGGCACAGTTTAATGTATCACTGATAGTGCTATCTAAACTCTACGTGCGCTTAGTTCATTCAATTAATTTACTGCTTTGTAAATGAGCTCAAACTCGATGAGGTTGTGTCGTTTCATTGCAAAATTCCTTTGGCCACCTTCCAGTTCAATCATCAGTTCATCATATAATTGCATTGTCACACAATTTACGCATGTATGCAAAATTTCAGTTCAAAAATAATAATAGGTAAAAGGCGCGAACATACGCTTACTTACTTTTACAAGCTCCTATTGAGCGCTTGTAAGCGCATGCTTCATCAATGCTTCCTGCATGTGGTTTTTGTGTCAAATGAAGGTAATCTTATGTACTATGTGTTATGTAGGGTAGTTAGATAAATCGTAAAATAAACCATATATTCTACTCTGCACATTTTGCCCGAGTTCCCTCTCTGCAAGAATATTGTCCTCCACTCTGACACGAAGTACCAAGTACAGTATCGAGTGAGGTTCGTACCAAAGCTATTGTATCGTGCTCCGATACTGCGGCCGTATTTCATCCAGAGACAAAAGCCCATTCCAGCCGCTGAATATCGAATAAAAGTATCTTTAAAATACACAGATGCGAATATTTGTGGGCCAATTGTGCTCGCAATAAGGTCATTCGATAACGCCGGTTCATTGTGACTTGGTTTGTAATTTTGCGTTGAAATTCTGTGGAATTATTGTAAGGAAGAAGAGTTAATTTTGCTCAGAGATAGAGCAAATATGCAGAGGTAAAGTAGTGTATGGTAGAGATCCAGTGATAGAGTTGTATAAGGTAGAGATACGGAGTAGAGTAAGAAAGTCTGGGAACTAAGCAAAAGGAAAACAGAATATTCAAGTCTTATTAGAAAACTATTGTATATTCATAGCTAGCTATAAAAACATGTAGTTGTATAATTGTAGGTGACTATATTTTTATAATATCTCCTAACCGATTTTAATGTTAAGATGTGATTGAATTTAATTTAACTAGTTTATACGTTGAAATCGGGTGCATACTCGTACTTTGCAATAAAAAATTAGCACGAATTCCTTTACAGTCCAAACCCTGCAAAATATCTGCAATCATCACACATATCTAACATTAATCGGTTATAATCGCACACCCACACACAATTTACGTAGTTTTATTGTAACCTTAATTAACGCTTATCAAACCCTTTTTGATCACATAAGACATAAAGCTACGTAAACCCAAATCCGTGTTCCTTACCTAGTTTATATATTTTTTTTATACCTATATTTGTTATTCCATAGTTACGCAGTAAACGAAGCGTAGCCTGTCGCCTAAACGACCTAAAGGGGTAAGTACTGATTTAGATAAACGCCCCTCATTGATCCCGGCGAAGTATCAAAAGATTTACTAGATCTAAACTAGCTGAATACTTCGTCGCTCGAAATGAAATTGCTTTCGCAAGTTGTGTAAAGTGGAGTCGCTTTACGACTACACTTTCAGCTTTAGGACTTGCTACTTTCCAGTTATAGGTTAGGGTTTTTGCTGCCGAAGATTGGGTAGTCACTTACGGTACCAGCTTGAGTTTAGAATCACAAAGGTTTCAGTCAAGTCGTCTAGACCGTTGTAAAATTCACACGCATACCTATAAAACTTTCTATAGCAACTTCTGACGAAAATTTAATTTAGAAACTTATATTTAGAGCGTGTGGCCAAACAAGCGTATTTTTCGGTTGCGAGTGGTGTGAACTCAGTTTATTTATCGAAACATCAATCGATAAATCGAAAAACGGTTGCATTCAGTTTCAAAAGTTACGTGTATACCACACAGCGACCGAAAATGAGTCTACCATTTCTGTAACTCTTTCGATTTTCTTGTAAAGGGTAAAAACGGGACCCTATTACTAAGACTCCTGTCTGTCTGTCCTTCTGTCTGTCTGCCACCAGGCGGTCTCATGGACGGTAATAGCTACAATGAAATGTTCACAGATGACGTATTTATTTATTTTATCCCGGAAAATCAAAAGGTTCCGATAGCATAACACAAAAATCAAAATATTACGCGGGCGAAGCCACGAGCATAACTAGTGCGTACTTAAATGTAGTTCAAAAGAACAACAATGCAACAAACTATGATAACAATCGTTCAATTGAGATTATAATACACGAAACTGAAAAAACAAAAAATCAATCTTACTTTACTTACTTATTTCATACAATATAGTTACATGACTCGCGTAGACTATCCATTATTACAACAACAAAAAAATCTCTCCAAAACTGATAAAAGAACCTACATACAACCTATTACTCCCAAATGGGATGCATATTTTATCCGAAAGCTCCCCACTGATAAAAGATTTCAAAATGCCTGTGACGACACAGGTCGCAACAGGGGCGGGATTTAGGGGAAAGTGCCAATTTTTCTCGCCTTCAACTTTAAAAAGGTTTCAACGACTTTCGCTAAGCAGGAAATGCTTTTCAGTTGCGGGGATGAAGAGATATAAAAATGCACGCATAGAAAAAGTCTTATGAACATTTTAAGGCCGATAACCAAACCAAATATGTATATCTAAACTTTTTCGAGAAACTTTTACCTAAAACAAATATAAGTACCTATTGCTTTACATTTTAAGTGATGTATTTATACACTCAATATCATGAACAGTATTTACTGTACTGCATTGTAGCAGCCTTTTTAATAGTTCACTACAGGACGTAGGCCTACCTACAAAGGATGATTGAACCATATTCACCACGATCTTATCTTATAGAGGGGCCAAGAAATAACTCGGACACTTCGACCCATTGGGATCTATTGTGGTCCCCTAGATAACTTACTCCTCCCCAGTCTCGTCGAAAATTGTTCTCATGAGTTTTACAACGAGACTAGGAGATACGAGCCTATAGTCTTCTGGTTTTGGATATCCGACGCCTAGGAGACTCATTCGCTTACTAGCCATTGCATCGCATGTGCACAGAAGGTGCTCCATGCGTTCCGTATGTTCCCCACACAACCTGCACATGGGTGTCGCGGTTAGACCCATCTTCATGAGCATGTCGTTGGTACCAAAGTGCCCAGTAAAGGCCCCAAGCAGGTAGCGGATTTGTCCCCTGCTCATGTTCCAAATGCATTCCCGGGCTTTAAACGTAGAGCCTAGGAACTTCTTGGAGTGTTGTAGACCGGTATTAGACAGCCAATAAGTTCGCTGTCTGTGATCTGCAAACTCCCTAAATGCGGCTTTCACGAGACACGTTGAAATGCCTACACATGGCTCTGGACCCACAAAATCATTTGCTGAGCCCTCTCTTGCCAGTTCATCGGCCACTTCGTTACCATGGAATCCTTTGTGCCCAGGGACCCACATCAGTCTTACCCTGTTGTGCCTCCCAAGCCTGTTTAGGGTCTGGATAGCATCCAGAATAAGTCCGGAGTCCACTTTGTAGGATGCCATGGCTTTGATTGCAGCCTGACTGTCACTAAGAATATATATGGATTTACCACTGGTTCCTCTATCTATATTCTCTTGAGCGCAGGATATTATGGCATATGTTTCTGCTTGGAATACAGTTGCCATCTTCCCTAAGCTTTTGCTACATTTGTAGCCTTTTGCGTATATGCCCGCTCCTGTACCTGATTCCATTTTGGATCCATCAGTGTACCACACCAGACTATCTTGCTCTGGTGGATCAAGTCCCTTCGTCCAGTCCTCTATTGTAGGGATTTGGACCTTAAAAGATCTTTCAAACACAAACACAGTTTGCATTTTATCGGATAACATGCTTGTTACCCGATCTAGGCCTTCGTTTTCGTCGAACTTTGTATGGTTAGTCTTTGGCTTAGAGGCATCCCATAGTCCTGCAACAGCAAGACGATGTAGTGTCTTCCTTGCCTCGAGTTCAACCATCATATGCAGTGGAGGGATATTGAGGTATCTCTCAATCGCTGCCGTAGGTGTTGTCCTGAAAGCACCCGTGATGCCAAGACACACTGTTCTTTGTAACCTGGTGAGTGGCGCTTTGCACGAGGCAAGCTTTGTTCTAGGCCACCACACTATGCTGCCGTATGTAATAATAGGTATTATCATTGTCCGGTACAGCCATCGTATCACTTTGGGCTTTAGCCCCCAAGTTTTGCCGTAGGTGGAACGACACATGCCGAACACTCGTAAGGCCTTAGTCGTAATATTTTCCACATGAGTTTTCCACCTGAGTTCTTTATCAAGCGTTACACCCAAATATTTAACTTCGGTGGACCAAGGCAGTTTTATTCCATTGAGGGAGAGCTCTTCTAGGTTACCCAGTTGTCTCTTCCTCGTAAATGGAATAATTACTGCTTTGCTTGGGTTGATAGAGAGGTGATTCTTTGTACACCATTCCTCCGTCATCCTCAATGCCTGTTGTAATAATCCAGAGACTATGTTCGGGAATTTACCATTGACCATTATAGCTATGTCATCTGCATAGCCTACTGTGTAGAATGGTCCGGTATTGAGTTTGGTAAGTAGCGAGTCTACTACCAAGCACCACAATAATGGTGACAGCACTCCGCCTTGCGGGCAACCTCTTGTTGTTTTTGCACTAAGTCTGTCACCCATCAGTTCCGATCTGACTATTCTGCTTCTCAGCATGTAGTCAATCCAGTTGCACATGGTATCGTTGATGCCATGCTCCTTTGCAGAAATGCGTATGGACTCAAATGTTGTCTTGTCGAAGGCTCCCTCTATGTCGAGGAAAGCCCCGACACAGATTTCTTGTCCCTCTAGCGCAGCCTCGGCTCGACTCGCAACATAGTGCAATGCCGTTTCCGTAGATTTGCCAGGGCTGTAGGCGCATTGTAGTTTATGCAGAGGGAGTACTTTCAGTGGTCCCTCTCTTAAGTACCTGTCTACCAGTTTCTCCAGAGTTTTCAAGAGAAAAGATGATAGACTGATTGGCCTATAAGCTTTAGCTTCTTCATAAGTCGGTCTACCTGCCTTCGGTATAAAGGTGACTTTGACTTCCCTCCATGCCTTGGGTACATACCCAAAGGCTATGCAGGCTCTGTAGAGCTTACTCAAATGAGGTATCAAAACAGATGCCCCTTCTTGCAATAGTATTGGGTAGATGCCATCCGGACCCGGGGATTTGAGAGGCTGGAAGCCTGCTATGGCCAGCTTCAGTTTATTTTCATCTACCACTTTCTTTGCCGTGAGCCAGTTATTTTTGGACGTGTGCCTTGTGAGCTCGTCTCTTGTGACTGGTTCCTCTTCATTGCTGTCGCGCAGTATACATTCTGGGAAGTGGGTCCTAAACATCACGCCCAGAGTGTCCTGTCCAGTTTCCGTGAGATACCCATTCTCATCCTTTACAGATGATAGTGGGTTTGTCTTAGTCATGGACATTGCTTTGCACAACCTCATTCCATTTGGCAGAGTTTCGATGGAGGTGCAATGCTGTCGCCAGTTAGTTCTGTTGGCCTTGCGTACCGCCGTATTATACCTCGTTAGCATGCTGTGATAGCCAGAAAAATCTTTCCTGGCTTTTGCATCATTAAAGGCCTGTCGTGTTTCCTTACGTATTTTAGCTAGTTCAGGAGTCCACCATGGTACCTTTTTACAAAAGGCCTTTTTCTCTGGGCAGTTATCTTCCCATGCACCGATGGTGCCCATCTTGATTCTGTCCGCTTCAAATTCTATATCTAGTATGGAATTAAGCTTACCTTTAGGGCTCCCTAGGTTTACTTTTAGGTCCCTCCTGTACGAGTCCCAATTTGTATGCCTTGGGTTTCTCCTTCGTCTAGTTTCGGCGTCTCCCGCCGTCCTAAACCTAAAGCATATATAATTATGGTCAGACAGAGAGATTTCGTCCGATACATGCCAGTTTTCAATATGAGCGCTGGCCCTGTTTGAAGCCAGTGTCAGGTCAATAACTTCAGTTCTTGCAGAGGTCCTGAAAGTAGGTTTATTGCCTGCGTTAAGGATTTGTAAAGAAGCGCTTACCACAAAGTCCAACAAATCCTCTCCTCGTTTGTTGACATCCGAGCTGCCCCAAACGACGTGGTGTGCATTCGCATCGCAGCCAAGTATCAGGTCGATGTTTTCTTGGTTGCCGTAGTCAACCAGTCTTCTCATTAGTGGTGTTACTGGTTCCTTAAGTTCATATGGGAGATAGGCAGAGGCAAGGATGATTTTCCTTTTCTCTGTTCCCGTCCCCACTTGGATCAAAGTTGTTGTGAGATCCCTGTAACAGAAAGTACGTAAGGGCATTGCCTCTATACCGCCCCTGATATAGATGCAAGTCCTCGCGTCATTAGTTGGACAGTCATAGAACACCATGCCGCCTGTCCCACCTAAGCCTTTTATAGTCCCCTTATACAGATAAGGTTCCTGTATCAAGGCAACGTCGTATGTGTTTAGCTTCAGTTGCCGAGCCAGAAGGGCAGTAGCGGCCCTGCAATGATGCAAATTAATTTGTACACACCTTAGTCCCTCCATCTTGAATGACTTTGATGGGCTTGTGTTGGTAAAGGAGGGCCTTATTCTTGAAGCCCCTCCTCCATCGCCTGGCTCTCCTCGAGGGCAGTCGGCGACTCGATCCCCAGGGTGTCGAAGTCCTCAAGGATGTCGTCCTCGTGGTCTGCCTCTGACGCCCTGGTCCCAATCTCTGTCTCCTGTGCTGTGCCGTGAGCAGAGATTTCTTCGATGGCCTCCTCATGTTGTGGTGGTCCATCCTCGGAGGGCTCCGCTTCTGCTTCCGCAGCAGGTGCCTCTCCTTTGTCTTCTTCCAGGAGCTTGAACGAATATCGTTCAATTCCTCCTGGAAGAGAGTAGCCCGCGGCCTTGATGACCCCAGCGGACACCCCGTCCATGAGGACAATACGACGGATGCCGGTCTGCTCAGTGAGGGTATTCACGACCTTCCAGTCGTCCGTCCTCAAGGCAGGGTTGAGTCGCTGGAGCAATCGAATGGCCCGAGCAGGGTCTTGCAACGCCAAATTGCGACTCTTCCATGCCATTTTGACAGGCTTTGGAAGGTCCTTGGCGTCGACGACCTTGAGTTTCAGGGATCCAAGTTCCACATTGTGGATGGCGCCCCGAAACCAGCTAGCTGCATCGGAGTCCTCGCAGGATACATGAATTGCACCTGCGACGACTCCGGGAGCAACCGTGAGAACAGGCAGGGGATCCGGCGCCACTTCCAGTTTCTCAATTATGAGCTCCTGGATTGGCACCAAGTCCACCGCCTTCAAGTACTCCTCCGGGTACTTGACTGTGACGACAGCAAGTTTCACAGCCGCCACCGCATCCCTAAAGGATCCGGTTGAGGGTGATTGCCCTTGGGTCTTCATCCTCTTGGCCACCATGTCCCCGCTGTCGCTGCTGAGAACAGCACGCGGTCTCTTTGATGGGCCCTCCGTAGGAGTCCCCTCTAGAGCCGCCTGTTGTCTCAGCTTTTGGCGCTTTTTCCTACGCGCCCCAGATCGTCCAACCGGATGCCCGCCTAAGTCAGGCTGGCCGCCGGGAGTGGACGAGGTGCTGCCTTTACCGGTCGTGTCCGAGGCCGCAAGGTCCGAGATCATTTGACCTCTAACGCAAGGGTCTCGTGTCACGCTAGCTTTGGCAGAACCCTTAAGCCCGGTAGGCTGGTTTGCAGTTCCGCCCTTTGGTGGTCCCACAGCAGTGCCGGCCCTCGACAGTGCCGCAACAGTCCCGTCATTCGACAGTCCCACCACAGCCCCACCGCGAGACAATCCCACTGCAGTATCACCTCTGGACGTTCCTGCCAGGGAAGATGCAGTCCCGGCTTGCGCCGGTCCCGCCGTCTGGTGTGCAGTCCCAGCTTTCGCCGGTCCCGCCTTTTGTTGCGCAGTCCCAGCTTTCGCCGGTCCTTTCGCCTTGTGGTTTTTTTTTGAATTTAAATCCATTTAAAAATCCCGGTACTTGTTTCATCCCTCGACTTTCCCCACCCGCCATGGAGTGCTCAAGTGGCGATGCTGCGGTAGCACCAGGGATTAGTCGAGTGATATAGCTCCCCCCACATTAGTTGCCCACGAGACCGCACGACACCAACTCACACCGCTACCACTAGCGATGCGAGCGAGCGCCGCCGCCTGCAAGCCCCCAATGGGAGTGAGCTCGCCTGGGGGCCGTCTGACCGGACCCCGTAGCCGATTGACCGTAGCTGGCTAGTCTACGGCCTCCCTTGTGAGAAGAAATCCGGGCCAAAGTGGAGTGTTGCCTCAGAGACGTTAATTATCTCATATCAGAGACGCATATTCACCACGATGCCCAGTGCGGTTGTTGGTTGCGCCATCGAATTTCTTCTACAGACGTATGCACTATGCAGGTTACCTCAAGATGTCTTCCTTCCCCGAAAAACCAGTGGTGTGAAATTTCGTACTGAAATTCCAAAAAAACTTATTGTTACAAGATCGGGACTTGAACCCACGACCTCACGATCGTAAGGCGGGTGTTACTACCTTTTGGCCTCCACAACTTATAGTAACAGTATTTACTTCGTAACAAGCACCAAAATCACGAAAAATATCTGTCTGTCTGACTCTCGGCGTAACATATAAAACAGGTGACTTTTTATGCGATCTCATAATATACATGTGTTTGTCTACCGGTGTCGGAGCCTTAAGCGGTGCCATCTATGGCAAATTTTGAATAACTTTCACTGTGAAATCAACTCTGAAAACCCAAAAAAAAACAACTATTCCACACTTTTTGTCGAAAGTTTATAAAAAATTGTATGGAACAGCAGTTTTTTTTTTTACGTTTTCAGAGTTGGTGTCATAGTAATAGTTGTTCAAAATTTGCCATAGATGTCACCACTTCAGGCTTCGACACCGGTAGACAGACACATTGTATTATGTACCCAAAAATACGACACTTGTGCTTAAGTAATTCTTAAGCGTTTTCCTTGAAACATTTAAATAAACACAGTAAAGATACCAATCATTGTACTTATTTACCTTACAAAAGAAAATGCCTTAAAACTTTTTGCCATTTTCAATCGCAAAACGAAGAGCTAAAAGCAAACTTGCAAAGTAATCAGTGTCAACAATACCCTGAAAAGTATTCAAACTCGCTTCAAAAATGGTCCATTATACATTATCGTGTTAACCGAAAGTTTTGTCCGATAAAGGAATCGAACCCGTCACATTGTACTCGAGGCTTACAAGTGGAAATTGTTGGAATAAGTTGTTAACAAAAATATAGAGGCTCCAGACGGCTGCAGCCGGCTGATAAGACGAGGATCGACCCACGTGGGGGGGTATGTTTTCCGTACAAGTTACGAAAGTAAGTCAAGCTGCTAGAGAAGCAAGAGTAAAAAATCGGACAAGTGCGAGTCAGGCTTTGGGGTTCCGTACAAATCTAGAAAGTATTACAAAATTAGGATGTAAGTTGTCAAAATCTCATAATCATCGACAAAAAAGTTTTTTTCGTCACTTTTCTCGTCATAAATTAAAAAAAAAACAATAACCTAAAAACTCATTCATGATATTACAAAAATATTTGGCACACGCGTCAAGAATAAGTATAGGTAGAATACTATATACTTAAGTATTACTGAAATCCAAAACATCGATCTTTTTTACCTGTCCGCTTCGAGTGGAATGCCTCCATTCTTAATTGGAAGTTTCAATTGTTTTTTTAGATTCTTGTTCATTTTCAGTCTCTTATAAAGATTCTTAGTTGACAGTGTTCTTAATCAGATCACTATTAATAAAACTTAATAGTCATCACAGAATAAAAATAGTTCGATTCAAAGAAAAAACTAGATTATAACCATCGTAACTGTCTTACCACAAAAGTTTTACGACAACTTAGACAATGTTTAACAGTACAAATTACATGGTTAAATAGTGTTTAAAGCATGTTTAAACATTTTGTTGTAAGACGGCTAGTGTTTGTGGTGCCCCGGGTACAGGGAACCCTCATGGGAGATTATGAGTGTGAAAATTTATTTAATCTATCCGTTTAGACGCAAAAAGTCTAAAAAATATAATTATAGACACGTAAACTTCAAACTTGTAATGCTCCAGTTTTTTCAGTGTTAAAAATAGTAACCACTGCATATTTCCCGAGTTGCTCAAATGATGTTAGATTGCGATACTTTCCATATAAAAATAACCGCTCACTCACTCCAACAGGTAAACAAATCGACCTATAAAAGCATCCTTGGCACACTTCTCCCGATCGCTTCTTTCTATACCTTAAAATCACTCCTTTAAGGTATTTAAACCTGTTCTTGAAGTGCCTAAAGATCCTCGACCTCAATGTTTTCAAAGAAAACGTGTATTGATGGGTTAATTAAACCTCCATCTGAATTGAGAGGCTTCGGTTCGCTCGTGGCGAACTTGCCTAATTATTTTATTTCAATATTCTGCTTTTGAAACTTGTTGTTCGGAGATACCGAGTCGATGATAATTAAGGGTGGAGTGGTTGGATCGAGGTCAGGCGATAATACTTAGATTACGTTGGTGTTGTGAACAGTGTGAACTAGACTTTATTTGTTACAATCTGAATGTTATTATTATTGAATACTGAACTTACTGCTAAAGCCAGTTTCATTGAATAATATGCCATAACATGCGATTCCACGTGCTTTAGTATTAATTTCGTTCTCGTTTTCAGTTTCATTCATGTCACTGGTACGCACAGTAGTATTTATTCCATGAGCTACATAATATAATTTCTGGACAAAGTTTTTGAATTCGTTTTATTGACTCAAATATTGATCTGGCTTATAATATTGGTAGATATTCTTATTTTTTAAGCATAATTATCGAATTCGTATAAAAAATATTTAATATATATAATACGGATAAAAAAGATACAATAATCAGCCAAGTGCCAGTAGAACTCGCGCACGAAGGGTTCCGTACTGTACTAGAGCCCCCCTTAAATATTTATTTTATTTTAATTTAATAATTAATTATTGAAATAACACACAATTAAACATTCTGTGAATAATTCAAGCGTCTACCTGTTACCGTTATTAATTTCAAGCGAAAAACGGCTAAAAAATCAGGTTTGTTGTATGGAAGCCCCCCTCAAATATATATTTTAATTTAGTTTTAGTATTTGACGTTATAGCAGCAACAAAAATACAGCATCTGTGAAAATTTCAACTGGCTAGCTATCACGGTTCATGAGATACAGCCTGGTGACAGACAGACGGACAGCGGAGTCTTAGTAATAGGGTCCCGTTATTACCCTTTGGATACGGAACCCTAAAACTGTGCAAGTGTCATAAGATAGTTTTGTAAAAATAGTTCATCAACCTAAATTACACTTTGAAAACTTTTGTGCAATTTTTTATCAACTTTGCTAAGCTTTCTTACACAGATTCTCCAAAAATCTTTTTGATAGTCCAGTCTCCAAAAGTTCAAATCCACATGCAAACGTAGCAAGCCTTGACCTTTTAATTTACGCTATATTTACTTTTGTTTTAGTTAATTTTGTTTATATTATCTTTATTTATCAAGCCAGTTTGATTAAATAAAAATGTAACTTCGTCTAGCGGAAATTTTATTAAAACTGCTAAGTATCTATTTTTTCGGAGCACTCGCGGCTCACGAAATTGAGTTAATTTGTAACTTTGTATACGAAAGTATAGCGAGAAGGACAAAAGAAAATAAAGAAATTAAATTACAACCGGTTGCGGAAGATGACTGAAAATGCGGGAATATTGCGGTTTGAAGCTGCTTGTAGATTTTTGACTAGATTGCCCATTGAAACAAGCATTTAGATCACGCATCGGCGAGAAGGACATAATTATGTATAGTAGTTTAATAGTTCACGCTATCAGCACATTAACATGCCTTAACATATGCATCTGTGTTGTCATCTCTATTATCTACATCATCCATCTATACACCAGCCATAGGTCGTCCACTGCTGGACATAGGCCTCTCCTAAAGATCTCCAATAAGACAATTTGGTAGCGGCTTGCATCCAGCGCGATCCCGCGGTCTTAATAAGGTCATCCGTCCACCTTGTGGGTGGACGTCCTACGCTTTGCTTGCCGGTGCGTGGTCTCCACTCGAGAACTTTTCCACCCTATCGGTTATCAGTTCTCAGCGCTATGTGCCCTGCCCAATGCTAATCCGCTGGGCTATATCGGTTACTTTGGTTACCAAAGCTCATACTCGTATTATATTAACTCAGCAAAGCTTACTTCACAAAAAGCCAAAATAAATTATCTCCAAGCACTGCAATACTGAAAATATCCACTAACCAAAATCTGTCTCTCTAATCCGAAGCGTTCTGAAAAGTTCACCGTAGCTTAGCACCCACTAAACTCTAAGCCATTGTACATGTTTACGTTTTCTAAAACGTCACCTATTCCCGAGCTATTTTCGTCCCAAAAATCGTCACCTCGACGTTCCCCGCTTGCGATGCATAGACGAAATGCATCATTACGTCTGCGACACACAATGCGCTCCCGGGGGCGGCACGGCGCGGCGGCGGGCGGCAGGAGGGGGCGGCATGCCGCGTGTGAATGACAATACGCTGCGGATGTTGCAAATGACGTGTTATTGAAATTTTTAACGTTTCATTTGCAACCTAGTTTAACGTAAGGTCTGCATTTGATGGGTTGCTCATTAGTTAAATGTGTGGTACATTTTAAATTTTTAGGGTGCGAGAAATTAACGAAGTAAGTACAAACTAAATGAAACATGTTTTCACATATTTCCATTGAATGTATAAATGTAATACACACATTTCTATACCCCATATAGAAAACGCAATTAGTAACCTACACAATTAAGCTAACGATTTAATAACCCTTTGATATACATCAATAACGCGTATAAATAATAAGCCTAACAGATAATGACTACACTGAGCCTTTGAAGCCCCTAATTCCTCCAATCAACCTGAATATCACCCAAATCCCCAACTAGCGGCGACACAGCACAATGCCGCACATAACGGCAGAATGCCGCACATAGAAGCACAATGCTATCCACGTCACTGCACATACAATCCGCCATTATATTCCCACCTTTATTCACCCTGTCAATCTCACACCTCTACGAAAAATCTGGATCATCCTAAATTAGATACGCGGTAACGAGGAGGCTTCCTGAGCCACGATAATGGGTTTTCTTTGCTAAGGGAAAAACCAATTTCGACGGTAAAACATCAAAATATCTAAGTCAAGTTGGAGATAATCCTCGGGTCGACGGTAAGTATCTTACGTCGTGATATTACTTTGTTCGCGACATGGCGGGTGATGCGCCACGTGCTTTCTTCACATACGAGTATAAGTATGCTTTTTTACATTCCTCTTTATCTTGTGTTGTCTACCACGATGGCTGAATGAACACAAGACTTAACTGATAAATAAATAAATAATCATTATTTAGAAATATACGTTCTATTCAGGTCTGTTACTAATGTTTTTCTTCGCTGTCCGAAGCAAGTAGCAATTAATAGTACCCACATAAAAATGCAGTCAACTAACAGTCTCTATTATAGTGTACCATTCAGATAAAAATACAGCAAAAAATGCAATAAAAACTTGGAAAACAGTTAACAAGTACTCGTGAAATAACAAACTGCTGTTCTGTCAATGGCCAGCTGTAAAAATAGTTCCGGCGATCACTTAGCCGTTGTAAGTTGATCACGTTCGCTGGTATAAAGCCTTACTGTACACTGTCGGCGAAATGTCGGCTTTGAATCAATACATCACAACATATTTTTTACTGATATTCCACTTTTATCATGCTGGGTCCACTTTGTTTAGAAGATTTTTGTAACAACTTTGAGCCATTTTCATATCACATAATATATATTTTATTAAACATGAACTAATATACCTATGAAAAGATAAATATCTAAAAGTATCTATATATTCACGAACACGTAACCAGTCCCTCTGTCAGTACAAACTTACACGTAAATTGAAACGACAGTAGTTTCTGTATAGCTCCATACATATTTGTACAGCGCCCCCGGATATGACGGAAAACTAACATGTATGAAGCCACACGCAAACGCACACGTTAAAGTGAACTATGCAAATCCTCTACTAAAGGATCAAGTCACAAGATCACTACACCACGTTAAAACGCTTGTTTGCGGCCGTTTTGTTTCACCGGACAATGGCCGTCAATAAAGAAATACCTACAATTTTCGCCGGATGGATGTCCGGTTCGTCAGCACACAATCACGAAATCACAATCCCAAAAAACGGTCCGTTGTCCGATGAAACAAATTGCCGTGAACAAGCGCTCTTAGACGTGATCTACAGTATCTCCCACGCCGAGAGTGTGCAGTCGGAATTATGCACTATAGACAATGTTCTGTCGAAAAATAGAAAATTGAAATCTTTTTGTTAGTGCTCGTAAAGATTCTCATCCTTTTTACGCAGTCTCGTGTCGTCTACAAGCTTTTTTAGAGATATAGGCGCTGTTTTATGTGCTAGTCTTTTATGTTCACTTGATTTTATACTTTTTTTATTCGTTTTAATACTGTCACTTATGATGGAAATAAAAAGTATATGGAAACTATTATTGCGTGTTTGTTGTTTCATAAAATCTTGGAAATAGCATTTGTGGTGGAAAAAACGAACAAAACAATTTCATCTAGTTGTTTTTCTTTAGTTGGAGTATTAAAATACTGTTTTTATTCTAGGAAATTTATAGTCTCTCAGAGGACCCTTATTCCTGGTAACATTTATTAGCAATATTCCACAATTTTTTTATCGTCAAAATATTTTTCTTCATAATAAAATCAGTTCCTGGAACTAGAAAGTTGATCCGAATACAATCAAGATTTTACGCGGTTTGACTTAATATTTGTATTCATTATAAAACATTTACTTTGTGACATTTAACCAGAATGTTTTGATTTACATATTAAGTATATTGCAAAATGAATTATCTTCATTATTATATTATATCACCGTCTCTTTTGAACTACGAGTTTTTTTGCGTTATTTTTGGCACTGTTATAAATATGATGCCACCATCAAGTATAGATAGAAACGTAGATCACTTCATAGTCATTTATTACATACTAGCTGACCCGGCTAACTTCGTTTCAAGCAATATTTTTATAAATTATAGCCTATGTGTTATTATGATGTATAAACATTTAAACTCAATCCGTTTAGCAGTTTTTGCGTGAAAGAGGAACAAACATTCACACATACACTTTCGCGTCCGTATTAGTAGGATTCGTGTACATATTTTTACGACGCCATTTCTTTTAATTACTCTCTTCCAAACTCTCACAGTATAAGCATTCTAACTCTCTAATAGAATTAGCACTCGGGACGCAAAACACGGCAGTTCAGCCACTCATACCGCATTACCATACTCCCTCATACCGACGCCATTGCATTATTTATTGGGAAAAACTTTAGCATTTCCACAACATACCCGAACAGATGTTCAGATCACCTGTGTACACACCACCGCGCACAAACAACCCAAAATAAACTCTACATCAAAGGGTTGAAGCTCGAAATTCGGTGCTCATACATGTTGTTGTTTTTATAGTGTAATAGTAGTCGTCAGGTACTTTGGATTGTGTCTAGCAAAAATGTTTTATTCAAACGCTCAGGAATTATCCAAGGTATATTTTAACGTCTATGTTACGTTTGTTTATGAATGCCAATGAGGTCTCTGTGTGCATCGCGTGCTTTTTTATGAAATGTTCCTTCCTGGAGTCTACTCGTTACAGTAATAGCCCGGAGCGCCTCTTTTATGGCCCGGGATATATTGAAATTGTATATTTAGAGCCAAAGAACCGTTTGAGGGGAGTTTATACAATGTCGGTCCTGTTTACGTTTGAAAAGATCTCTAAACTTGTGAAATGCGAAATTAAATGCTTATTTCTTGTTGAATGCAACTAATTTATAATATTTCTTGTGAATGTTCTGAATTCTAATTTAGAAATGTTTTCTAGGGCAGAAAATTTAATTAGTAGTTGTGAATCGTTTAGCTAGCAAACGAAATGTTTATATGATTCCGTTCAATACGTTTTAATTTATTTGGTTAAAATAATTGACTGGCCACTATACATACAAAAGTTGTTGAATTAAGTTTGTATTTTAATATACAGTGCACATTTGTACATAAGACACATGAGACATTATGCAAGCCAAGTAATCTGTACTACGATTATTAAGAGAACATCTATACTAGTGTTTTAAAAAGAAAGCACCAAAAAGAAAACCAGAAAAAAAAAGAAATATTTTGTAAGATAATATATGTCCGAACAATATGTATTACTATAAATAAGTATTTTTTAGACTTTTATAAATTTAGAGAAAGTCAAGGACCTAGCATAGTAGATAGATAGATTTAGCGTGATATAAATATCCAAAAAGATCAGGTCCAAGCGATCTATCTATTGGTAACTGGCCTATTCATCCAACAAGCTTCGTCACAAAAAAAACGAAACGTTTCATCCGATGAAAGTGCATTGAAACTAACCTAGTTAGTCGTAACAGAATTTTTAACTCCGATCATCGATGTCCAAAGCGCGTGTCGCTGCTCGGGAGTTGTTTGCCCCACTTTGCCCCGGTAAAGCTGCCCCACTGACTGGTAAATGTGTCCTGTGTGGACAGTGACAGAGCTTAGCATATATGAACTATAAGTACGTACTGCTGCATGTACGTAGACAAAGATTTTCATCAAGTCCATTACAACACGTCATGATTAAACGAAATGGAAATACAATTGAAGTAATATAGTGCTACAAGAAACTAGTATTTAGTAACAGAATTTTAAACTCAGATCATCGATGTCCAAAGCGCTGCTTGGGATTGCTTGCCCCATTTAGCTCTGATGGAGCTGCACCACTAACTAGATGAACGTACCGTGTGGACAGTAACAGAGCTTCATATATATGAACTACATGGACTTACTGTCGCATGTCCTGTTCGCAGACATTGATTTAATTTGAACTAGGTTTATATACGGAGCATTCCAGCTGTCCACCCAAATACTCCATGGCAAATCGAAACAATTTACACGATGAAAGAGCAGTTAAACCAGTGTGGTTGGTTGCAACAATTAATAACTCCGATTATTGATGCCCAATGCTTCAGAGTTTGCCCCACTTTGCACTTTTGAGCTGCCCCACTGACTAGATGAACTTGCCCTGTGTGGACAGTGACAGAGCTAGTATTTATATGGATTACATAGACATAGGTACTGTTGTGTATCGTGTGTGTATAAATGGTAAATGCCCGATTCTCATAATGCCCAAGCAGCCGTAGTAAATCACGAATGTCAATTCTCACAATATCTAATTAATTATTTTATTTGAACTAGGATAGCATTTGTTCAAATAGATAAAAAAAATCGGTTATCCGCAGCTAGTAGTGAACACCACAGCCGCCAAGTTGTATGATTCGGACTATATTAAGTAGTCGTAGAGATTTTTAACGACTGTCATCGATGTCCAAAGCGCGGGTCACTCGGAAGTTGTTTGCCCCACTTTGTCCCGATGTGGATGCCCCACTAACTGGATGGATGTTCCCAGTGTGAATAGTGACGGAACTTAGGTGTACATACCTACAAACCGTACAGTTTGTTGTTAGTTCTCCTTGTGTCTACTAATCTATAAATTACAACAAAAGTACATAGCGGGTCAACACTGAATGACTTGCTGAATTGTTTTTAACTGTTGTTTAATATATTGTTATGATATTATATTTGTAATTGCGGTTATTTATATGCGGTTTGCACGTTTTAACCCCTTTGTACTGATCATCGACCTGGATTTTTTTCTATTTTAAATTTTAATAGTGCTGATATATTCTCATGTAAAACAAAAATTGTATACGAAAATAAAAATAATTGCATAAAGCACTTAAACCGCATTTATAACATTATCTGCTTTTTATACAAAAATATCACTATTTTGTATAAACATGTCCATTCTAATCCAACATGTATGTCCATCAACAAATAATTGAACTGTTCCTCAATTTGTCAATGTTTTCTGATAGTTTCTGACTTAGAGGTGCCAGTGCAAGTGGGGCTACATTAGTGAAACAACTAGCTCTGTCCCAGGCTGTAATACTGATCTAGTGATGTCCTGTGTGCGGTGCCCTCATTTATTCAGGCCCTGGTCTCCGGCGGCGGCTGCAACTTTGAGGGCTTAGTGCTAATTGAATATGTTATGTTTTGCCGGTTTGGGGTCGCGGCATCACTCCCTTTTTGGCCACTAACTTATTTAGACAGGGATGACATAGAGCGCTAAGAGGTCACCTTAATTAATGTGCGAAATTTCATTAAAGTTATTAATTAATTATTTATTTCTACAATTAAGTTGTTTTAAATTTTGATAGAGCTGTTGCTAAAGGTCATGAAATAGGCGAGTAAAACAGTCATTTTATTTTTGCTCATATAACTTCAGACTGTAATCAAAAATGAATAATTCTTGATAAATTAAATGAAATAAACGTAAATTATCGAGATTTCCTTATCAGCTCATTGAAATTAATCCCCATTAACTCATAGCAAATATAGGCTTCATTACTTTTTCAGAACTATTGAAACAGATCGGGAATCATAATGTGCGATTTTCATCGAAATGGTTTCCGCTATTTACTTAACGAAGTGCAAAGCTTATTCGCAAACAAAATTGAGTTTTCATTAAATATCGGCTCGTAATATTAATACTCTAAATTAAAATCATATTGTTTTGTTACAGGTACGTGATTTCCAGTATGTCGGATAAGATCTAAGAGGTAAAATTCAAAATGGTTCCTCGTATCTCGAGTCGCATCGTCACGACCTGCCGTCCAATCAGGAGCGGCGATTTAAATTTTTCTAACTCCACTAACCTATCGGCTGGTACATAAAAGAATCTCTCATTAAAAGACTAATCCAATTTCCATCTGTTTTTCTTCAAAGGGGAGTCGGCGTCACTTTGTCGAGGTTCGGGGATTCCGAGGCACATCGGGATTGAACTTTTGTGTTGGGAAAGTCGTACATGTGCAATTACTGCGAATCAAACTCGGCAGAATGTAATTTTCGATGCTCTCGCCGGATCCGCACCCTAGTCTATTGTACCAGTGTCGGGTTTCCCAATCAGATGAAGTAAGGTCTAAAAACTTTTCTCTAAATTGCTTGCGCTTAACTTTATACTTGTTTTCTTTTAAAGAATCTTTTCAACTAAAATCAATGAAAAAATTCAGTCGCGGCTCTACTGGGTCCGTGTAAAACACGATAAAATATTATCCGTGCTTTGCAGCATGTTTTTAGGGTTCCGTACTTCAAAAGAAAAAAACCGAAACTCTTATAGGATCACTTTGTTGTCCGTCTGTCCGTCTGTGTGTATGTCGAGACCCTTTATCTCGGGAACGCGTGAAGATATCGAGTTGAAATTTAAACTGTATACGTATATCTATGGTTTCTTGCAGTTGTGTAAAAGAAAAATTCTCAATTATCGTTTCAAAAAGTTAGAGCCGTTTATGTCGTAAAAATCCGCATATTTCGCACTCACTAAAATCAAAACCTACAGGGTAGTTTCCGTTGACATAGAACTACGAGTATGAAATTTGGCGAGAAGCATTGTCTTAGAGTACACATATAGGAAAAAGCCGTGGTGTTCTAGTGGTAGTAACACCTGACCTGCAATCGTGAGGTCGTGGATTCAAATCCAGATCCCGTACCAATGAGTTTCTTTGGAACTTATGTACGGAATTTCACATCATTGGCTTATCGGTGAAGGAAAACATCGTGAGGCAACCTGCATACGTCCGTAGAAGAAATTCGATGGCGTATGTGAATCCATCAACCGGCACTGGACCAGCGTGGTGGATATGGCCCAATCACCCTTCATGGGTAGGCCTACGTCCTGCAGTGGACTATTAAAAAGGCTGGTACAGTACAGTACACATATAGGAATAAATCTGAAAACTGTATATTTTTGAATAAATCACAAAAAATAGGCTTTAAAATTCACAAAATATGGGTTCAAAATTCAAAGTGAGTAAATGGTATCATGTAGGGTATCATATAAAAGAACTTCATTAGCACACGCTAAAGCAGGTTTTTAATTATTTTAACAACATGTTTGTACGGAACCCTCGATGTGCGACCCTGACTTGCACTTGTCCGGTTTTTTTAACTGCGAATGTGTTTATTCTAAATAGACTAAATATCTGAGTAAAACTCTTATATTAAAAATCTTCCAAGTTACTTCCTAGTCAATTATATTGAATTGGATGTACCTACGTACAATTGTGGACGTTGACGACAAATACAATCTGGAAAATTACAAACTTTCTCGTAGGTACTAATAACGATCATCAGTGATTCCATCAGTGGAATTTTATACTAACATCTGACAGTTTGCATCTGACCACATCTTGATCCACGCATATGCTATGCAGTCTAGGGTGTAGCAAGCTTACATAGAAAGTACCTGTTATTGGATTCTGTTTCATGAAGCAGATTAATTCCATTTATTGAGCGTTCGATAAATCCAAACCCTAATTTCTACCTCATGAGAAGTTTCCTCGGAAACGCTGACACCAAACTCCAACATTTATTGAAAATGCGAGTCCTCAGCAGCAGCATACTGATTAAAATTGTGCCTCGACGTGTGAGCGCCTGTGTCGGTAATGAGCAATGTACTCGAGTGTTTTCGACGATTCCCTGAATACGTCCTCACCACTCTGTATGGATTCCGAGATGAACTCGTTAACGCGAATGCTTATTATTCTTTTGTAAATGGATCTTTCGGGAGCAAATTAAATATGAACATGATTACATCAAAGGAAACGAGGCAATACTTTTGTTGGGGATTGTTATCCTTACGCCGTTGCTGTGCTTTATCTTCGCCCGATAATGCTCTGTCTAAAGCCAGAAACATACTATCGGACGCGACTGACAGCCGCGACTGATAGGTATCTAGACAATGAATGTACAGTGAGCCGTGCACACTATCGGACATCAGTCACGGACGTCACCTTGGGCTGACTTCGACCGTTCGGACGTCCGAGAGCGATCTGGCACCGGATGTTTTAAGACGTGCACACTGCTAAGTCGCGACCGTCAGTCGCGTCCGTAAGCTGCGTCAGATAGTATGATTCCAGCTTAACTGTTGAACGCGGGTATCTTCTCTGTAGGTTCAACAAAAGTTAGACCACGCTAACCATGAAAGGCTTGGCAGGTTTTAAATACCTAAATTCAAAGATCTACAAATCTAGAGGAAAAGTATCATAAATTTAAAGGCTAGGTAGTCAATGGCACATCTTTTAGTCTACCTGTTCTGTCCGAGACCTTGAGATTACTGCGGCTACCAAAAATGCGAAAAGTCTTTGAGGTTTTTGTACCAAAACATTTGATAAAATATGTTTTTGATTTAAAGATATATAAATGTAACTAAACTATGTAAATATTGTGTAAGCCATTTACAAGAAAACCGTTTCAAAAAGCTAACTCTCGACAGTGAAAAGGCTCCACAGCTCGTCTCTAAGTTTCAACCAAATAAACTCTGTACTTTAGTTTCCTGCGAAGTATTTACACTGCTTCCCCAGAAGCCTACAAAAATAAGCTAAACTTAGCAAGAGCATACTTAGCTAACTTTAATTAGCATCTAAACATGATAGGGTAAACATAAATAGTGCAGCACAGCTCGCGCTTGAGCTAATGAGCTAAACTTTAGGGATTGACTTGCCATATAGCAGCTCGACTAAGCTAGCTTAGTTTAACTAAATATTTATTTACTGCCAAGCAAACGAAAATAGAAAACTTTGATTTAGTTTGTAACGTAGTTTGTTTTTGCGCTTTTAATAATTTGTTTTTATATTACGAGTATGTCCGCAGAAGATATTCGATGGCGTATGTGAATCCACCAACCCGCACCGGGCCAGCGTGGTGGATATGGCCCAATCACCCTTCGTGGGTAGGCCTACGTCCTGCAATGGACTATTAAAAAGGCTGATACAGTACAGTACAGTCCATATTATGCACAAAGGACTGAATAGTAAAGTTGAATGTCTAGACTTCTTAAAATCCAAGTAAAGTAACATTAAATACTACTGTTTAAAATGTCTCGTTCCTAAAATAGCCTTCAAATGCTGTACCTAAATAATAATGTTATTAGTTAGAACTCTAATTAAAATGTGTAAAACCATTGCGTTATTTCCACAATCAAACCATTAATATAGCCAAATAAAAAATCAATTAGATTTATACATCCATGTAAAATATTATTCTTAATATTTTAACTGTACTGTACTGTACTGTACCAGCCTTTTTAATAGTCCACTGCAGGACATAGGCCTACCCACGAAGGGTGATTGGGCCATATCCACCACGCTGGCCCAGAGCGGGTTGGTGGATTCACATACGCCATCGAATTTCTTCTACGGACGTATGCAGGTTGCCTCACGATGTTTTCCTTCACCGAAAAGCCAGTGGTGTGAATATTTTAACTAACTTCTAAATATACAAAAACTAAGCCCCCACGTTTAAAATATTCAAAAAATCTCACTTCTCAGGAAAATTAGCGCACAAAAAAAACAGCTCTCACGAAAAAGCAGTACAGCAAAAAGGACTAGGTACGTCTATTGGAAAAAAAATCGTTAGTTCCTTTAATTACTGCCCTGTCCGACACCAAGTTCTAATTTATACTGTAATTAGATTTTACTACAAACTCGATATTAGCTGACGGAATTTATCGGAGGGTTAAATGTCACTAATTGAAGAAAAACGCTGAAAAAAGCAGTAATTGGACGTTGCACGCGGTACGGAAAGGTTTTAATTGGAGTTTTCTATAAATGTGCCGCTTTATGTGTAATGTGTTTAGAAATCATATTATATATTCTGGAACGGTTATGTTTGGAGTTCTACGTTTTTTCTATTTATTCAACAAGAAAATCGCATTGGTAATGGTAAGTTTAACATTGCAACTTTTTCTGTTCACAGATAAAAAAAAATATCTAAGTGGTTGATTGTTAATCAATATGAAAAAGAGATGTATCGTTGTGACAAACAATTAAAAATTGACATTCTGACCGGCACTAAACTAGCAAGTAAAACTTTTATTTTGTCATCAAAAAATAGAATTTAAAGAATTTATGGATATTAAAAATTATTCAATTTTATGTTAACTTTTGTCCTGAATTAGACATAATTTTATTGCTATCATCTGCGGTAAACTCTCCTTTGAGGCAAACTTTTAGTCTTCAAATCTTACAGTTACAGCTGTATGTGATATTAACCTCAGTAGTTTACAGTTTACCTAACTCACCAATGTTTCCATTAACGACTACTTCGTAACTTTATACTTTACATCTTAGTCTAGCCAGACAGTAAAACGAAACTAGCAATTCAGTCTTGCAAGTCATAATGTTTCTCATTTTCTCCCGGACTGAGAACGCTGAGATTTCTTGAAGCCCTGAGCACGCGGAGGGGCGTTCTGAGTCCGTTTCAATCGTGCTAGGTCCTGCAAGCCCCCAAGGCGGCATTAACATAATTGCCGCGCATTGATTGGCTGAGCGACGAACAAAAAAACTGCAGAAAATCATCGACGTAATTGTTTTTCTTAACTATTTCTTATGATCTTTGTGACTCGAAATGTGCTGACTATTACACTTCAGTACCCTTTTTTAGAAATATTTAAGAAGTAAATAGAGCTAAATGTTATTTATAAATTTATGTCATAGTGTAAATCAAATTGAAAGCTAATTTAGAGATTCTGCATTACTTGTATTTAATTTTCGATGGTCAGTTGAATTATGCTTCTTGCAAATAAACCAGATATTTATATTTTTGTGTTATTTTGCTTTTATAACCAATGCTATCTCAGCTTGCCATTAATGCATACCTACGTGAAAGAAGACAATGAAACTTAAAAAAAAATTGCCAACCTCTCCACGCCACTTATGTTCCGTAATAGAACGGGCAGTAGCCGTCAGTAGCGTTAAGATACAATCATGTTCTACAGCAACCGCTGGCTGCGCCTAGGATCGCGGATTCAATTATTTCAATAGCTCGTAAGTAGAATAGCTTATGATCGGACTGTATTGTTACACTACAGCAAATTCATGACTACAACACGGTTTCTAAAGTCTCTTTATAGCATACAATTCTACACTCACAATGTGTAATATAACGTTTATTGAGCAAAAATATACGATAAAATTTAGTGTTAGCATCCGAACAAGAGAAGTATGTATCTCGGAGGCTAAAGTCTTTCTGCGTGTACCTACAGTGTTGAACAGCATTTTTGGTATAATTTAAATATTTACTAGTAAAAACAAACCAACAATAACTAAATATAGATAAACGCGCGGCGGGTGTATTCGTAACTGGATCCATTCGAAGTTACCATTGCAAATAATTCAAGACTTATTATATCATCCATCCATTCATCAGACATGGGCAAGGGGTGTCTACTGCTAGACATAGCCTCCCCTATGAGTCTCCAATAAGGCCGATTGGAAGCACTTGCATCCAGCGCGATCTGGGGGTTTTGATGAGATCACCCGTCCACCTCATGGCAGGACATCCTGCTTACGCTGTACTTGCTGGTGTATGGTCTCCCCTTGAAAACTTTTCGATCCAATCGGTCATCACGCATCATCTCACCCACACACCACGCACTAGCTCTATTAAATGATTTGATTGCCAACAAGCCCGAAACGGACTTGTTTTACACAAATATCAAAGCTTTGATTTAACTTTGTTTACATAATTTTAGTTAAAATTAAATTTATTATTGTATAGAATTAAGTTTTAAGCGTGATTTCGTTTTTATATTGATTCTGACACGTTTTGGTGATTACTGTGTCTGAATATTTTGTTAGTAAATAATTAAATAAATAAATCAATCCTCCGTGCTATGTGCCCTGCCTACTGCCATTTCACTTACCAATCCGCCGGCTATGTCGACGAAGATATTACAAGATATATTTTCAAAGCGTCTCTACGCCACCTTTGTTCCGTCGTAGCGGACAGTAGCCGTCAGTAGCGAAGAGATGCGATCATACTATGCGGCCGCCGGCAGCGCCTAGTATCGCGGATTGAATTATTTCAATAGCGGCTCTTAACTCGAACCGCTTGTGATCGCACTGTATTTACTACTCGCTACACTACACCGTTGTTTTCTTGGAAAACGCCTTATTTGATCCGCAAGAATGGATTATAAAAAGCAATTGTGAGAAACGCACAGCACTTTTCAGTTTTACGGTATCATTTTGAATCAGTTTTATAGCAAAAATGATGATGCTCACTTTTGTGATATTGCTCGGCGGATTACGGATTAATTTGCACAGCGTCTCGTTTTTGAACAAAAATACGCATTATTTTGCTAATTTAAACACCGATTATAATATCGAAAAGAGAACACAGACCCACAAGTAACTGAGTCGCTTTTGTAACGTTAAAATTAACTACAACTTACAGCCAACACATTTCTTCAATTTATTTAAATTGTAGAGCGCAACGAAACTAGCACTACTACAGATCACTTCAAGCATAATCTAAAAAATAAACTGAAACAAAAGAACATTTAATAAACCGACCCTTTAAAAGAGACATCGTTAGAAATAAAACCTCCGCGCCCGACTGCGCAGTTTAACTTCGCATTACTGTTTCATTTACAGCGCTTACTTTCATGAAATTCTATTGACTGTACGGCGACGGAGAATCCACTTAGTAGAGCAAATCTTATCTGGGGTACTCGTGGACCTCACTGCTGTTAGGACTCTTTTACGGAAGCGCAAGACGGGCCGCGTATTGACGGTGTATCGCGCGGTCATCGCGAGACTTAATACTCGTAACTAGCAATTAAGTTATTAATAAATTTGCTATACTATTAAAAGGTTGATGTAATGTAGAGGTATATTACATAATTTTATTCATTCCAGTCATAGAATTACAAATTTACTACAACTACTCAACTATTTTTTTTTTTTATTAGGACAAAAAAGCCGCGGTTCATCAATTTAAATTACTAACACAATTTTTTCATATAACGACATACAATACGATTCCGTTTATTATTAAAAATAGTAACTTTTAATTAGCATATCTTTAACCTACACATAATTATTGTTACTTTGTGTTGTTATACTTACCTTCAAATAACAAAAAATGTGACCAGGTTGTTTGTATCGTCAGCATTTCTTTTATATTCGGCTTTGGTAACTGCTCTACGCACCGCTTCTGCATAAGCAAACCCGAAAATATGACCTCTAATTTCTCCCCGATACTTTTTGATTTGTAGGTTTCTTTAACATTACTATGAAGTGTGAAAATTAATAGGAAGTGAAGTTAATTGTCAAGATTCCAGATATTTTATTTGTCAGAAACGTGGTAGCGTAAACAACATACAAAGTCGTATAAAGGGTTATTTCTAATCAATTAGCATCCTTTTTGGGACTTATTCTGTACATCAAAACTAACAACTTTTGTACTGCGACTTTTGCCAAAACTAAATAAAAAATTTGTTCTTCCATAGAAAAATATCGTTCACCCGTGACAAAATGTATGGAACAGCTGATTTTTTTATGAGTTCTTACAAAAGTCGCAGAACAAAAGTTGTTAGTTTTGATGTACAGAATAAGCGCCTAAAAGGATGCTAATTGATTAGAAATAACCCTGTATAGTTGTAGTGTTGTAAAGTTAAGTATAAAATGATCGATTACAATTATAATACGAATAAGTAATTGAAGCCTTTTGATTACTTTTTATTTTCTAAACGTTTATATAGTAAATACACTACATAAATATCTTATATCAGTCATAAGCAGATGAAATCCACGATAGTTTCTAACACCAACGGACCGGATATCCATCTACATCTATCCAAATCCATATTCCTATCGATGTTAGTTTGCACAGATACCGCGGACTCAGCAAAAATAGAAACGATATCCCGGTTTATGAGCGATAGAGACGGCACTATACCCGACCTCCCCTACCAATTACGACAGGCGATTCTAGTCGATTCGCTTACGAAGGGTGATTCTGGGCGATTTTAGCCGATTCGCTTACTCCGCTCCACCTCGGTTGGCTGGTATTTTAATAGATAGCACGGCTTTAATATCGAGAATTTGCGGTTTTATAAGAGAACTTTTAAGATAAGTATCAGCTGAGAAGGGAAACTGATTTTAGAAAAAGAAACGTCCAAAATTGTCTATTTTATGAATAGCTAAAACATTTACCAAATTGAATAGACTAAGTTTTGTAGTGCAAATAAAGTAAATTGGTTTTATCCAATCAAATTTTTTCAAATTAAATCCACAAGTTCATAATTTTGTTTCACGATACATCGCAATTATTATAAGTTGGTACAGTTTATAACTATCACTATGGCAAAACAGCCCGAGGATGTAAGTTAAAATAATTTAATTCTCGTGACAGCTTAATACTTAAATATTTTGTTGCCATTGTGCGTCATTATCCTGATTCAGCAATAACGTGACATGTAATTTGTCCATAATTATTCTGTCACTTTCACAAATACAAGTCTTTTGAAATAAAGTAAGCAGTAATTTACTTAAACATCTGGTAATTGGGCAAACATTACATAATATCTCTCAAATCAACTTGATCCTTGATCAAAGCGACAACCGCCGCCGAAGAAACCGCCAACAAACCTACGGCTGTGCACAGATTATTGCAGAGATGAAACTTCGCACAAAGGAGTAAGATGAAAATAAGGTGATTTAGGTCCATTTTTGTTTCGACTAACTAAGCCATAAGTAGACGAGTGAAGGAAAAAAAAACAAAATGAGATTGTTATTTACTACTTAACTAGAATTTATTTATTAAAAGTGTAATCTTTATCAGATCTTAACAGCTCCATTTATAACAAATAAAAATATGTACCTAGTTAATTATTAAATTCATACGGTTATGTTCGTTTGTTCGACCAGGCGTAAAATTTTTAAGCTGTCTAAAGATCCCTGACGTGGCTAAATTGTGTGTAAATGCAAGCCGCTTCCGACCTGTCTTTTCGAGAGCCATAAAGGAGGCCTATGTCCAGCAGTGGATGTCATAAGGCTGATGGATGTTGCGACCGAGTTGCATCGATCGTGGTCAAGGGATATCTACCCGTGACCACGATGCACGATGCAACTCGGTCGAAACGTCGGGATGATGAAGTGTTTATTTATGTCGTAATTTTAGTGCGCGATTAGTCCCGTAGTACATAACAATAATATGTTCAAATCACGAAAGTTTAAAAACAAAACTATATAAGAGCCAACAATACAAATCGCTTCTCTATAGAAATCATTCTGTATTTTTCAGTGTGAATAAGGCTTCTGTTCTTCTCTCCTCCGGTCCCAAGAGGCAAACATCCAGGGCTGTGACACGCGCTGTCTCGTGCAATTATCTAATTACGTGCGCGGCAGTGCCGTAGGTGTTTGATGTTGAGGCAGCTTGTTACCTTGATTGCGATTAATCAGCTCACAATACAGACAACTCGGGCTTCAATCGCTCCGAGATCGAACTACTCGCACTTTTCAGTGGAAGTCCGGGCACGACGTGGGTGCAAATAATTGGGTCAGTTAGGCCTCAACATGCCTGACTTTTGATTGTGCTCTTTTTTTTAATCCATATTTTTGTTTGACATATTTATCAAACAAAGCTAACCATCTACTTCAACTCATCTCATCAGATGAATAAAATAAGCTGCTAAAAATCATATTGAGTTTGACAATTCGCTCAACATTTTTTTTTTGTTACAATTAAAGTAAATCTTCTAATTTTACAATACCTTGATCCTAAATTTGTTCCAAAATTAAGACGTGACAATGCAAATTAGAGTTGAAAGTTAAATCCAATCAAAATGCATGACAGCCCTGTTTACCGGACCAATATGGCGGACAAACATGGCGCCTTTGTCGCGGATTACGTTGTTTGCTTAATTTGTTGAAGTTCAGCTAAGATCGCGACGTTTGCTTACATGCATAAGTGTGCGAAACAACAGAGTTATCATGCAAATGCTTTGAATGAAGCAAACAGGAGAAACGAGCGACGTGCGTCGACGTGGCGACGAAATAAAGTCGAATTTTTCTTGGCATGATTTCTGAGGAAAGTTGACGTCAGCTCAAGTGTCAGTGATGAAATGAGCTCGCGGTAGGGTTGCCTTAATTTTGTGTTTTCGCTTTGGGATGGCGTGTTAATGAAGACGGTGCTATTTACATATTTATATGCATCCTTTTATCGTTGTTAGACAATGAAAGCGATTTTTTTCTTCTAATTAGTAGTGTAGTTAGAAAACACTGTTTTACTCAATTTTATTTATCCAAAGACAAGTAAAATATATAACAGTGTTTTTTGAAAATGTAACTAATAAATTACGAAGAATATAACAGCATTAAAGAATGTTCTTCTGCTATCTTGGACACCACTCGACACATTATACTTACCTAATTGTAATCAGTTATGTAATAAAAAAGCGTGTTTTATTACTTTTTCTGTCATAATATGGTATTGTAATCTAACTTATTTCACTGCAAGTGCTCTATGATTGTATTGACTTATATAATCAACAATATCAAGTCTAAATTGTTTTTATTATTCTGTCTGTTTCATAAATCAGAAGTAGTCTGTCTAGCAACATCTGTGGCAGCCTCAATAAAACAGATTGTAATTAACATCAACACAAGTAACACTTCACTGAGTGTAGCTTAATCGCCAGAAAGTGATGAGAAGTTAACGAGAGCTTTATTTTTGAGTGTATATGTGTTAGTAGATTTACTTAATGTTGATTTTTATGTGATGTTCCTTATGATAGATATACAATGTTGTAAACTTACATCAATTTATTGATACGTCCCGCATTTCCGCTAGAAAATAAAAGCAATTGGGTGATAGAAGTGAATATCGATCAAATAAGTTGGTTACAATGTATAATATATTTTTTATGATAATTAATTTTAGCTGAAGTATAAAAATACTGCACTCTTAAAAAACCTGAAAAAAAAGTGAAATAATTAATTAAATTTCAAGACACAAACCCTACTTTGTGATTCACAAAATAATACTACATGATATTATTACTAGTAAAAATGTGACTACATTTTTTAATTTACAATATATAGTAATAGGTCCTGTATAAATCTCAAAAATATTTGTATAATCATCACAAGAGTAAACAACCAAGAAAATATTGTATACCTATCTCTATCAATTGTAACAATACATATTTAAGAGAAGAAAACAAATTAATTACACTAAAGAAGCCAGGCACCTCGCAATTAAATTAAGCAGTTTGAAATTCATAAACAAATACAAGGGAATATTACCCTATTTAATAATTTCAGGGCAGAGTTAACAGTTGCTCAAGTCCTCGCAGGTGCAGACGCAAGAAAACATTTGTTAACATCCGCCGGGATACGTTGTACCTGAGCCGACGGTAATTGTATAATATTACCATTTAGAATAACGCTTGTGCACATTTGGTATTATGCCTTATAGTTGCAATTTATAAGCGCTAGCGATTATCTATTTTTTTTTTTGTAAATTCAATACTGAGCGTTCTTCCTGCTCTCTGTGATATTTTAATTTATTTTTTTTATTTTGAACAGGTTAGCGTTGAATGTCAATGATTAAACTAACTCTGGCATGTTCTAAATATTTTCTATGAAAAAACTATTTTTTATGTAAAACCGTAACTGAAAGATTTCTTAGAAGAAAAGTAATGACAGAAAATTCATTTTTTGTAATGTAGTTTGGGTGCACCATTGAAAATTTTAATAAGTAGTCGGTTTGTTTTTATAAAATCAGCTAAGGCAGCTGCTATTCATTTAGTCCATCAATATGGGATGTAAGAACAGATTTAAAACAGAAACAATGCCAGGTCGATGATTTAGTCGACCATTTATTTCTGAGCATTCATTAGTGATTTTCAGCCATAAACACATCACTCAACAACTGTGGAGTTATTGTCAAAAATCTATCTAGTCCGTTGTACCATAAACTAACCTGCTCACGCTTGAGTAACTTAGTTTATGGCTGTACATAGACATTCTAGAGTCTGATAAAAATATAAAATAAAATATTTTTGTAGACATTATTGTGTGTGTATTTTTAGAACACAAAATAGCTATTATGCAATGATTAAATTTTTATTAGTTTGTAGTACCTATAGGCTATAATTACATTGTAATAACCTCTGAGCTAAAGTCCTCCTGCGTTCTTGAATTGCAACATCAATACCAATATACAACACAATAACTATAGCTCACTAGAGCTAGGTATACATGTATATTACACCGTAGATCGTGGATCCTTGCAAGAATTAAATTACGAAGAATGGGGGAGGATTATAATTGCGTAATTCGCATTCTGGGTGCGCAGTTATACGCGATAGTTCAAATATTTAACGGTCCATTGTAGGCTGGGGCCTTCGTTTGGTTTAATTAGTAGGTATTACGGGTAATGGACTACGTTGCGTTTATTTTGACCAGTTACAATACTAGCTAATGGTCTTTAACTTGCAGAACTAAATGGTGAATACTGCCGGGTGGCGGCAAATAATTCCTGATTTAGAAATAAAGACTCGTCATTATCACTTTGTCGGGTAATTAAATTATGACACGTTAAAGCTAAAGTCACAACTCATATCATTACGTCATTTAAAACCTCGTGCGATTACTCTTACACAAATTATCTAGAGTACAGAAGAGTAGCTGTTTACAATGAGCCCTCAACTAACGCACACACAGGCACAGGAACACTCACACACATGACAGAGGACTATACATACCTTCTTTAACTAAAACAAAATATAATTACACTGCATGCCTAAACTACTACTAATTAATAACCAATTGGATTATCCATAGGATATCTAGAGATAATCCAAGTCCAAATGCTCAAACCGACTGCAAGTTAGCAGCGTAACTAGCATGCAAGCAGTATTATCACGCTGAATGAGAGTACTTATAAATTGAATCCAATAAATACCAGCATTTTGGTCGCGCGTCGCGTCTACAAGACGTAGGCCTATTCCTTGTAAGAAACTTGACTTCTGTGCAATCAGTGTTTGGCACCTGGCGTGTCTAGCGCCAATTTCTAGTTTTATTTAGCACTCGCAGTGTAAAATGCTGGCTCAATCGTGCCCTTGAGCTAGAACTAAACCTAGGTTCCTACAGCTATTGACTGTTAAACGTGCTGTAGTAAAGTAAAGGATTTTACTGTTCTTTTTATAGTAAACTGCTAAAGCCATGCCAACAATCTATAGAGTATATTGGCAATCATTTTAAATCAAAATAGCTGGCTTGAATAGTCAATGCTATAAAATTTTCTACGAATTACTCGACTAAATATGCGACATTAAATGTCAAAAGTTTTACTTACGTTTATGTTATATGAACGACAGAAATATCAAAAATATCTGCTAGAAGTTAAGCTTACGCGGATTTTAAGTCTTTCACATTTCTGTTAATATTTTTTTTTCTAATTCTTATATTTTACAGATTTTTACAATGGAAGCCTTTTTTTCATAAAACAAAACAAAAAGATATGGTCAGTTAAAAATTGTTACAAATCTGAAGTCTGTCATGCATGACCCAACTGGTTTCAAACCCTTTCACATTGTTCTGTTATCAAAGTCTTCTAAAATCAAAAATATATGTCTGATTAAATTCAAAACATTCAAAATCACAAAACAATATACATCAACCTCAACGTTCATGAAACTAATAAATGCCTCAATAACATTGAACGGTAATTTTCGCCACGATGATACAATATGATTTCACAGCCAATTTCAGATCGTATATGCTCAGATTCAAAGACAAAAGCACCTATTGTAAACTAATGAAATTCATAGACAACAATAAAACCCGTCTGCTACATTGTCAGCGGCTTTCTACAATATTCCCGAGCGCCCGAATATTGTACCAATGTGAGCGTTTAGTGCTCATTTTTGTTATAAATATGACCTACGTAGGTCGTTTTCTTAGCGCTGGGGCTTGAAATATTTTTCTTTCAAATAAATTCAGAGGAATTGCGTCGGCGATCATGTCATAAACTGGCCCCATTTCTAGGATATAAGAATATTAAAGGCACAATTTTTCTTTGCAATGTCGCTGAATGTCACCCTCAGTATATCAGAGAATAATTGGTTCAATAGATTTTTTCTTAGCAAGTTGTGGCGTTACGATTATATTACACAACTAGATGAGTTTTATTATTTTTGTAATTTATAAATGGACTAACGCCTCGCCTCGGCTTCGCACAGGTGTATTATACATATAAACTTTCCTCTTGAATCATTCTATCTATTAAAAAACCGCATCAAAATCCGTTGCGTATTTTTTATTTTTTTAGATTTATAAGTTTACATAGGGACAGATAGACAGCAAGAAGCTACTGTTTTATACTATGTAGTGATTATATATATTAGAGCGGTGCTCACCTTAAGTAGGTAATTTTATTTAAGTACTGCCAGCGGTAATACCTCTTAAACTAAATAATTACATAGACACATACATAGATACTGATTAGTCCGATGAACATGATCACAACATAGTACCTTATTTTAAGGGTATATAATTGAATGAAATGGTATTTTAAGCTTCATGATTTCACAAAATAGGGAAAAATACAAAAAATAAAACACTTCTGAACTATTACATTCCAAAATTAGGCACAAGTTAGATAATTTAATATATGTCCTTAAGATCATTCGGTTTTTTTTCCCATTAGCAATATCGTTTGAGTAAAAGGGATCGAAACAATGTCGAGTGTTTCAAAGTACCCTAGATTTACCTTGAAACTATAAGGTCACAGATATAAACTCGGGGAAGGTCAAGTTTGGCATCACAAAGGTTGAATATGTAATCTGACCGCGCCCATCGACGTGCGCTCATAAACTACGGATCGTTCCGATTGTCGTGGATGAGTGAAAAGAGAAGAAGAGTCGATTCTCAATTCTGTTTTAACTTGACTTGTAAGTACCTAATTAAATAAATAAGTATTGGAGGACATCTTACACACGGTCTCTGATCTCTCTCTATGGGTTGTCTGATAGAGATCGCTTCCAGCGAGAAGGCCGCCTTGAGCTACACTAATAAGTTTTTGATGTATTACTGTTGTCTTATATTTTACTGTGTACAATAAAGTGTTATCTATTCTATTCTGATCCCAAACTAAGCAAGATTTGAGATATGGCTGCCAGAGACTGATTACTACATATACCTATACATATTTTAAATACATACTTATATAGATAGTACCTAAATAACACCCAAACACAGAGCAAACACCTATGTTCACCACATAAATATTAGCCCTGAGTGGGGACCGACCCCACGCCTCTTTGATCCAGAAGTCAGGTTTACTAACCACTGAGCCACCGAGGCAGTCGAGTTATGGTAAGTTCTTCTGATTGTAGACGTTTAGCTAGTTAATAGTAAGTAGTGTCAGGCGGCGTGATACTGATTTTTTTACTTTTCATACCACTTTCAATAGAGTTAATAAAATCCATATAGAAAAGAATTCAATCATCATTATCTCATGTCAATGTCTAAAAACATGGCTAAAATATGTATTTTTAAGAGAGTTCGATAAAATTTACAAAATGACGTAAAAATGATGGAATAATTAATAATTAGTGGCTCGAATCATCGAAAATCGAAAAAAAACGATAATTACATAATGTATTCTATCCCACTAGCGACTAGTTCCAGTATTACGATCCAGACATATTAACTCTTGCTATCTCGTATAACACTATTATTATGTCGCGGACTTAATGGCATACTTAAGCTTATTACTGAAACTGCCATTAACTAAGCCAAGCTGTTCGATTGATAAATACAAAGTGAGATAGAGTACGCGAGCCGACAAATACATCACAAAGATGTTTTGTTGGGGATTTTCGACCTCTGCTTCTCGTATTTTCCTTCATCGGTGGCCAGTCCCGGTGTTGTGGTCCTGGTTATGTCGCGATGGCTCGCATTGTCTCCATCGTCCCGGACAATGGCGGCATTGTCCCGTGGACGTAATTAAATACGGCTCTATTAATTAAACTTATTAAAGGAACTGTCGTTAAAGTTATTTGATTGGGTAATAATGAGGTCAGTTGTAGGGCTCGCTGTAAATGTTTCAACTATTTTTGTTTTTTGTAGAGTGCACTGACTTTTTTGGTTTCAAACATATTTTTCAGCTTCTGATGCTTCATACTTAGTGATTAGTATTTTTGAATAAGGGAGCCCAATACAGTATACATTCTTCAGATTAAGGGCTAGTAACTGGTTCTTATGTTGTTGGTTTATTGCTCAAAATTGAGTACAGAAAAAAATGCAATGGGCTTTTGCAACTTCAAACAAAAAAAATCCTTTGAACTAGAAATCATGTTTTCCATTCCACTCTAAAAATACTACTGAATTTTACTGAGAGTCATCCTTTACGGCTTGCCACAATTTAATATGACAGAATGAAACCACAACAAGGCTTTTTCATAGTTCATCATCACCATTTTCGACCAAGCGTTCATAAGCCTTCCTTTTTGCTAACTATCCTTGTCTTGTGCCTACTTTATTCAGTTTTACAGCAATATTCTTGATTGCTGTCATGTTTTCCTTGCATGAGCTCTACGAGACTGCGCTTCCACGCGGAAAAAGCTCTATCAAAGATGTACTCCATCACAAATTACTTTCACTCAAACAGACATTACCTTATGTGAATATCTTACCTATAACTACTTAAGATTAAAATATACAAAATCAAAGTTATATTCATTATATTTTATAAAGTCAATACAAAGACATAAATTACTATTGCTCATTTGAGTAGTTCCATACCGTGTCAGTTGCAGGCTTCTGTTCCACGGAATTAATGGCCGACACAAAGAAAATAACTAAATAATAGTAGATAATCCCCTGCTCTTAATTGTGCAAGAGTCAGCTCTATCCTGATGCTCGAGGAACCTTGTCTAAATACGCGAACAATAGTGTTATGGAGATGCTACGAAATAAGCATTAAGTATGTAGTATGAAAGAGTATTATCGCTTGTTTTCGCAAACTTTTTTACATTTATTCGATTTATTGATTTGATTCCGATTTGAAGACATGTTCCCAAATTTCCAAAGTATTTGTCCAAATTTTATGGTATCCTGGATTAATCTATTTTAGTCTTATTTTATATATACTCGTATATATGGTTAAAGACAGGTTATTTTAAGTTAACAATAAAATACAAACCATTATCAAGTAATCATCACCAGCCCTATGAAACTCGCAACTAGTTAATGTAGGTATCCCTCGGCTTTCATTCACGAACCAGATACATTCAAGATCTGTTTACTTTAGTCTTTCTGAACTACCTTCCATTTTGCCAATCAAATCTCCATCTACACCAATACTAAGCAAAAGACCACATGGCAAGCTATCTCTAAAAAGTTTTCACTCCATATCTCTAAAAAAAGTTATCACTCCAAATTGTTTCTACACGTACCAAAACTGAATTCCATCTCCATCCAAACGCCACATCCGTAGATTCAATTTCACTTGGACAAGGTTGCATCGGCGAACCGTGGCTACGCATCCCGCGGGACGAACCTACGTTATCTTTACTATTGTGCGAGTTAGATTAGTTTTTGTTCCTCCGCTTATTATCGGAATAGGTATTGTGGGAGGATGTTTATGATCGGCCGCCCTCAAGGTTTTAGGATCGCAGGGAATTATAATCAAAAGGCAGGGAAGGCAATCATTACCGGCTGTAACGGTAAAGGGAATGGTCAACTCGTGATCTTTCTTAATCTAATACTGAATTAGGTTGATACTCATGTGAACTGCTCTACACTTACAGGCTTGTTAGTTTTGCAGAGTTGTTGAGGCAAATGTTTTTCTGATAAATTTAAATTTCAAAGTCTAGTTTGGCTAGGTGTTTTTCCAGTGATCAGTGAGTGAGCAATTTGGCACGTTCAATCTTCGGTGATCGCAGTGGGATTTTCTACTAAGCGTTAACGTGGCTCGGATAACACGCTAAATCGTACGTCTTTACTGTCTTACTATAACAGGGGCCTTTAGTTTAAAAACTTTGACACAACGGTTAACTACCAGCCCGATAAAGTCTTGGTTATGAATACTACGAGCACATAGGTGTAAACAACCACACACTGATCCAACTAAATCGAAAACTCTTTTATACAACATCTTTTTTGTTATACACTTTGCAACTCTGATTTTAACTTCCCAAAAGAACACACACGGAAGTTCGCCCTGATTGTTTACTGGCAAGAAACGTCTGGAAAAGTTTAGTTGAGAAAATCTAGACTAGGTTTAGACTTCTGTTTCTTATTTCACGTTAGACTGCGGGAGACATCTGCTTTATGTGGTGTCGTATTTTTAAATTTACGTTGTGTCTGTTTACTTCGGATATATGCTGCTAGATATTTCCTGACCAAGGCATTGAAATGCTACTAGAGGCCGAATATAAATCGAATGACGCCTGTAAGGTGCACAAATCCCCACCTCTTGACGCTGCTGACATTTGAATCAACTGTACTGTACTGTATCTGCGTTTTACTAGTCCACTGCAAGACGTATGCCTACCCACGAAAGGTGATACCTGTCGTTTGTCATTTGATGTCATTTGAATAAACTATTTCGCAACGATTTGCTTGGTTTTTCTAGACGCCACTAAGTTTAATTGGACCTATACCAATTAAATGTTCACACAATACCTAAAAGTTTTTCCAAGCTGGCATTAAACTATCGAATACCTCATACTAAAGAAAACACCGGGTTTTACTCACGTATAAAATCGCGGCCGGGCCGCTGGGATTTCGACCGGTTTCAGAGTAATTAGTACGCCTTCGTCAGGGAATACGCGCGCTCCCGTCAAAAAACACAAAGTTTTAATGAAGTGATCGTATACCTCATCAACATAATTATCATTCACACACTTTTTTGTACACCGGTATAAACCCATTTCTTACTGTGACATCTGCCTCGATCCGATGCCAATCGTGTCCAGGTTCGACCCGTGACTTCAATTATTTCGTCGATCCATTTTACAACTGCACGACTAACGCTCCACTTACCTAGTCTCTGCCACCATCATCAACTTGGCATTTTTTCAGTTTTGAATGTCAAAATAGGCACAATTTTGAAGGCGCCATCTTAATTTTAATAGCAACGTAAAAAATGTTCTCTCTATCGAATGCCTAAAGTGAAAAAGAAATAGAAATATTCTAAATAGTTAATATAATTACGATGCACCTTCATTATTGGGCCTATTGATGACTTGTCATCACTTTGCCTCGCTACGTGTCCTGACTCTGCTTTAGTTTCATTACTACGGTTTCGAAGTCCCGAATCACATACCTAACACTTAAAACATACAATCATTATTTCAGCAAGTTATAAAACACAAAATGGCATTCGTACATTATAATAACACGTGGTTATAACGTTTTTTTACTAAACAAATATAAAATCTTTCCAAAGAAGGCTCCAACAAGATAAAAAGTCAACGCACTCTATGACGACATTTTCCGCAATTTTGTTCCATGTGTAATTAAGGAAGTCAAAGCAAAGAAATACGTTTGTTTACAAGTCGGAAAAACATCCAAAGACACCCTTAGAAGTCGCGGAGATTGATCGGAACACCAGATAGGGAAAATTAAGGCTTCGCCGGGTAATATTTTATGGCTGAGATTCTACGCAGTGACTGAGCTTAAGTATAATTTAGAGAAATACTCGCGAAATATAATTTATACAAATAAATGGAAGCTTTAATCTATTTTGTGGCTTGTCGAATAGATGGGTCTTACTTATAAAAATTTCGCTAACCGTTGCTTAGCCACTGCTTAATTAAGAGGCTCTTAAATACTTAAACATTGCTTAACTTTTTTCACTCATAAACGTTAATTATGCTTTGCTTAGATAAGCAAGGAAAGATACACAAAACGTCTTTGGTTAGCACAGATTAAAATCAAAATAATCGACTAAAAGACAAAATTGAACGAATATAGTTGTCAAAATTATTAATTTTGTATCTATCTCGTTACTGACAATGACAGCAGTGACGGCGTACCTACTGTCATGATATTTTTATTATCGACACCAAACTGTTTAACGTCAACCAGCTGATTGAAATCCGCCATCTTGCCTCTTAACTATTTTAAACAATGTCCCGACGTTGTTTAATTTTGACAGCTATTTAAACGTTACTTAGCCGCTTCTTAACACTAAGACGCGTTTATGAGTGAGATTCTGGCTAAGCAGTTGCTAAGCAAATGCTTAAAAGTTAAGAAGCGTTTATGAGTAAGACCCATACTATTTCGTTCTAGACTAGGAGTAAACCAGACCATGTTCAAAACGGAACCTGATTAATAATTATATTTATAAAAAAAAAAAACGATTTACAAAATTATTAAACGATAATTATTAAACGATTTACAAATTATTTTTTATATTTATAAAAATAGGTTGAACTAGCTTCAACTAGCGACTTCATCCGCGTTTAATATTAGTAACATATAGTACTTTGCGACCTTTAAAATACATAGGTACATGCAAAAATGAAATCACTCTGTCGCTGGTACTACTGACAATAAATCGCTCCGTAGCTCCGAGATAGAGTAAAACAAATAAACCAAAAACACGCTAACATTTACTTATCAGTTGAACAAGTTGCATTTTTTCCCAAATTGATTTAATTTCAGTGTGATCACAGTCAAAACACCGCCACGGCTCTATATCAACCCAAATATTTTCATCCAAAAATGTTCTAAATTCATCGCGGGGCAATATTTATTTGCGTCTACGATGCAAATTATGAAATAGAGAGTAGGGTGGGTTTTTTTATTTCCTTCCTTTTAATCGAATAGGGCGAAGTATTGTTAATGCCCTGCCGGGGTAGGGGAAACCCGGGAAACTGTTTACGTTGCGTTTTACGTTTAATGCATGCTAAAGTATGATTTTGAGGATTAAATGTGAAATGTGGGCAAATTTGCGGGTCTCGGAGCACGAGGAGCGATTTAATTTGATTTTATTGGTTTAGGTTGCTTATTGAACTTCGTAATTACATGTTTAGCGGCAATTACGACATTATCGTGGTTTTATGCAAAAGGAAATCATGAAATGATTGTGCATGTGTGCCTACTCATAGAGTTGTTTGTGTTTTATTTAAGTTACTAGCATCTTGTACCTACTGGTACTATATGGAAGCGTAAATAAATGAAATGATAGTAAAACATCTAAACTTCACATTTATGTCACACTAGTGGTTTTTTTTCTGAAGAGCTATAACTTCGAACGCTATCGAATATAATTAGAATCTTAGCTATCCGAGCCACGGTAGCGCTCAGTAGTAAATACCACCAGCGGTTTCCAATCCGTAGACTAATCTACCGAGAGCGCTCCACGGTGCTAATCGCGCGGTGGAACACCTGTAATAGTCAAGCTACGCATATGAGTGCTACGTACGTAGCGCTACACTACGCTACGAAAAAAAATCTACAGTTTCAATTCGCCGCGTGAATCCTACTTATATATAATATTATAATCGCGAAAGTTTGTGAGGATGGATGGATGTTTGTTACTCTTTCACGCAAAAACTACTGAACGGATTGAGATGAAACTTTGCAATAATATAGCTTATATATCAGAATAACACATAAACTATAAATTTTAATGATATTGCGTCAAAAATCAAAATATCATGCGGGCGAAGCCTCGGGTAAAAACTAGTCTTATGACAACATGATGTGTCAATATCATATTGTATATTATTTACAATATTTTTGACTGCTTATCAGTTGTACAACACAACTTTAACTATTTTCGACAACATAATGAGGAATTTATACAAAATTACAACAAAACATCAGATGTAACCAAAAAACAGTACTTATCTAAGCTAAGATCAAACTTTTATGGACAACCTTTTTCGTGTGATTCTGAAATTGTTATTTCAACAAGAGAACACAGCAAGACAGTATAAATGATGGTAATTTAGGATCGACAGCCTGAGCCGCGGTTATTAGAGATGCTCCGAGACGATGTGAGGCGGAAAATAAATCGAATTTTCCTTCGTAAATGGGTGTTAATCTACTTAGCAGTTGGCGACGAGGCTTTGTGTCAACTTTACACAACGGGACACTAAAAAGCTTTCAGTATTGAAAATACTTAGGAAATTGACGGCCCAAATGCGGTGAAAATATACCCGAAAGAATTAAGGCTTTGGTTAAATAAAAAAGTTTAATGGGATTTTGGGAATTTTGCTAATTACTTTGGTTGATTCGGTTTGGTAGCGGCAGTTTAAATTTTATTTTAATTCAATTTATTGATACATTAAAAAGAAAAAAGAAGGTTTTGGAAAATATATGCATGAAAACATATGTATGAAAACGTGGGCGTTACGTGCCGTAAATTATATTATGTTGCCAAGAAATTCACGTAAAATATTATATTTCTGTTTCCTATACCATAACTTTGATTTCGACTCTATAACTTCAATTTTATTTAACGTCATGATTGACATAATAACATTATTTTAACTTAAGTTCACTAAAGCATAAAAAATCTTAGCAAATTACCTTACCTTGTGTCGAGGGAATCAAGACTCAGATACGCAAACAACACTATAATGTCAAACATAATTAAAATGGCTACAAATCTGTAAATTTGAATGTCAATACTATAATCTCAAGTAAAAAACGAAATGTAAAGACACAAACACAGCGCAGTTTCCCTAAGCAAACTCTCGCCAGACGCAAAATAAAATTAATGCTAAACAGGAAACATAACTGACAGCGCGGGCCATCGATCCGAGACATAGAACAAGGGCCCTAGTGCCTACCTCAATAAAATTTTAAATCGGAAATCAAATAAAATTGCAAATTCTGGTAGCGTCCGCGCACTGCGATCGCCCCTTGGATCCGTTACGGGCATTCCGACGTGGCATAATACATCGCTTCTTCTGAATGACAAATGCCGATGGCTTTTTTGACTACCGAAGCGTCTTATTTACGTCATTCGAAAAGGTCGCATTTGCTAGGGGAGGAATTATGCTGATTTTTAGTTTGCAAGCTTTGAGTTATTGCTTTGCTCTGCTCTGTAACTTTCAACAACGATAAAAATTTAGACGTTTTCTTTTTATTGCGATCCAAACTTGTGCTTAATTTTAGACAAGATGTAACCGTTACAAATAAGAAATCTGATTTTACTTAGTTAAATTAAAAAACGGTTAACGCTCACTACTAATATTCCCTTTTAATTTACCTGTTGGAGATATCACAAAATACGCACTATGTCACAATTGACACCCAGAACTAAAACATTCATTTAGGTCATTTAGTTGTGGAGTTAGAAAGTGTGTTTTAGATAATGTAGGTATACACAAATATCTTGTATAATCTACCCAACTTTAATCCAAGTTTTAGTTAACGGAGATGTTTTAATCAATCAATGCAAACGTCTAAGTTTACAGCCTAACTGCCTCGAGACTTCTAATAATCTAAGGTTATAAATAGAAGTAATAATTTATTCGGTAAATCGTTAGGAGCCCCCGCAGTTTTCACTTGGTTTATTAAAACTTAGATCGTCCGAAAATTGTCACTGATTTATTAAACAGTATCTTTTTATAGACAAACTCGGCGTTACGGCGGTGTAGTAAAACTAATATTAAATAAGTAATATTTGATGTCTAACAGTCTTCACTTTCGGATTTAAGCGTTTTGATTCCTTATTGATTATAAATGACTAATTAAAATCTGTGATTTCCTGGAAATAGATTGTAGGCAAATGATTGTAGGTGTCGTTCATGTCCACAGTAAACATAATAATAGTTTAGGTAAGTCTCTAGACAGTATTTCTGTTTACTCGACGACGGGACAAAACGAAAAGCGAACTATTTCCAATTAAATACCTTTTCAATCAATGTAAAATATAAATCTTACCGATTCTCAACTGATGAAACAAATCAGATAACAATGAAAATAGTGTAATAACTAGTACCCTTATTGCTTAAAGCAATCTCTACCAAGCACCTGTGAAATGTTGAGGATATAATTATAGATCAACTTCAAGACTTTAACTCTGATAATATTTATTTTTATTATATTTTATTTTTATTTTTAATATATTATTGATGACATTTTTGAATTTAATTGTAATTTTAGTAATTGATGACATTTTTGAATTTAATTGTCATTTTAGTAATTTCCTGTATGGTTTTTAAAACTGAAATAAACTGATTAATAATAACCTCAGGGCAGTCAAACATCAATCTCAATAATTCCTCAGAATCAACAGTACCTAAGTACTAACAGTAAAAATTCAAATGTCTTGAAGGAAAACTGATGACTGCCTTTGTGGCCCAGTGGTTAGTGACTCCAGGGCCAAAAAGGCGTGGACTCGATTCTCACCCAGGGCATTTTTGTGATGAGAGAGATTATGTTTGTATTTAAAATATGTAGTATATCACTCTCTGGTAGCCATATCACACACAAGCTTTGCTTGAGTTGGGGTCAGAGACCGTGCGTAAGATTCCCCTAAGAAAACCTGTAGTCTGAACGCAAACAAAATGAATCCGATTTAAAATCAATATTTTCAACTGTTTAAAACACACCACACAGCCATCACTAATTACACCTCAAAAATCAACGTACAACAACCATAATTACTCGACATTAAATAACTCCTGCATCAATAACTACCTAAAACCCGTAACAATCTGCCTTCAAGCTTCAAGCCACCCCAACAAACTTCAGTCCACGTCAGTCAATATTCCGTGCAAGCCCTTCGAAACAACAAGAATCAATTTCAAAAAAATCGAGGATTATTCGTTTCAATCAAGCATACCATTAATACAAATAGGGCTCGATATTTGGGGTTACCAAACTATTAAAGGTTCAACGCACTTAAGAAACTTTGTTATGTTTAAGTTTTGGATGTAAGTATAATATTTTTATGGGATGTTTTTTTGTTTCAGGTAAGTTTGCAGAAGTTGTACATATTTGAAGATTGTCTAGACTAGAGGGCTTTTGAAGATAGAGTGAGTAGTCGTATAAAATGTAAAGTTTAGGTGTTTGTGCTTTTAAGTGTGTTATGCACTTCTAAGTGAAACTTAAGATATGATTTTGTAGCTTTTCGTCACAAACTAGATAATTTAGAAATAACATAGGCTTTGTGTCGATTTCTTTTAATCGCGCATAAGTCTGCGCTTTACCACTAAGTCACCAAATGGTAAACGTCGTCGTGGTGGATGTTAGAGCACGATTTATTTGAATGAGTATAAAGTAACTTTATTTTTTTTAAATAGTTATTAAATGCATTCTGTCTACCCGATTTCCAAAGAAGGGCTAGTCTTTTTGTACATAACTTCGCTGCTAAATTAATTTGAAAAATAAGCGTAAAATATGATCAATAGCTTTTCGTTGATTTCCAGTAAGTATTTTCAAACAATGTTTTCAAAACCTAAAGCAACACATGCAAAAAGGAAAATACTAATATAAAATACACACATACGTATTATGTGTACTACTAAAATATTTACTATCACTAGACTATTTTAAATTCCTGGATCAAAGCACGCAAACGACACACCAAACTCTTACATTGAAACATAAGTTTACAAAGTATTTACATACAGCTTGGCTTTAGATTTATCAGGTATCATGAAAACTAAGTTTTTGTGTATTTCATTATACCTGTTAAGCAGCTCACTTAACCTTAATTTAGTTTTTAATTTTCTAGTAACAAACTTTTGACTATGCTATTAGTATAACGGTCTCAGTTTAATGCCTTAACCGCTTTTCACTTTAATAATAACAAACCTTTATTTTAGGCAAACTTTACAAAAAACAAAATTTTAGCAAAAAAATACACAAATTTAAATCTTTCTTTTATTTTAATAGATATTTCCGCATTATTTTTAAGTCAGCATCAAGCGTAAACTAAAAACAATATAATTTTAACTAAAGTAAATAAGTTCGCATAGCCCTGTGGCTAGCCCTGGTGTCAGAGTTTCTAACCCACCTGAAGGTCTCTAACATGGCTAAACAGTTAAATCTATCGGGATCTACAATACAATCTTGCTATGCGAGCCAAGGCAGCGGTCTGTTGGTAATGCCTGATGCCACCTGAAGGTCTCTAACATGGCTAAACAGTTAAATCTATCGGGATCTACAATACAATCTTGCTATGCGAGCCAAGGCAGCGGTCTGTTGGTAATGCCACCCGTGGTCACCCATCCAAATACTGACCATGCAAAATTTTGCTTATTTTTACCGACTTCCAAAAAGGAAGAGGTACTATGTTCGTCTGTATAATTTTTTTTGCGATTGTTCATTGATATTTTCGCCAATTATGAACCGACTAAAAAATCTTTTTTAGTTTGAAAGAGTACACCTTCGAAGTGGTCCCATTTAATTTTTTGACCGACGAACCACCGGAGGAGTTATACAATTCGACGCGTATATTTTTTTTATGTATAACCACGCATAACTTTTTTCATAGTGGTCCGATTTCAATAATTCTTTTTTTATTGAAAAGAATATACTTTAAGATTAGTCCCATTTAAATTTTATCGAAATCGGCTGAGCCATTTTTGATAAATCAACAATAATGTGAAAAATGCTACATCAATCCGTGCGAAATATTCGCGAATTCTGTACACGGGTGAAGTCGGTCATGCTAAATTTTACAAAAAATAATCTTGTATCGAAATCAGCTGAGGTTTCTGAAAAATCAACAAAAATGTACATGGATATCACATCGGCATCGATTCGTGCAAAATATTCAAATTCTGTACACGGTGGAAGATGGTGTTGCGATTTTTCGTGAAAAATAATTATCTATGATCTCTAAGAAATGCCTAAGGAAAATACACTATGAGCGGCAGTTTTAATTACATACATTTAATGCTGTATTCTAAAGTTTCTTAATTCAAAACCTTTGGTTGACTTTCTGGCATTTTTAGTTTACCTAGCATTTAGGACCTTTAAACAACACCTGGCGCCAGGTTCCTGCACAATTGTTTCATTAAACTATTCCAAAAGCAGCAAGGCGCCAGCCCCGCATTAACCAATTCCCGCCCGGTCTCTCCTGGGGTTATAAATTTCACGTAACCGACCATCCACTTCCGTACCTGCTTTAAAAGCAGGGGTCGGACAGACTGCTTCCCTACAAATTACCACCCTGTCATGATTGAACTTGATTTTGAAAAATGCACCGCGGTTCTAGAAGTATTTTTTTCACTTTGTTTACGTCTGATAGCTTCAGTTTGCTTTCACCTTACGAAAAAGTAGGCGTAATTATTCAGCACTCAGACAACCTGAATTTTCAAAAAAAAATATTATGAAAGGTTATGTTCCTTATCAAGGGCCTTCAGAAAACTCTGACATGAGTGCTAGCCGTTCGGCCAAGATACGTAGGTGCCCTGGTTGTGAGCATCTTAGTATCATTTGTTGCCACTTTGAATTGTAACGATTAATTAGACAATATTAGGTTAAAATAATATTTAAAAAAAATAATTTGAGATTCGCACAAACAGTTTTTATGTTTTTATTACATTGTTTATAATTACCATTTCTGCAATAATTTTGACACCAAATAGCCACAACCGGGTCAGTGGCCACAACCGATACACCATACTATACTTAAAACGATAACAACAACGCATGAAAAAAAAATCATTTTAGAAGTTGTACTAAACTTGGGTTTTTAATAGTATAAACTACTCTTGAACTAGGCCTACCAGAACGAGCATTTGGGCCATATCCAGCGAGCTGGCCCTGTGCGGCTTTGTGGATTCTCGCACTCCATCGATTGTATCAAGACATATCATTATACACCCATAAAAGATAATTAAGTAATTATCTAGGCATGTAATCTTCATTATTTTTACTTCTACCAAAATACAAGTGGTGTAAAAATCCGTACAAAAGTCCCATTAAAACTCATTGATACAAGAAAGAAATAAATTATACTTGCAACCTAAACTGCTAAATCTAGAGCCGCAAAACAAGGGTATATCTGAGTCATACGTTTTTAAAATCCATACATGCTTTATTCCCCTGCACCTGTACACGAGGCACCTTCACAACTCACGAAACAAAAGACAATCTATAACTGCACCAGATACAGAGTTCCCGATAAGGCGGCGATAGATGGCGATAGTGTCGACTTCCGGTGCACCGTCTCGCGCCACCGGAAACGCCTTTGTCTGACGGATTTCGGGTAGAATAGAGGGTAGCTTCACCCGATTGTCGACCTTATGCCACAGCCGATGCATGGGTTATGAAGTTAGGCAAGACGACGTTGCATGGGGAAGCTCCCTAGATCTCGTTATAGATAGATGCTTGCTTATTCAAAGGAGATTCTAATACTGGCTTAAAGATTGAGCATGGCATGAAAAATTCAGCATTTTTTAAAGAGAATGTTTGACTATCGAATTTATATCGCTGAAAATATGTATTACTGAGGAGAAACTATTGATTCCGTATCATAGTAGATACCAATACAAGAGAACGAAAAAATTGCAATATTGACCATAGTCATATTTACATACTACTGCTTAGCAATCGAATATAGTGCAAATATACATGATACTTCTTCAAGCAAGAGTATAAATATAAAAATCTTCCCTATCAATAGAACCATAAAACTCTTTCATTACAAAGACAAAATAAAAACCGGACCAGTGCGAGTCAGGCTCGCACATCGTGGATTCCGTACAAACACGTTGTTAAAATAATTAAAACCTGCTTTAGCATTGCAAATGAAGTTCTTTAAAATGACTCACGTTGAATTTGTTCGAGTCAGGAATGGATTTACATGTTTGCAATAAAACAATATTTATGGAACGCATAGACACCTCGTACATCGACGGAGAAAGTTAATACCGCGGGCTAACTTGACGCCAACGCCATCTAGTTTAGATATGAGTAAATATTGAGATTTAAAAATTGATTTTATAACTTATTTGATTTGATTGTTATTAAGTTTGATGTTTTATATTTATACAATTATACATTTACATATAATATAAATTTATATTTGAACATATTTTCAGTTTAGACAGAATTTTGAACCAATTTTTTGTGAATTTTGAGGCCCTATTTTTTGTAATATAAATAAAAATGTACAGTTTTCAGATTTATTCTTATATGTGTACTCTAAGGCAATGCTTCTCGCCAAATTTCATAGTTCTATGTCAACGGGAAGTACCCTGTAGGTTTTGATTTATGTGAGCGTTGAAATAAACGTTTTTTACGACATAAACGGCTCTAACTTTTTTATACGGTAACTGAGAAGCTTTTCTTTTACACAACTGCAAGAATTCATAGGTTTACGTATACAGTTTAAATTTCAACTCTATATCTTTATGCGTTCCCGAGATAAAGAGTCTTGACATACACACAGACGGACAGACGGACAACAAAGTGATCCTATAAGGGTTCCGTTTTTCTTTTTGAGGTACGGAACCCTAAAAACAACAATACCATTGTATAAACGCTTGTTCATTTTAAATGTTGAAAATATTTAAGTTATTGGCAAAGTTTTACTCCTTGATGCAAAGCGCTTACTTATAATTATAGTAGGTACTGTTTGTATAATACCAATAGGCGTTGAACAACCGTCAACGCTACATAGCGCCCCACCACTACAATTTATCTGAATAATACTCCCTCTCTTCCTTTATTTATGAAACATCGTCTTGTATCTCACTTAATTCGTGATTAAAACTCCAACGGCTTGTTAATTAATCATCAAGCATTCGTTCGCGAGTTCTCAGAACGCTGTGGTAGGGTAACCAGTTCGATGCCGGTCTCGGAAATTTGTCTTTTGAATTTGCTTAAAGGTCATTGCACATTGTACAGACTTGACACTGAAAAACATTTAAAAATATACAAGAACATTTGATGAAACGATTATCAAATCTTGTACGTTCGTTATGACTCATCAGTCTGCATTGAGTGAGCTAAGGCTGTATGTCTAGTAAAATATCTAAAAAATCAGCAAAGTGCGAGTTGGATTCGCGCACAAAGGGTTCTGTACCGTTTTGGAGCCCTCTTAGCTCCGCCGTGCCGATATTAAAAGGGAGCAAAAAAAACTCTTGATAAATGACGTTTGTTGTATGGGAGCTCTCCTTAAATATTTATTTTATTCTATTTTTAGTATTTATTGTTATAGCAGCAACAAAAATACATCATCGGTGAAAATTTCAGTTGTTAGCTATCACTGTTCATGAGATACAGGATGTCATACGAACGTAAGTACTGACATCGAAGTCATAGAGTCCCGTTTTTACCTTTTTGGTACGGAACCCTAAAAATCGTGAAAACTTTGTGCTATCCTCTAAAATTAACAACTTCGTAAACACCTCACGTCAAAACATTGACACTCCAATTTGAGTCAACGTTGGTTCACTCAATGCGCAATGCTGACTCAAATCGTAGACTCAATAGATCGACTCAAATTTAAGTGCAGACAGTGCGATACAGTGTGCGACAACTACAATTCCCTGAAATTCGTATAACTTGTCTCCGGATTCGTATGTAAATTCGGCGAGATGAGGCAGCGGATCGCTTGTTGTTTTTGTTTAATTCATTTGGAGTATTGTTTTGTTGTTGAATTAAACCGCTCGCTTTATTCGGGGAAAGTAACTTTTTGGGCGACGGAAGCGATGAGAATGGAGATTTGCTCCCGGAAGCGGAACTTGCTGCGACTCGCTTTATTGTATGTAATGAGCCGGCTCCGTAGGCTTCTCCTT